>CM038673.1:283151087-284358886 GCA_021605145.1 Aegilops bicornis | reverse complement strand
CGAGTCAAGCCACGCTGACTGCCAAGCATGGAGACATTTGCACTCTACATCTCTCCTCGCACTCCACATATGTCGAGATGCCCCTAATTGCACATGCGAGGAGAGCTACCACCACATGAGTGAGCATGAGCTTTAGACCACACCATTACACGTGTGACATTGAGAGCATTTCCTATGAGAGGATGTGAGTGTGACCACCACTAGGCCCCACACATGAGAGCATGCCACACATCCTATGTGTGGGGAGGCTGAGCGCCATTTGAGTGACTCCACCCACACCATAAATGGTGAGTGAGAGTATCCTTGAGGAGTGAGCGAGCCACAACACTTTGGGTGAGTGAGGTAGTGTGGACACCAAGGCACATGAGGCCACCTGGTGATTCCTAAACGAATTAACCTCTCTACTCCTAGTGTGTTTTCTTCTCTTGGTGCTAGGTCTCCTAAGCATGACCCACATGCCTATCTTGGATGAGTCTATTCTCCATTGGAGACGATTACGCTAAGGGTGGACACAAATGTTGCACCCCCCACATGGTTCCATCAAGATGAAGATGACAACTAATGGATCATTGACACCTCACCCACAACACATGAGCCATGCTCCAAAGGCAATATAGGTGATGGTACTTCTCTTTGTTGGTCCCACTAATGGACCATCTTGACATTGATTGCTCCTACGATGTTGACCCACCTATTACTATGCTTCATGCCAGTGAAACTTCGGCATGTCTCGATTTCACCTATTTATGATGAATAATGAGGATGAGCATGCTCAGTTGCCTAGTTGTGATGCTGGTGCTTCATAGGATGTCTTGTGAAAATTTGTCATTATTACCCATGTTTCAATGCTTCTGACAATCCATTGAACTTTGGTTACATGCTATGAGTGTAGGAGATCTCTCATATTGCTTCCTTTTCTCAATCTCAACATATGTAACTATACGTTGCCCCATTAAAATAAAACCCTATTTGCACTTATGGCATATAGGATGACGCATGATGGTCATTGGTTTTTGCTTTCTCTCTGGTGATGATGATATTGCCATGCTTCCTTTACATGATTTGGCGCATTCATTCTACTATTCCATGCCACATGATCACATTTCGAACCAAATATGCTTTTGTTTTGATGTTGTCAAATATTCTCCATGTGATGTTGCATATCATACTAATGATGAGGTTCCCCATAGTTTCCCTCATATTATTATTAGGAAATTTTGATACATGCCATATTTTTGCATGATTCCCATACATTACATGCACCATATGCTTTTTCCCTCATGAATAATAAATGCTCTAGATATTTCCCATGATGCATTAAGTGCAATTTGAGTCCCCATTATGCCGCATATAACAACAAACCTATCATGATGGATGACATGTTTTCATATCACGCATCTCTTTATTTATTTGAGCATTCATATATTTTGTATAATCCTCGGCTATTGATGCACGTGATGCGTATCTATGATGGATGATGTGTACATCTACCACGCACAATAATAATTTCTTTTCTTCTCTTTGGTTTGGTGTAGGTAATCTTACGATACAACCGCCAATGATCTCAAACTCCATGAGTTGATTCAAACGAGCTCTTGAGAGCAATGGATGACTTGGGGATCCCGTGGGACCATCTCTTTACTACTCATTTATCTCCTTCAAGGCAAGGACCACGCCAGATCTCTTCTACTTCTGGCTCTCTTTGCTACACTGCCAAGGGCCATTTACCAATTGCCACCTTATGCTCATTTTACCGTGTTCACATTCGCATGCTATGCTTGCTCCTATGCTCTTTGCCATGCAATTGCAGACCCTTTGCTTGCATTTATCCATGATGCACCATTCATGATACTCCTATGTGTATTTGCATGCTTGATGGAGATCCCTGTTGTTTTTAAGCCATAAAGTTTATCATGTGCCCCATGCTATTGATGCTATTTTGCTCATATCTTGCTCTTTCATGCTTGTGACATGTCATGTGAAGTATTCATGCAATACACTATTTGCAACCTCCATGACATGATCGGCTTGATTCCTCTCTTGTAGTATGTTGCATCTTTTGCACTACTAGTTTGCTTCACTTGATTGATAAGGATTGATTGCTATGTTGCATCACCTATGTTCCGCACTATTACTTGCTTTCTTGGGCTGATGACATATATGCTCATGCCCTCTCACATTGATATATCTTTGATCATGGTCTCTTGTGTCCATTTTCATGTTGCCCTCTCTCATATCCACTTCAGTATTGAAAAAGTGCAACCATACTATGCTTTATTGATCTTGGAGACTTTGACATATTATCAGGATGTGATGCATGCTTGTTTTGATCATGCCTCTATTGCATTTGGTTGTTTCTCGGTGACGATCATATGCCTCCATACTATGAGAACGCCCCTTGTATTTCTTTCTCTTGTATGATGTGAGCATGATGTATACACTTTGTTAGTATCTCACCATCTTGAATGATAGGTTTTGCATTTCCGCTTAACCTCATTTGTTTTTTCCTAGTGTTTGTCATGTTCTTTCATTTTGGAGGTTTCACACATGCTCAAGAATGCGACAACTTGGTCATGCGAAGGTACACGATGTGCTTACACCAACATTTTCGACATCCTCATAAAGGTGAACTCCTTCCTTTGAGCCATCCTCAAGTTTGCATATTGGATGGGTCATTCTTTCATTGTTGTTTTTCTTGTTGTCTACATGCTACATCTATTGATGGAGGAGCAACATTGGAGATTGGCTCTATGGAACTTTACTTTGAGGAGCGCCGGACTTATGGGATGCACCTTCTAATTCCACTACGTTAATGCCACTTACATCGAAAGCATTGGTACACCACCATCTCCATATTTGTTGATTGTGCTCATACATGTCATGCCCGATGGATATATCATTCTCACCACAAGTTTGCACCCTATGCATGGATTGACACACATTATGATTGCCTTGTTGCATCTTGTATTCCCATGTCATCCATGATATTTGAGCTTGTTCACTTCCTTAGCAAATTTGTTGTGATCTTTCTTGATGGCATATTCATACATAAGGATCACATCGCCACCATCAATTGCATGATGACATTCACATATTGAGCATCCATTGCTATGTTCATGCTTTTGATGCACCATCCCATTATGACATCATATTGCACCGTGGTTGCATTGCCCATACTCATAACACAATTGTGTGCATAATGATTGCATTTGTTCCCATGAATGCTTTGCATACCATTCTAGATCATTTTGATAAGCTTCATGCGCTTTGTCACGAATTATATTGTCGTGACCGACTCATTCTTACATGATGGACACTTTCTATGCATGCTTAACCATTGTATTTCCGAGTGTTGCTTGTGTTTGCTCTTTTGCATGTCTATCACTCCCATGTATACCTTGGACTACTTGGATTATGCCCATGTCTTCAACTTCGTCTAACTACAAGTGTGTTCACGACAACCGCTTTCCATGGTGATGAGGATCACGATCCGAGGCTCGGATTCTTTCCCAAGGAGGGGAGATGATGCGGAGCATACCACGCTCATCCCCATGTACACTCCAACTACTCTCCAAGCCTCCCAAGAGGACTTATGACGAGACTCCCACCATACGCCTATAGGGCACAAGGTGAACTCACTCCTCTTCAACTGGCTACTTTCCACATGTGAGACATGGCTACTACCTCATGCATGGACCTTGCATACACTCGTGTACAACCGAGACGCACTATGGAGGATCCAAGGACCAAGGCCAAGCATGGAAGAGGAGAAGGAAGAAGAAGCCGAGCAAGCGTTGCACATCATTACCGCCTGTGCCCAAAGACTACTCATTATCATCACAAGCGCACTACCGCCTACATCCACTCCACTTCCAAAGTCCCATAAACTGGAGTTCGAACGGCTCCAGAGCGGTACTACCATCATAGCGGAGATTACCACTTGCAGACGCTTCAAGCGGTACTCACGCCAAGGACCGGTACTACCGCTCTCAGGTATTGTATTGGGTCAGTGAGCCCGTACCCCTTCGCCTCACTTACCCCTTCGTGGCTTAGCACTATATATAGTCCTCCACCTCCTCCTAGTTAGGGTTACTGCTGATTTAGCTTCATTAGATAGAGTCATTATCCATACCGGATCTACTCCACGAGAGAGACCGAGGCCCTCTTCTGAGAAGATCCACCTTGGATTCAAGACCTCTTTTATGGAGAAGAAGACCATCATCAAGACCTCCTCACGGAGAAGAACGGCTACCGCTTGTATCGCCTTTGTCGACCTTTGAATCATGTATCTCCCTTTGTGTTCTTTCGATCTAGCATTTGTGTGACCGATTCCTTGTTGGTTGAGTGTTTCCCTCGCTCCCTCGTGATTTCTCTGTGTTCTTCCGCTTCGCTCTTCGTGGATTCCCCTGTAGGATCCGCCTCCAACGTGAAAGATCGCCCACGAGGGTTCCGCCCTACATCAGTTTAGTTGCTCAACGTGGTTTTGAGTGTGCAGTGTCACACAAGCCGAAAGCAAAATCGAGGCACAATTTGTTCCATACAAAGGGAGTTGTGAAGGAACGCTTCGCGGCTGGCCATCATAGATGGAGGGAGCTGCAACAACTTGGTTAGGCATGGAGATGGTGGAGAAGCTATCTCTCACCACAAGACCACATCCACATCCTCATTACATCCAATGGTTCAACAACAATGCAAGGTTAAGGTAACACGCACTGCTCGTGTGCATTTTAGTATCTCTACATATGCTAATTATGTTGATTGGTGATGTGGTACCTATGCAAGCATGTTCCTTATTACTTGGTCACCATGGTAATTTGATAAAAATTTCAGACACCATGGTAGAAACAATCAAGATACTCTTGTTCATAAGGATAAAATATTACTTTGCTTCCTATGACTCCTGATTCCATTTTGAAACATGATATTAATAGAGCTAATAAAGCAAAATAGGATAAAATAAGAGGAAAAATCAGATTGTGGCAAAGAATTTGAGCAACAAATGAAGCCTAATAGTAAAACCATCTAGTGTTGCTTCGAAATTAAATTGAAAAGTGCATGTTTATTTGCCACTAAATCTGATATTGAGGAGCTAGGATTTCAAAGAATCTGTTTGCTATGCTTTTGTGTGCAAAGAGGCATTATTTTCATTCGAGGACGTGACTTCCTCTTTGCCTCCTCGCTGTCACTAACATTTTGTAGGAGTTCACGACGCCTTTCCACAAGACGCCACCCGGATTACCTCCCATTCGAGGGATTGAGCATCAAATTGACTTAATTCTGCATCATTACCCAACCGCAGCACCATACCATACCAATCCAGAGGAGACGAAGGAGATTATGCGTCAAGTACAGAGCCGCTCGACAAAGGTTATATACGTGAATCCCTTTAGTCCTTGTGTTGTTCCTATTATTCTAGTGCCGAAAAGGATGGTACATCACGCATGTGTGTTGATTGTAGAGGCATTAATAATATTACTATTCAAGCTATCGCCATCCTATTCCTAGGCTAGATGGATATGCTTGATGAATTGAGTGGCTCTACAATATTCTCCAAAGTTGATTTATGAGTGGATACCATCAAATTCAGTATGAAATTGGGAGATGAATGGAAAACAGCATTTAAAACTAAGTTTGGATTATATGACTAGTTAGTCATGCCTTTTGGGTTAACTAATGCACCTAGTACTTTCATGAGATTAATGAACTAAGTTTTACGTGCTTTCATTGGACGCATTTGTGGTAGTTTACTTTGATGACATATTGATTTATAGCAAGCATCTTTGGAAGAACATTTGGAACATTTACGTTGCTTTTTATTGCTCTCACGTGATGCATGTTTGTTTGGTAACCTTTGGGAAGTGCATTGTGGAATTGAAGTTGACAAAGCCAAGATTGAAGTTATTGAGAGTTGGCCGTAGCCCAAAATGGTCACACAAGTGAGGAGTTTTCTTGGCCTCGCTTAGATTCTATAGGCGCTTTGTGAGAGATTTCAGCACTATTGCTGCACCTCCGAACGAGCTTACAAAGAAGGATGTGCCTTTTGTTTGGGGTAACCGCACAGGAAGACGCCTTTCACGGTATTGAAAGATAAGTTGACACATGCTCCTTTACTCCAACTTCCTGATTTTAGTAAGACTTTTGAGCTTGAATGTGATGCTAGTGGAATTGGATTAGAGGTGTGTTATTACAAGATGGCAAACCTGTTGCATACTTTTCCTAAAAATTGAGGGCCTAGTCTCAATCATTCTACTTATGATAAAGAATTATATGCTCTTGTTCGGACTTTAGAAACATGGCAACATTATTTATGGCCGAAAGAATTTGTTCCGATCATGAATCTTTTGAAACATATTAAAAGTCAAGCTAAACTGAATCGTGAGACATGCTAAATGGGTTGAATTCATTGAGACTTTCCCTTATGTCATTAAACACAAGAAGGGTAAAGAAAATGTTATTGCTGATGCATTGTCTCGTCGCTATACTATGCTTTCAGAACTTGACTTCAAAATATTTGGTTTGGAGACTATCAAAGATCAATATGTGAATGTGCTGATTTTAACGATGTATTGCATAATTGTAAAGAGGGAAGAACATGGAACAAGTTCGTCGTTAATGATGGATTTGTGTTCCGTGCTAACAAGCTATGCATTCCAGCTAGCTCTGTTCGTCTTTTGTTGTTGCAGGAGGCGATGGAGGAGGACTAATGGGACACTTTTGGCGTGAAGAAGATGGAGGACATACTTGCTACACATTTCTTTTCGCCAAAAGATGAGACGGATGTTGAGCGTTTATTGCTCACCGCACTACATGTCAAAAAGCTAAGTCACGACTCAATCCTCATGGTTTATATATGCCTTTGCTTCTATACCTAGTGTTCCTTGGGGAGGATATATTCATGGACTTTGTTTTAGGTTTACCTAGAACAAAAGAAGGGAGGGATAGCATATTTGTTGTCGTGGATAGATTCTCGAAAATGGCACACTTTATACCATGTCATAAAAAGCTATGATGCTTTAATGTTGCTGATTTGTTCTTTCGTGAAATTATTCGCTTGCATGGTGTGCCAAATACTATTGTTTCAAGATCGTGATACTAAATTTCTTAGCCACTTTTGGAGATGTTTATGGGCTAAGTTGGGGACTAAACTGCTTTTTAGTACTACTTGTCACCCCCAAATCGATGGATTAAACTGAAGTAGTCAATAGAACATTGTCTACTATGCTTAGGGCTGTTTTTGAAGAATAATAAGAAAATGTGGGAGGAATGCTTGCCTCATATTGAATTTGCTTATAATCGCTCATTGCATTCTACTACTAAGATGTGCCCTTTTGAAGCTGTGTATGGTTTCCCACCTCGCAGGCACCTATTGATTTGTTGCCTCTTCCATCTTCTGGAGACGGTTAATTTGATGCTAAACAACGTATGCTGAATTGATTTTAAAAATGCTTGAGTTAACTAAGGAAAACATTGAGCGTATGAATGCTAAATATAAACTTGCCGAGATAAGGGTAGAAAATATGTTGTGTTTGCACCGGAGATCTTGTTTGGTTACATTTGCGTAAGGATAGATTTCCCGACGGCGCAAATCAAAGCTAATGCCACGTGCTGATGGTCCCTTTAAGGTGTTGGAGAAAATAAAATGATAATGCATATAAACTTCTGAGCTGCCCGCAGATTTTGGGGTTAGTCCCACTTTTTAACATTGCAGATTTGAAGCCTTATTTGGGTGAGGAAGATGAGCTCCGTCGAGGACTCCACTTCATTTCAAGAAGGAGGATGATGAGGACATCAATACCATTGTTACACCCACAGCCCCTCACGCTATACATACTGACCAATTACTAGAGCTCAAGCAAGACGCCAATTGAATTATCGTACTTTCGCTTTTGGTAACCATTCCAATGTTCATGAGAATATGATGCTGCCTAAATTGGATACATTTGTTTGGCTTACAAATGAAGGGCCTAGCTTGGAGAAGGATGAACACCTGGAGCAAGAACAAGCATGGAGATGATGGCATGCTAAGGGGAACAAGAACGGAGTTACAAGTGATGATTTTAGGGCTTTGAAGCCACCATAATCGGTAAAGTATGAAGCCTTGGACGAAATATACAAGATGCCACTTCATAAATTTCCTGTCCAGAGGGCTATTCTAGGTGCCACACACCTTATTATTGGGCCAGCCCATGTAATTTTCGAAATACATAAGTATAGGCTATTTTAGAGTCCGTGTGTGGGGAACAAGAGAGAGGGTTGTTTTCGCAATCTCCACCAAGGGCCACGAAATTCCCCCTCTTCCTCCATATATACAGCCCTTAGGGCACCGTTTAGACTTTGGGTTTTGTTTAGATTAAAGTTCTCCATAGTCAGCAACTTCACAGATTTCTCGCTTGTGTTCAACGACTGCATTAAAGGCGCCACAACCCCACCTTGATCAATAAAGCTTTCATCTTATATTCGCAATATCCAGATTGCAATCTCGCTTTCTTGCTTGTTCTTCGTTTGCTCGCAGGAAACAGACCGTGGTCGTTGATCGTGTCTTGCGTGGTCAATAACCTCTCGGAGTTGGTTTAGCGATTGTTAAGGCGCCACGTACTGCATGCGCTCATAGTCGGATCGTCCAAGCCGATTTCCGCCAAAGCGATATCCATCATCTCATCGAAAGACGGGACACCTTTTGCCTCTATCAAGTTTGGACTTGCGCCGCTAGAAGCGCCTCATGCGAAGGTGTAGCCACACAAGATCTCCAATGTTGAATATCATGGGTTGCTTGTTGACGCTGATCTTGGTCGCGTAGTCATTGTATTGGCGCTTGATGGTATGTCGGTATCTTCATGCATCTTCTTGAGGTAGTTGACTCGGCACTCAAGCGCCCATGTTTGTGCGCCTTGTAGCGGTAGAGGTAGAATGTCCAATGGGGACAACGGGTTGAAGCCATAGACGCACCTCGAAGGGGACTTGTCGGTAGTCAAATGTCTTGCACGATTGTAGGCGCATTTCGGTGATAGGTAGGCACCTCCCACCCTTGATGTTCTTCTTTATCAACAAGCGTAGTAGAGTGAGAGGCGTCATGGTTCGCCATACCTGGCAGTCAGTTTGGCCGTCGGTTTGTGGATGGTATGCCAAAGAGAACAAAAGCTTGATTCAGCTTGGCGCATAATGTCTTCCAAAAGTAACTCAAGAACTTGACGTCATGTCCGAGATAATCGCCTTTTGGCACTTCATGAAGGCGCAAGATCCCTATTAAAAACAAATTTGCAACATGTGAAGCATCGCTCATCTTGTTGCAAGGAATGAAGTCAGCCATTTTGGAGAATCGGTCCACAACGACAAAAAAAACGGAATCCTAGCCATTTCTAGTTCTAGGCAAACCAAGCACAAAATCCATGCTAATATCTTCCCATGGTTAGTACGGAATTGGAAGATGCATATAGAGTCCATGAGATTGAGCTTTAGACTTAGCTTTTGCGACATGGAGAGCATCACTGTTGGTGAAGCGGTTGACGCTGCACGAAACATCTTAGGCCAAAGTAGTTCTTGGAGAGCGTGCAAATGTCTCTGTCGCAAGGCCCAAAATGTTCCATTAGTCCTCCGCCATGAGATTCTTGCAAAAGCAACAAACAAAGAGAGAAGACTCGGGGATGCATAGTTTGTTAGCTCTCATAAGATAACCATCTTTGATGTAATAGCTGCCCTAAGATGTATCGCCAAACATTTTGCATAAGGAATAGCAAAAGTAGGATCATGCTCATACAAGTCTTTTATATGCTCAAAGCCAATGCCATTCAATTCAAGTTGATAACAAGCATGCATATACACAGAAAGCACATCCGCCACAACATTTTCTCCTTTCCTTTGATATACTTGATGACATAAGGAAATGACTCAATAAACTCACTCCATTTAGCATGATGCTTGTTCAACTTAGTCTCCACCTTAAGATACTTAAGCTGCTTCATGGTCGGTATGGATGACAAATTCATGAGGGCGAAGGTAATTTTCCCATTCATGCAAAACTCGCACTAAAGCATTTAGCTCTTTGTCATAGATGGGGTAATTGAGTTGCGCCCTGGAAAGTTTCTCACTAAAGTATGCTATGGGCGCTTCTCTTCCGCTAACACACCTCCTATGCCATTACCACTAGCATCGCAATGAATTTCAAAAGGTTTGTCAAAATTGGGCAATGCAAGCACGGGAGCATGAGTAAGCAAATTCTTAAGCTCATTGAATGCGCTTATCTTGCGATGGTCCCCAAACAAAGGGTGCATTCTTCTTGCTCAAAGCATGTAAAGGAGATGCAATAGTGCTAAAATCCTTCACAAATCTATGGTAGAAAACCGCTAAACCAAGAAAACTACGCACTTGTTGAAAAGTTGTTGGTTGGGGCCAACTCTTAATAGCATTAATCTTAGATTCACAACATGAACACCCTTAGAAGATACTACAAAACCCAAGAAAACAAGCTTATCAACGCCAAAAAGGCATTTTTCATATTAGCATAAAGACTCTCTTTTCAAGAGTTTGTAGGACGCAAAGCGAAGGTGGGTGAGATGTCAAGTGAGCATCCCACCATCATCCCCATGGACTTACAACCGCCTCATCAAGAGCCAAGAGGACCCATGACACTAGCTAGAGCTAGAGCTCTCGAGAACGAGGTGACCTCTCTCCTTATTGATATCACATATGATCCACTCGAGACATGGCTACTACCTAAGTCCGATATGCTATGCATGATTAGGTGTCAAGGGAACCTCCCGAGGATGCACGTGAAGATGGACAAGCCACCAAGTCCATGGATGAAGAGAACCAACTGAGAAGGCCGAGAACACCTTCCAGTGCCCCGGACATCCGCCCTCGGAGCTTCTACCTCAACAGATCCAATCTGCCAAGTCTCTGTGGCCTGACATCCGGCGCCCAAGCTCGGACATCTGCCTTTCAGCCGGATATCCGCCCCAGCCGAAATCCGGCTACTTTTCCTTGCCTGGGCTGAACGGTCGCCCGCCTCAGGACATCCGGGCCGAGAGCCCGACATCCGGCGCCTCGCCAAGGCCGACATCCGCCCGACGCGCCCGGACGTCTGCCTCCCTCGTCACAAGCAGCGTCTTCGTGGCCTTGTCCCTTGTCCCCTTCGCCCGAGACTATATATACTTGTTCCTTTCCTCTTCTAGGGTTAGCATTGATTAGCTCATATTCTTGTGTGAGAGCCTTTGCTCATCCACTTGGCTACTTCTCCACCGAGATCAGGACCTCCCTGAGAAGATCCCCCAAGCGGATTCAAGACCCCCTTCTAGGGTGGATCTTCCTCAAGGCCTCCTCACGGAGAAGAACGGTTACCGCTTGTATCTTACCTTTGTTGATCTTGAATCTTATGCCACTCTATGCGATCGATAATCTAGCACTTGTGTGATTGATCTCTTGTCGGTTTCGTGGATTTCTCTCTCGCTTTCTCTCGTGTTCTTCCGCGTGTTCCTCGTGATTCCCGTAGGATCCGCTTCCAACGTGAAAAGATCCGCCTCGTGTTCTTCCGCCAGAAAAGTGTCTTCGTAAGCTACGATCTTGAAAGGAACTTGTACTCTATGCTCGATTTGCAAAGTCCCGTATCGCTTAGCCATTGAACCTTGTATATAACGGGTGCTTCATCTTGACCAGCTTGAAGCTTGGAGTATAGTTCTTCACTTGCTAAGTTATGGCAACTCCTCCATCGATGATGACCTTGACGACCTTCCATTGATGTCGGCCTTGGTGTGGAAGATGTGGCATCGCTGGTCTTCGTCCCGTTCATGTTGAAGAGTCAAGACCTTGGAGACAACAAGAGCAGGGCTCAATCTTCACACAAAGACTTGACCATCTTCATCTTCGCTGTCCACTTGTCGGTGCATGGCCACTTGTTCAAGGGGCTTCCATTTCTCCTTCACTCATTGAATCATAGGTTCCATCGTCGCTGAGGATCATGGTGCGCTTGTTTGTGCATTCAAAGGACTTGTGGCCTCGGCCGCCGCATGTGAAGCATTTGAAGGAACATGTCTTGATGGTCTCATCGTTGGGGTAGATGATGATGAAGCTTTCGGCTTGAAGTTGCTTCAAGTAGGAGGATGACTTGAGGTTGTCAAGTTTTCTTGTAACTTGACTTGTCGCCTGCTTTTTTGTAGATGGCTTGGTTGAGGTAGAAGGTGTTTGAGTCGTTGACGCTTGAGAGTTGGAGAAGAGATATGACTTGGATGAGAACTTGGCATATTTGATGTCATCTTTGCACTTGACGCCCGCTTTGGTAGCTTGGTGCACTAGCTCGATGAGGTTCGAGTATGGTTGGAAGTCACGATCTTCTTGATAGGATGATTGAGTCCATTCAAGAAACGTGCTATAGTTTTGATAGAGGCAAAGGTGTCCCGATGTTTCGATGAGATGGTGGCTTTCGCTTCGTGGGAGTCGACCTCGACGATCCGGGACCACGTGACGTACAGACGTCGCGCCTTAGCAATCCACTCACGAACGAAAGCAAGACGACGCACATGTCGCCATATGTCACCAAGAACCACCTATTTGGTGCACAACGAGCGCTGCACCAAGAACAACAAGGAATGAGCGATCGCGATCGACAACCTCGCCACCGACTTTCATGACTCCTCGAGCAACGCATAAGAGACTACTTCGACAACAAGTTCGAGGCTCACAAGCAAGAGAATGATGCAAGAATGGACGAGATCCGCGCTGATGAGAAACCGCATCATTCAACTTCTTCATCATCAAGACGGAGCCGCCGAGTCGACATTCCGCCGACATTCCGATTTACACCTTCTACGACTCAAGTACACAACATCGAACACTCTTCGACGAAAGCCGCGCCAAGACCGCTATGCATCTCGCAACCCGCTACATGTCAAGCATTCACAAGAGCAAGTTGATGATCAAGTTCCTCGCCCTCAATCTAATCAAGAGGCTTTTGCTCCAAGCTCAAGAACGACAACGCCTTCGCTTCCAACAAGAGGAAGAACGAGCACGCCTTCACTAAGACGCAACAAGACGCCAAGGCTCAACGCCTTCAACAACAACAACGTGAGGCGCAAGCTCTTGAGGCGCAACGCGCCCTTCAAGAATCAAGTAGAGCCTTCACAACCGCAATCGCGAACGCGCAATCAAGAGGAAGCCCTTCAGAAGAAATCCAAGAGAGGAACTACCAACCTCATGCACAACGACAAGTTCCTCAAGCTCCTCCACAAGCTCGTCAAGCTCCACCTCAACCTCAAGTTCAACAAGGCAAGTTGATCATGGTCTTCCTCCGCGCCAAGAGCAACATGAAGACGAATACAATCCACGCCAAGGACGCTATCATCAACATCGCCAACAACACAATGAAGAGCAACGCCACGGCAAGCTAAAATTCACCATGCCCAAGTTCAATGGAAGCAATGACCTCAAGACTACCTCTCATGGGCATTGAAGGTTGACAAAATCTTCTGCTTGCACAACCACGATGAAGCTTAAGAAAATCGCTATGGCATCACTTGAGTTCCAAGACTATGTGCTCATATGGTGGGAACAAATCATTGAGCAACGACAAGCAAGAGGTGAACCTCCAATCATCACTTGGGCTCAAATGAAGGATGTCATGCGAAAGCACGCTTGTGCCAACCTACTACAACCGCTGACCTCTTCAAGAAACTCCAACTACTCAAGCAAGGAACAAAGAGTGTTGAAGAATACTACAAAGAAATGGAGATAGCCATGATTCGAGCCAATGTCAAGGAAGATGATGAGCAACTATGGCACGCTTTCTTGAATGGACTCAATCATCCCATCAAGAAAATCGCCGACTTCCAACCATACTCATCCCTCATTGAGCTCGTGCATCAAGCTACAAAGGCGAACGCCAAGTGCAAGATGACGCCAAGCACGCCAAGTACTCATCCAAGAACTACGGCTCCTCCAACAACCAAGCTTCAACGACTCCTCCAACATCTACATCAAACAAACTTTCTTCAAGAAACGCATTTACAAGTCAAGTTACAAGAAGACTTCGACAAGTTCAAGTCATCCTCCTCCTACTACAAGCAACATCAAGCCGCTCAGGTTTCATCCTCTACTCCAACCGATGAGACCATCAAGACAAGCTCCTTCAAGTGTTTCACTTGCGGCGGCCGAGGCCACAAGTCATACGAATGCACCAACAAGCTTAACCATGATCCTCAACGACGATGGCACATATGACTCCATGAGTGAAGAGGAGATGGAAGCTCTGGGCAAGTGGCCATGCACCCAAGCAAGTGAACGAAGAAGAAGATGATCAAGTCTTTGTGATGAGGATTCGAGCCCCGCCTCGTTGTCTCCAAGGTCTTGACTTTTAACATCAACAAGAAGAAGACCAACGATGCCACATCTTCCACACAAAAGCCGCATCAATGGACGGTCCATCAAGGTCATCATCGATGGAGGTAGTTGCCACAACTTGGCAAGTGAAGAACTATGCCCAAGCTCCAATTGGTCAAGAGGAAGCACCCGCACCCCTACAAGGTTCAATGGCTAAGGACTCCTAAGACTATACGAGTCGAGCATACGGTCCAAGTCTCCTTCAAAATTGGTGCTTATGAAGACATCGTTGGAATGTGATGTGGTCCCAATGACCGCTTGCCACCTACTTCTAGGTCGACCATGGCAATTCTGACTGCGGTGTCATCCACAATGGGCGCACTCAATCACTATAGCTTCAAGATGAAAGGGAAGGAATATGTGCTACGACCTATGTCTCCTAGTCAAGGATAGCCGACAAACAATCGACTCCTCATAGAGACAAGAGAGAGAAAGTGATCCACCCAAAAGTGAGTGAGAGCCACAAGCCAAATTTGAGCGACTCTTCGCCTAGAGAGAAAAACCTCATTCTATTTGCCACCAAAAGTGAGATGAGAGAAGTGTGTGAGAACCCATCGAGTGTGATGCACTTTGTCCTTGTGTGCAAGGATGGAGAACCAAAAACTAACACCATTCACGAGCTACCTTTGGTGTTTCAATCTCTTTTGCAGGAATTTCAAGATGTTTTTCCCGATGAGCTACCTCCGAGTCTACCTCCTCTTCGAGGGATAGAGCATCGAATTGACCTCATCCCCGGAGCACCTCTACCAAACAAAGCTCCATACCGAGTCAATCCTAAGAAGAAACCAAGGAAATTCAACGGCAAGTACAACAACTCATCGACAACGGTCATGTACGGAAAGCTTAAGCCCTTGTGCTGCTCCCTGCTATTCTTGTGCCTAAGCCCGATGGAAGTTTCCGCTTGTGTTCTGATTGTAGACCTATCAATGCTATCACCGTTCGATATAGGCATCCCATTCCTCGCTTAGATGATATGCTTGATGAACTTAGTGGAGCAAACTTTTTCTCAAAAATTGATCTTAAAAGTGGCTATTATCAAATCCGCATACAAGAGGGTGATGAATGGAAAACTGCTTTCAAAACCAAATTTGGTTTATATGAATGGTTAGGTGATGCCTATGGGTCTTTCTTGAAGCTCCCGACATACTTTGTAAAGCGCCTTTATGCATCATGTGCTTCGTCTCTTATATTGGAGTCTTTGTTGTGGTTTACTTTGATGATATTCTTGTGTTTAGCAAAACCATGAAAGAGCACATCAATCATGTAAAATCTGTGTTGCAAACTCTTCGCAAGGAAAGCCTTTATGCAAACTTGAAAATGCACTTTGGGGTCGATAAAGTGGTTTTCTTGGGTTTTGTAGTTTCCTCGTGAGGGTGTCCATGTTGATGAATCTAAAATTGAAGCAATTAAAACTTGGCCCCAACTCCACCAATTTGCAACAAGTGCAAAGTTTTCTTGGTCTTATGGGTTTCTATCGTCACTTTGTGAAAGATTTTAGCACAATTGCCGCCTCCTTGGCATGCTTTGAGCAAGAAGAATATTCCCTTTGTTTGGGGAACTTTGCAATCAACCGCTTTTGATGAGCTCAAATCTTTGCTTACTCATGTCCGATTCTTGCTTTGCCTAATTTTGACAAAACTTTTGAGGTTCATTGTGATGCAAGTGGTACCGGAATTGGCGGAGTTTTGATGCAAGAAAAACGAGCCATTGCTTATTTTAGTGAAAACTCTCCTGCTCAACTTAATTATCCCATCTATGACAAAGAATTGTATGCTTTAGTGCGCAGTGCTACATGTTTGGGAACATTACCTTTGACCTCATGAGTTTGTCATCCATACCGATCATGAAACGCTTAAGTACCTCAAAGGTCAAACTAAATTAAACAAGCGTCATGCCAAATGGAGTGAATTCATTGAATCTTTTCCTTATGTGATCAAGTACATTAAGGGTAAAGAAAATGTAGTTGTCGACGCGCTTTCACGCATATGCATGCTTGTCACTCAACTTGAGTTGAATGTTATTGGTTTTGAGCATATAAAAGACTTGTATGAGCATGATCCATCTTTTGCTTCTCCTTATGCTAAGTGTTTGACGACACGCCTTGGGGAACAATTTTACATCAAGGATGGTTACCTTATGAGAGCTAACAAACTTTGCATTCCCGAGTCTTCTCTTCGCTTGCTCCTTTTGCAAGAGGCTCATGGAGGCGGACTCATGGGACACTTTGGACGCGACAAGACATTCGCCACGCCTCCAACAACTACTTTTGGCCCAAGATGTTCCATGACGCCTCACGCTTCACCAACCGATGCTATACATGTCGCAAAGCTAAGTCTAAAGCTCAATCTCATGGTCTTTACATGCCCCTTCCAATTCCATATCAACCATGGGAAGACATTAGTATGGATTTTGTACTTTCGGTTTGCTCTAGGACTCAAAATGGCAAGGATTCCGCTTTTGTTGTTGTGGATAGATTTTCTAAGATGGCACATTTCATACCTTGCAACAAGATAGATGATGCTTCACATGTTGCCAATCTCTTTTGTAGGAAATCTTATGCGACTCCACGGCGTACCAAAGACAATCGCCTCCGATCGTGACGCCAAGTTCTTGAGTTACTTTTGAAGACCCTATGCGCCAAGCTCTAATCAAGCTCTTGTTCTCCTCGGCATACCATCCTCAAACCGACGGCCAAACGGAGGTGACGAACCGCACACTATCAACTCTACTCCGTGTCTTGATCAAGAAGAACATTAAGGAATGGGAAGCATGTCTACCCATCGCCGAAAGTACGCCTACAACCGCAAGACATTCAACTACCGGCAAGTCCCCTTTCGAGGTCGCTTCACGGTTTCAACCCGTTGTCCCCATTGGACATTCTACCTCTTCCTCTCCACGAAAGCGCACCAACATGGATGCAAGTGAACGAAGCGAGCTACATCAAGAAGATGCATCGAAGACACAAGGCACACCATTGAGCGCCAAGTACAACGTCAAGCAAACAAGCTCAACGCAAACAAGCAACCCATCGCTCTTCAACATTGGTGATCTCGTGTGGCTACACCTTCGCAAGGACCGCTTCCCCAAAGAACGCAAGTCCAAGCTTCTCCCTCGAGCCGATGGACCTTTCAAGGTGCTAGCACGCTACAACGACAACGCCTACAAGATCGACCTACCTCGAGACAAATACAACATGAGCGACATCTTCAACGTCAAGGACCTTGCACCATTCCATGGAGATGAAGCTTTTGATCCGAGCTCTGATCTCTCCCAAGGGGGGAGATGATGCGAGCATCCCACGATCATCCCCATGGACTTACAACCGCCTCATCAAGAGCCAAGAGGACCCATGACACGAAGCTAGAGCTAGAGCTCTCGAGAACGAAATGACCTCTCTCCTTATTGATATCACATATGATCCACTCGAGACATGGCTACTACCTAAGTCCGACATGCTATGCATGATTAGGTGTCAAGGGAACCTCCCGAGGATGCACGTGAAGATGGACAAGCCACCAAGTCCGGTGGGATGAAGAGAACCAACGGAGAAGGCCGAGAACACCTTCCAGCCCCGGACATCCGCCATGGCCTCGACATCCGGCCCTGAGCTTCTACCTCAACAGGATCCAATCGCCCAAGTCTCCAGGCCTGCAGATCCGCCCCAGCTGACCGGATATCCGCCCCAGCCTCGAAATCCGGGCGCCTTTCCTTGCCTCGGTGAAACGGTCGCCCCAGACATCCGGCCGAGAGCCCGGACATCCGGCGCTGCTGGCGTCTTGGACATCCGCCCGACGCCTGCAGACGTCGGCCTCCCTCGCCATACAAGAAGGCTCCTCGTGGCCTTGTCCCTTGTCCCCCTTCGCCCGAGACTATATATACTTGTTCCCTTTCCTCTTTCTAGGGTTAGCATTGGATTAGCTCATATTCTTGTGTGAGAGCCTTTGCTCTATGGGGCGCTTCTCTTCCGTTAACACACCTCCTATGCCATTACCACTAGCATCGCAATGAATTTCAAAAGGTTTGTCAAAATTGGGCAATGCAAGCATGGGAGCATGAGTAAGCAAATTCTTAAGCTCATTGAATGCGCTTATCTTGCGATGGTCCCCAAACAAAGGGTGCATTCTTCTTGCTCAAAGCATGTAAAGGAGATGCAATAGTGCTAAAATCCTTCACAAATCTATGGTAGAAACCGCTAAACCAAGAAAACTACGCACTTGTTGAAAAGTTGTTGGTTGGGGCCAACTCTTAATAGCATTAATCTTAGATTCACAACATGAACACCCTTAGAAGATACTACAAAACCCAAGAAAACAAGCTTATCAACGCCAAAAGGCATTTTTCATATTAGCATAAAGACTCTCTTTTCGAAGAGTTTGTAGGACGGTGCGAAGGTGGGTGAGATGCTGATGCGGAGCATCCCACGATCATCCCCATGGACTTACAACCGTCTCATCAAGAGCCAAGAGGACCCATGACACGAGCTAGAGCTAGAGCTCTCGAGAACGAGGTGACCTCTCTCCTTATTGATATCACATATGATCCACTCGAGACATGGCTACTACCTAAGTCCGATATGCTATGCATGATTAGGTGTCAAGGGGAACCTCCCGAGGATGCACGTGAAGATGGACAAGCCACCAAGTCCGTGGATGAAGAGAACCAACGGAGAAGGCCGAGAACACCTTCCAGGCCCCGGACATCCGCCCCGGAGCTTCTACCTCAACAGATCCAATCTGGCCAAGTCTCTGTGGCCGGACATCCGGCCCAAGCCCGACATCTGCTTCTACCGGATATCCGGCCCCACTGAAATCCCGCGCCTTTCCCGGTTCTACTGAACGGTCGCCTCGACATCCGGCCGAGAGCCCGACATCCGGCGCCTCATGAAGGTCTTGACATCCGCCCGACGCCTGGACGTCCGGCCTCCCCTCGTCAACAAGGCCAAGCAGCCTCGTGGCCTTGTCCCTTGTCCCCCTTCGCCCCGATACTATATAGACTTGATCCCCTCCTCTTTCTATGGTTAGCATTGGATTAGCTCATATTCTTGTGTGAGAGCCTTTGCTCATCCACTTGGCTACTTCTCCACCGAGATCAGACCTCTCCTGAGAAGATCCCCCAAGCGGATTCAAGACCCCTTCTAGGGTGGACCTCAAGGCCTCCTCACGGAGAAGAACGGTTACCGCTTGTATCTTACCTTTGTTGATCTTGAATCTTATGCCACTCTATGCATCGATAATCTAGCACTTGTGTGATTGATCTCTTGTCGGTTTCGTGATTTCTCTCTCGCTTTCTCTCGTGTTCTTCCGCGTGTTCCTCGTGATTCCCCGTAGGATCCGGCCCAACGTGAAAGATCCGCTCCTCGTGTTCTTCCGCGTAGTGTCTTCGTAAGCTACGATCTTGAAAGGAACTTGTACTCTATGCTCGATTTGCAAAGTCCCGGTATCGCTTAGCCATTGAACCTTGTATGGGCACGGGTGCTTCATCTTGACCAGTTGAAGCTTGGAGTATAGTTCTTCACTTGCTAAGTTATGGCAACTCCCTCCATCGATGATGACCTTGACGGACCTTCCATTGATGTCGGCCTTGGTGTGGAAGATGTGGCATCGTTGGTCTTCGTCTGGTTCATGTTGAAGAGTCAAGACCTTGGAGACAACAAGAGCAGGGCTCGAATCTTCGTCACAAAAGACTTGACCATCTTCATCTTTTTTGTCCACTTGTCGGTGCATGGCCACTTGCTCAAGGGCTTCCATTTCTCCTTCACTCATTGAATCATAGGTTCCGTCGTCGTTGAGGATCATGGTGCGCTTGTTTGTGCATTCAAAGGACTTGTGGCCTCGGCCGCCGCATGTGAAGCATTTGAAGGAACATGTCTTGATGGTCTCATCGGTTGGGGTAGATGATGATGAAGCTTTCGGCTTGAAGTTGCTTGAAGTAGGAGGATGACTTGAGGTTGTCGGGTTTTCTTGTAACTTGACTTGTCGCCGCTTTTTGTAGATGGCTTGGTTGAGGTAGAAGGTGTTTGAGTCGTTGACGCTTGAGAGTTGGAGAAGAGATATGACTTGGATGAGAACTTGGCATATTTGATGTCATCTTGCACTTGACGTTCCGCTTTGGTAGCTTGGTGCACTAGCTCGATGAGGTTCGAGTATGGTTGGAAGTCGGCGATCTTCTTGATAGGATGATTGAGTCCATTCAAGAAACGTGCCATAGTTTTGATAGAGGCAAAGGTGTCCCGATGTTTCGATGAGATGGTGGCTTTCGTTTCTGTGGGAGTCGACCTTGACGATCCGACTACGTACGTGCGAGACGTCGCGCCTTAGCAATCGCTAAACCAACTTCCGAGGGTTATTGACCACGCCGAGCATGATCAACTCGACCACGAGGGCCTGCTTCCTGTGAGCAAACGAAGAACAAGCAAGAAACTAAGATTGCAATCTGGATATTGCGAATATAAGAGGAAAGCTTTATTAATGAAGGTGGGGTTCGTGACGCCTTGGTCCGGTCGTTGAACACAAACGGCACGTGAAGTTGCAGCTATGGCGAACTTTTGATCTAAACAAAACCCAAAGTCTAAACGACGCCCTAAGGGCTGTATATATATGGAGGAAGAGGAGGGAATTTCGTGGCCCTTGAGGGAGGGGTCCAAACCAACCCTAACTCTTGTTTCCCCACACATACTGAGACTCTAAAACAGCCTGTACTTAAGTATTTCTGAAATTACATGGGCCTGGCCCAATAATAAGGTGACGGCACCTAGAATCGCCTATGGACTTAATATTATGAAGTGGCATCTTCTATATTTCGTCCAAGGCCTCATGCTCTCATTAGGGTGGCTTCAAAGTCCTGGAATCATCACTTGTAACTCCGTTCTTGTTCCCCTTAAGCATGCCAACATCTCCATGCTTGAACTTGCTCCAAAGTTCATCTTTCTTGTCCATGGTAGGCCCTTCATTTGTAAGTCGATAGAGGCAAAGGTGTCCCGCTCTTCGATGAGATGTTGGTTTTCGCTTTGGAGGAAGTCGACTTTGACGATCCGACTACGAACGTCTTGAGGACGTCGCGTCTTAGCAATCGCTAAACCAACTCCGAGAGGTTATTAACCACGCCGAAGCACGATCAACCTGACCACGAGGGTCTGTTTCCTGCGAGCAAATGAAGAACAAGCAAGAAACTGAGATTGCAATCTGGATATTGCGAATATAAGATGAAAGCTTTATTGATCAAGGTGGGGTTCTGTGACGCCTTTTGATGCGGAGCAGCCCTCACTCATCCCCACGGACGTGCCTACATCTCCCTCAACACCACCGGGACCCATGACAAGAGCCCGAGCTAAGGCTATTGAAGATAAGGTGAACTTCGCCTCTCCGAACTTCTTATTTCTACCCATGAGACATGGCTACTACCTCATTCGTAAACTCTATGTGTAATCAGAACCGAGGCGAACCAAGGATCTACTACTTGCAAGAGCCAAGACGGCGAGAACTCCAAGTATGTCGAAGAGGAAGAAGGGATGCAACTGGTTACAGGACCCGGGACGTCAGACCACCTCCCGGACGTCCGACGATCCTCAAAGTTACGGACGTCCGACGCCCTCCGGACGTCCTAACATCATCACCCGAATCAAACTACGGACGACCGAGTCGACCGGCCGTCAGGGACTTCATCACCCGAATCAAATCTACGGACGATCGAGCCGACCGGACGTCCGGACGACTCATCACCCGAACCGAATCGCGGACGTCCGAACGAAGTCCGGACGACCGGACCTCCCGAAGCCTCCGGACGTCCGACACGATGCGGGCCGAAGCCCATGTACCCTCCGCTTTGACTTCCATTTGCACTAAGACTATAAATAGGACCTTTCCGTCTCCTAGTTAGGGTTAGCTTTTGATTAGCTCATGTTTAGGTGAGAGAGCCTTTGCTCATCCACTTTGGCTACTTCTCCTTCGAGATCGGGACCTCTTCGGAGAAGATCCCCAAGCGGATTCAAGACCCTCCTAGGGTGGACCCCATCAAGACCTCCTTCCGGAGAAGATCGGCTACTCGTGTATCTTTATCTTTATTGTTCTTGAATCTTGTGCCACTCTATGTGTTCATCGATCTAGCACTTGTGTGATTGTTTTCTTGTCGGTTGAGTGAATCCTCTATCGTTTTCCCCTGTTTCCTCTTGTTCTTCCGCCGCTCTTCGTGTTCCTCGAGGGATTCTCTCCAAACGTGAAAGATCGCCTCCCGTAGGGTCTCACCCTATATCATCATGGTATCCAGAGCCACGCTGATCACGTTATTGGAGCCCCTACCCCTCTTTTTCTAGCTTGATTTTGTTGTTTTGTCCTAATTCAAAATTCCCCACAAAATAGCCCCAAAATCTTTGCGATTTGTTTGTGAGTTGAGATTTTGTTGGATTTGGTCCATGGATTCGTGTTGCTACGTGTGGATCTAGCTTTCCCCACCCTCCCCTCCCTTTTCCATCCACCAAACCCCTCGATTTCAACCTCTCAAGCATCTTCTTCCCCGGAAATTTTGTAGTTCCTCTCCCCGAGCCTGATTTTCGCCCAGGCTCCGGACATCCGGACAAGGCCGGACGTCCGACGTAGTCCGGACGACCGTAAGGTCACGGACGTCCGTAAAACCCCCACTCAAACTGAATTTCTTCAGCCTGCATACACCACAACCAATTCCATACTTCTCCACATCTCCCAAACCCATTGATGAGGACATCAATACCATTGTTACACCCACAGCCCTCAAGACTATACATACTTGGACCAATTACTAGAGCTCATGACGCCAATTGAATTATCAGTACTTCCGCTTTCTTGGTAACGATTCCAATGTTCATGAGAATATGATGCTGCTTAAATTGGATACATTTGTTTTGCTTACAAATGAAGGGCCTACCATGGACAAGAAAGATGAACCTTGGAGCAAGTTCAAGCATGGAGATATTGGCATGCGCAAGGGGAACAAGAACGGAGTTACAAGTGATGATTCCAGGACTTTGAAGCCACCCTAATGAGTGCATGAGGCCTTGGACAAAATATACAAGATGCCACTTCATAATATGCGTCCATAGGCTATTCTAGGTGCTGCATCACCTTATTATTGGGCCAGGCCCATGTAATTTCGAAATACTTAAGTATAGGCTGTTTTTAGAGTCCGTATGTGTGGGGAACAAGAGTTAGGGTTGATTTCGACCCTCCACCAAGGGCCACGAAATTCCCCTCTTCCTCCATATATACAGCCCTTAGGGCACCGCTTAGACACTGGGGTTTTGTTTAGATTAAAAGTTCGCCATAGCTGCAACTTCGCGTGCTTCGCTTGTGTTCAACGACTGCATAAAGGCGCCATGTAACCCCACCTTGATCAATAAAGCTTTCATCTTATATTCGCAATATTCAGATTGCAATCTCAGTTTCTTGCTTGTTCTTCGCTTGCTCGCAGGAAACAGGCCCTCGTGGTCGTTGATCGTGCTCCGGCGTGGTCAATAACCCTCGGAAGTTGGTTTAGCGATTGCTAAGGCGACGTCTCGCCGTTCAGAGTCGGATCGTCAAGGTCGACTCCCACGAAACGATAGCCACCATCTCATCGAAACATGGGACACCTTTGCCTCTATCAAGTGGTATCAGATTTTCGTGTTGCTCGGTGAGATTTTACAGTTTTCCGTAGTTTAGATCGAGTCCGTTTCTTCATACCTATAGTCCACGAAAAAGCCACAAAAAATTAGGGTTAGTTCATCATATCCGAACCAATCGAGCCTTTGCATAATCTTTTTAGGGTTTTGCTTTGTTGAATTTGATTTGCGTAAATCGTCGTGTCTGAGTTGCTGGTCTTAGCGTCTAGTCTTTTAGAGTTTCGAGTTACGTCATAAGTTGTCACGCCGCCACCGCACCATCATCATTGCCCACCACCTACCATCACCGCTCCGAATCCGTATCCATAAACCACCACCAATCCGTGTCCATATACCACCACCGATCCATATCCATATACTACCACCGCTACCACCACCGCTGCCATATACCACCACCATATATCCACCACCAATCCGAAGTTCTTCTCATATTAGGTTTGTTTTCGAGATCCATCTAGTTTCCGATTCGTGTTTCCTTGCGGAGTAGGTTTCGGAAAAAAAATTCTGGCTATCCTGTTTTAAGTGTTTCTAAGTGTATTGAGACAACATTGCCGTTATAGAAAGTTTTTTGACCCGTTTCAGCTTTTTGGGTCCGGCCATTCCAAAAAAAAAAATTTGGTCGAAAAAATTTTGTGCCCATCCTATCAGTTTGACCTCGGAAGAGTTTTGAGACACTCGCCATTATAGTGATTTTTCGCAAAAAAAAACAAAAAAAAAGAGCAGCGCAAAAAAAAAAGCAGCGCAAAAAAAAAAGAGCGAAAAAAAAATTACAGAGTGTGCTTTTCCGTTTTTTCCGGCGGTCGTGATTTTGTTAGTGTTCTAGGCTCGCATCTCTAGCACGGTCTAGCCTAGGACCAAAGACAAGATCTGACGTTGAGCGTTTATTCAACTTTGCATCTCTGAATTGATTATTGTTGACCCTTTTTGCTACCATATTATAAGCCTTCCCAGCTCCACATACATCTACATCGTATGCTTGACTCTCCTCGTAATCGCTCTATCCAAGCTTTGAGAGTTTTGACTACATCGGTTGCCGATCACCTTTCTTCTTTGAGTAAGAACTGGTAAGAATTTGAGATTTGCTTGACGGATTTGTGATCGCCCACCACACAACCACCACCACTTCCTAGTAGTCTGTCGAATCATATTCTTGTGTGTTTCTATTGTCGCTAACCATGGCGGTGATCACAAGCCGATTTAGACCGATCGGGAGAACATGACAAACAAAGCGCTACATGATAAGTTTCAACAAATGATGAGTGGGCAGGTGGACGATGTGCTAAATAGATTTGAAGAGGCCATGGAGAAGATAGATGGCATTGAGAAGGCGTTGAAACAAAGCTCGATAACAAGTTTAATGAATTGCTCGCGTCTACCACCACCACCACCGGCTGCACCTAATGCACCTCTACAACAACAACAACGACTACCTCCACATCGCGAAGCAGCCCTCCGCCGAAGCGAGTCGTGTCCCTCTTCACCGCCAAGCTCTTTGGTGCTGCTTGTTGATACTTCAGGCTCCTGCTGGCGATGTGGGGAGGATGATTATGTGAGAGAGTACGAGGATGAGGTTGATCAACTTTAACTACGTGCAACCACCAGCACCACAACCACCAGGTCGCCCACATGCAAATAATGGCAATGTTCGGGCCCCCCTTCAGTATTTAGATCATGACCATCTCCCTAAACTGAAATTGAATATTCCACCATTTGAGGGTAGATATGTTCTGATATATATCTTACTTGGGAGTTAGAAACTGAACAACGATTTACATGTTTACAATATCCCGAGGAGAGACGTGTTCTCGCTGCTTGTTTGTGCTTTCACTAGCTTTGCATGTGTTTGGTGGTCTGAACATTGTAGATTATATCCTGTTCCAAATTTACTTGGGCTGCTTTGAAAACTGCTATCTTTGTACTCGTTGGGTTCCACCATATTATCAACGTGAATTACTTCAAAAATTGCAGCGCTTAAGACAAGGAAAAAATTCGGTAGAAGAATATTATCGTGGAATTACAAACCGGCTTGATTAGATGTGGTATTGTTGAGGAGAATGAAGCTATGCTTGCACGTTTTCCGGTGGATTAAATAGAGAGATTCGCACCATTCTAGACTACAAGGATTATAATAATATCACTCGATTATTCCATCTTGCTTGTAAAGTCGAGCGTGAAGTGCTTGATCGATCGTGCGCTAGGCCGAACTAACTTTTCTCGCAGGTCGACCTTCATCATGGACACCACGTGCATCATCTACTTCCACACGTTCTACTACACCGGCACCTCCGCCGGCTGCCACCTCCAACCGTGATACAAGAAAGCAGGCACAACCACCACTATCTCGCCAAGAGCACACCACTGGCCTACGAGCTCTTCTTCTTCCATGGCGTCAACAGGGCACACAAGTGATATTATTTGTCGTCGTTGTAAGGGAAGAGGACATTTTATGAGAGAATGCCAATCTCAGCGTGTGATGATTGCTCACGAGGATGGTGGGTATGAGTCCGCTAGTGACTATGATGAAGAGACTTTGGCTCTTATTACACATGAAGAACACGGTGGAGATGATTCTGATCATGACACGCAATACATGGCTGTTGAAGATGCCGACAGGTATGAATGTTTAGTTGCTCAACGTGTTTTGAGTGTGCAGGTTACACAAGCTGAGCAAAATCAGAGACATAACTTGTTCCATACAAAGGGAGTTGTGAAGGAACGTTCTATTCGCGTCATCATAGATGGAGGGAGCTGCAACAACTTGGCTAGCATGGATATGGTGGAGAAGCTTTCTCTCACCACAAGACCACATCCACATCCTTACTACATCCAATGGTTCAACAACAGCGGCAAGGTTAAGGTAACACGCATCTTTGTTACGTGTGTATTTTAGTATCTCTACATATGCTGATTATGTTGATTGTGATGTGGGTACCTATGCAAGCATGTTCCTTATTACTTGGTAGACCATGGCAATTTGATAAAAATTCATACACCATGGTAGAAACAATCAAGATACTCTTGTTCACAAGGATAAAAATATTACTTTGCTTCCTATGACTCCTGATTCCATTTTGAAAGATGATATTAATAGAGCTAATAAAGCAAAACAGGAGAAAAATAAGAGTGAAAATCAGATTGTGGCAAAAGAATTTGAGCAACAAATGAAGCCTAATAATAAACCATCTAATGTTGCTTCTGAAATTAAACTGAAAAGTGCATGTTTATTTGCCACCAAATCTGATATTGATGAGCTAGATTCTAGCAAATCTGTTTGCTATGCTTTTGTGTGCAAAGAGGCATTATTTTCATTCGAGGACGTGCCTTCCTCTTTTGCCCCTAACATCACTAACATTTTGCAGAATTACCGACGTCTTCCCACAAGGCGTGCCACCGGGATTACCACCTATTCGAGGGATTGAGCATCAAATTGACTTAATTCCCGGTGCATCGCTACCCAACCGTGCACCATACCGTACCAATCCAGAGGAGACGAAGGAGATTATGCGTCAAGTAGCGGAGCTGCTCGACAAAGGTTATATACGCGAATCTCTTAGTCCTTGTGCTGTTCCTATTATACTAGTGCCTAAAAAGGATGGTACGTCGCGTATGTGTGTTGATTGTAGAGGCATTAATAATATTACTATTCGTTATCGTCATCCTATTCCTAGGCTAGATGATATGCTTGATGAATTGAGTGGCTCTACAATATTCTCCAAAGTTGATTTGGTAGTGGATACCATCAAATTCGTATGAAATTGGGAGATGAATGGAAAACAGCATTTAAAACTAAGTTTGGATTATATGAGTGGTTAGTCATGCCTTTTGGGTTAACTAATGCACCTAGTACTTTCATGAGATTAATGAACGAAGTTTTACGTGCTTTCATTGGACGATTTGTGGTAGTTTACTTTGATGATATACTGATTTATAGCAAATCTTTGGAAGAACATTTGGAACATTTACGTGCTGTTTTTAATGCTCTACGTGATGCACGCTTGTTTGGTAACCTTGGGAAGTGCACCTTTTGCATCGACCGAGTATCTTTTCTTGGCTATGTTGTTACTCCACAGGAATTGAAGTTGATAAAGCCAAGATTGAAGCTATTGAGAGTTGGCATGACCCAAAGCGGTCACACAAGTGAGGAGTTTTCTTGGACTCGCTGGTTTCTATAGGCGTTTTGTGAGAGACTTTAGCACCATTGCTGCACCTCTCAATGAGCTTACAAAGAAGGATGTGCCTTTTGTTTGGGGTACCGCATGGAAGAAGCCTTCACGGTATTGAAAGATAAGTTGACACATGCTCCTTTACTCCAACTTCCCGACTTTAATAAGACTTTTGAGCTTGAATGTGATGCTAGTGGAATTGGATTAGGAGGTGTGTTATTACAAGATGGCAAACCTGTTGCATACTTTTACGAAAAATTGAGTGGGCCTAGTCTGAACTATTCTACTTATGACAAAGAATTATATGCTCTTGTTCGACTTTAGAGACATGGCAACATTATTTATGGCCCAAAGAATTTGTTATACATTCTGATCATGAATCTTTGAAACATATTAAAAGTCAAGCTAAACTGAATCGTAGACATGCTAAATGGGTTGAATTCATTGAGACTTTCCTTATGTCATTAAACACAAGAAGGGTAAAGAAAATGTTATTGCTGATGCTTTGTCTCGTCGATATACTATGCTTTCACAACTTGACTTCAAAATATTTGGTTTGGAGACCATCAAAGATCAATATGTGCATGATGCTGATTTTAAAGATGTAATGCAGAATTGTAAAGAAGGAAGAACATGGAACAAGTTCGTTATTAATGATGGTTTTGTGTTCGTGCTAACAAGCTATGCATTCCTGCTAGCTCGTTTCGTCTTTTGTTGTTGCAGGAGGCGCATGGAGGAGGCTTAATGGGACACTTTAGGCGTCAAAAAGGCCGGAGGATATACTTGCTACACATTTCTTTTGGCCAAAGATGAGGCGGGATGTTGAGCGTTTTGTTGCTCATTGCACTACTCCCAAAAAGCTAAGTCACGACTCAATCCTCATGGTTTATATATGCCTTTGCACTGTGCCTAGTATTCCTTGGGAGGATATATCTATGGACTTTGTTTTAGGTTTACCTGAACAAAGAAGGGGAGGGATAGCATATTTTTTGTCGTGGATAGATTCTCGAAAATGGCACACTTTATACCATGTCATAAAAGCGATGATCTTTGTTAATGTTGCTGATTTGTTCTTTCGTGAAATTATTCGCTTGCATGGTGTGCCAAATACTATTGTTTCAGATCGTGATACTAAATTTCTTAGCCACTTTTGGAGATGTTTATGGGCTAAGTTGGGGACTAAACTGCTTTTTAGTACTACTTGTCACCCCCAAACTGATGGACAAACTGAAGTAGTCAATAGAACATTGTCTACTATGCTTAGGGCTGTTTTGAAGAATAATAAGAAAATGTGGGAAGAATGCTTGCCTCATATTGAATTTGCTTATAATCGTTCATTGCATTCTACTACTAAGATGTGCCCTTTTGAAATTGTGTATGGCTTCCTACCTCGTGCACCTATTGATTTGTTGCCTCTTCCATCTTCGGAGAAGGTTAATTTTGATGCTAAAGAACGTGCTGAATTGATTTTAAAAATGCATGAGTTAACTAAGGAAAACATTGAGCGTATGAATGCTAAATATAAACTTCTTTGGAGATAAGGGTAGAAAACATGTTGTCTTTGCACTGGAGATCTTGTTTGGTTACATTTGCGTAAGGATAGGTTTCCTAAATTGCGCAAATCAAAGCTAATGCCACGTCTTGATGGTCCATTTAAGGTGTTAGAGAAAATAAATGATAATGCATATAAACTTGAGCTGCCTGCAGATTTTGGGGTTAGTCCCACTTTTAACATTGCAGATTTGAAGCCTTATTTGGGTGAGGAAGATGAGCTTCCGTCGAGGGCGACTTCATTTCAAGAAGGGAGGATGATGAGGACATCAATACCATTGTTACACCCACAGCCTCTGACTATACATCTTGGACCAATTACTAGAGCTCGCGCACGCCAATTGAATTATCGTGTACTTTCGTTTCTTAGTAACGATTCCAATGTTCATGAGAATATGATGCTGCCTAAATTGGATACATTTGTTTTGCTTACAAATGAAGGGCCTACCATGGACAAGAAAGATGAACCTTGGAGCAAGTTCAAGCATGGAGATGTTGGCATGCGCTTTCATCTTATATTCGCAATATTCAGATTGCAATCTCAGTTTCTTGCTTGTTCTTCGTTTGCTCGCAGGAAACAGGCCCTCGTGGTCAGGTTGATCGTGCTCCGGCGTGGTCAATAACCCTCGGAAGTTGGTTTAGCGATTGCTAAGGCGCGACGTCTCGCACGTTCGTAGTCGGATCGTCAAGGTCGACTCCCACAGAAACGGTAGCCACCATCTCATCGAAACATCGGGACACCTTTGCCTCTATCACCCATATACACCAAATTCTTCCACGATTCCTCCGATGACGATTTTGACACATTTTTGTCTTTGAGATTTTGAGTTGTGGCTTCCGTATCCTTTTGTGTTTCGGCTATCTAGGTGCGGTGCAAAGTCATCATCACCACTGCTCATCTACATCGACCGACCATAATCGCAAGGGCGGTAACCGGCGACATCTTTGTCTTACCTTGCTATTGCATTGATAACCAACATTGCCTCATTTTGCGTAGCTTACCCATCGAGACTAGCCTTTGAGTATTGTCGGCAACGTGACTTGTGCACATTTAGTGATCATACTCCATAGCATACATACCATACCAAAGTAGTGCATATCTTCCCATCATCTTGTGTGTCACAAAGTTGCCATCGCATACACATTTGCTATCTGGGTTCGTGAAGTTTTGCATGAGAAAAGAGCTCATAAAAGAAAGAGCCAATCAAGCTTTTAAGCAAAGAAAGAAAGATAAGCAAAGAGCTTATGAGCAAGAACCATAGCATCATCAAACATTAAGATAGTCATACTTGATCATCTTGGATCAACACATCGACACACCATACATATAGCATATTTGGGATAGACGTCGTTGCATTTTTTGCTTAGTAGGTTGTGCACAAGTTCGTATCCGCCTATTGTGCAATCGTGCTAGCGTCTCTCTAGTGTTGTGCAACAAGAGCATCTTGGTGTATTCCACATTTTGGCTCATCCTTGGTTGCATAACCCCATATTATCTATTTGCGCGTGTGTTTCCGTGTACCATATCTTGCTATTGGTCTACTTGTTGCATTTGCAAATTTGTGAATCATTTCCAACTTTATTGAGTCTCACTTACAATTGCATTAAATTTCGTGCCACCATCCTAACCGAGCTCCACCATAAGCTTTTTATTTGTGTAGGTGTGAGAACCGACAAGAATCGGTACCAAGGCGCTATTTCCTTGCCCGCATTTGAGTGAACTTGATTCATTTTCAATATCGGTCAAAGGTACATTGGTATAAGTTCTTTTCCGGTCTACCACTAACATCTCGCTTGGAATGATGGATAGGCCAAGTTCTTCTACCAACCCACTCTTCATCGAGCAAGACGACGACATGTCCTCATACGTCACCAAAGGCCACCTCTTCGGTGCACAACGAGCGTTGCACCAAGAACAACAAGCAATGAGCGACCGCGACGACAACCTTGCAACCGACTTGCGACTCTCCGAGCAACGTACAAGAGACTACTTCGACAACAAGTTCGAGGCGCACAAGCAAGAGAATGATGCAAGAATGGACGAGATCCGCAAGTTGATGAGAAACCGCATCATTCCACTTCTTCATCATCAAGACGGAGCCACTCAAGTCGACACTCGACGACACCTTCTACGACTCAAGTACACCGTCATCGAACACTCTTGACGAGCAGCGCCAAGATCGTCATGCATCTAGCAACCCGCTACATGACAAGCACTCACAAGAGCAAGTTGATGATCAAGTTCCTCGTCCTCATTCAAACCAAGAGGCCTTTGCTCAAGCTCAAGAAAGGCAACGTCTTCGTCCGCCAACAAGAGGAAGAAAGAGCACGCCGTCACCAAGGCGAACAAGACGCCAATGCTCAACGTCGTCAACAACAACAACGCGACGAAAGCAAGCTCTCGAAGCGCAACGCCGCCTTCAAGAATCAAGTAGAGCCGCCGCCAACCGCAATCGCGAACGGCACAATCAAGAAGAAGCCCTTCGAGAAGAAATACAAGAGCGGAACTACCAACCTAATGTACAACGTCAAGTTCCTCAAGCTCCTCCACAAGCTCGTCAAGCTCCACCTCAACCTCAAATTCCACACGAGCAAGTTGATCATGGTCTTCCTCCGTGCCAAGAGCAACATGAAGACGAGTACATCCCTCGTCAGGGCGTCATCATCAACAACGCCAACAACACAATGACGAGCAACGCTTCGGCAAGCTAAAATTCACCATGCCCAAGTTCAATGGAAGCAATGACCCGAAGACTACCTCTCATGGGCATTGAAGGTTGACAAAATCTTCCGTTTGCACAACTACGATGAAGCAAAGAAAATCGCTATGGCATCACTTGAGTTCCAAGATTACGTGCTCATATGGTGGGAACAAATCATTGAGCGACGACAAGCAAGAGATGAACCTCCAATCACCACTTGGGCTCAAATGAAGGATGTCATGCGAGCACGTTTTGTGCCAACATACTACAACCGCGATCTCTTCAAGAAACTCCAACTACTCAAGCAAGGAACAAAGAGCGTTGAAGAATACTACAAGGAGATGGAGATAGCCATGATTGGCGCCAATGTCAAGGAAGATGATGAGCAAACTATGGCACGTTTCTTGAATGGACTCAATCATCCCATCAAGAAGATCGCCGACTTCCAACCATACTCATCCCTCATTGAGCTCGTGCATCAAGCTACAAAGGCGGAACGCCAAGTGCAAGATGACTTCAAATACGCCAAGTACTCATCCAAGACATACTGCTTCTCCAACAACCAAGCTTCAACAACTACTCCAACATCTACTTGACCAAGCTTTCTTCAAGAAAGCGACGACAAGTCAAGTTACAAGAAGACTTCGACAAATTCAAGTCGTCCTCCTCCTACTACAAACAACCTCAAGCCGCGTGCTTCATCCTCTACTCCGACCGATGAGACCATCAAGACAAGCTCCTTCAAGTGTTTCACTTGCGGCGGCCGAGGCCACAAGTCATATGAATGCACCAACAAGCGCACCATGATCCTCAACGACGATGGCACATACGACTCCATGAGTGAAGAGGAAATGGAAGCCCTTGAGCAAGTGGCCATGCACCGCAAGTGAATGAAGATGAAGATGATCAAGTCTTTTGTGATGAGGACTCGAGCCCCGCTCTCGTTGTCTCCAAAGTCTTGACACTTCAACATCAACAAGAAGAAGACCAACGATGCCACATCTTCCACACAAAAGCTGGCATCAATGGACGGTCCATCAAGGTCATCATCGATGGAGGTAGTTGCCACAATTTGGCAAGTGAAGAACTATGCTCCAAGCTCCAACTAAGCAAGAAGAAGCACCCGCACCCCTACAAGGTTCAATGGCTAAGTGACTCCGGCACTATACGAGTCGAGCATACGGTCCAAGTCTCCTTCAAAATTGGTGCTTATGAAGACACTTTGGAGTGTGATGTGGTCCCAATGACCGTTTGCCACCTCCTTCTTGGTCGACCGTGGCAATTCGACCGTGGTGTCATCCACAATGGGCGAACCAATCACTATAGCTTCAAGATGAAAGGGAAGGAGTATGTACTACGACCTATGTCTCCTAGTCAAGTGATAGCCGACAAGCAAGCCACCCATCATAGAGAAAAGAGTGAGAAAGTGACCCACCAAAAAGTGAGTGAGAGCCACAAGCCAAATTTGAGCGACTCTTCGCCTAGAGAGAATAACCTCATTCTATTTGCCACCAAAAGTGAGATGAGAGAAGTGTGTGAGAACCCATCTACCGTGATGCACTTCGTCCTTGTGTGCAAGGATGGAGAACCAAAAACTAACACCATTCACGAGCTACCTTTGGTGTTTCAATCTCTTTGCAGGAATTCCAAGATGTTTTTCCCGATGAGCTACCTCCGGGTCTACCTCCTCTTGAGGCATTGAGCATCGAATCGACCTCATCCCGGGCGCCTCTACCAACCAAAGCTCCATACCGAGTTAATCCGGAAGAAACCAAGGAGATTCAACGGCAAGTACAACAACTCATCGACAACGGCCATGTACGTGAAAGCCTAAGCCCTTGTGCCGTTCCCGTTATTCTTGTGCCTAAGCCCGATGGAAGTTTCCGCTTGTGTTTCGATTGTAGACCTATCAATGCTATTACCGTTCGATATAGGCATCCCATTCCTCGCTTAGATGACATGCTTGATGAACTTAGTGGAGCCATCTTTTCTCAAAAATTGATCTTAAAAGTGGCTACTATCAAATCCGCATACAAGAGGGTGATGAATGGAAACTGCTTTCAAAACCAAATTTGGTTTATATGAGTGGTTAGTGATGCCTATGGGTCTTTCGGAAGCTCCGGTACTTTCGTCGTCTTATGCATCATGTGCTTCGCCCTTACATTGGAGTCTTTGTTGTGGTCTACTTTGACGATATTCTTGTGTTTAGCAAAACCATGAAAGAACACATCAATCATGTAAAATCTGTGTTGCAAACTCTTCGCAAAGAAAGCCTTTATGCAAACTTGAAAAAATGCACATTTGGAGTTGACAAAGTGGTTTTCTTGGGTTTTGTTGTTTCCTCCAAGGGTGTCCATGTTGATGAGTCTAAAATTCAAGCAATTCAAACTTGGCCCCAACCCACCAATTTGCAACAAGTGCGAAGTTTTCTTGGTCTTATGGGTTTCTATCGTCGCTTTGTGAAAGATTTCAGCACAATTGCCGCTCCTTTGCATGCTTTGAGCAAGAAGAATACTCCCTTTGTTTGGGGAACTTTGCAATCAGCCGCTTTTGATAAGCTCAAGACTTTGCTTACTCATGCTCCGATTCTTGCTTTGCCCAATTTTGACAAAACTTTTGAGGTTCATTGTTGATAGAGGCGAGGTGTCCCGATCTTTCGATGAGATGATAACTATCGATTTGGTGGAGCGACTTTGACGATCCGACTACAAGCGTGCCTGACGTTGCGCCTTAGCAATCGCTAAACCAACTCCGAGAGGTTATTGACCACGCCGAGCACAATCAACTCGACCACGAAGGTCTATTCCTGCAAGCAATCGAAAAACAAGCAAGAATATGATAAAGCAATCTGAATATTGCGAGTATATATGAAGTATTGATAAAGGTGGGGATCCGTAAGCGGTCTTGGTGCAGTCGTTGGACACAAACGAAGTACGAAGTTGCAATGGCTAACTTTTAACTAAACAAATCCCAAGGAAAAAGCTACTAGATGGATCTACTTATATAGGATCAAGGGGTGGCGGCCAAGGAGGTGGTAGGACGTCCCAAGGCAGCCTAAAACTAACCCTAGGTCGTACAAGGCCAATGGGCCCAAGCGGAGGTGACGTAACACCTTTGGACTTGTAGTTTGACTCGGATTCTGCTGCAGCATCAGATTGTTTCGTCCATAACTCAACGCTCCGGACGGATTTTAAGGTGCTTCCAATTGGGTTGGAAAATGCACGAAATCTATTTTCCAACAAAAAAAGAATCAACCAATTTGGAGTCCGTATGAAAAAGTTATTGACGTTTTGAGTCAGGTATGTCTGTGCAGTCCGAATCTGAGTCCAGAACGTGCGAGACTTGGACTCTATCTTCTCTTGGGCCAAAAGTGACGTGAGAAAACTTTTTGAATAGCAAGTAAACATCTCTTTCTCCCTTATCTTCATATGTGGATTGTACAAATGTCCCATACACCTGCAATTAGACATGGCACAAAAGTTTGTGAAGTATTTTGTCCTGGATGACATAAATAAATTATTGCATAGTTTGCATTAGAAATCACCTCACAAATATAAATGTATGCAATATTTTTGGTGCGTATCAAAGGTAGCCATGTCCTCATCATCCTCCCTTCTTGAAAACAAAAGCCGTCCTCGGCGTTGCTTAATCTGAAATGTGGCTAGCAAGCGAGACAAGGTGTACATGTTGTATATGTATATGTCATCCATTTTTACTTCCCTTGATTTTTGCACATATGACACATGAATAGATGAGTAACTTGCATAGTTCATAAAATCTAAAGCCAAAACACTATCACAAGAAGTAGAAGGCATGAAAATATTGCAACTCAGTTTGCACATATAAGTGAAGCTCTTATTCATTTCAAAAGATTGACAATGTTCATCATTAAACCATCCCAACATTGGTGAATAAACCTTACTTGCATCAAATTTACATGCTACAACATGCTTAAATAAGCAAACATGCGATCGTCATTTGACACAGAATCATCACTAAGATTAGAGGTCATATCAAAATGATTAAACATTGGTTCTTTTGCATCAATAGTTAATTCATTGGGTGCACTCAAAATTGTTGGTATTTCAGTTGTTTGATCACATGACGCATTCATGAGAGTAACATGATTCTCTAAAATAGGTGATGCGCTCAAATCAACGGGTAACTCAACACATGATGTATTCAAGTTAACTAGACATGCATCATTCTCATGTAAAGTTATATCATCAATACCTTCTGATTACCTTGTTGCAAAGATGTAGCTGATGTAGGTACGGATGATGGCAATGTACCATACTCTTGAGATGACGTCGTGCTCACAATCTGAGGTGTGGCTGCTCTACTAGGTGCACCGTGGAGGAACCAAGCGGTGGTGGTGAGCATGGACTAGAATAGTAGGTGTTGTAGTCATCAATGCATCCTCCTCAGAATCGCTCTCTCAAAGGTACAAGCACGAACATACATACCAAGTAATGCAACAAGGAATATACTGAAATCGTGCACGAATATCATGGTTCAAACCACCAAAAATCTATTCATTGTATCATTCTCAGATTCTTCTATGTCACAATGATGCATATAAGATTTGAACTCTTGGTAGTAAGCATGAACAGTGTTACTTTGCCTTGTTTTAATTGTTCCAATTTGCGAAGCAATTCACGCGATAGTAAGGAGGAAAAATTGTTGTCTCATTACAGCTTTCAAAACTTTCCAAGTTATGGGTTGGTTATCAATGTTTTTCTTACAATGTACACTCCACCAAATGTAGCAAAACCAGTAAATGCTCTAGTGGTAGCTTGTACTCTCTCAAGTTCGGAAAAATCATGGTGACTAAAAACTTCTTCTAATTCAAGCTCCCAAGCTAGATAAATAGCAGGATTAAATCTACCCTCAAATGATGGTAAAAGACATAACCTGACCTGTTGTCCCAACTCTCGTGATGGTGGAGATGTGTCCGTCATCCAAGAACTTCTATCTCCAGAACCTGTCATGATTAGTAGAAACAAGAAACAAAATTCGAGAATAATGTTCCTATGAACTACTAGGATGTGGTGGTAAAACGCTCACAAGATAGCAAATATCAATATCTTACAAGTTCTTACCATGCAGCGGTGGTGACCGCAACCAGCGGTGTCAAATAACTCTGAAGATTGTGTAAAGCGATTGCCGGTGAGCGACGTATACGGTGTAGAAATATGTGGAGCTGGGTTGGCTATATATGGTAGCAAAAGATTAGCAATAATCAATTCAGAGATGCAATATTGAATAAGCGCTCAACGACGGTCTTTGTCTTTGGTCCTAGGCTAGACCAGACTAGAGACGCGAGCCTAGAACACTAATGAGGTCACGGCATAGCACAACTAGCATCAATGAAGGATAAATAAGTAGCTCTGGACAGCAAGATATAAGTGAAGATCACAACGGCAGTAAAGATAATGATGAAGAACAACTGCCAAGCAGGATATACAACAATTCTCTCTCCAATTTTCCTCTTGAAAAGTTTGAGCCAATTTTCTGATAGATTTTTTCAAAGAATGCTACTAACTCAAGCTTTCCAATGCAAAAGAATCACTCAATTCCGAGTTGATATGAGGAGTCAAAAATTCTAAAACTGGTTTGAAAACTGGAATAAGCTGTGTTCACGAACTTGGAGGGCAAAAGACCTATTTAGAAGTCGATTTTGAGGTGCCAAATATTGAACTAGCTTCTGCAACTATTTAGATGCGGCTCGTCTCTAGCTTTAATTTGAGTACTCATGAGCCAAAACGGACTTCGTATGAGGAAGTTATGCCTGTTTTACTGAACAGTACACAAAACAGATTCAATCCGAATTCAGCTACGAGATTGAGTCTAGATAGATCCGAACTTTTTTTTTCTTCTCTTTTTTCTCACACTTTTTTCCTTTTCTTTCTCTCTTTTTTCTGACTTTTTTCTTTTTTTTTTCTCTTTTTTTCTCTTTTTTTCTCTTTTCCAAAACAAACTAGATAAGATGCAGATTGGATCAAGCGAAGATGTGAATGACCTCAACTATGATTATGACAATGAATAGTCGTATGTACGTGGTGGAAATTGATGGATGGTATGGTGGACAGCGGAAGGGATAATGATGCAGCAAGGCGTGACTAATGTGAACAGAACTCGAAACTCTAAAGTAACTAGACACTAAGACCAGCAACTCGACACGACGATGCAACCGATAATTCAATAATGCAAACAATGAAAAGAAAATTGCAAAGGCTTGGACTGGCTAGGACAAATGATGAATAGATCTAACTTTTCTGGTGGCCTTTTCTTGGACAATAGGTAAGAAAATAAATCGAATCTAGGGATAAGCTGGAAAATCTCACCGAGCAACACGAAAACGATACCACTTGATAGGCGAGGGTGTCCCGATCTTTCGATGAGATGATAACTATCGATTTGGTGGAAGCGACTTTGTGATCCGACTACAAAGCGTGCCTGACGTTGCGCCTTAGCAATCGCTAAACCAACTCCGAGAGGTTATTGACCACGCCGGAGCACAATCAACGACCACGAAGGTCTATTCACGCAAGCAATCGAAAAACAAGCAAGAATATGATAAAGCAATCTGAATATTGCGAAAGTATATATGAAGTATTGATAAAGGTGGGGATCCGTGGCGGTCTTGATGCAGTCGTTGGACACAAGCGAAATGCTGTGAAGTTGCAATGGCTAACTTTAACTAAACAAATCCCAAGGAAAAAGCTACTAGATGGATCTACTTATATAGGATCAAGGGGTGGCGGCCAAGGAGGTGGTAGGGCGTCCCAAGGCAGCCTAAAACTAACCCTAGGTCGTACAAGGCCAATGGGCCCAAGCGGAGGTGACGTAACACCTTTGGACTTGTAGTTTGACTCGGATTCTCTTGCAGCATCAGATTGTTTCGTCCATAACTCAACGCTCGGACGGATTTTAAGGTGCTTCAATTGGGTTGGAAAATGCACGAAATCTATTTTCAACAAAAAGAATCAACCAATTTGGAGTCCGTATGAAAAAGTTATTGACGTTTTGAGTCGGTATGTCATGCGGTCCGAATCTGAGTCCAGAACGTTCGAGACTTGGACTCTATCTTCTCTTGGGCCAAAAGTGACGTGAGAAAACTTTTTGAATAGCAAGTAAACATCTCTTTCTCCCTTATCTTCATATGTGGATTGTACAAATGTCCCATACACCTGCAATTAGACATGGCACAAAAAGTTTGTGAAGTATTTTTGTCTGGATGACATAAATAAATTGTTGCATAGTTTGCATTAGAAATCACCTCACAAATATGAATGTATGCAATATTTTTGGTCGTATCGAAGGTAGCCATGTCCTCATCAATTGTGATGCAAGTGGTACCGGAATTGGCGGAGTTTTGATGCAAGAAAAACGAGCCATTGCTTATTTTAGTGAAAAACTCTCCGGTGCTCAACAAGACCAAAAATATTGCATACATGCATATTTGTCAGGTGATTTCTAGTGCAAACTATTCAATAATCTATTTATGTTATCCAGAACAAAAATACATCACATACTTTTGTGTTTTGTCTAATTGTAGGTGTATGGGACATTTGTACAATACACATATGAAGATAAGGGAAAAGGAGAAGTTTAGGTGCTGTTCAAAAAGTCCTCTCACGTCACTTTTGGACCAAGAGAAGATAGAGTCCAAGTCTCTCACGTTCTGGACTCAGATTCGGACTGTCCAGACATACCTGACTCAAAACGTCAATAACTTTTTCATCCGGACTCCAAATTGGGTGATTCTTTTTGTTGGAAAATAGATTTCGTGCACCTTCCAACCCAATTGGATTCACCTTCAAATTCGTCCGGAGCGTTGAGTTATGGACGAAACAATCTGATGCTGCAGCAGAATCCGAGTCAAACTACAAGTCCAAAGGTGTTACGTCACCTCTGCTTGGGCCCATTGGCCTTGTACGACCTAGGGTTAGTTTTAGGCTGCCTTGGGACGTCCTACCACCTCCTTGGCCGCCACCCCTTGATCCTATATAAGTAGATCCATCTAGTAGCTTTTTCCTTGGGATTTGTTTAGTTAAAAGTTAGCCATTGCAACTTCGTACTTCGTTTGTGTCCAACGACACGAAGACCGCTACGGATCCCCACCTTTATCCATACTTCATATATACTGCAATATTCAGATTGCTTTATCATATTCTTGCTTGTTTTTCGATTGCTTGCAGGAATAGACCTTCGTGGTCGAGTTGATTGTGCTCCGGCGTGGTCAATAACCTCTCGGAGTTGGTTTAGCGATTGCTAAGGCGCAACGTCGTGCACGTTTGTAGTCGGATCGTCAAAGTCGTCTCCACCAAATCGATAGTTATCATCTCATCGAAAGATCGGGACCCTCGCCTCTATCATGTAACAATGGTATTGATGTCCTCATCATCCTCCCCTTCTTGAAATGAAGTCGTCCTCGACGGAAGCTCATCTTCCTCACCCAAATAAGGCTTCAAATCTGCAATGTTAAAAGTGGGACTAACCCCAAAATCTGCAGGCAGCTCAAGTTTATATGCATTATCATTTATTTTCTCTAACACCTTAAATGGACCATCGACGCGTGGCATTAGCTTTGATTTGCGCAATTTAGGAAACCTATCCTTACGCAAATGTAACCAAACAAGATCTCCAGGTGCAAAGACAACATGTTTTCTACCCTTATCTCCAGCAAGTTTATATTTAGCATTCATATGCTCAATGTTTTCCTTAGTTAACTCATGCATTTTTAAAATCAATTCATCACGTTCTTTAGCATCAAAATTAACCTTCTCCGAAGATGGAAGAGGCAACAAATCAATAGGTGCACGAGGTAGGAAGCCATACACAATTTCAAAAGGGCACATCTTAGTAGTAGAATGCAATGAGCGATTATAAGCAAATTCAATATGAGGCAAGCATTCTTCCCACATTTTCTTATTATTCTTCAAAACAGCCCTAAGCATAGTAGACAATGTTCTATTGACTACTTCAGTTTGTCCATCGGTTTGGGAGTGACAAGTAGTACTAAAAAGCAGTTTAGTCCCCAACTTAGCCCATAAACATCTCCAAAAGTGGCTAAGAAATTTAGTATCACGATCTGAAACAATAGTATTTGGCACACCATGCAAGCGAATAATTTCACGAAAGAACAAATCAGCAACATTAACAAAGATCATCGCTTTTATGACATGGTATAAAGTGTGCCATTTTCGAGAATCTATCCACGACAACAAATATGCTATCCCTCCCTTCTTTGTTCGAGGTAAACCTAAAACAAAGTCCATAGATATATCCTCCCAAGGAACACTAGGTACAGGCAAAGGCATATATAAACCATGAGGATTGAGTCGTGACTTAGCTTTTTGACATGTAGTGCAATGAGCAACAAAACGCTCAACATCCCGTCTCATCTTTGGCCAAAAGAAATGTGTAGCAAGTATATCCTCCGTCTTCTTCACGCCAAAGTGTCCCATTAATCCTCCTCCATGCGCCTCTGCAACAACAACAACAAAAGACTAACAGAGCTAGCGAGGAATGCATAGCTTGTTAGCACGGAACACAAAACCATCATTAATAACGAACTTGTTCCATGTTCTTCCTTCTTTACAATTCTGCATTACATCTTTAAAATCAGCATCATGCACATATTGATCTTTGATGGTCTCTAAACCAAATATTTTGAAGTCAAGTTGTGAAAGCATAGTATAGCGACGAGACAAAGCATCAAGAATAACATTTTCTTTACCCTTCTTGTGTTTAATGACATAAGGGAAAGTCTCAATGAATTCAACCCATTTAGCATGTCTACGATTCAGTTTAGCTTGACTTTTAATATGTTTCAAAGATTCATGATCAGAATGTATAACAAATCTTTGGGCCATAAATAATGTTGCCATGTCTCTAAAGTCCGAACAAGAGCATATAATTCTTTGTCATAAGTAGAATAGTTCAGACTAGGCCCACTCAATTTTTCAGATAAGTATGCAACAGGTTTGCCATCTTGTAATAACACACCTCCTAATCCAATTCCACTAGCATCACATTCAAGCTCAAAAGTCTTATTAAAGTCGGAAGTTGGAGTAAAGGAGCATGTGTCAACTTATCTTTCAATACCGTGAAGGCTTCTTCCTGTGCAAGACCCCAAACAAAAGGCACATCCTTCTTTGTAAGTTCATTGAGAGGTGCAGCAATGGTGCTAAAGTCTCTCACAAAACGCCTATAGAAACCAGCGAGTCCAAGAAAACTCCTCACTTGTGTGACCGTTTTGGGTTGCGCCAACTCTCAATAGCTTCAATCTTGGCTTTATCAACTTCAATTCCCTGTGGTGTAACAACATAGCCAAGAAAAGATACTCGGTCGGTGCAAAAGGTGCACTTCCCAAGGTTACCAAACAAACATGCATCACGTAGAGCATTAAAAACAGCACGTAAATGTTCCAAATATTCTTCCAAAAATTTGCTATAAATCAGTATATCATCAAAATAGACTACCACAAATCGTCCAATGAAAGCACGTAAAACTTCGTTCATTAGTCTCATGAAAGTACTAGGTGCATTAGTTAACCCAAAAGGCATGACTAACCACTCATATAAACCAAACTTAGTTTTAAATGCTGTTTTCCATTCATCTCCCAATTTCATACGAATTTGATGGTATCCACTACGCAAATCAACTTTGGAGAATATTGTAGAGCCACTCAATTCATCAAGCATATCATCTAGCCTAGGAATAGGATGACGATAACGAATAGTAATATTATTAATGCCTCTACAATCAACACACATATGCGACGTACCATCCTTTTTAGGCACTAGTATAATAGGAACAGCACAAGGACTAAGAGATTCGCGTATATAACCTTTGTCGAGCAGCTCCTGTACTTGACGCATAATCTCCTTCGTCTCCTCTTGATTGGTACGGTATGGTGCACGGTTGGGTAGCGATGCACCGGGAATTAAGTCAATTTGATGCTCAATCCCTCGAATAGGTGGTAATCCCGGTGGTACGTCTTGTGGGAAGACGTCAGTGAACTCCTGCAAAATGTTAGTGACAGCAGGGGGCAAAGAGGAAGGCACGTCCTCGAATGAAAATAATGCCTCTTTGCACACAAAAGCATAGCAAACAGATTTGCTAGAATCTAGCTCCTCAATATCAGATTTGGTGGCAAGTAAACATGCACTTTTCAGTTTAATTTCAGAAGCAACATTAGATGGTTTATTATTAGGCTTCATTTGTTGCTCAAATTCTTTTGCCACAATCTGATTTTCACTCTTATTTTTCTCCTGTTTTGCTTTATTAGCTCTATTAATATCATCTTTCAAAATTGAATCAGGAGTCATAGGAAGCAAAGTAATATTTTTATCCTTGTGAACAAGAGTATACTAATTGTTTCTACCATGGTGTACAGAATTTATATCAAATTGCCAAGGTCTACCAAGTAATAAGGAACATGCTTGCATAGGTACCACATCACAATCAACATAATCAGCATATGTAGAGATACTAAAATACACACGAGCAAAGACGTGTTACCTTAACCTTGCCGCTGTTGTTGAACCATTGGATGTAGTAAGGATGTGGATGTGGTCTTGTGGTGAGAGAAAGCTTCTCCACCATATCCATGCTAGCCAAGTTGTTGCAGCTCCCTCCATCTATGATGACGCCTTGAATAGAAACGTTCCTTCACAACTCCCTTTGTATGGAACAAGTTATGCCTCTGATTTTGCTCAACTTGTGTAACCTGCACACTCAAAACACGTTGAGCAACTAAACATTCATACCTGTCGGCATCTTCGCCATGTATTGCGTCTCATGATCGTAATCATCTCCACCATGTTCTTCATGTGTAATAAGAGCCAAAGTCTCTTCATCATAGTCACTAGCAGACTCATACCCACCATCCTCGTGAGCAATCATCACACCTTTGAGATTGGCATTCTCTGGCAAAATGTCCTCTTCCCTTACAATGACGACAAATAATATCACTTGTGTGCCCTGTTGACGCCATGGAAGAAGAAGAGCTCTGTGTAGGCCCAAGAAAAGTGCGCTCTTGGCGGAATAATGGTGGTTGTGCCTGCTTTCTTGTATCACGGTTGGAGGTGGCGGCCAGCGGAGGTGCCGGTGTAGTAGAACGTGTGGAAGTAGATGATGCACGTGGTGTCCATGATGAAGGTCGACCTGCAGAAAAAGTTAGTCCGCGCCAACGCACTGTCGATCCTGCACTTCACGTTCGACTTTACAAGCAAGATGGAATAATCGAGTGATATTAGTATAATCCTTGTAGTCTAGAATGGTCTGAATATCTCTATTTAATCCACCCAGAAAACGTGCAAGCATAGCTTCATTCTCCTCAACAATACCACATCTAATCAAGCCAGTTTGTAATTCCTGATAATATTCTTCTACCGATTTTTTTCCTTGTCTTAAGCGTTGCAATTTTTGAAGTAATTCACGTTGATAATATGGTGGAACCCAACGAGTACGCATAGCAGTTTTCAAAGCAGCCCAAGTAGCTGGATCAGGATATAATCTACAATGTTCGCACCACCAAACACATGCAAAGCTAGTGAAAGCACAAACAGCAATGAGAACACGTCTCTCCTCAGGATATTGTAAACATGTAAATCGTTGTTCGGTTTCTAACTCCCAAGTAAGATATATATCAGGAACATATCTACCCTCAAATGGTGGAATATTCAACTTCAATTTAGGGAGATGGTCATGATCTCGTACTGAGGGAGCCCTAACATTGCCATTATTTGCATGTGGACGACCGGGTGGTTGTGGTGTGGTGGTTGTGGTGCTTTGGTGGTTGCACGTAGTTCTGAAGTTGATCAACCTCATCCTCGTACTCTCTCACATAATCATCCTCCCCACATCGGCCAGCAGGAGCCACAGAAGTATCAACAGCAGCACCAGCAGCTTGGCCAGGCTGAAGAGGGACACGGCTCGCTCGGCGGAGGGCTGCTTCGCGATGTGGAGGTAGTCGTTGTTGTTGTTGTAGAGGTGCATTAGGTGCAGCCGGTGGTGGTGGTGGTAGACGCACGAGCAATTCATTAAACTTGTTATCGAGCTTTGTTTGAACGCCTTCTCAATGCCATCTATCTTCTCCATGGCCTCTTCAAATCTATTTAGAACATCTTCCACCTGCCCACTCATCATTTGTTGAAACTTATCACGTGGCGCTTTGTTTGTCATGTTCTCCCGGTCGGTCTAAATAAACTTGTGATCCTGCCATGGTTAGCAGCAATAGAAACACACAAGAATATGATTGACGGACTACTAGGAAGTGGTGGTGGTGGTGTGGTGGACAGTCACAAATCCGTCAAGCAAATCTCAAATTCTTACCAGTTCTTAACCAAGAAAGCGGTGATCGGCAACCGATGTAGTCAAAACTCTCAAAGCTTGGATAGGCGATTACCGGGAGAGTCAAACGCATACGATGTAGATGTATGTGGAGCTGGGAAGGCTTATAATATGGTAGCAAAAAGGGTCAGCAATAATCAATTCGGAGATGCAAAGTTGAATAAACGCTGCAACGACGATCTTGTCTTTGGTCCTAGGCTAGACGGTGCTAGAGACGCGAGCCTAGAACACTAACAAAATCACGGCGCTGCACGGAAACAACGGAAAAGCACACTCTGGAAAAAAAAATTCGCTCTTTTTTTTTTGCGCTGCTCTTTTTTTTTTGCGAAAAATCACTATAATGGCGAGTGTCTCAAAACTCTTCCCAGGTCAAACTGACAGGATGGGCACGAATTTTTTTTTCGACCAACTTTTTTTTATTTTTTTCGACTGCCCGGACCCAAAAACTTGAAACGGGTCAAAAAAACTTTCTATAATGGCGACTGTCTCAATATGCTTAGAAACACCTAAAAATAGGAAGCCAGAAAATTTTTTGACAAGTGCGTTTTTTCCGAAAAACGGACCCAATTTTTTTTTTCCGAAACCTACTCCGGCTAGGAAACACGAATCGGAAACTAGATGGATCTCGAAAACAAACCTAATATGAGAAGAACTCGGATTGGTGGTGGATATATGGTGGTGGTATATGGCAGCGGTGGTGGTATATGGTAGCGGTGGTGGTATATGGATACAGATTGGTGGTGGTATATGGATATGGATTGGTGGTAGATGGCAAGGCGATGAAGATGGTGCGGCGGCGGCGTGACAACTTATGACCAGAACTCGAAACTCTAAAAGACTAGACTCTAAGACCAGCAACTTGACACGAGATGCAACCGCAAATTCAACAAAGCAAAAACCCTAAAAAGATTATGCGAAGGCTCAGATTGGTTCGGATATGATGAACTAACCCTAATTTTTTTGTGTGGCTTTTTCGTGGACTTTAGGTATGAAGAACAGACTCGATCTAATCTACGAAAAACTGTAAAATCTCACCGAGCAACCTGAAAATCTGATACCACTTGATAGAGGCAAAGGTGTCCCGTCTTTCGATGAGATGTTGGTTTTCGCTTTGGAGGAAGTCGACTTTGACGATCCGACTACTGAACGCGTCTGAGGATGTCGCGCCTTAGCAATCGCTAAACCAACTCCGAGAGGTTATTGACCACGCCGAAAGCACGATCAACCTGACCACGAGGGTCTGCATTTCCTGCGAGCAAGCGAAGAACAAGCAAGAAACTGAGATTGCAATCTGGATATTGCGAATATATGATGAAAGCTTTATTGATCAAGGTGGGGTTACATGGCGCCTTTGTCTAGTCGTTGAACACAAACGGCACGCCAAGTTGCAGCTATGGCGAACTTTTAATCTAAACAAAACCCAAAGTCTAAACGACGCCTAAGGGCTGTATATATGGAGGAAGAGGAGGAATTTCGTGGCCCTTGAGGGAGGGGTCCGAAACCAACCCTAACTCTTGTTTCCCCACACATACGGACTCTAAAAACAGCCTATACTTAAGTATTTCGAAATTACATGGGCCTGGCCCAATAATAAGGTGACGCAGCACCTAGAATAGCCTATGGACGAATATTATGAAGTGGCATCTTGTATATTTCGTCCAAGGCCTCATGCTCTCATTAGGGTGGCTTCAAAGTCCTGGAATCATCACTTGTAACTCCGTTCTTGTTCCCCTTTGCGCATGCCAACATCTCCATGCTTGAACTTGCTCCAAGGTTCATCTTTCTTGTCCATGGTAGGCCCTTCATTTGTAAGCAAAACAAATGTATCCAATTTAGGCAGCATCATATTCTCATGAACATTGGAATCATTACCAAGAAACGAAAGTACCTGATAATTCAATTGGCGTGCGCGAGCTCTAGTAATTGGTCCAGTATGTATAGCAGCAGGGCCTGTGGGTGTAACAATGGTATTGATGTCCTCATCATAAGCAAAACAAATGTATCCAATTTAGGCAGCATCATATTCTCATGAACATTGGAATCGTTACCAAGAAACGAAAGTACGATAATTCAATTGGCGTCTTGTGAGCTCTAGTAATTGGTCCAAGATGTATAGCAAATAGGGCTGTGGGTGTAACAATGGTATTGATGTCCTCATCATCCTCCCTTCTTGAAATGAAGTCGTCCTCGACGGAAACTCATCTTCCTCACCCAAATAAGGCTTCAAATCTGCAATGTTAAAAGTGGGACTAACCCCAAAATCTGCAGGCAGCTCAAGTTTTGATGTAGGGCGGAACTCTACGTGGATGATCTTTCACGTTGGAGCGGATCCTATGGTGGATTACGAAGAACGAGCGGAAGAACACGAGGAAATCACGGGGAGGAACGAGGGAAAACACTCAACCAACAAGGAATCGGTCACACAAATGCTAGATCAAAGAACACAAAGGGAGATACATGATTCAAGGTCAACAAAGGACAATACAAGCGGTAGCCGTTCTTCTCCGTGAGGAGGTCTTGATGATGGTCTTCTCCGCAAAGGGAGGTCTTGAATCCAAGGTGGATCGTCTCCGAAGAGGGGCCGCGGTCTCTCTCGTGGAGTAGATCCGGTATGGATGAGCGAAGCTCTATCTATGAGCTAAATCAACGCTAACCCTAGAAAGAGGAAAGGGAATAAGTATATATAGTCTCGGGCGAAGGGGTACAAGGGGCCGAGTCCGGAGGCCTTTACTGTGACGCAGGCGGGGAGGCCGGACGTCCGGCGTCGGGCGGATGTCCTTCGCGAGGCGCCGGATGTCCGGGCTCTCGGCCGGATGTCCGGCTAAGCGACCGTTCAATTGAACTGGAGAGGGCGCCGGATTCCGGTGGGAGCCGGATATCCGGGCTTCAGCGAGGCCGGATGTCCGGCTGGGGCCGGATGTCCGGCCATGGCAACTGTTTCAACGGATCGGGAGAGGGGTGCCGGATTTCCGGGCTTGAGGCCGGATATCCGGGCTCTCGGGAGACGCCGGATGTCCGGGGCGGTTGGCCGGATGTCCGGGCTTTGGTGAGGCGCCGGATGTCCGGCCTCTGGCCCGGATGTCCGGCTGTAACTTCAGCAGCTCCGTCTTCTTCCGTCGTCGCTTCCATGCTTCCCTCGCGGATCGTGTAGTCGTTCCTTGGCGCTTACACTCCTCCTTGACATCCGAGAAGCTCCGACAATACCTATGCATGCACACGGGGGAAGTGTCAAGTAGTATACCATCCTCGAAGGGGTCAAGTGAGCACGTGTAAAGGAGAAGATTCACCTTTGTGTATGTGAAGAAGAGGTCGCACGTGTCACTTGCCAAACGGACTCTTGACATGGTGATGACCGTGGGATGCTCCGCATCATCCCCTCCCCCTTGGAAAGGATCCGACCTCGGATCGAAAACCAAATCACCATGGGAAAGAGATGGCGGTGCCATGTCAAAGTGGTCGATCACCAAACTCTCGTCATCTTGAAGCTCGAAATGGGCACTCTCCAATGTCGCACCGTCTTGTGATTCCTTCAAAAGGAGCAAATACAACAAACACTTGGAAATATAAATGTGGTTAGCGTTAGTGCCAAACCAAGCATTCAATTGGTGATTCACCAAACAAGTGTCGTCATCAAGCATAACAAATGGTGTGGCAAAGGATTGTGACATGGCATGTAAGCGCATAAATTGAGCACAGTCAAAGATATCATGGGGACAAGCATGTAAATGGGAGGTAGAGATGCAAATATGTGTGTCAAGAGAATAAGCATCTACCTCAATTTCATTGCAAGCATTCATAAATTGCTCAATGAAAGGTCTATGGTAGGCATATGAATCATTCATAACACCAAGTAAAATGAAGTGTCTAAACACATGGGTCAAGTGCAAGACAATCCAAACATAATGTGCATGGGGTGTAGTGAATATCATGTGGCACTCAACACAATGGAAAGAGCAATTGTTCATCATGTGAGAGGCAATCAAGTCAAGCATGTAGCAATCAATGGGACATGGCATATGTGAAGTAATGACATTGTTGCAACCGAACATATGAGAGGAGCAAGTAATCCAAGAATTGGATGCAACACACAAGGTACATATGTCATGATGCATGGGAATGTGATAATGGCAAGTCAAAGCAAGATCTCTACTAAGTGCGCAATCAAGTGGTCCAAGATGACCAATAAGTCTCATCGTGCAAGCAACACAAGTAGTATGATCCGCAATATCCATGCTCAAGAAAGATGTCACCTTGAAGGCATGTCCTTGTGCATTCTTCACAATGCCGAAGTGGAAGCAAAATGCGGTGTAGAAGCGATTCGTGGTAGAATGTATGAGGCTCGCTCTCAAGAGCTCGAATGGTCAACTCACGTGAAGTGGAAGTCGACACAAAGTCCAAGTATCCTATACATGCACAAAACAAAACAAAGAACGTATGCATGGTAGATGAACTCATCATCCATCATGATGGTTCTCATCATTGCACATAACCATTAGAAGCACAAGTGCATGAATAATATGATGCAACAATGGCGATATGCATGGCACTAGGTATATGGTGCAAAGAAGTAAGGCAAGCATGCGGCACAAGGGATATGTCAAAATCTCCAAACAAGTGTGAGAATGCTATGGGGCAATCTCATGAGCAAGATGACAATCATGGTTGCACTCAATACATGGAAAATGATCTAGCATGAGAGAGGCAACATATGGAGATATGTGACAAGAAGCAATAACAATCATGTGCAAAGCATTTAGATGGTTGTCATCACCCGCATGAAATGAGCAAGTATGAATAATTGGTGATGCAACATAAGCAAGCATTGTAATCAAGTCGTGCAAACTAGTGGAGTGAAGATGCAACACACTAGAGTAAATCATGGCAATCATGTCATGTGAGCAAATAATAGGCATAGGGAATGCACATGACATATCGCAAGCACGAACACAAAGCAAGATGAAAGTATCATCATAGGAATGGTGCACAAAAGAAACATGGCAATAACGAGCAATATCTCCACCAAGCTTGCAAATACACATACAAGTACGAGAATCAATCATCATGTGTAATGCAAAGCATGGGTCACAAATGCATGTCAAAGGTATAGGAATGAGCATATCATGCAAAGTGAACATGGCAAGATGGGCATATGATATGTAATGAACAACAACCCATAACCATGTGAGGGCCATGTAAAAGAGATCGCCAAGTGTTTACTTGTGAAGTGAGCGGTGGGAAAGGCAATCCATGGGATCCCAAGTCATCATTGCTCTCTAGAGCTCGTTTTGTCAACTCGTGGGATCATGCGAAGTTGACAAGTATTCATGGGTACCTACACAAAAGAGACACAAACGAAAGAAATTGTGTGTGTGGTAAATGTATACATCATCCATTATGATGTGTATGTGCAAGTGAGTGTTAGCACAAGATAAGCATCGCTCAAAGAAATTTGATGCATGGTTTAAGAACATGTCATCCATCATGAAAGAATAGTTATTGTCTATGACACGATGGGGACACAAATTGAGAATGCAAGTATATGGCACATCAAAAGTATGTTTCTTCATGGGGAGCATATGGTGCACACAAGTATGGGAATCATGCAATGAATAGGATGGATCAAATTCTCCTAACATGTGTGAGGAAACTATGGGGGTCTCCTCATGAGCAATATTGGAAACATCATTTGGAGAAAATGGACAACATCCAAAACAATGCATATCCGAAGCTAGGAGGGCATGGCATGGCATATGAGATAAAGGATGCAAAGGAAGCATATCAATATCATCACAAGAAAAACAAATGCCAGTAACCATGGGCTTGTCATCTATGCCATATGTGTAAATTGGGTTTATTTTAATGGCATATGCATAGTCACTATGAAGAGATTGCAAATAAGACATATGATGGATCTCATGCATAGCATATGACAAGTCAAGCGGATTAGCAAACATGATGTGACCTAAAGAATTGTCACAAGAAATCCTATGTAACATAGCATCACTACTAATAGACTCCACATGAGAATCATCATATTCATAAATGGGCAAATCATCACATGGGGAAATCATACTAGAATGAATCATGTCAATAGGGTGATCAACATCATGCAAGCAATCAATGTCAAAATAGTCCACTAGTGGGACGAGAGCATCACTGTCACCTTTGTTACCCTTGTCATTCCACTCAAGTGGTGTAGGTGAGGTGGGAAAGACCAAATGGTGGTCATCTTCATCTTGATGGAACCATGTGGGGGGTGCATCATATTCCACCATGGCCATCGTCTTGTCCAAAGGGAGGACAGAGTCGTCGAGGATCGGCGCGTCATCATAAATGGGACCTAACACCAAATGAGAAGACACAATAGAGGTAGAGGTCAAGTTGTTAGAAATGCAAATGGCCTCACTAGACCTATCAACTATCTCACTCTCTCTATGTGGTGGTTCACTCACTCCCTCAAAATAGGTGCACTCAAACTCACGTATGGTGGGGTCACTCATCTCACTCAAGTGGTGGGGGTTGTGGCTCTCCTCACATGGGAATTGGGGCAACACATATATGGGGCTAGTGGTGAAGTCACTCTCACTCTCAATATGGTGGCTCAAGTCACTCAAGTCATCGAGACGTCGCCCGTGGTCGAAGGGAAAATCCCATGCTCAACCGTCTCGTAGTCGTTGTCGTGGATGAAGGCCGAAGATGGCACATCATCGCTCTCGTCGTGGATGAAGGCCGAAGATGGCTCAACATCACTCTCGTCGTGGATGAAGGCCGAAGATGGCACAACATCACTCTCGTCGTGGATGAAGGCCAAAGATGGCACAACATCACTCTCGCCTCCTAAGATGGAAGCATCATCCTTGCTCGCCACCTTGTCGCTTGCCTCCAAAGCTTGGTCCTTGAAGGTCTCCGTAGTTGTACTTGTCGCCGCACCATCTTGAAAAAGAGTCAAGGTAGACTCGGCATCAACAATGCCACAAAGAGGGATGGCGGTGAAGTCGCACTTGGGAGCATCGTCTTGGAGCTTGTCGGGCTTGGACATCATGGTGGTACTAGCCTCATGCTTGTCGAGAGCTTGGTCTCCACGAAGTTTGCTTGGGGTGGAGAAGCGTTGGCCTTCATGAGTTCTTGTTCCGCCTTGAGAGCACCAATGTAGTAGTCGTCGATGGACTTGTAGTTCTCGAGGAAGATGGTCTTGGAGATGTCGTTGTGCAATCCCATCATGAAGTGGAACTTCATTGACATGGGGTCGTCCACGCCGGCTCGTCGCCAGCAATCTTCATCTCCTTGAAGTACTTGTCGATGGACTTGGATCCTTGGGTGGTGTTCTCCAATTGGCGTCGAAGTTGTTCCGTGTATGTTGGAGGCACGAACTCTCGCCGCAAAGCTCTCTTCATCTTGGACCAACTCATCTCGTAGCACTCCGAAGGTGTGTGAAGCCACCATGTCGAGGCGTAGTCGTGGAAGTTTCTTGTGGCGCACTTCACTTGATCTTCGGGAGGAACTTGATGTAGCTTGAGGTAGTCGTCCATCAAACGCTCCCACTCGAGGTACTCCTCGGGTTCTTGAGTCCCATAGAAAGGAATCTCGTGGTCGATGTCGAGGTCGTAGTAGCTCGTGGAAGTCGCGGACTTGAGCTTGGGGAGCTTCTCTTGAGCGTAGTCTTGGGGTGCTTGTTAGCGAAGATGCCGAATATCCGAAGGCGAAGATGCCTTGAAGTCGCTTGGCGAAGATGCCAAGGGAGATGGTGAAGTCGTGGAGCGGTTGTTGATGTTGAGCTCTTGACCTTCACGTTCTTGTTGATGATGGTGTTGATGCCGATGTGATCTTGCCGGAGACGGTAGCTCGGAAGCATGTGCTCTTGAGCGTCTTCTCGAAGATGAGGAAGATCGCTTGTAGGACTTGATGAGGATTTGATCTCCTCCATTTTAGCTTGCATCTTGGCGTCGTAGTTGTTTTCCATGGCATCGAACTTCGTCGTTGTTGTTGTAGATCGAAGATGAAATGCCTTGCCTATCCATCACAAGACTCAAGCAAATATGAGTGGGAGAAAGGGAAGAACTTATACCAATGTACCTTGACCGATGTTGAAAATGAATCAAGTTCACTCAAATGCGGACAATGAAATAGCACTATTGGTACCAATCCTTGTCGGTTCTCACACCTACACAAGTAAAGCTTATGGAGGAGCTCGGTGAGGATAGTGGCACAAAAATTTAATGCAAAATGTTAGCAAGAGTCAATAATGTTGAAAGAGATTCACAAATTCGCAAGTGAAACAAATGGACCAATAGCAAAGAATGGCACGCGGAAACACACACACGGATAGATAAATGGGGTCGTGCAACCAAGGAATGAGCACAAAATGTGGAATCCACGGAAAACGCTCGTGTTGCACAACTCAAGAGAGACGCTAGCACGATTGCTCAATAGGCGGATCGACACTTGTGCACAACCTATAAGATGCAAAATGGATAAACTTCTATCCCAAGTATGCTATGTATGTATGTTTCCCGGTGTTTCTCTCACAATGATCCAAGATGATCAAGTATGATATCATATGATATATTTGATGCTATGGCTATTGCTTACAAGCTCTTTGCTCTTTCTCTTTTGCTTAAAAGCTTATTCTCTTTTTTTTCTATGGCCACTTTGCACAATGCCCAAACCAAGATAGCTTTTGTGTATATGCGGGAACGATATTGTGACACAATGGATGATATGATGATACCAAGATGATATGGTATGTATGCAATGGATGGTGTAGATCACTAATGTGCACAAGTAACGTTAAGCAATACTCAAATGGCTAGTCTCGATAGGCAAGTAACGCAAAATGGGCTAGGGGTTATCAATGCAATTTGCAAGGGAATATACAATGGTGTCGTCGAGGTTACCGTCGCTGCGATGATGAGTGGCGGTGTTCTTGATGTAGATACCAAGATGATGGGACTCGTCCCTAAGTAGCCGAAACACCTTAGGAAACGGAAAAACCGCGAACTCAAAATCTCAAATGACAAATGTCAAATGGTGGTAGCGGGAATGCGGTGGTGTTTGCACTTGGCAATGCGGAAGTGGAATGAAGGGCTATACACGTGTCGGAGTTGAAGTTGCCGTCCCTAAGTAGCCGAAACACCTTAGGAGACACAAGCCACAACTCGAAAAAGCTCAATCAACAATTGGGTTAAGTTGGGTTGTCGGAAGTGTATGGTGGGCAAGGTTATGTGGAAGTGGTGGTGGTGGTTGATGAAGAAGCAATCGTCCCTAAGTAGTCAAACACCTTAGGAGACTCGAATCACTACTCAAGCAACCACTAATGCTATGGGGAACAAAATTGGTTAGGTTGCGGAAGTCGGTGGTGGTTATCACGGAGGATGTGGCGGAAGCCCTAGGCAAAGATGCCAAAGTTCACAAAATTTGATGGAGTCAAATGGTGATGGTAGTATTTTTATGGGAAGGGGGATGTCAATAGCTTTAAAACGAGCTAAAGAACGTCAAAATCGGACTCCGGATGAATTAGTTATGGACAAAACTATGAAACAGAAAAAACAGAAATCTCAGGGGCCGGATATCCGGGGCTCGGGCCGGATTTCCGGGGGTGTATGTCCAGAACCGTGCGGATTTGGTGCTCCAGGGCCCGGATGTCCGGCTTGGGGCCCGGATGTCCGGCCAGATGGCCCGGATGTCCGGCCTGAGGCCCGGATGTCCGGCCCGACGAATCCCGATCTCGTTTGGGGCGGAAATTTTCGAATTGGGGGCAGAAATTGATGATTTCAAGGTCAAAATTGGAGAGATTTCGTGGATGGAAAGTGGGGAAACTTGGGGAAATGTTAGATCCACTCGAAACCAAGCAAATCCATGGATCAAAATCAACAAAACATCATCAAAACTAACAAATCACAAAAAAAATTGGGGCTATTTTTGGTGGGGATTTTCGGATTTAGGACGAAATCAACAAAATCAAGCTAGAAAAAGAGGGGTAGGGGCTCCAAAAACGTGATCAACGTGGCTCATGATACCATAGATGATGTAGGGCGGAACCCTACGTGGATGATCTTTCACGTTGGAGCGGATCCTACGGTGGATTACGAAGAACGAGCGGAAGAACACGAGGAAATCACGGGGAGGAACGAGGGAGAACACTCAACCAACAAGGAATCGGTCACACAAATGCTAGATCAAAGAACACAAAGGGAGATACATGATTCAAGGTCAACAAAGGACGATACAAGCGGTAGCCGTTCTTCTCCGTGAGGAGGTCTTGATGATGGTCTTCTCCGCAAAGGGAGGTCTTGAATCCAAGGTGGATCGTCTCGAAGAGGGGCCGCGTCTCTCTCGTGGAGTAGATCCGGTATGGATGAGCGAAGCTCTATCTATGAGCTAAATCAACGCTAACCCTAGAAAGAGGAGGGATCAAGTATATATAGTCTCGGGCGAAGGGGTACAAGGGACGAGTCCGGAGGCCTTGACGCAGGCAGGAGGCCGGACGTCAGGCGTCGGGCGGATGTCAAGACCTTGAGGCGCCGGATGTCGGGCTCTCGGCCGGATGTCCGGGCTAGAGCGACCGTTCATTTGAACCGGAGAGGGCGCCGGATTTCCGGGTGGGGAGCCGGATATCCGGGCTTCGCGGGAGGCCGGATGTCCGGGGCTGGGCGGATGTCCGGCTGTGGCAACTATTTCAGCCGGATCGGGAGAGGGTGCGGATTTCGGGCTTGAGGCCGGATATCCGGCTCTCGGGAGACACCGGATGTCCGGGCGGTTGGCGGATGTCCGGCTTTGGTGAGGCGCGGATGTCCGCCTCTGGCGGATGTCCATTCTTTGTAACTTCAATGACTCTGTCTTCTTCCGTCGTCGCTTCCATGCTTCCCTCGCGGATGGTGTAGTCGTTCCTTGGCGCTTGCACTCCTCCTTGACATCCGAGAAGCTCAGACAATACCTATGCATGCACACGGGGGAAGTGTCAAGTAGTATACCATCCTCGAAGGGGTCAAGTGAGCACGTGTAAAGGAGAAGATTCACCTTTGTGTATGTGAAGAAGAGGTCGCACGTGTCACTTGCCAAACGGACTCTTGACATGGTGATGACCGTAGGATGCTCCGCATCAAGTTTATATGCATTATCATTTATTTTCTCTAACACCTTAAATGGACCATCAGCACGTGGCATTAGCTTTGATTTGCGCAAATTAGGAAACCTATCCTTACGCAAATGTAACCAAACAAGATCTCCAGTGCAAAGACAACATGTTTTCTACCCTTATCTCCAAAGCAAGTTTATATTTAGCATTCATACGCTCAATGTTTTCCTTAGTTAACTCATGCATTTTTAAAATCAATTCAGCACGTTCTTTAGCATCAAAATTGACCTTCTCCGAAGATGGAAGAGGCAACAAATCAATAGGTGCACGAGGTAGGAAGCCATACACAATTTCAAAAGGGCACATCTTAGTAGTACAATGCAATGAACGATTATAAGCAAATTCAATACGAGGCAAGCATTCTTCCCACATTTTCTTATTATTCTTCAAAACAGCCCTAAGCATAGTAGACAATGTTCTATTGACTACTTCAGTTTGTCCATCGGTTTGGGGGTGACAAGTAGTACTAAAAGCAGTTTAGTCCCCAACTTAGCCCATAAACATCTCCAAAAGTGGCTAAGAAATTTAGTATCACGATCTGAAACAATAGTATTTGGCACACCATGCAAGCGAATAATTTCACGAAACAACAAATCAGCAACATTAACAAAGATCATCGCTTTTTATGACATGGTATAAAGTGTGCCATTTTAGAATCTATCCACGACAACAAATATGCTATCCCTCCCTTCTTTGTTCGAGGTAAACCTAAAACAAAATCCATAGATATATCCTCCCAAGGAACACTAGGTACAGGCAAAGGCATATATAAACCATGAGGATTGAGTCGTGACTTAGCTTTTTGACATGTAGTGCAACGAGCAACAAAACGCTCAACATCCCGTCTCATCTTTGGCCAAAAGAAATGTGTAGCAAGTATATCCTCCGTTTTCTTCACGCCAAAGTGTCCCATTAATCCTCCTCCATGCGCCTCCTGCAACAACAAAAGACGAACAGAGCTAGCAGGAATGCATAGCTTGTTAGCACGGAACACAAAACCATCCTTAATAACGAACTTGTTCCATGTTCTTCCTTCTTTACAATTCTGCATTACATCTTTAAAATCAACATCATGCACATATTGATCTTTGATGGTCTCCAAACCAAATATTTTGAAGTCAAGTTGTGAAAGCATAGTATAGCGACGAGACAAAGCATCGACAATAACATTTTCTTTACCCTTCTTGTGTTTAATGACATAAGTGAAAGTCACAATGAATTCAACCCATTTAGCATGACTACGATTCAGTTTAGCTTGACTTTTAATATGTTTCAAAGATTCATGATCAGAATGTATAACAAATTCTTTGGGCCATAAATAATGTTGCCATGTCTCTAAAGTCCTAACAAGAGCATATAATTCTTTGTCATAAGTAGAATAGTTCAGACTAGGCCCACTCAATTTTCGAGAAAAGTATGCAACAGGTTTGCCATCTTGTAATAACACACCTCCTAATCCAATTCCACTAGCATCACATTCAAGCTCAAAAGTCTTATTAAAAGTCGGAAGTTGGAGTAAAGGAGCATGTGTCAACTTATCTTTCAATACCGTGAAGGCTTCTTCCCGTATGCGGTACCCCAAACAAAAGGCACATCCTTCTTTGTAAGCTCATTGAGAGGTGCAGCAATGGTGCTAAAGTCTCTCACAAACGCCTATAGAAACCAGCGAGTCCAAGAAAACTCCTCACTTGTGTGACCGTTTTGGGCTGCGGCCAACTCTCAATAGCTTCAATCTTGGCTTTATCAACTTCAATTCCACTGTGGAGTAACAACATAGCCAAGAAAAGATACTCATTCGGTGCAAAAGGTGCACTTCCCAAGGTTACCAAACAAACGTGCATCACTAGAGCATTAAAAACAGCACGTAAATGTTCCAAATGTTCTTCCAAAGATTTTCTATAAATCAGTATATCATCAAAATAGACTACCACAAATCGTCCAATGAAAGCACGTAAAACTTCGTTCATTAGTCTCATGAAAGTACTAGGTGCATTAGTTAACCCAAAAGGCATGACTAACCACTCATATAAACCAAACTTAGTTTTAAATGCTGTTTTCCATTCATCTCCCAATTTCATACGAATTTGATGGTATCCACTACGCAAATCAACTTTGGAGAATATTGGAGAGGCACTCAATTCATCAAGCATATCATCTAGCCTAGGAATAGGATGACGATAACGAATAGTAATATTATTAATGCCTCTACAATCAACACACATACGCGACGTACCATTCTTTTTAGGCACTAGTATAATAGGAACAACACAAGGACTAAGAGATTCGCGTATATAACCTTTGTCGAGCAGCTCCTGACGCATAATCTCCTTCATCTCCTCTGGATTGGTACGGCATGGTGCACGGTTGGGTAGCGATGCATCGGGAATTAAGTCAATTTGATGCTCAATCCCTCGAATAGGTGGCAATCCCAGTGGCACGTCTTGTGGGAAGACGTCGTGAACTCTGCAAAATGTTAGTGACATGGGGGCAAAGAGGAAGGCACGTCCTCGAATGAAAATAATGCCTCTTTGCACACAAAAGCATAGCAAACAGATTTGCTAGAATCTAGCTCATCAATATCAGATTTGGTGGCAAGTAACCATGCACTTTTCAGTTTTATTTCAGAAGCAACATTAGATGTTTTATTATTAGGCTTCATTTGTTGCTCAAATTCTTATGCCACAATTTGATTTTCACTCTTTTTTTTCTCCTGTTTTGCTTTATTAGCTCTATTAATATCATCTTTCAAAATGGAATCCGGAGTCATAGGAAGCAAAGTAATATTTTTATCCTTGTGAACAAGAGTATACTGATTGTTTCTACCATGGTGTACAGAAATTTTTATCAAATTGCCATGGTCTACCAAGTAATAAGGAACATGCTTGCATAGGTACCACATCACAATCAACATAATCAGCATATGTAGAGATACTAAAATACACACGAGCGATGCGTGTTACCTTAACCTTGCCGCTGTTGTTGAACCATTGGATGTAGTAAGGATGTGGATGTGGCCTTGTGGTGAGAGAAAGCTTCTCCACCATATCCATGCAAGCCAAGTTGTTGCAGCTCCCTCCATCTATGATGGCCTTGAATAGAGCGTTCCTTCACAACTCCCTTTGTATGGAACAAGTTATGCCTCTGATTTTGCTCAGCTTGTGTAACCTGCACACTCAAAACACGTTGAGCAACTAAACATTCATACTGTCGGCATCTTCAAAGCCATGTATTGCGTCTCATGATCGTAATCATCTCCACCGTGTTCTTCATGTGTAATAAGAGCCAAAGTCTCTTCATCGTAGTCACTAGCGGACTCATACCCACCATCCTCAGTAGCAATCATCACACGCTGAGATTGGCATTCTCTCGCAAAATGTCCTCTTCCCTTACAACGACGACAAATAATATCACTTGTGTGCCCTGTTGACGCAATGGAAGAAGAAGAGCTCTGTGTAGGCCCAGCAGGTGCTCTTGGCAGATATTGGTGGTTGTGCCTGCTTTCTTGTATCACGGTGGGAGGTGGCAGCCGACGGAGGTGCCGGTGTAGTAGAACGCGATGTCGAAGTAGATGATGCACGTGGTGTCCATGATGAAGGTCGACCTGCGAGAAAAGTTAGTCCGCGCCAACGCCTGTCGATCCTGCACTTCACGTTCAGCTTTACAAGCAAGATGGAATAATCGAGTGATATTAGTATAATCCTTGTAGTCTAGAATGGTCTGAATATCTCTATTTAATCCACCCAGAAAGCGTGCAAGCATAGCTTCATTCTCCTCAACAAAACCACATCTAATCAAGCCAGTTTGTAATTCCTGATAATATTCTTCTACCGAATTTTTTCCTTGTCTTAAGCGCTGCAATTTTTGAAGTAATTCACGTTGATAATATGGTGGAACCCAACGAGTACGCATAGCAGTTTTCAAAGCAGCCCAAGTAGCTGGAACAGGATATAATCTACAATGTTCAGACCACCAAACACATGCAAAGCTAGTGAAAGCACAAACAGCAATGGAACACGTCTCTCCTCGGGATATTGTAAACATGTAAATCGTTGTTCAGTTTCTAACTCCCAAGTAAGATATATATCAGGAACATATCTACCCTCAAATGGTGGAATATTCAACTTCAATTTAGGGAGATGGTCATGATCTCGTACCTGAGGGGGAGCCCTAACATTGCCATTATTTGCATGTGGACGACCGGGTGGTTGTGGTGCCGGTGGTTGCCGCGTAGTTCTGAAGTTGATCAACCTCATCCTCGTACTCTCTCACATAATCATCCTCCCCACATCGCCAGCAGGAGCCACAGTATATCAACAAAGAAGACCAAAGCAGCTTGGCCAGTGAAGAGGGACACGGCTCGCTTCGGCGGAGGGTTGCTTCGATGTGGAGGTAGTCGTTGTTGTTGTTGTAGAGGTGCATTAGGTGCAGCCGGTGGTGGTGGTGGTAGACGCGAGCAATTCATTAAACTTGTTATCGAGCTTTGTTTGAACGCCTTCTCAATGCCATCTATCTTCTCCATGGCCTCTTCAAATCTATTTAGAACATCTTCCACCTGCCCACTCATCATTTGTTGAAACTTATCATGTAGCGCTTTGTTTGTCATGTTCTCCCGCTTAGTCTCTTGACTTGTGATCCTGCCATGGTTAGCGACAATAGAAACACACAAGAATATGATTCGACAGACTACTAGGAAGTGGTGGTGGTGGTGTGGTGGGACGATCACAAATCCGTCAAGCAAATCTCAAATTCTTACCAGTTCTTACCCAGAAGAAAGCGGTGATCGGCAACCGATGTAGTCAAAACTCTCAAAGCTTGGATAGAGCGATTACCGGGGAGAGTCAAACGCATACGATGTAGATGTATGTGGAGCTGGGAAGGCTTATAATATGGTAGCAAAAAGGGTCAAGAATAATCAATTCGGAGATGCAAAGTTGAATAAACGCTCAACGACGCAGTCTTGTCTTTGGTCCTAGGCTAGACCGTGCTAGAGACGCGAGCCTAGAACACTAACAAAATCACGGGCGCTGCAGGAAACAACGGAAAAGCACACTCTGGAATTTTTTTCGCTCTTATTTTTGTGCTGCTTTTTTTCTGTTGCTCTTTTTTTTTGAAAAATCACTATAATGGCGAGTGTCTCAAAACTCTTCCCGTGTCAAACCGACAGGATGGGCACAAAATTTTTTCGACCAAATTTTTTTTTTCGACCGGAACCAAAAAGCTGAAGCAGGTCAAAAACCTTTCTATAATGGCGATTGTCTCAATACGCTTAGAAACACCTAAAAATAGGATAGCGAGAAAATTTTTTCGACAAGTGCGTTTTCGGAAAATTTTGGGCCTAAACGGAGGGTGGTTTCAGGACTCTTTTTTCCGAAACCTACTCAGGCAAGGAAACACGAGTCAGAATTTAGATGGATCTCGAAAACAAACCTAATATGAGAAGAACTCGGATTGGTGGTGGATATATGGTGGTGGTATATGGCAGCGGTGGTGGTATATGGTAGCGGTGGTGGTATATGGCTACGGATTGGTGGTGGTATATGGATACGGATTGGTGGTGGTATATGGATACGGATTGGTGGTGGTATATGGATACGGATTCAGAGCGGTGGCGGAGAAGAAGGGTGGTAGATGGCAAGGCGATGATGATGGTGCGGCGGCGGCGTGACAACTTATGACCATAACTCTAAACTCTAAAAGACTAGACTCTAAGACCAGCAACTTGACACGACGATGCAACCGCAAATTCAACAAAGCAAAAACCCTAAAAAGATTATGCGAAGGCTCAGACTGGTTCGGATATGATGAACTAACCCTAATTTTTTGTGGCTTTTTCGTGGACTTTAGATATGAAGAACAGACTCGATCTAATCTACGAAAACTGTAAAATCTCACCGAGCAACCTGAAAATCGATACCACTTGATAGAGGCAAAGGTGTCCCGATGTTTCGATGAGATGGTGGCTTTTCGTTTACGTGGAGTCGACCTTGACGATCCGACTACGTGACGTCGAGACGTCGGCGCCTTAGTAATCGCTAAACCAACTTCCGAGGGTTATTGACCACCGGAGCACGATCAACTCCGACCACGAGGGCCTGTTTCCTGCGAGCAAACGAAGAACAAGCAAGAAACTAAGATTGCAATCTGGATATTGCGAATATAAGAGGAAAGCTTTATTAATGAAGGTGGGGTTCTGTGACGCCTTGGTCTGGTCGTTGAACACAAACGGAGTACGTGAAGTTGCAGCTATGGCGAACTTTTGATCTAAACAAAACCCAGAGTCTAAACGACGCCCTAAGGGCTGTATATATGGAGGAAGAGGAGGGAATTTCGTGGCCCTTGAGGGAGGGGTCCGAAACCAACCCTAACTCTTGTTTCCCCACATACGGACTCTAAAAACAGCCTATACTTAAGTATTTCGAAATTACATGGGCCTGGCCCAATAATAAGGTGACGTGACACCTAGAATCGCCTATGGACGAATATTATGAAGTGGCATCTTGTATATTTCGTCCAAGGCCTCATGCTCTCATTAGGGTGGCTTCAAAGTCCTGGAATCATCACTTGTAACTCCGTTCTTGTTCCCTATGCATGCCAACATCTCCATGCTTGAACTTGCTCCAAGGTTCATCTTTCTTGTCCATGGTAGGCCCTTCATTTGTAAGCAAAACAAATGTATCCAATTTAGGCAGCATCATATTCTCATGAACATTGGAATCGTTACCAAGAAACGAAAGTACCTGATAATTCAATTGGCGTGCGCGAGCTCTAGTAATTGGTCCAGTATGTATAGCAGCAGGGGTTGTGGGTGTAACAATGGTATTGATGTCCTCACCAAGTTTGCTCATCATCTTCCGTGACATTGGCTCTTATCATGGCAATCTCCATTTCCTTGTAGTACTTTCAATGCTCTTGGTTCCTTGCTTGAGTAGTTGGAGTTTCTTGAAGAGGTCGCGGTTGTAGTAGTTTGGCACGAATCGTGCTCTCATGACATCCTTCATTTGCGCCCAAGTAGTGATGGGTGGTTCACCTCGTGCCTCTCGGAGCTCAATGACTTGTTCCCACCAAATGAGGACATAGTCTTAGAACTCAAGGGATGCCACTGCGATCTTCTTCTCTTCTTCGTAGTTGTGCAAGCGGAAGATTTTGTCAACCTTCAATGCCCATGATAAGTACTCCTCAGGATCATTGCTTCCAGAAAACTTGGGCATGGTGAACTTTAGCTTGCCGTATCGTTGCTCTTCATTGTGTTGGGGTTGGGGATGATGACGCCCATGTCGTTGAGGATTGACAATCTCATGTTGCTCTTGGCGAGGAGGGTTGTCGACCTCATGTTGCTCTTGTCTTGGAGGATTTCCATTGTCATGTTGCTGTTGTTGAACTTGATGTTCTTGGCGAGCTTGTGGGGGAGCTTGTCGAGCTTGACGAGGAACTTGAAGAACTTGACGATGCACACGTGATTGATAAATCCTTTCTTGAGCTTCATCGCGAAGTGCTTCTTGATGTAGACGAGCTTGTCGGCCTCGGTTGGCCACGACACGACTTGAATCTCGAAGGGCACGTTGCGCCTCAAGTGCTTGAGCTTCACGAAGTTGTTGTTCTTGACGTTGTGCCTCGGCGTCTTGTGCATCTTGATGTTGTCGCGCTCGTTCCTCTTGTTCTTGTTGTCGTTGGTGTTGCCGTTCTTGTGCTTGCATGAATGTAGCTTGATTTTGACGGTGTCGATGTTCTTGTGCGCGAGCTTGCTCTTGAGAGTCGTTGTCGTGTAGAGGATTTCGGTTTGCTTGACGATCTTGACGCGCGGCACGACGAAGAGTGTTCGATGTCGGGGTACTTGAGCCGGAGATAGTGTCGTCGGAGTGTTGACTCGAGCAGCTCCGTCTTGAGTAGGACGAAGTGGTAGAAGAGCGGTTGACCAACAAGGCATGAATCTCGTCCATTCTTGCGTCATTCTCATGCTTGTGCTCGTCGAGCTTGTTGTCGAAGTAGTCTATTGTGCGTTGCTCGGAGAGTCGCAAGTCGGTGGCGAGGTTGTCGCTGCGGTCGCTCATTACTAGTTGCTCTTCATGCAAGGCTCGTTGTGTACCAAAGAGTTGTAGTTTGGTGACGTAGTTGTTCGGGTCTTCGTCTTGCTCAAGGAAGAGTGGGTTGGTAGAGGTACTTGGCCTATCCATCATTCCAAACAAAAATATGTGAGTGGGAGAAAGAGAAGAACTTATACCAAATGTACCTTGACCGATGTTGAAAATGAATCAATGATCACTCCAATGTGGAACAAGGAAATAGCACAATTGGTACCAATTCTTGTCGGTTTCTCACACCTACACAAGTAAAAGCTTATGGTGGAGCTCGGTTAGGATGGTGGCACAAAATTTGATGCAATTGTAAGTGAGACTCAATAATGTTGGAAAAGATCCACAAATTTGCAAATGCAACAACTAGACCAATAGAAAGATAAGGTACACGTAAACACACACACAAATAGATAGGTGGGGTCGTGCAACCAAGGAATGAACCAAAATGTGGAGTCCACGAAAATGCTCTTGTTGCACAACAGTAGAGAGACGCTAGCACGATTGCACAATAGGCGGATACGAACTTGTGCACAACCTACTAAGCAAAAATGCAACAACTTCTATCCCAAGTATGCTATATGTATGGTATTCCGATGATATGATCCAAGATGATCGAGTATGACAATCTTAATGTTGTATGATGCTATGGTTCTTGCTTATAAGCTCTTTGCTTATCTTTCCTCTTTGCTTAAAGGCATGTTTGGCTCTTTGTTGTTTCAGCTCTTTTCTCATGTGATGCTTCACGACCAAGATAGCAATTGTGTATGCGATGACAACTTTGTGACACAAGAGATGATACCAAGATATGCAAAACAATGATATTGTATGTATGCTATGGGAAGTATGTAGCGACCAGACCTCAAACAGTCTGATCTCTGTGCATCAGTGTCATCCCTGGATCGGTAATGCTGACACACACAATACTTGAGGATTTATAACAGAGTAGCAATCACACACTTATTACATCGAATGTCTCAAAAGAGAACTTACTACAATAAATATGCCTTAAGGCCATCTAATACGATAACAACGGAAGGCTTGGAAGATAAAGTGAGTCCATCAACTCCAACGGCATCACTGAATGAAAGACCACGACCTAAGGCACCTTACTCGTCATCTGAAAAGTCTGCAACACGAACGTTGCAGCCCGAAAATGGGTCAGCACATGGAATATGCTTGCAAGGCAACAGAAAAGAGTAACGAAAAGAATAAAGCTATCACTACATGAAGGAAATATGCCCTAGAGGCAATAATAAAGTTATTATTTATTTCCTTATATCATGATAAATTTTTATTATTCATGCTAGAATTGTATTAACCGGAAACATGATATATGTGTGAATACATAGACAAACAGAGTGTCACTAGTATGCCTCTACTTGACTAGCTACTTGATCAAAGATGGTTATGTTTCCTAGCCATAGACAAAGAGTTGTCATTTGATTAACGGGATCACATCATTAGGAGAGTGATGTGATTGACTTGACCCATTCCGTTAGCTTAGCACTCCATCATTTAGTATGTTGCTATTGCTTTCTTCATGACTTATACATGTTCCTATGACTATGAGATTATGCAACTCCGTTTACGGAGGAACACTTTGTGTGCTACCAAACGTCACAATGTAACTGGGTGATTATAAAGGTGCTCTACAGGTGTCTCTGAAGGTACTTGTTGGGTTGGTGTATTTCGAGATTAGGATTTGTCACTCTGATTGTCGGAGAGGTATCTATGGGCCCACTCGGTAATGCACATCACTATAAGCCTTACAAGCATTGTAACTAATGAGTTAGTTGCGGGATGATGTATTACGGAATGAGTAAAGAGACTTGCCGGTAACGATATTGAACTAGGTATTGAGATACCGACGATCGAATCTTGGGCAAGTAACATACCTATGACAAAGGGAACAATGTATGTTGTTATGCGGTTTGACCGATAAAGATCTTCGTAGAATATGTGGGAGCCAATATGAGCATCCAGGTTCCGCTATTGGTTATTGACCGGAGACGTGTCTCGGTCATGTTTACATTGTTCTCGAACCCGTAGGGTCCGCACACTTAAAGTTCGGTGACGGTTATATTATGAGTTTACGTGTTTTGATGTACCGAAGGTAGTTCAGAGTCCCGGATGAGAGCGGGGACATTACGAGGAGTCTCGAAATGGTCGAGACCTAAAGATCGATATATTGGACGACTATATTCGGACATCGGAAAAGTTCCGAGTGATTCGGGTATTTTTCGGAGTACCGGAGTGTTACGGGAATTAATGGGAGTATATGGGCCTTATAGGGCTTTAGGGGAAAGAGAGAGGAGAGGGTGGGCGCCCCCAAGGCCTAGTCTAAATTGGACTAGGGGAGGGGCTGCGCCCCCTCCTTCCTTCTCTTCTCTCTCCCCTTTCCTTGACTCCTACTCCTACTACTTGGAAGGGGGGAATCCTACTCCCGGTGGGAGTAGGACTCCTCCTAGGGCGTGCCATAGAGAGGCCCGCCCCCCCCCCTCCTCCACTCCATTATATACGGGGAGGGGGGCACCCCTTGGAGACACAACAATTGATCCCTTGGATCTCTTAGCCGTGTGCAGTGCCCCGTCCACCATAATCCACCTCGGTCATTTCGTAGCGGTGCTTAGGCGAAGCCCTGCGTCGGTAGAACATCATCATCGTCACCACGCCGTCGTGCTGACGGAACTCTCCCTCAAAGCTCGGCTGGATTGGAGTTCGAGAGACGTCATCAAGTTGAACGTGTGCTGAACTCGGAGGTGACGTGTGTTCGGTACTTGATCGGTCAGATCGTGAAGACGTACGACTACATCAACCGCGTTGTGCTAACGCTTCCGCTTTTGGTCTACGAGGGTACGTGGACAACCCTCTCGTCGCTATGCATCACCATGATCTTGCGTGTTGTAGCGACCCGACCCGAATGGATCAAGTCTCTGTGCTTAAGTGTCATCCCTGGATCGGTATGCTGACACACACAGTACTCGAGGATTTATAACTGAGGTAAATCACATGTATAAAGTAACGTAAATACTATTACCTCAATCCAAATAGCGGAAGTAACAAGGTTGTGGATTCCCATCAACACCAACGGCAAAGTTGAGTGTAGAAATCGTAACCCTAACGTATCGCTTACTCGTCGTAAGATCCTGCAACATGAGACGTTGCAGCCACAAAGGGTTAGTACATTGAATGTACTGGCAAATTCACACTATAGAGTAATGCTGAAATATGGCTATCACTACATGCATATATGGCTGGTGGAAAATCCAAGAACTAGATACTCAAGACGTCCATAACCGGGGACACGGCTAATCATGATTAGTTTATACACTCTGCAGAGGTTTGCGCACTTTTCCCCACAAGACTCGATCTCCTCCGTTGCATTTCTCGCACTACATGGTGTTTGAGAAACGGATGACCGAGACATAGTCTTTCAGAAGCGCTAGCACCTTACGATCGGGTAGACCGTACCACCTACATCCCCTACATCTGCTAGTCTACCACTGTAAGAGTTCGCATGACTTAGTCAACTATGCTAGAGCCCATAGTAGCTTCTGGCTGCACACGGAAGTTTCTAGTATGAATAATCTCATGATCCCTTTGAGCCTGGGTGGCGGTCCACCAAAAAAAAAATAGGCAATCCTAGAATACCCAGGTACCTCAATCCACCCAGATGTGTGTTTAAGTTGCCAACTTAAATAAACCATTAAATAACAATCTCACATCTGTAATGGATACACTCACCCAATCCACGTCTACTAGTATAGCATGGCATAATAAGCAAACGTAGAAGTAACTCCCAAGGGTTTGATAATAAAACAGGTAATAGGTACTACCACATCTACTTCCCAAAACCCACAATTTAATTAGATCCTAATCACGCAATGTTTGAGGATTGATCTAATGCATAAAAACTGGGTATGAAAAGGGATATGATCAAAGTGTGAACTTGCCTGCAATGTTGATGAAGATGATTCGCACTCAAAACTCTTGATAGTTCTACTCGTCACACTCCGGTCAATCTATCGTAAGCAAGCAATAGTAACAACACATAAGCAATCACTCAAAAGATCGGAAAGAACGAAGAGTACGATTCGAAAAACATCAAAACCAAGCAAATAACTCTTGCAACATAAAACAATTCCTAACAGTACCAAAATTATGTGACTTTGGCCTTATCAGAAAGTTTAGGTCAAGAGCTTCGATTTGCAAAAAGAATCAACTAAATCGAGTTACGAAACTCCGATTATGATCAAACGAAGTTCAAATTCAAATCTGATCTAATTCAAATTTTAAACTTTCAAAGACATGTTTGAGTTGGATTACTGGATAGAGGGGATCATAACGAAGAAGTGGGCGTTGGTTTTGTCGAAAACGGAGCTCCGGTTCAAAGGTTACGATCGAACGAAGGTTTGAACTAGATTTGAAGTTGAATAAATTTGGTTTGCTCAATCTCCAAAATCCACTTTTTATTGAAAAGAAAATGTCACAAGGAGTATTTTGCAAAAAGAATCGCTTAAATCGGAGTTACGGATAAAAAGTTGGAGGGTTTTGCAAAAAGAATCGCTTAAATCCAGATCCAACGGCGAGGGGAGGGCGGCGGTTACCGCGGTGGCGGCGGCAAAGTAAGCAAACGTAGAAGTAACTCCCAAGGGTTTGATAATAAAACAGGTAATAGGTACTACCTCATCTACTTCCCAAAACCCACAATTTAATTAGATCCTAATCATGCAATGTTTGAGGATTGATCTAATGCATAAAAACTGGGTATGAAAAGGGATATGATCAAAGTGTGAACTTGCCTGCAATGTTGACGAAGATGATTCGCACTCAAAACTCTTGATAGTTCTACTCGTCACACTCCGGTCAATCTATCGTAAGCAAGCAATAGTAACAACACATAAGCAATCACTCAAAAGATCGGAAAGAACGAAGAGTACGATTCAAAACATCAAAACCAAGCAAATAACTCTTGCAACATAAAACAATTCCTAACAGTACCAAAATTATGTGACTTTGGCCTTATCAGAAAGTTTAGGTCAAGAGCTTGATTTGCAAAAGAATCAACTAAATCGAGTTACTGAAACTCCGATTATGATCAAACGAAGTTCAAATTCAAATCTGATCTAATTCAAATTTTAAACTTTCAAAGACATGTTTGAGTTGGATTACTGGATAGAGGGGATCATAACGAAGAAGTGGGCGTTGGTTTTGTCGAAAACGGAGCTCCCGTTCAAATGTTACGATCGAACGAAGGTTTGAACTAGATTTGAAGTTGAATAAATTTGGTTTGCTCAATCTCCAAAATCCACTTTTTATTGAAAAGAAAATGTCACAAGGAGTATTTTGCAAAAAGAATCGCTTAAATCGGAGTTACGGATAAAAAGTTGGAGGGTTTTGCAAAAAGAATCGCTTAAATCCAGATCCAACGGCGAGGGGAGGGCGGCGGTTACCGCGGTGGCGGCGGCAAAGTCCGGCGATGCGGGACGGCGACGGCGGCTCTGCTATGGTCGAGACGGTTGCTCCAGCGTGGGGGAAGGCGGCGAAGAGCACGGGGAGGGGCGGCGTGGAGCGGCGGTTGCGGTCGTGGCGTCGGCGGCGGTCATCGGCGTCGCAAGCGGCGGCTGCGGCGAGCGGATCTCCGAAGGAGCTCACAACTCCGGCGGCGGAGTGCGACGGCTAGGGAGGAGGAGAGAAAAGGGGGTCGGTGTCCCGGGGCGCCTGAATTTATAGGAGGGGGGGCGACGGCGGCTTGGGGAAGGGGCCAAGGAGAGGCCGGGGCGGTCACGGCCGTCGAGGTCGGCGGCGGCGCGTGGCGGCTCGGGACTCTGTCCCGAGCTCGGGGACGAGGCGCGCGCGGCTTTGGGCCGGCTGGGCCGTGGCCTGGCGAGCTGGGCCGGCCCGGTCCGGTCGGTCCAGAGATCTTTTTTTTAAACAATCTCTCTCTTTTTTTTATACAGACAAACAAAAGTAAAAACAAACTAAATAGAAATATTATATAGGCATATTATATATCAAAATCTTAAGAATAAGATTTCCTACAAGATGAACATTATTCTAGCTTCAAATAAAATACACAAAAAATCAAATAAAGCATAGAGTGCTTCTGCTCTAGTAAAATCCAGTAAAAATCATTTTAAAAATACCATAATTAATACAAAATTAATTCTCTCCAATTTTCTGAGGTAGGGAATCATGTTACCCTATTTTCCATATATTTAAATTTTTGGAGAAAAATAATTTGAATAAAACTCAAATAACTCCAAGTTGAAAATAAATTCAAAAGAACTTTGAATTTAATTCTTTGAAACTCCCAACTCATATTTCATATGTTTTGAAGAAGTCATTTTATCTTCGCTCGTGAAAATCATTGAGTTGCATAAAGTTCCTGGGTTGGAAATATTTCCAAATGAAATTCAACTATTTTCAACACCCCTTGTCATTTAAATAAATGGAAGAAGTCATGTCATCTTCTCTCCAGGGTTTTGTGGTGAAAAGAATTTGAATTCACGGAGATCATGAATGCAAGATGAAAGTTTGGGAAAGTCCTTTTATTCCCTCTCATTTAACTTTCAAAAAGTTTCGAATTTCACTCAATTTCACACAATCAATCAAACAATCAATCAAATCTATCTATTTATTATAACATTCCAAAATTTAGAATTTTGGGATGTTACACGTGTGCGTAGGAAATTTTTGAAATTACTACGTTCCCCAACAGTGGCATCCGAGCCTAGTTTTATGCGTAGATGTTATATGCACGAGTAGAACACAAGCGAGTTGTGGGCGATACAAGTCATACTGCTTACCAAAGATGTCATACTTTGGTTCGGTGGTATTGTTGGATGAAGCGGCCCGGACCGACATTACGCGTGCACTTTACGCCGAGATCGGTTCTGGATGTGCTTTGCACATTGGCTGGCGGGTGTCGGTTTCTCCAACTTTAGTTGAACCGAGTGTGGCTACGCCGGTCCTTGCGAAGGTTAAAACAACACCAACTTGACAAACTATCGTTGTGGTTTTGATGCGTAGGTAAGAACGGTTCTTGCTCAAAAGTAGCAGCCACGTAAAATTTGCAACAACAAAGTAGAGGACGTCTAACTTGTTTTTGCAGGGCATGTTGTGATGTGATATGGTCAAGGCATGATGCTTAATTTTATGCATCTTATCTTGCTTTGATTGACGGTAGCATTATAAGATGATCTCTCACTAAATTTCAAGATCAAAGTGTTTTCCCAGTGTATGCACCGTTGCCAAAGTTCGTCGTGCCCAGACACCATGTGATGATCGGGTGTGATAAGCTCTACGACCATCTACAACGGGTGCAAGCCAGTTTTGCACATGCAGAATACTCAGGTTGAACTTGACGAGCCTAGCATATGCAGATATGGCCTCGGAACACTGAGACCGAAAGGTCGAGCGTGAATATATAGTAGATATGATGAAGATAATGATTTTCACCATTGAAAGCTACTCCATTTCACGTGATGATCGGTTATGGTTTAGTTGATATGGATCACGTGATCACTTAGAGGATTAGAGGGATGTCTATATAAGTGGGAGTTCTTAAGTAATATGATTAAATTGAACTTAAATTTATCATGAACTTAGTCCTGATAGTATTTTGCAAATTATGTTGTAGATCAATAGCTCGCGTTGTTGCTTCCCTATGTTTATTTTGATATGTTCCTAGAGAAAAACTATGTTGAAAGATGTTAGTAGCAATGATGTGGATTGGATCCGTGATCTGAGGATTATCCTGATTGCTGCACAGAAGAATTATGTCCTTAATGCACCGCTAGGTGACAGACCTATTGCGAGGAGCAAATGCACGGGCGTTTTGAGCGTTTGGCTAGCTCAATATGATGACTACTTGATAGTTTAGTGCAGCATGCTTAACGGCTTAGAATCGGGACTTCAAAGGCGTTTTGAGCGTCATGGACCATATGAGATGTTCCAGGAGTTGAAGTTAATATTTCAAGCAAATACCCGAGTTGAGAGATATGAAGTCTCCAACAAGTTCTATAGCTAAAAGATGGAGGAGAATAGCTCAAGCGGTGAGCATGTGCTCAGATTGTCCGGCATCGCGATCGCTTGAATCAAGTGGGAGTTAATCTTCCAGATAAAATAGTGATTGACATAATTCTCTAGTCACCATCACCAAGTTAGTAGAACTTCGTGATGAACTATAGTATGCAAGGGATGACGAAAACAATTCCCAAGCTCTTCGTAATGCTAAAATCTGCGAAGGTAGAAATCAAGAAAAACATCAAGTGTTGATGGTTGACAAGACCACTAGTTTCAACAAAAGGGGCAAAGGGAAGAAGGGGAACTTCAAGAAGAACGGCAAGCAAGTTGCTGCTCAAGTGAAGAAACCCAAGTCTGTACCTAAGCCTGAGACTAAGTGCTTCTGCTGCAAAGGAACTAGTCACTGGAAGCAGAACTACCCGAAGTATTTGGCAGATAAGAAGGATGGCAAAGTGAACAAAGGTATATTTGATATACAAATTATTGATGTGTATTTTACTAGTGTTCGTAGCAACCCCTCGTTATTTGATACTGGTTCAGTTGCTAAGATTAGTAACTCGAAATGGGAGTTGCAGAATGAACAGAAACTAGTTAAGGGTGAAGTGACGATGTGTGTTGGAAGTTGTTCCAAGATTGATATGATCAATCATCGCACACTCCCTATACTTTCGGGATTAGTGTTGAACCTAAATTAGTGTTATTTGGTGTTTGCGTTGAGCATGAATATGATTTGATCATGTTTATTGCAATACGATTATTCATTTAAGTTAGAGAATAATTGTTGTTCTGTTTACATGAATAAAACCTTATATGGTTACACACCCAATGAAAATGGTTCGTTGGATCTCGATCGTAGTGATACACATATTCATAATATTGAAGCCGAAAGATGCAAAGTTAATAATGATAGGGCAACTTATTTGTGGCACTGCCGTTTAGGTCATATTGGTGTAAAGCGCATGAAGAAACTCGATGTTGATGGGCTTTTGGAATCACTTGATTACGAATCACTTGATGCTTGCGAACCATGCCTCTTGGGCAAGATGACTAAAACAACGTTCTCCGGAACAATGGAGCGAGCAACAGATTTGTTGGAAATCATACATACTGATGTATGTGGTCCGATGAATATGGAGGCTAGCGGCAGGTATCGTTATTTTTAGACCTTCACAGATGATTTGAGCAGATATGGGTATATCTACTTGATGAAACATAAAGTCTGAAACATTTGAAAAGTTCATATAATTTTAGAGTGAAGTAGAAAATCATCATAACAAGAAAATAAAGTTTCTATGATCTGATCGTGGAGGAGAATATTTGAGTTACGAGTTTGTTCTTCATTTGAAACAATGCGGAATAGTTTCTGATGCGGAGCATCCCACGATCATCCCCATGCATCCACAACCGTCTCATCAAGAGCCAAGAGGACCCATGACTAGAGCACGAGCTCGAGCTCTCGAGACCGAGGTGACTTCTCTCCTTAGTGAAATATCATATGACCCTCTCGAGACATGGCTACTACCTCAATCTGGAATGTTGTGCATGCTTAGGTACCAAGGAACCAACCTAGGAGAAGCTGCAGCCCAAGATGGACACCAAGAACAAGAGGAGGAGTTGCAGAGTCCGGAGGGAGCGGTACTACCGCTCAAGCCAAGCGGTACTACCGCCCGGTACTACCGCTCAAGCCAAGCAACTACCGCTCTCCATCCGCCTACTTCCTCAAAACCCGACACACTCCAGAATCGAGCAGGCGTCAGGCCGGTACTATCACCACCAAGCGGTACTACCGAAAGCTGTACTACCGCCAGAAGCAACGGTACTACTACCGCCACTGCAGTAGCGTTTGGGCCGAGGCCCATGTACTCTTTTCGCTAACTTACCCCTTGGAGGTCCTAGACTATAAATAGACCTTCCCTCATCCTTTCTAGGGTTAGCTTTGGATTTGCTCATATTTCAGTGTGAGAGCCTTTGCTCATCCACTTGGCTACTTCTCCTTGAGATCGGGACCTCTACGGAGAAGATCCCCAAGCGGATTCAAGACCCCTCCTAGGGTGGACCCCATCAAGACCTCCTCGCGGAGAAGAACGGCTACCCTTGTATCCTACCCTTTGTTGTCCTTGAATCTTGTGCCACTCTATGTGTTTGATAATCTAGCACTTGTGTGATCGTTTTCTTGTCGGTTGAGTGATCTCTCTCTCGTTCTCCCGTGTTTTCCCTCGTGTTCTTCCGCTCGTTCTTCGTGTTCCTCGTGAGGATCCGCTCCAACGTGAAAGATCGTCCACGAGGGTTCCGCCCTACATCATCATGGTATCATGAGCCACGTTGATCACGTTATTGGAGTCCCTACCCTCTTTTTCTAGCTTGATTTTGTTGTTTTTGTCCTAATTCCGAAAATTCCCCACAAAAATAGCCCCAAATTTTTTGTGATTTGTTAGTGTGATGAAATTTTGTTGATTTTGATCCGTGGATTTGCTTGGTTTCGAGTCGATCTAGCATCTCCCCAAGTTTCACCTCTTTCCATCCACAAAATCCATCGAATTTTGACCCCGAAATCACCCATTTCCGCCCCAAAATCGCGCAACCGTTCGAACATTCAGGGAAATCCCGACACGAGCGGTACTACCGCCCTCCTAGCGGTACTACCGCTTAGAGCGGTACTACCGCCCTCCTAGCGGTACTACCGCTGAGTACGGCACTACCGCCAGCCCGTTCAGCCTAAATAGTCGAAAAATCCCGACACGAGCGGTACTACCATTGCTCCAAGCGGTACTACTACGAGCGGTACTACCGCCCTCCCGAGCGGTACTACCGCCCGGGCCAGTTTCAGCCTTCCGACTTTCACCATTTTCATCATAACTTTTCACTCCGAACTCCGATTTGAGTGTTCTTTGGCTCGTTTTGAAGCTATCAACGTGCCCGAAGTCCTCACCTTGGTTTCACCACCTTTTGACACCATCAAATTTTCCGAACATCGGCATCTTTGCCTAGGGCTTAAACCACATCATCCGCTATACCACCTCCACTTTCCGCTACCACATTTTCGCTTTTGGTCTTTGAGAATTTGAGTTGTGGTTCCCGTGTCCTATTGTGTTTGGCTATATAGGTACGGTTCGACGTCAACATCACCACCGCTCATCTTCCCCAAGGACTCATCATCGTCAAGGACGGTAACCTCGACGACATCCTTGTCATCTCTCGCAATTGCATTGATAACCACATAGCCTTACTTTTGCGTTGCTTACCCATCGAGACTAGCCATCGAGTATTGCGGCAACGTGACTTGTGCACCTTAATGATCATACTCCATAGCATACATAGCATACCATAGTGGTGCATATCTTGAGATCAACTTGTGTGTCACAATGTTGTCATAGCATACACAATTGCTATCTTGGTTCGTGAAGTTTGCATAAGAAAAGAGCTCAAAAGTGAAAGAGCCATCCAAGCTTTTAAGCAAAGAGGAAAGATAAGCAATGAGCTTATAAGCAAGAACCATAGCATCATACAACATTAAGATTGTCATATCCGATCATCTTGGATCATAGCACTGAAATATCATACATATAGCATACTTGGGATAGAGATCGTTGCATTTTTGCCTAATAGGTTGTGCACAAGTTCGCGTATCCGCCTATAGTGCAATCGTGCTAGCGTCTCTCTAGTATTGTGCAACAAGAGCATTCTCGTGGTTTCCACATTTTGGCTCACTTTTGGTTTGCACAATCCCACTTATCTATTTATGTGTGTTTCCGTGTACCACTACTTGCTTGGTCTACTTGTTACATTTGCGAATTTGCGAATCCTTTTCAACTTTATTGAGTCTCACTTACAATTGCATCAAATTTTGTGCCACCATCCTAACCGAGCTCCACCATAAGCTTTTATTTGTGTAGGTGTGAGAACCGACAAGAATCGGTACCAAGAGTGCTATTTCATTGTCCGCATTGGAGTGAACTTGATTCATTTTCAACATCGGTCAAAGGTACATTGGTATAAGTTCTTTTCCGTTCTACCACTCACATCTTGTTTGGAATGATGGATAGGCCAAGTTCTTCTACCAACCCACTCTTCATCGAGCAAGACGACGACATGTCCTCATCGTCACCAAGAGCCACCTCTTTGGTGCACAACGAGCGTTGCACAAAGAACAACAAGCAATGAGCGACCGCATCGACAACCTCGCCACCGACTTGCGACTCTCCGAGCAACGTGCAAGAGATTACTTCGACAACAAATTCGAGGCTCACAAGGTTGAAAATGATGCAAGAATGGACGAGATCCGGCGTTGATGAGAACACGGCATCACTCCACTTATTCATCATCAAGACGGAGCCGCTCGAGTCGACATTCCGACGACACCTTCTACGACTCAAGTACACCGTCATCAAACACTCTTCGACGAGCAGCAAGGCCAAGACCGTCATGCATCTCGCAACCCGCTACATGACAAGCATTCACAAGAGCAAGTTGATGATCAAGTTCCTCGTCCTCAATCAAACCAAGAGGCTTTTGCTCAAGCCCAAGAACGACAACGTCTTCGCCGCCAACAAGAGGAAGAAAGAGCACGCCGTCACCAAAGACGAACAAGACGCCAAGGCTCAACGTCTCCAACAACAACAACGTGAAGCGCAAGCTCTTGAGGCGCAACGTGCCCTTCAAGAATCAAGTAGAGCCTTCGCCAACCGCAATCGCGAACGGCGCAATCAAGAGGAAGCCCTTCGAGAAGAAATCCAAGAGAGGAACTACCAACCTCATGTACAACGTCAAGTTCCTCAAGCTCCTCCACAAGCTCGTCAAGCTCCACCTCAACATCAAGTTCAACAAGAGCAAGTTGATCATGGTCTTCCTCCGCCGCCAAGAGCAACATGAAGACGAGTACATTCCACGTCAAGGACGTCATCATCAACATCGCCAACAACACAATGAAGAGCAACGCTACGGCAAGCTAAAATTCACCATGCCCAAGTTCAATGGAAGCAATGACCCCGAAGACTACCTCTCATGGGCATTGAAGGTTGACAAAATCTTCCGTTTGCACAACTACGATGAAGCGAAGAAAATCGCTATGGCATCCCTTGAGTTCCAAGATTATGTGCTCATATGGTGGGAACAAATCATTGAGCGACGACAAGCAAGAGGTGAACCTCCAATCACCACTTGGGCTCAAATGAAGGATGTCATGCGAGCACGCTTTGTGCCAACCTACTACAACCGCGACCTCTTCAAGAAACTCCAACTACTCAAGCAAGGAACAAAGAGTGTTGAAGAATACTATAAGGAGATGGAGATAGCCATGATTCGAGCCAATGTCAAGGAAGATGATGAGCAAACTATGGCACGTTTCTTGAACGGACTTAATCATCCCATCAAGAAGATCGCCGACTTCCAACCATACTCATCCCTCATTGAGCTCGTACATCAAGCTACAAAGGCGGAACGCCAAGTACAAGATGACTTCAAGTACGCCAAGTACTCATCCAAGACCCACGGCTTCTCCAACAACCAAGCTTCAACGACTCCTCCAACATCTACACCAACCAAGCTTCCTTCAAGAAACGACGACAAGTCAAGTTACAAGAAGACATCGACAAGTTCAAGTCGTCCTCCTCCTACTACAAGCAACCTCAAGCCGCGTGCTTCATCCTCTACTCCGACCGATGAGACCATCAAGACAAGCTCCTTCAAGTGTTTCACTTGCGGCGCCGAGGCCACAAGTCATCTGAATGCACCAACAAGCGAACCATGATCCTCAAGCAGCGATGGCACATATGACTCTATGAGTGAAGAGGAAATGGAAGCCCTTGAGCAAGTGGCCATGCACCGGCAAGTGAATGAAGATGAAGATGATCAAGTCTTTTGTGATGAGGATTCGAGCCCCGCTCTCGTTGTCTCCAAGGTCTTGACTCTTCAACATCAACAAGAAGAAGACCAACGATGCCACATCTTCCACACAAAAGCCGGCATCAATGGACGGTCCATCAAGGTCATCATCGATGGAGGTAGTTGCCACAACTTGGCAAGTGAAGAACTATGCTCCAAGCTACAATTGGTCAAGAGGAAGCACCCACACCCCTACAAGGTTCAATGGCTAAGTGACTCAAGCACTATACGAAGTCGAGCATACGGTCCAAGTCTCCTTCAAAATTGGTGCTTATGAAGACACTTTGGAGTGTGATGTGGTCCCAATGACCGCTTGCCACCTCCTTCTTGGTCGACCATGGCAATTCGACCGTGGTGTCATCCACAATGGGCGAACCAATCACTATAGCTTCAAGATGAAAGGGAAGGAGTATGTGCTACGACCTATGTCTCCTAGTCAAGTGTTAGCCGACAAGCAAGCCACACATCATAGAGAAAAGAGTGAGAAAGTGATCCACCCAAAAGTGAGTGAGAGCCACAAACCAAATTTGAGAGACTCTTCGCCTAGAGAGAAAAACCTCATTCTATTTGCCACCAAAAGTGAGATGAGAGAAGTGTGTGAGCACCCATCGAGTGTGATGCACTTTGTCCTTGTGTGCAAGGATGGAGAACCAAAACTAACACAATTCACGAGCTACCTTTGGTGTTTCAATCTCTTTGCAGGAATTTCAAGATGTTTTCCCGATGAGCTACCTCGGGTCTACCTCCTCTTCGAGGCATTGAGCATCGAATCGACCTCATCCCCGGAGCGCCGCTACCAAACAAAGCTCCATACCGAGTCAATCCTAAGAAACCAAGGAGATTCAACGGCAAGTACAACAACTCATCGACAACGGTCATGTACGTGAAAGCTTAAGCCCTTGTGCCGTTCCGGTTATTCTTGTGCCTAAGACCGATGGAAGTTTCCGCTTGTGTTCCGATTGTAGACCTATCAATGCTATTACTGTTCGATATAGGCATCCCATTCCTCGCTTAGATGACATGCTTGATGAACTTAGTGGAGCCAACTTTTTCTCAAAAATTGATCTTAAAAGTGGCTATTATCAAATACGCATACAAGAGGGTGATGAATGGAAAACTGCTTTCAAAACCAAATTTGGTTTATATGAGTGGTTAGTGATGCCTATGGGTCTTTCTTAAGCTCCCGGTACTTTTGTGCGTCTTATGCATCATGTGCTTCGTCTTTATTTTGTTGTCTTTGTTGTGTTTTACTTTTATTATTTTCTTGTTTTTATAAAAACCATGAAAGAGAATATTAACAATGTTAATTGTGTGTTGCAAACTCTTCGCAAGGAAAGCCTTTATGCAAACTTGAAAAATGCACTTTTAGGCGTTGACAAAGTGGTTTTCTTGGGATTTGTTGTCTCTTCAAAAGGTGTTCATGTTGATGAAACTAAAATTGAAGCAATTAAAACTTGGCCCCAACCAACCAATTTGCAACAAGTGCGAAGTTTTCTTGGTCTCAGCGGGTTTCTATCGTAAGCTTTGTGAAGGATTTTAGCACAATTGCCGCTCCTTTGCATGCTTTGAGCAAGAAGAATACTCCCTTTGTTTGGGGAACTTTGCAATCAACCGCTTTTGATGAGCTCAAGTCTTTGCTTACTCATGCTCCGATTCTTGCTTTGCCCAATTTTGACAAAACTTTTGAGGTTCATTGTGATGCAAGTGGTACCAGAATTGGCGGAGTTTTAATGCAAGAAAAACGAGCCATTGCCTATTTTAGTGAAAAACTCTCCGGTGCTCAACTTAATTATCCCATCTATGACAAAGAATTGTATGCTTTAGTGCGTGTGCTACATGTTTGGGAACATTACCTTAGACCGCATGAGTTTGTCATCCATACCGATCATGAAACGCTTAAGTACCTCAAAGGTCAAACTAAATTGAACAAGCGTCATGCCAAATGGAGTGAATTCATTGAATCTTTTCCTTATGTGATCAAGTACATTAAGGGTAAAGAAAATGTAGTTGCCGACGCGCTTTCACGCATAAACATGCTTGTCACTCAACTTGAGTTGAATGTTATTGGTTTTGAGCATATAAAAGACTTGTATGAGCATGATCCATCTTTTGCTTCTCCTTATGCTAAGTGTTTGACGCATACATCTTGGGAACAATATTACATCAAGGATGGTTACCTTATGAGAGCTAACAAACTTTGCATTCCCGAGTCTTCTCTTCGTTTGCTCCTTTTGCAAGAGGCTCATGGAGGCGGCCTCATGGGACACTTTGGACGCGACAAGACATTCGCCGCACTCTCCAACAACTACTTTTGGCCCAAGATGTTCATGACGTCTCACGCTTCACCAACCGATGCTACACATGTCGCAAAGCTAAGTCTAAAGCTCAATCTCATGGTCTTTACATGCCTCTTCCTATCCCATATCAACCATGGGAAGACATTAGTATGGATTTTGTACTTGGTTTGCCTAGGACTCAAAATGGCAAGGATTCCGTCTTTGTTGTTGTGGATAGATTTTCTAAAATGGCACATTTCATTCCTTGCAACAAGATAGACGATGCTTCACATGTTGCAAATCTCTTTTGTAGGGAAATCTTGCGACTCCATGGCGTACCAAAGACAATCGTCTCCGATCGGGACGTCAAGTTCTTGAGTTACTTTTGGAAGACCCTATGTGCCAAGCTCGGAATCAAGCTCTTGTTCTCCTCGGCATACCATCCTCAAACCGACGGCCAAACGGAGGTGACGAACCGCACACTATCCACTCTACTTCGTGTCTTGATCAAGAAGAACATCAAGGAGTGGGAAGCATGTCTACCCATCGCCGAAAGTACGCCTACAATCGTTCAAGACATTCAACTACCGCAAGTCCCCTTCGAGGTCGCTTCACGGTTTCAACCCGTTGTCCCCATTGGACATTCTACCACTTCCTCTCCAAGAGCGCACCAACATGGATGCAAGTGAACGAGCAAGCTACATCAAGAAGATGCACGAAGATACAAGGCACACCATCGAGCGCCAAGTACAACGCCAAGCAAACAAGCTCAACGCCAACAAGCAACCCATCGTCTTCAACATTGGTGATCTAGTATGGCTACACCTTCGCAAGGACCGCTTCCCCAAAGAACGCAAGTCCAAACTTCTCCCTCGAGCCGATGGACCTTTCAAGGTACTAGCACGCTACAACGACAACGCTTACAAGATCGACATACCTCGCGACAAGTACAACGTGAGCGACATCTTCAACGCCAAGGACCTCGCACCTTTCCATGGAGATGAAGCTTTTGATCCGAGGTCGGATCTCTCCCAAGGGGGAGATGATGCGGAGCATCCCACGATCATCCCCATGCATCCACAACCGTCTCATCAAGAGCCAAGAGGACCCATGACTAGAGCACGAGCTCGAGCTCTCGAGACCGAGGTGACTTCTCTCCTTAGTGAAATATCATATGACCCTCTCGAGACATGGCTACTACCTCAATCTGGAATGTTGTGCATGCTTAGGTACCAAGGAACCAACCTAGGAGAAGCTGCAGCCCAAGATGGACACCAAGAACAAGAGGAGGAGTTGCAGAGTCCAGAGGGAGCGGTACTACCGCTCAAGCCAAGCGGTACTACCGCCCAGCGAGCGGTACTACCGCTCAAGCCAAGCGGTACTACCGCTCTCCATCCGGCCTACTTCCTCAAAACCCGACACTCCAGGAATCGAACGGCGTCAGAGCGGTACTACCACCAAGCGGTACTACCGGCTGAAAGCAGTACTACCGCCAGAAGCTCAGCAGTACTACCGCCTCACTGCGTCAGCGTTTCGGGCCGAGGCCCATGTACTCTTTTCGCCCCCAACTTACCCCTTGGAGGTCCTAGACTATAAATAGACCTTCCCCTCATCCTTTCTAGGGTTAGCTTTGGATTTGCTCATATTTCAGTGTGAGAGCCTTTGCTCATCCACTTGGCTACTTCTCCTTCGAGATCGGGACCTCTACGGAGAAGATCCCCCAAGCGGATTCAAGACCCCTCCTAGGGTGGACCCCATCAAGACCTCCTCATGGAGAAGAACGGCTACCCTTGTATCCTACCCTTTGTTGTCCTTGAATCTTGTGCCACTCTATGTGTTTGATAATCTAGCACTTGTGTGATCGTTTTCTTGTCGGTTGAGTGATCTCTCTCTCGTTCTCCCCGTGTTTTCCCTCGTGTTCTTCCGCTCGTTCTTCGTGTTCCTCATAGGGATCCGCTCCAACGTGAAAGATCGTCCACGTAGGGTTCCGCCCTACATCAGTTTCGCAACTCACGCCACCTGGAACACCACATCGTAATGGTGTGTCTGTACGTCATAACCATGCTTTATTAGATATGGTGCGATCTATGATGTTTCTTACAAATCTACCACTATCGTTTTGGGGTTATGCATTAGAGACAACTGCATTCACGTTAAAAAGGGTACCATCTAAATCCGTTGAGATGACACCTTATGAACTATGGTTTGGCAAAAAACCAAAGTTGCCGTTTCTTAAAGTTTTGGGTTGCGATGCTTATGTGAAAAAGTTTCAACATGATAAGCTTGAATCCAAATCGGAGAAATGTGTCTTCATAGGATACCCAAAGGAGACTATTGGGTATATCTTCTATCACAGATCCGAAGGCAAATTCGTTGCTAAGAATGGATCCTTTCTAGAAAAGGAGTTTCTCTCGAAAGAAGTGAGTGGGAGGAAAGTAGAACTTGATGAGGTAATTGTACCTGCTCCCTTATTGGAAAGTAGTTCATCACGTAAACCGGTTCTGTGACACCTACACCAATTAGTGAGGAAGCTAATGATAATGATCATGATACTTGGATCAAGTTAATACCGAACCTCGTGAGGGTCAACCAGAGTGAGATCCACACCAGAGTGGTACGGTAATCCTATTCTGGAGGTCATGTTACTTGACCATGACGAACCTACGAACTATGAGGAAGCGATGATGAACCCAGATTCCGCAAAATGGCTTGAGACCTTGAAATCTGAGATGGGATCCATGTATGAGAACAAAGTATGGACTTTGATTGACTTGCCCGATGATCGGCGGGCCATTGAGATTAAATGGATCTACAAGAGGAAGACGGACGCTGATAGTAGTGTTACTATCTACAAAGCTAGAATTACCGCAAAAGGTTTTCGACAAGTTCAAAGTGTTGACTACGATGAGAGTTTGTCACTCGTATCTATGCTTAAGTCTGTCCGAATCATGTTAGAAATTGCCTCATTTTATGAAATCTGGCAAATGGATAAACAAAACTGCATTCCTTAATGGATTTATTAAAGAAGAATTGTATATGATGCAACAAGAAGGTTTTGTCAATCCTAAAGGTGCTAACAAAATATGCAAGCTCCAGCGATCCATCTATGGACTGGTGCAAGCATCTCGGAGTTGGAATATACGCTTCGATAAATTGATCAAAGCATATAGTTTTATACAGACTGGCCTTGAAGCCTGTATTTACAAGAAAGTGAGTGGGAGCACTACAACATTTCTGATATGTATATGTGAATGACATATTGTTGATCAGAAATAATGTAGAATTATTCTGCAAAGCATAAAGGAGTGTTTGAAAGGAGTTTTTTAAAGAAAGACCTCGGTGAAGCTGCTTACATATTGAGCATCAAGATCTATAGAGATAGATCAAGACGCTTGATAAGTTTTTTTTTTCAATGAGTACATACCTTGACAAGATTTTGAAGTAGTTCAAAATAGAACAGGCAAAGAAAGAGTTCTTGCCTTTGTTACAAGGTGTGAAATTGAGTAAGACTCAAAGCCCGACCATGGCAGAAGATAGAAAGAGAATGAGAGTCACTCCCTATGCCTCGGCCATAGGTTCTATAAAGTATGCTATGCTATGTACCAGATCTATTCTATACCCTGCCCTGAGCTTGGCAACGGAGTACAATAGTGATCTAGGAGTAGATCACTGGACATTGGTCAAAATTATCCTTAGTGGACTAAGGAAATATTTCTCGGTTATGGAGGTGATAAAGAGTTCATTGTAAAAGTTACGTCGATGCAAACTTTGACACCGATCTAGATGACTCTGAGTCTCAATCCGGATACATATTGAAAGTGGGAGGCGTTTAGCTAGAGTAGCTCCGCGCAGAGAATTGTAGACATAGAATATTTTGCAAAATACATACGGCTCTGAATGTGGCAGACCCACTAAACTTCTCTCATAAGAAAAACATGATCACACCTTAGTACTCTTTGGGTGTTAATCACATAGCGATGTGAACTAGATTATTGACACTAGTAAACCCTTTGGATATTAGTCACATAGCGATGTGAGCTGATCACATAAAGATGTTAACTATTGGTGTTAAATCACATGACGATGTGAACTAGGTTATTGACTCTAGTGCAAGTGGGAGACTGAAGGAAATATGCCCTAGAGGCAATAATAAAGGTATTATTTATTTCCTTATATCATGATAAATGCTTATTATTCATGCTAGAATTGTATTAAGCGGAAACATGATACATGTGTGAATACATAGACAAACAGAGTGTCACTACTTTGCCTCTACTTGACTAGCTAGTTGATCAAAGATGGTTATGTTTCCTAGCCATAGACAAAGAGTTGTCATTTGATTAACAGGATCACATCATTAGGAGATGATGTGATTGACTTGACCCATTCCGTTAGCTTAGCACTCGATCGTTTAGTATGTTGCTATTGCTTTCTTCATGACTTATACATGTTCCTATGACTATGAGATTATGCAACTCACGCCACGGAGGAACACTTTATGTGCTACCAAACGTCCACAACGTGAATCGGGTGATTATAAAGGTGCTCTCTGAGGTGTCTCCGAAGGTACTTGTTGGGTTGGCGTATTTCGAGATTAGGATTTGTCACTCCGATTGTCGAAGAGGTATCTCTGGGCCCACTCAGTAATGCACATCACTATAAGCCTTGCAAGCATTTTAACTAATGAGTTAGTTGCGGGATGATGTATTACGGAACGAGTAAAGAGACTTGCCGGTAACGAGATTGAACTAGGTATTGAGATACCGACGATCGAATGTCGGGCAAGTAACATACCGATGACAAAGGGAACAACGTATCTTGTTATGCGGCTTGACCGATAAAGATCTTCGTAGAATATGTGGGAGCCAATATGAGCATCCAGGTTCCGCTATTGGTTATTGACCAGAGACGTGTCTCGGTCATGCCTACATTGTTCTCGAACCCGTAGGGTCCGCACGCTTAATGTTCGATGACGGTTATATTATGAGTTTATGTATTTTGATGTACCGAAGGTAGTTCGGAGTCCTGGATGAGATCGGGGACATTACGAGGAGTCTCGAAATGGTCCAGAAGTAAAGATCGATATATTGGACGACTATATTCGGACATCGGAAAGGTTCCGAGTGATTCGGGTATTTTTCGGAGTACCGGAGAGTTACGGGAATTCGCTGGGGAGTATATGGGCCTTATTGGGCTTTAGGGGAAAGAGAGACGAGAGTCTGAGCGCCCCCCAAGGCCTAGTCCGAATTGGACTAGGGGGAGGGGCTGCGCCCCCTCCATCCTTCTCTTCTCTCTCCCCTTTCCTTGACTACTACTCCTACTACTTGGAACGGGGGGAATCCTACTCCCGGTGGGAGTAGGACTCCTTCTAGGGCGCGCCATAGAGAGGGTCGGCCCTCCCCCTCCTCCACTCCTTTATATAAGGGGAGGGGGGCACTCCTTGGAGACACAACAATTGATCCCTTGGATCTCTTAGCCGTGTGCGGTGTCCCCCTCCTCCATAATCCACCTTGGTCATATCGTAGCGGTGCTTAGGTGAAGCCCTGCCTCGGTAGAACATCATCATCGTCACCACGCCGTCGTGCTGACGGAACTCTCCCTCAAAGCTCGGCTGGATCGGAGTTCGAGAGACGTCATCGAGTAGAACGTGTGCTGAACTCGGAGGTGTCGTGCGTTCGGTACTTGATCGGTTGGATCGTGAAGACGTACGACTACATCACCCACGTTGTGCTAACGCTTCCGCTTTCGGTCTACGAGGGTACGTGGACAACACTCTCCTCCGTCGTTGCTATGCATCACCATGATCTTGCGTGTGAATAGGAAATTTTTGAAATTATTACGTTCCCCAATACTACATGCATATATGGCTGATGGAGAATGGTAAACCCCATCTCAATCCTACAGGAATATATTTTCACTTAACTACAAAGTTGGTTAAAAACATTGAGAATGGTAAACCCCATCTCAATCCTAGTTAAAAAGTAATTAATAACCCAACAAAATTAATTTAGAGTGATGAGATCAACATGATAATCCAAGCACTAGATACTCAAGATGTCCATAACCAGGGACACGACTAACCATGATTAGTTTGTACACTCTGCAGTGGTTTGCACACTTTTCCCCACAAGACTCGACTCCTCCGTTGGATTTCTCGCACTACATAATGTTTGAGAAACGGATGACCGAGACACAGTCTTTCCGAAGAGGTCCCCTTAACCGATAGATAGGCATGTACACCTACAATCCCCTACATCTGCCAGCCCATCATGGAAAGGTTTCCACAACTTACTCAACTATGCCAGAGCCCATAATGACATGTAGCTGCACACGGAAGTTTCTAGCGTGAATAAACTCATGATCCCTTTGAGCCTGGGTGGCAGTCCATAGGAGAATCACACGGTACCCCGGGATTTCCAAAAAAACAGACAACACTGGGTTCCCCAGGTGCCTCAATCCACCCCAGGTGTATTAAAGTAGCCACCTTAAGTTAACCATTAATTAACAATACTCACATGTGTCATGGATACACTCAAACCCAAACCACATCTACGAGCATAGCATAGCAATATAAGCAACGTAGAAGTAACTCCCATAGGTTTGATAACAAACAGGTGAATAGGTACTACCTCATATACTTCCCAAACCCACAATTTAAATTAGATCCTAATCATGCAATTGTTTGAGGATTGATCTAATCCAATAAAATTGGGTAGTAAAGAGGTATGATCAAAGTGTTACTTGCCTTGCTGATGATCCGTGAAACCTAGAGACTCGTAGTAGCACGCTTTGCACTCCAGGTACTCTATCGCAAACGAACAAGCATACAATAAGCAATCAAGCAATGACGCACGGGTAAAACTCAAATAAGATGATCCAACCAGAAAGTTCAACTTAAGAACTCCAGTTTGCAAAAAGAATCAAATCAAACGAAGTAACAAAACTCAAACTGCGAAAGAAACAAGCTTGGATTACTAATCTGGACTAAAGTCAAATTTTACTGTAGCAAAAACTTGTTTAAGTTGTTTAAACAGAAAGAGGGTTTCGAGACGAAACTCTAGGCACTTGAATCGCCTGATTCCGATAAACGAGCGAAAAGTTATACTAAAACGAAAATCGGATCAGAAACCGCGATCGAAAATAATCGCGAAAAATCCGAGAAAAAGAAAAACTGACGAATAGACTAACGAACGAACGTTCGCTGACTGCGGCTAAATGGTGAAAATCATTCGTTAAAACGAACAAACTAGCGGACGTTCGCTAAATAACTAAACCGGAAAAAAATTAAAATCAATCTAAAAAAATAAACCGCGGGTCCAATAAAAAACCCGACGGTTTTCTAACGAAAACCGCGGCGGCGGCGGCTACCTCGACGGCGGCGGCTCCGGCGGCGGCGGCGAGATCGGCGGCGGGGGGCTTGGGACGGGCGGCGGTCTTTGAGGACGGCGCGCGAGCGTCGACGCCTAGGGTTCTTGCGGGCTGCGGCTCGGGCCTCCGCGGCTTATAAGGGCCGGCCAGGCTAGTGTCCAGGTCGGACACGGCCCGGTTAGGTCGGTTCACTTTTTAAAAAAATTATTTCACGTAGAAAAACAAAGAAAAGAAATACTAAACAGACTCCAAAAATCCTAAAATAAATTTTCCCCGTCCTCTAAAAATCTACCAGACAAGGTGAACATTTATTTGGGACTCTAATGCAATTTTGAAAAAACGCGTGTTATTCCTAATTCAAAATAAAATAGCGATAAAACACCGAATAAAATTTTTATTTGATTTTAATATTAATATCCAATATTTCTTTATTTTGAGGAAGTCATTTTATCCTCTCTCTTTTATTTTCATAAAAGAATATATATGAAGAGAAAATAATTAAAACCGAACGATCCTCTTTTCAAAATTCGAGAAAACTGAAATATGAAAATAACGAAATCCCCAAATCTCTCCGTGGGTCCTTGAGTTGCGTAGAATTTCTAGGATCAAGCCAAAATGCAATAAAATATGATATGCAATGATGATCTAATGCATAACATTCCAAATTGAAAATTTGGGATGTTACAAACCTTCCCCCTTAAGATGAATCTCGCCCTCGAGATTCGGGTTGGCTAGAAAATAGGTGAGGGTGATCCTTCCGTAAGTCTTCCTCTCTTTCCCAGGTGGCTTCAACTTCGGTATGGTGGCTCCACTGAACCTTGTAAAACTTGATAACTTTGTTGTGTGTGACTCGGCTGGCAAACTCGAGAATCTTGACTGGCTTCTCCTCGTAGGTCAAATCGCTATCCAACTGTATCGCTTAAAGTGGCACTGTATCTCTCAGAGGAATGTCAGCCATCTCTGCGTGGCACTTCTTCAACTGAGAAACGTGGAACACATCGTGAACTCCTGACAATCCTTCGGGCAATTCCAACTTGTAAGCAACTTCTTCCATACGTTCCAAAACTTTGTATGGTCCCACAGAACATGGTGCTAACTTTCCCTTAACTCCAAAATGCTTCACTCCTCGAAGTGGGGATACACGAAGATACACTCTGTCTCCAACTTCATAAACTGTCTCCTTGCGTTTAGAATCCGCATAACTCTTACTCGCTGGACTGGGCTACCTTGAGTCTATCGTGAATCAGCTTAACCTTCTCTTCAGACTCTTTAATCAAATCTGGTCCAAACAATTGCCAGTCTCCAACTTCATCCCACAACAATGGTGTCCTGCACCTCCTTCCGTACAATGCTTCGAAAGGGGCCATCTTCAAACTGGCTTGATAGCTGTTGTTGTAAGAGAACTATGCATAAGGCAAATTTTTGTCCCAACTAGATCCATAGTCTAGAGCACAAGCTCTCAACATGTCCTCCAGAATCTGATTGACTCTCTCAGTCTGTCCATCCGTCTGTTGGTGAAAAGCTGTACTGAACTCTAGCCTGGTTCCCAAAGTTTTATGCAACTGATTCCAAAACTTTGAGGTAAACTGGGTTCCTCTATCTGATACAATGGTCCTCGGAAATCCATGCAAACATACGATCCTGGTAATGTATATCTTTGCCAACTTAGCACTGGTGTAAGTGGTCTTCACTGGGATGAAATGGGCTACCTTCATCAAACGATCGACTACAACCCATATCGAGTCATAGCCTGAATGAGTCCTGGGCAATCCCGTGATAAAATCCATGCCTAGCTTATCCCACTTCCATTCGGGTATCGGCAATGGTCGTAGCAATCCTGCTGGCTTCTGATGCTCTGCCTTCACTTTCTGACATACATCACAAACTGCTACATACTCCACAATATCCTTCTTCATTCCGGTCCACCGGAAACTATCCTTAAAATCCAAATACATCTTGGTATTACCTGGGTGAATCAAATATGGCGAATCATGGGCCTCCTGCAAAATTAGCTTCCTGATCTCCTGATCATTTGGCACATATACGCGGTCCTCAAACCATAAGGTATCGTGCTCATCCTCACGAAATCCTTTAGCCTTTCCTTTGCTCATCCTTTCCTTTATCTCGGCTATCTCCTTGTCCATATTCTGAGCTTCTCTGATCTTATCCATCAAAGTAGAATGAATCTCCAATGTTGCTACATAGCCTCTTGGAACTATCTCCAAACATAGCCCGCGAAGGTCCTCTGCTAACTCCTTGGGTAACTCTCCGGTCATGAGTGTATTGACATGACTCTTGCGGCTCAACACATCGGCTACTATGTTAGCCTTTCCGGGATGATAATGCAATCTCATATCATAATCCTTAATGAGTTCCAACCATCTCCTCTGCCTAAGATTCAACTCCTTCTACATGAAGATATACTTCAAACTCTTGTGATCCGTGTATACCTCACAGGGGTTTCCGATGAGAAAATGTCTCCAAGTCTCCAATGCATGCACTACGGGTGCTAACTCCAAATCATGCGTAGCGTAATTTAACTCATGGGGTTTAAGCTGTCCTGAGGCATATGAAACAACTCTTCCCTCCTGCATAAGTACGGCTCCAAGTCCTCGACGAGAAGCGTCGTAGTACACTTCATAATCCTTGCGTTGATCTGGCAGAATCAACACTGGAGATGTAACCAAGCGTTTCTTCAACTCCTGAAAACTGGCCTCACATTCCTCAGTCCATTTGAACTTGGTGTCCTTCTTTAACAACTCCGTCATAGGCTTTGCAATCTTCGAGAAATTCTCAATGAACCTCCGGTAGTATCTTGCGAGTCCAAGAAAACTCCGGATCTCTCCAACTGACGTGGGTGCTACCCAATTTGTCACAGTGACAACCTTGGTGGGGTCTACCGCTATTCCTTCTCCAGATATAACATGTCCGAGGAATCCAACTTCCTTCAACCAAAACTCACACTTGCTGAACTTGGCGTATAGCTGATGTTCTCTGAGCTTCCGAAGTACTAAACGCAAATGCTCCTTATGCTCCTCTTCATTCTTCGTGTAGACCAGGATATCATCAATGAACACCACGACGAACTTATCCAAAAACTCCATAAACACATTTTCATCATGTTCATAAAGTAGGTAGGTGCGTTAGTCAGGCCAAATGACATAACGGTATACTCATATAGCCCGTACCTCGTGGTAAATGATGTCTTAGGTATATCCTGCTCTCGAATCTTCAGCTGGTGGTACCCTGATCGCAGATCGATCTTGAAAACACCTTAGCTCCTTGCGGTGATCAAACAAATCATTGATCATCGGCGGTGGGTACTTGTTCTTGATCGTCACCTCATTCAAACCTCGATAGTCAACAACCATCCTCAACGATCCATCCTTCTTCTCCACTAGAAGCACTGGTGATCCCCAAGGTGACGAACTTGGGCGAATATAACCTTTATCCAGTAACTCCTTGATCTGCTTCTTAATTTACTCCAAATCCTTTGCGGGCATTCTGTACGGTCTCTTAGATATTGGCCATGTGCCTGGCAAAAGCTCAATCAAAAACTCAATGTCTCTATCCGTGGCATGCCTGGCAACTCTTCTGGAAATACATCCGGGAATTCCTTCACCACTGGTACTTCCTCATGTACAACTCCTGATAAGGAATTTACTTGAATCCTCTTCGGCACATGTCGGGATTCATATTTGATCCTTCTCCCCTCTGGGGTGGTAAGCAAAATCGACTTACTGGTGCAATCGATGTTTCCTCCATACATCGATAGCCAATCCATACCTACAATCACATCCAAACCTTGCGACTCCAAAATTATCAAGTCTGAGGGGAAAACATGCCTACCTATGGTCAATGGCATCTGAAAACATCCTTGGCTTGCCATATACTCTGCTCCTGGCGAGCTCACTAACATAGGTGTGCTAAGAACTATGGTGGGCAGTTTATACTTATCGACAAATCCCCTTGATTTGTATGAATGTGATGCACCAGTATCAAAAAAGAACGACGACAGTAAATGACTTAACCAAAAACTTACCTATTAATGCGTCTGGTTGGGCTTCAACCTCCTCCACGTTAACGTGGTTCACTTGTCCCCTGCTGAATGGGTTGGACTTCTTCCCAGAGCTTCCATTGCCGTTTCCATTCTTAGCTTCAGGACATTCATTGGCGTAATGTCCAGTCTTCTGGCACTTGTAGCAAGTAACATGGCTTGGGTCTTTCTTCGCGGGCGTTGCTGGGTTGGAACGGTTATGTCCGTCTTCCTCCATAACCATTCCCGTTCTTGGAGCCACTATGGTTGTGCGAACTTCCTCCAGTGTGATTGTGACCTCCATGGTTATGCTGAAGGGGTCCTCCCGAGTTCGGGGTGAAACGGGGTCTCTGCTGAGCTCCAGAATTATACTTCCCTTGTCCATACTTCCTCTTGCGGTTGTCAATCTGCTGCAGCTTCCCTTCAATCATGAGAGCTCTATCTACCAACTCCTGGTAGTTATTGAAATTTGCCACCATGAACTGCAAGCTCAGCTCATCATTCAGTCCTTCCAGAAACTTCTCCTGCTTAGCTGCATCCGTAGCAACGTCATCTGGGGCATAACGTGCTAGATTACTAAAGTCATCCACATACTGGCCAACGGTGCGCCCTCCTTGGCGTAAGTTGCGAAAAGGTGAGAAGACAGAATAGAATGAGGTCTAGGGGGGAAACACTACCCGTATGCACATGAGACAAACACAAACCTATCAATCAATCAATCAAGCAAGGGCATACAATCGGTCTAGAACTATCGTTACAAAAGTGCTTGGACTATACTATATACATGGTGGAATACTACTACTGATATGATGGTCGACTAGAAAAATTGATTGGTCTAAGACTCCATGATATCCACTCCAGCTTCATCAACATAGTCATCATCGCTATCGTCGGGGTCCGAGTTGGTGTCGTCGATGATGATGTAGTTCTCCGGGCAAGTGGAACCGTCATCTTCTCCTCCTGGCGCGGGGTCTCCCATGAATACTCTGGTCTTCTTTATCGGGCCGTCATTCTTCTCCAATAGTGTTGTGATTTCCTCCTCATAATCTTCGTGTGTAGCCTTGAGTTCTTCCTCCAGTTCCGTGATCCCTGTCATTACCTTTTTCAAATTTGTCATGCCTGCGCACATCTGGTTCTCCTGGCGTCGAATGTGCTGGTTTAACTCCTCGATGAAAGCTGCAATTGATCTATCCTTCCTGGTGCTGATCATCTCCCATTGCTCATCTCGGTGCCCACAAATCTGGTAGATAGTATCCTTGAGATCCATGTGGTAAACATCTCCAATGCGTCCCATGGTGATGTGGGCTGCCATACTCTTTCGTAGACTCCAGGTTGGTGCATCAAAGGAAAACTCTATGGGCTTAGTAACTGGCGTGAATGTCCTTCCTGGAACTTGAACTTGAATCATCCAGCGCTCCTCTTCTGTTAAAGTGGCGTTGTAAGTCCCGGTGAAGCTTGGTATTCTGATTTTCAGGTACCTAGTGACTTCCTTCAAGTGTCGTCCAAACGATGCGTCTTCATCCGGTTGTGCAAACTTGTTCCTTGCGTCCGCCATCCTAAAGAGTAGAAAAAAGGAGAGGAGTTATAAATGAGAAGAGATTAGTGATTTAGGGCTTTTAGCTTAGTGGTTGTGTCCTACAGTCAGCGTGTGCTCTGATACCATCTTGTACCGACCAGACCTCAAAAAGTCTGATCTCTGTGCATCAGTGTCATCCCTGGATCGGTAATGCTGACATACGATGCCGAGGATTTATAACAGAGTAGCAATCACACACTTATTACATCGACTGTCTCAGAAGAGAACTTATTACAATAAATATGGCTTAATGCCATCCGGAAGGTTTGGAAGATAAAGTGAGTCCATCAACTCCAACGGCATCACTGAGTGAAAGACCACGACCTAAGGCACCTTACTCGTCGTCTGAAAAGTTTGCAACATGAACGTTGCAGCCCGAAAACGGGTCAGCACATGGAATATGCTGGCAAGGCAACACAAAAGAGTAATGAATAGAATAAAGCTATCACTACATGCATATATGGCTGATGGAGGCTGTATGGTTAATAAGTTTTGTGGAAATCCAATTTTTCACTACAACAAAGGAATAAATTTCATTTAACTACACAGTTGGTTGAAAACATTGAGAATGGTAAACCCCATCTCAATCCCAATTAAAAGGTAAATAATAACCCAACAAAATTAATTTATAGTGATGAGATCAACATGATAATCCAAGAACTAGATACTCAAGATGTCCATAACCGGGGACACGGCTAACCATGATTAGTTTGTACACTCTGCAGAGGTTTGCGCACTTTTCCCCACAAGACTCGATCTCCTCTGTTGGATTTCTCGCACTACATAATGTTTGAAAAACGGATGACCGAGACACAGTCTTTCCAAGAGGTCCCTTAACCGATAGATAGGCCTGTACACCTACAATCCCCTACATCTGCTAGCCCATCATGGAAAGGTTTCCCACAACTTACTCAACTATGCCAGAGCCCATAATGGCATGTGGCTGCTACGGAAGTTTCTAGCATGAATAATCTCATGATCCCTTTGAGCACAGGTGGCAGTCCATAGGAGAATCACGCAGCAGGATTTCCAAAAGACAACACTGGGTTCCCCGGTGCCTCAATCCACCAGATGTGTATTAAAGTAGCCACCTTAAGTTAACCATTAATTAACAATACTCACATCTGTCATGGATACACTCAAACCCAAACCACATCTACGAGCATAGCATAGCAATATAAGCAATGTAGAAGTAACTCCCATAGGTTTGATAACAAACAGGTGAATAGGTACTACCTCATCTACTTCCCAAACCCACAATTTAAATCAGATCCTAATCATGCAATTGTTTGAGGATTGATCTAATGCAATAAAACTGGGTAGTAACGAGCTATGACCAAAGTGTTACTTGCCTTGCTGATGATCCGTGAAACCTAGAGACTCGTAGTAGCACGCTTCGCACTCCGGGTACTCTATCACAAACGAACAAGCATACACTAAGAAATCAAGCAATGATGCACGGGTAAAACTCAAATAGGAAGATCCAACCAGAAAGTTCAACTTAAGAACTCCGGTTTGCAAAAAGAATCAAATCAAACGAAGCAACAAATCTCAAACTGCGAAAGAAACAAGCTTGGATTGCTAATCTGGACTAAAGTCAAATTTTACAGTAGCAAAAACTTGTTTAAGTTGATTAAACAGAAAGAGGGTTTCGAGACGAAACTCTAGGCGCTTGAATCGCCTGATTCCGATAAACGAGCGAAAAGTTATACTAAAACGAAAATCGGATCAGAAATCACGATAAAAAATAATCGTGAAAAATCCAAGAAAAAGAAAAACTGACGAACAAACTAACGAACGAACGTTCGCTGTCTGCAGCTAAACTGTGAAAATCGTTCGTTAAAACGAACGAACGAACGGACGTTCGCTAAATAACTAAACCGGAAAAAATAAAACCAATCTAAAAAATAAACAGCGGGTTTTAAAAAGAACCAACGATTTTTAGCGGCGGGCGGTACTCGGCATCGGCGAGATCGGCGGCGGGCTTGGGACGTGGCGGCGATGGCGCTGGGACGGCGCGACGTCTAGGGTTTGCGGGTGCGGGGGCTGCGGCTCGGGCCTCCGCGGCTTATAAGGGCCGGCCAGGCTAGTGTCCAGGTCGGACACGGCCCGGTTAGGTTGGTTCACTTTTTAAAAAAATTATTTCACGGAGAAAAACAAAGAAAAGAAATACTAAATGGACTCTAAAAATCCAGAAATAAATTTTCCCCGTCCTCTAAAAATTGACCGGACAAGGTGAACATTTATTTGGCACTCTAACGCAATTTTGAAAATCGCATATTTTTCCAAATTCAAAATAAAATAGCGATAAAACGCCGAATACAATTCTTATTTGATTTTAATATTAAATCTCCAATATTTCTTTATTTTGAGGAAGTCATTTCATCGTCTCTCCTTTATTTTCATATAAGAAATATATGAAGAGAAAATAATTAAAATCAAACGATCCTCTTTTCAAAATTCGAGAAAACTCAAATATGAAAATAACGAAATCCCCAACTCTCTCCATGGGTCCTTGAGTTGCGTAGAATTTCTAGGATCAAGCCAAAATGCAATAAAATATGCTATGCAATGATGATCTAATGCATAACATTCCAAATTGTAAATTTGGGATGTTACAAAGTATGATCACTAATGTGCACAAGTCACGTTGCCGGCAATACTCAAAGGCTAGTCTCGATGGGTAAGTGACGCAAAAGTAAGGCTATGGGGTTATCAATGCAAATAGCAAGAAGTAGAGGTTGATACCGAAATGATGTAGCCGTTCGTAGTAGTCCGTGGCGAAGATGAGCGGTGGTGATTTTGATGTCGAACCATACCTAAATAGCCGAAACACAATAGGACACGAAAACCACAGCTCAAATTCTCAAAGCAAAACGGGTAAAAAATTGTCAGAGTTGGTAGCGGTAAAGCTATGGTGATGCTATGCGGAAGTGGTGGTGGTATGCGGAAGTGTATGTGGACACCGGAACAAGATTGTGCAAAAGTTAGGCGGAAAGGAAGCGGTGGATGGAAGTGTTGCTGCCAGGGGCCGGATGTCCGGGCTGATGGCTGGATGTCCGAGGTAGGCCGGATGTCCGGGCTGTCGGTCCCGATGTCCGGGCTCTGGATCCATGGACGAACTCGATGAACACAGCGTGGAGAGGTCAAATCCGAGGCAAAATTCAGAAGAATTTATGGATGGAAATTGGGGAAAAGATGGGGAAAAGCTAGATCTACCTGCAACACACGAAATTCGCGGATCAAATCCAACAAAACTTCATCACACCAACAAATTACAAAACAAAAATTTGGGGCTATTTTTGTGGGGCAATTTTCGAATTAGGGGCAAAATCAACAAAACTAGGCTAGAAAACAAAGAGAGGGCTCCGAAATCATGATCAACGTGGCTCATGATACCAAGATGATGTAGGGTGGAACCCTATACGGCCGATCTTTCACAAAAGGAGCGGATCCCAACTAAGAACACGAAGAACACACGGGGAATCACAAGGGAAAATACACAAGGAACTCTCAAACGAACAAGATATAGTCACACATATGCTAGATCCTCGAAACACAAGGGGAGATACAAGATCCAAATCCAACAAAGGACGATACAAAGGGTAACTGGTTCTTCTCCATGAGGAGGTCTTGATGGGGCCACCCAAGACGGGGTCTTGAATCCAGCGTGGCTTGTCTCCGTAGAGGGGCCGCGGTCTCTCTCGAGGAGCAAATCCGTATGGATGAGCAATGCTCTATCTCATATATGAGCTAAAACCAATGCTAAACATAGAAAGGTGGAGGAGAAGGAGTATATATAGTCTAGGGGGCGAAGGGGTACATGGGCTTGACCCTTCTTTATCTTGTGACCGACGGGGCGGATGTCCGGCGACGGCTGGATGTCCTGCCTTCCGGCGCCGGATGTCCAGGCTAGGAGGCCGGATGTCCGGGCTGGTGGAGGCAGCTTCTGTAGGGTCGGGTGTGTGGCGCTGGATGTCCAGGCTTTTGGCCGGATTTCCGGGCTTGGGCAGGATGTCCGGGGCCTGTAGATGTTGGGCGGCTGGGAGGCTGCTGAGGAGGATGCTCCAGGGGCCGGATGTCCGGGGTCCTGGCCGGATGTCCGGGGCACAGGAGGTGTTCTTGACTCTTCCCGTTGGTTCTCTTCATCCATGGACTTGGCGACTTGTCCGTCTTCATGCACATCTCCTGGAGGGTCCTCTTGACACCTAATCATGCATAGCATATCGGACTTAGATAGTAGCTATGTCTCGAGTAGATCATATGTGATATCACTAAGGAAAGAAGTCACCTCGTTCTCGAGAGCTCTAGCTCGTGCTTGTGTCATAGGTCCTCTTGGCTCTTGGTAAGACGATGGTAGGTCCATGGGTATGACTGTAGGATGCTCTGCATCAATCATAATGTGAGTTAATCCATGCATAAGATGAAAAAAATTTATGGGTGGTGTTGTACCAAAACTCGATGTCATGGCGCTCCTCAACTTGAAGGTCCATAGGGTCCATCTATAATGTCGGTCCTCCATCCAATATGTGTGTCATGTAGACAAGAAGAAGGAAACAACAATGAAAGAATGACCTGTCCAATATGCGTATTTGAGGATGGCTCAAAGGGAAGGAGGTCACCTTTAGGAGTTTCTCGAAGATGTTGGAGTTGTACTTCTTGTATGCCTTCACATAACCAATATGTCTCATGATGGTACCGCCTTGTGAATCCTTCAAAATGAAAGAACATGACAAACACTCGGAAACACAAATGAGGTTAGTGCAAATGCAACACCTATCATTCATGTGGTGAAATACCCAACAAGTGTTTTCATCACTCTTATCATAAGAAAGTACAAGGGTGTAGTTCATGGTATGTAGGCGTAAGATGCTAGAACAACCAAAGAGATTAAGCTCAATCAAACAAGCATGCATCACAAGCAATATGTCCATGTCTCCACGGTCAATAAGCATAGCAAGTTGGCACTCAATACAAGGCGGTATGAGAGATGCCACTAAAGAAGACAAGAGACAATGATCAAGACAAATCAAGTAAGAGGCATGAACATATATGCTATCAACCTAATGAAACAAACAAGAATATATCATGGGTGATGCAACCAAGCAAGTAATCATATGAATCAAGTCAATCAAGCTAGTAGTGCAAAGATGCAACATAATAGAGGTAATCATGGCAAAGTTTAAATGTCACAAGGAGTATTTTGCAAAAAGAATCGCTTAAATCGGAGTTACGGATAAAAAGTTGGAGGGTTTTGCAAAAAGAATCGCTTAAATTCAGATCCAACGGCGAGGGGAGGGCGGCGGTTAGCGCGGTGGCGGCGGCGAAATCCGGCGACGCTGACGGCGCGCGGCTCGCCCTGGCCGGGACGGTTGTTCATGGGGGAAGGCGGCGAAGAGCACGGGAGGCGGCGTGGAGCGACGGTTTGCCGTGGCGTCCGGGCGGTCATCGGCGTCAGGCGGCACAAGGAAGCGGATCTCCGACGGAGCTCACAACTCCGACGGTGGAGTGCGGCGGCTAGGGAGGAGGAGAGAAAAGGGGGTCGGGTTCTCGGGGCGCCGAATTTATAGGAGGGGGGGCGACGGCGGCTTGGGGAAGGGGCCAAGAAGAGGCCGGGCGGTCACGGCCGAGGTCGGGCGGCGCGTGTGGCGGCTCGACTCGGTCCCGAGCTCGGGACGAGGCGCACGCGCTTTGGGCCGGCCGTCAGGGCTGGCGAAATGGGCTGCCCGGTCCGGCCGGGTCCGTAGATCTTTTTAACAATCTCTCTCTCTCTTTTTTATACGACAAACAAAAGTAAAAACAAACTAAATAGAAATATTATATAGGCATATTATATATCAAAATCTTGAATAAGATTTCCTACAAGATGAACATTATTCTAGCTTCAAATAAAATACACAAAATTCAAATAAAGCATAGAGTGCTTCTGCTCTAGTAAAATCCAGGAAAAATCGTTTTAAAAATACCATAATTAATTCAAAATTATTTCTCTCCAATTTTCTAAGGTAGGGAATCATGTTACCCTATTTTCCATATATTTAAATTTTTGGAGAAAAATAATTTGAATAAAACTCAAATAACTACAAATTGAAAATAAATTCAAAAGAACTTTGAATTTAATTCTTTGAAACTCCCAACTCATATTTCATATGTTTTGAAGAAGTCATTTTATCTTCGCTCGTGAAAATCATTGAGTTGCATAAAGTTCCTGGGTTGGAAATATTTCCAAATGAAATTCAAATATTTTCAACACCCCTTGTCATTTAAATAAATGGAAGAAGTCATGTCATCTTCTCTCCAGGGTTTTGTGGTGAAAAGAATTTGAATTCACGGAGATCACGAATGCAAGATGAAAGTTTGGAAAAGTCCTTTTATTCCCTCTCATTTAACTTTCAAAAAGTTTTGAATTTCACTCAATTTCACACAGTCAATCAAACAATCAATCAAATCTATATGTTTATTATAACATTCCAAAATTTAGAATTTTGGGATGTTACACGTGTGCGTAGGAAATTTTTGAAATTACTACGTTCCCCAACAGTGGCATCCGAGCCTAGTTTTATGCGTAGATGTTATATGCACGAGTAGAACACAAGTGAGTTGTGGGCGATACAAGTCATCTTGCTTACCAAAGATGTCATACTTTGGTTCGGTGGTATTGTTGGATGAAGCGGCCCGGACCGACATTACGCGTGCATTCTTACGCGAGACCTGGTTCTACTGGATGTGCTTTGCACAATTGGTGGCGGGTGTCAGTTTCTCCAACTTTGGTTGAACCGAGTGTGGCTACGCCCGGTCCTTGCGAAGGTTAAAACAGCACCAACTTGACAAACTATCGTTGTGGTGTTGATGCGTAGGTAAGAACAGTTCTTGCTTAGCCCGTAGCAGCCACGTAAAATTTGCAACAACAAAGTAGAGGACGTCTAACTTGTTTTTGCAGGGCATGTTGTGATGTGATATGGTCAAGGCATGATGCTTAATTTTATTGTATGAGATGATCATGTTTTGTAACCAAGTTATCGGCAACTGGCAGGAGCCATATGGTTGTCGCTTTATTGTATGCAATGCAATCGCCCTGTAATGCTTTACTTTATCACTAAGCGGTAGCGATAGTCGTAGAAGCATTAGATTGGCGAGACGACAATGATGCTACGATGGAGATCAAGGTGTCGCGCTGGTGATGATGGTGGTCATGACAGTGCTTCGGAGATGGATATCACAAGCACAAGATGATGATGGCCATATCATATCACTTATATTGATTGCATGTGATGTTTATCTTTTATGCATCTTATCTTGCTTTGATTGACGGTAGCATTATAAGATGGTCTCTCACTAAATTTCAAGATAAAAGTGTTCTCCCTGAGTATGCACCGTTGCCAAAGTTCGCCGTGCCCAGACACCATGTGATGATCGGGTGTGATAAGCTCTATGTCCATCTACAACGGGTGCAAGCCAGTTTTGCACATGCAGAATACTCAGGTTGAACTTGACGAGCCTAGCACATGCAGATATGGCCTCGGAACACTGAGACCGAAAGGTCGAGCGTGAATATATAGTAGATATGATGAACATAATGATGTTCACCATTGAAAGCTACTCCATTTCACGTGATGATCGGTTATGGTTTAGTTGATATGGATCACGTGATCACTTAGAGGATTAGAGGGATGTCTATCTAAGTGGGAGTTCTTAAGTAATATGATTAAATTGAACTTAAATTTATCATGAACTTAGTCCTGATAGTATTTTGCAAATTATGTTGTAGATCAATAGGTCGCGTTGTTGCTTCCCTATGTTTATTTTGATATGTTCCTAGAGAAAAACTATGTTGAAAGATGTTAGTAGCAATGATGTGGATTGGATCCGTGATCTGAGGATTATCCTGATTGCTGCACAGAAGAATTATGTCCTTAATGCACCGCTAGGTGACAGACCTATTGCAGGAGCAAATGCAGACGTTTTGAACGTTTGGCTAGCTCAATATGATGACTACTTGATAGTTTAGTGCAGCATGCTTAACGGCTTAGAATCGGGACTTCAAAGACGTTTTGAACGTCATGGACCATATGAGATGTTCCAGGAGTTGAAGTTAATATTTCAAGCAAATACCCGAGTTGAGAGATATGAAGTCTCCAACAAGTTCTATAGCTAAAAGATGGAGGAAAATAGCTCAAGCGGTGAGCATGTGCTCGATTGTCCGGGTAATCGCAATCGCTTGAATCAAGTGGGAGTTAATCTTCCAGATAAAATAGTGATTGGCATAATTCTCTAGTCACCATCACCAAGTTAGTAGAACTTCGTGATGAACTATAGTATGCAAGGGATGACGAAAACAATTCCCAAGCTCTTCGCAATGCTAAAATCTGCGAAGGTAGAAATCAAGAAAAACATCAAGTGTTGATGGTTGACAAGACCACTAGTTTCAAGAAAAGGGCAAAGGGAAGAAGGGGAACTTCAAGAAGAACGGCAAGCAAGTTGTCGCTCAAGTGAAGAAACCCAAGTCCGGACCTAAGCACGAGACTAAGTGCTTCGCCGCAAAGGAACTAGTCACTTTGGAAGCGTAACTACCAAGTATTTGGCGGATAAGAAGGATGGCAAAGTGAACAAAGGTATATTTGATATACAAATTATTGATGTGTATTTTACTAGTGTTCGTAGCAACCCCTCGTTATTTGATAATCTGGTTCGCTTGTTAAGATTAGTAACTCGAAATGGGAGTTGCGTAATGAATGTAAACTAGTTAAGGGTGAAGTGACGATGTGTGTTGGAAGTTGTTCCAAGATTGATATGATCAATCATCGCACACTCCTATACTTTCGGGATTAGTGTTGAACCTAAATTAGTGTTATTTGGTGTTTGCGTTGAGCATGAATATGATTTGATCATGTTTATTGCAATACGATTATTCATTTAAGTTAGAGAATAATTGTTGTTACATTTACATGAATAAAACCTTATATGGTTACACACCCAATGAAAATGGTTCGTTGGATCTCGATCGTAGTGATACACATATTCATAATATTGAAGCCGAAAGATGCAAAGTTAATAATGATAGGGCAACTTATTTGTGGCACTGCCGTTTAGGTCATATTGGTGTAAAGCGCATGAAGAAACTCCATGTTGATGGGCTTTTGGAATCACTTGATTACGAATCACTTGATGCTTGCGAACCATGCCTCTTGGGCAAGATGACTAAAACAACGTTCTCCGGAACAATGGAGCGAGCAACAGATTTGTTGGAAATCATACATCTTGATGTATGTGGTCCGATGAATATGGAGGCTAGCGGCAGGTATCGTTATTTTTAGACCTTCACAGATGATTTGAGCAGATATGGGTATATCTACTTGATGAAACATAAAGTCTGAAACATTTGAAAAGTTCATATAATTTTAGAGTGAAGTAGAAAATCATCGTAACAAGAAAATAAAGTTTCTATGATCTGATCGTGGAGGAGAATATTTGAGTTACGAGTTTGTTCTTCATTTGAAACAATGCGGAATAGTTTCGCAACTCACGCCACCTGGAACACCACATCGTAATGGTGTGTCTGTACGTCATAACCATGCTTTATTAGATATGGTGCGATCTATGATGTTTCTTACAAATCTACCACTATCGTTTTGGGGTTATGCATTAGAGACAACTGCATTCACGTTAAAAAGGGTACCATCTAAATCCGTTGAGATGACACCTTATGAACTGTGGTTTGGCAAAAAACCAAAGTTGCCGTTTCTTAATGTTTTGGGTTGCGATGCTTATGTGAAAAAGTTTCAACATGATAAGCTTGAATCCAAATCGGAGAAATGTGTCTTCATAGGATACCCAAAGGAGACTATTGGGTATATCTTCTATCACAGATCCGAAGGCAAATTCGTTGCTAAGAATGGATCCTTTCTAGAAAAGGAGTTTCTCTCGAAAGAAGTGAGTGGGAGGAAAGTAGAACTTGATGAGGTAATCAGACTGCTCCCTTATTGGAAAGTAGTTCATCACAGAAACCGGTTCCTGTGACACCTACACCAATTAGTGAGGAAGCTAATGATAATGATCATGATACTTCAGATCAAGTTAATACCGAACCTCGTAGGTCAACCAGAGTGAGATCCACACCAGAGTGGTACGGTAATCCTATTCTGGAGGTCATGTTACTTGACCATGACGAACCTACGAACTATGAGGAAGCGATGATGAACCCAGATTCCGCAAAATGGCTTGAGGCCTTGAAATCTGAGATGGGATCCATGTATGAGAACAAAGTATGGACTTTGATTGACTTGCCCGATGATCGGCGGGCCATTGAGATTAATTGGATCTACAAGAGGAAGACGGACCGATAGTAGTGTTACTATCTACAAAGCTAGAATTACCGCAAAGGTTTTCGACAAGTTCAAAGTGTTGACTACGATGAGAGTTTGTCACTCGTATCTATGCTTAAGTCTGTCCGAATCATGTTAGAAATTGCCTCATTTTATGAAATCGCAAATGGATAAACAAAACTGCATTCCTTAATGGATTTATTAAAGAAGAATTGTATATGATGCAACTAGAAGGTTTTGTCAATCCTAAAGGTGTTAACAAAATGTGCAAGCTCCAGCGATCCATCTATGGACTGGTGCAAGCATCTCGGAAGTTGGAATATACGCTTTGATAAATTGATCAAAGCATATAGTTTTATACAGACCGCCTTGAAGCCTCTGTATTTACAAGAAAGTGAGTGGGAGCACTACAACATTTCGATATGTATATGTGAATGACATATTGTTGATCGGAAATATTGTAGAATTATTCTGCAAAGCATAAAGGAGTGTTTGAAAGGAGTTTTTTTAAAAGAAAGACCTCGGTGAAGCTGCTTACATATTGAGCATCAAGATCTATAGAGATAGATCAAGACGCTTGATAAGTTTTTTTTTCAATGAGTACATACCTTGACAAGATTTTGAAGTAGTTCAAAATAGAACAAGCAAAGAAAGAGTTCTTGCCTGTGTTACAAGGTGTGAAATTGAGTAAGACTCAAAGCCCGACCATGGCAGAAGATAGAAAGAGAATGAGAGTCACTCCCTATGCCTCGGCCATAGGTTCTATAAAGTATGCTATGCTATGTACCAGATCTATTCTATACCCTGCCTCGAAGCTTGGCAGCGGAGTACAATAGTGATCTAGGAGTAGATCATCGACATTGGTCAAAATTATCCTTAGTGGACTAAGGAAATATTTCTCGGTTATGGAGGTGATAAAGAGTTCATTGTAAAAGTTACGTCGATGCAAACTTTGACACCGATCTAGATGACTCTGAGTCTCAATCCGGATACATATTGAAAGTGGGAGCGTTTAGCTAGAGTAGCTCCGCGCAGAGAATTGTAGACATAGAATATTTTGCAAAATACATACGGCTCTGAATGTGGCAGACCCACTAAACTTCTCTCATAAGAAAAACATGATCACACCTTAGTACTCTTTGGGTGTTAATCACATAGCGATGTGAACTAGATTATTGACACTAGTAAACCCTTTGGATATTAGTCACATAGCGATGTGAGCTGATCACATAAAGATGTTAACTATTGGTGTTAAATCACATGACGATGTGAACTAGGTTATTGACTCTAGTGCAAGTGGGAGACTGAAGGAAATATGCCCTAGAGGCAATAATAAAGGTATTATTTATTTCCTTATATCATGATAAATGCTTATTATTCATGCTAGAATTGTATTAAGCGAAAACATGATACATGTGTGAATACATAGACAAACAGAGTGTCACTACTTTGCCTCTACTTGACTAGCTAGTTGATCAAAGATGGTTATGTTTCCTAGCCATAGACAAAGAGTTGTCATTTGATTAAGAGGATCACATCATTAGGAGATGATGTGATTGACTTGACCCATTCCGTTAGCTTAGCACTCGATCGTTTAGTATGTTGCTATTGCTTTCTTCATGACTTATACATGTTCCTATGACTATGAGATTATGCAACTCACGTTTACCGGAGGAACACTTTATGTGCTACCAAACGTCACAACGTAATCGGGTGATTATAAAGGTGCTCTCTGTGTGTCTCCGAAGGTACTTGTTGGGTTGGCGTATTTCGAGATTAGGATTTGTCACTCCGATTGTCGAAGAGGTATCTCTGGGCCCACTCGGTAATGCACATCACTATAAGCCTTGCAAGCATTTTAACTAATGAGTTAGTTGCGGGATGATGTATTACGGAACGAGTAAAGAGACTTGCTAGAATCGAGATTGAACTAGGTATTGAGATACCAACGATCGAATGTCGGGCAAGTAACATACCGATGACAAAGGGAACAACGTATGTTGTTATGCGGTTTGACCGATAAAGATCTTCATAGAATATGTGGGAGCCAATATGATCATCAAGGTTCCGCTATTGGTTATTGACCGGAGACGTGTCTCGGTCATGCCTACATTGTTCTCGAACCCGTAGGGTCCGCACGCTTAAAGTTCGATGATGGTTATATTATGAGTTTATGTGTTTTGATGTACCGAAGGTAGTTCGGAGTCCTGGATGAGATCGGGGACATTAGGAGGAGTCTCGAAATGGTCCAGAAGTAAAGATCGATATATTGGACGACTATATTCGGACATCGGAAAGGTTCCGAGTGATTCGGGTATTTTTCGGAGTACCGGAGAGTTACGGGAATTCGCCGGGGAGTATATGGGCCGTATTGGGCTTTAGGGGAAAGAGAGAGGAGAGTCCTGGCGCCCCCAAGGCCTAGTCCGGGTGGACTAGGGGAGGGGCGCCCCTCCTTCCTTCTCTTCTCTCTCCCTTTCCTTGACTCCTACTCCTACTACTTGGAATGGGGAATCCTACTCCCGGTGGGAGTAGGACTCCTCCTAGGCGCGCCATAGAGAGGGCCGGCCTCCCTCCTCCACTCCTTTATATACGGGGAGGGGCACCCTTGGAGACACAACAATTGATCCCTTGGATCTCTTAGCCGTGTCGTGTCCCCTCCTCCATAATCCACCTTGGTCATATCGTGGCGGTGCTTAGGCGAAGCCACCTCGATAGAACATCATCATCGTCCTGCCTTGTCGTCTTGTGGAACTCTCCCTCAAAGCTCGGGATCGGAGTTCGAGAGACGTCATCGAGTAGAACGTGTGCTGAACTCGGAGGTGTCGTGCATTCGGTACTTGATCGGTTGGATCGTGAAGACGTACGACTACATCAACCGCGTTGTGCTAACGCTTCCGCTTTCGGTCTACGAGGGTACGTGGACAACACTCTCCTCTGTCGTTGATATGCATCACCTTGATCTTGCGTGTGCGTAGGAAATTTTGAAATTATTATGTTCCCCAACACTACATGCATATATGGATGATGGAGGCTGTATGGTTAATAAGTTTTGCGGAAAGCCAATTTTTTCCTACAACAAAGGAATATATTTTCACTTAACTACAAAGTTGGTTAAAAACATTGAGAATGGTAAACCCCATCTCAATCCCAGTTAAAAAGTAATTAATAACCCAACAAAATTAACTTAGAGTGATGAGATCAACATGATAATCCAAGAACTAGATACTCAAGATGTCCATAACTGGGGACACGACTAATCATGATTAGTTTGTACACTCTGCAGTGGTTTGCACACTTTTCCCCACAAGACTCGACTCCTCCGTTGGATTTCTCGCACTACATAATGTTTGAGAAACGGATGACCGAGACACAGTCTTTCCGAAGAGGTCCCCTTAACCGATAGATAGGACTGTACACCTACAATCCCCTACATCTGCCAGTCCATCATGGAAAGGTTTCCACAACTTACTCAAATATGCCAGAGCCCATAATGACATGTAGCTGCACACAGAAGTTTCTAGCGTGAATAATCTCATGATCCCTTTGAGCCTGGGTGGCAGTCCATAGGAGAATCACACGGTACCCCGAGATTTCCAAAAAAACAGACAACACTAGGTTCCCCAGGTGCCTCACTCCACCGCAGGTGTATTAAAGTAGCCACCTTAAGTTAACCATTAATTAACAATACTTACATCTGTCATGGATACACTCAAACCCAAACCACATCTACGAGCATAGCGTAGCAATATACGCAACGTAGAAGTAACTCCCATAGGTTTGATAACAAACAGGTGAATAGGTACTACCTCATATACTTCCCAAACCCACAATTTAAATTAGATCCTAATCATGCATTTGTTTGAGGATTGATCTAATGCAATAAAATTGGGTAGTAAAGAGGTATGATCAAAGTGTTACTTGCCTTGCTGCTGATCCGTGAAACCTAGAGACTCGTAGTAGCACGCTTTGCACTCCAGGTACTCTATCGCAAACGAACAAGCATACAATAAGCAATCAAGCAATGACGCACGGGTAAAACTCAAATAAGAAGATCCAACCAGAAAGTTCAACTTAAAAACTCCAGTTTGCAAAAAGAATCAAATCAAACGAAGTAACAAAACTCAAACTGCGAAAGAAACAAGCTTGGACTACTAATCTGGACTAAAGTCAAATTTTATAGTAGCAAAAACTTGTTTAAGTTGGTTAAACAGATAGAGGGTTTCTAGACGAAACTCTAGGCGCTTGAATCGCCTGATTCCGATAAACGAGTGAAAAGTTATACTAAAACGAAAATCGGATCAGAAACCGCGATCGAAAATAATCGCGAAAAATCCGAGAAAAAGAAAAACTGACAAATAGACTAACGAACGAACGTTCGGTGTCTGCGGCTAAACGGTGAAAATCGTTCGTTAAAACGAACAAACGAACGGACGTTCGCTAAATAACTAAACCGGAAAAAAATTAAAACCAATCTAAAAAATAAACCGCGGGTTCAATAAAAAACCCGACGGTTTTCTAACGAAAACCGCGGCGGCGGCGGCGGCTACCTCGACGGTGGCGGGCGGGCGCGGCGAGATCGGGCGGGGGCTTGGGACGGGCGGCGGTCTGAGACGGGCGGCCTTGAGCGTCTGACGTCTAGGGTTTTCTTGAGTGGGGTGCTCGGGCCTCCGCGGTTTATAAGGGCCGGCCGGGCTAGTGTCCAGGTCGGACACGGCCCGGTTAGGTTGGTTCACTTTTTTAAAAAATTATTTCACGTAGAAAAACAAAGAAAAGAAATACTAAACAGACTCCAAAAATCCTTAAATAAATTTTCCCCGTCCTCTAAAAATCTACCGGACAAGGTGAACATTTATTTGGGACTCTAATGCAAATTTGAAAAAACGCTTGTTTTTCCTAATTCAAAATAAAATAGCGATAAAACATCGAATAAAAATTTTATTTGATTTTAATATTAATATCCAATATTTCTTTACTTTGAGGAAGTCATTTTATCCTCTCTCTTTTATTTTCATAAAAGAATATATATGAAGAGAAAATAATTAAAATCAAACGATGATGAGGACATCAATACCATTGTTACACCCACAGCCCCTACTGCTACATATACTGGACCAATTACTAGAGCTCGCGCACGCCAATTAAATTATCAGGTACTTTCGTTTCTTGGTAATGATTCTAATGTTCATGAGAATATGATGTCGCCTAAATTGGATACATTTGTTTTGCTTACAAATGAAGGCCCTAGCTTGGAGAAGGATGGACATTGGAGCAAGAACAAGCATGGAGATAATGCCATGCGCAGGGGAACAAGAACGGAGTTACAAGTGATGATTTCAGACTTTGAAGCCACCATAATGGGTGCATGAAGCCTTGGACGAAATATACAAGATGCCACTTCATAATATTCGTCCATAGGCTATTCTAGGTGCTTCGTCACCTTATTATTGGGCCAGGCCCATGTAATTTCGAAATACTTAAGTATAGGCTGTTTTTAGAGTCCGTATGTGTGGGGAAACAAGAGTTAGGGATGGTTTCGGACCCCTCCCTCAAGGGCCACGAAATTCCTCCTCTTCCTCCATATATATACAGCCCTTAGGGCGTCGTTTAGACTTTGGGTTTTGTTTAGATTAAAAGTTCGCCATAGCTGCAACTTCGCGTGCCGTTTGTGTTCAACGACTGCATAAAGGCGTCACGTAACCCCACCTTGATCAATAAAGCTTTCATCTTATATTCGCAATATCCAGATTGCAATCTCAGTTTCTTGCTTGTTCTTCGTTTGCTCGCAGGAAATGCAGACCCTCGTGGTCGTTGATGATCGTGCTCGGCGTGGTCAATAACCTCTCGGAGTTGGTTTAGCGATTGCTAAGGCGCGACGTCCTCGCCGCTCGTAGTCGGATCGTCAAAGTCGACTTCCTCCAAAGCGAAAACCAACATCTCATCGAAAAGACGGACACCTTTGCCTCTATCAAGTGGTATCAGATTTTCAAAGGTTGCTCGGTGAGATTTTACAGTTTTCCGTAGTTTAGATCGAGTCTGTTCTTCATACCTATAGTCCACGAAAAAGCCACACAAAAAAAATAGGGTTAGTTCATCATATCCGAACCAATCTGAGCCTTTGCATAATCTTTTTAGGGTTTTGCTTTGTTGAATTTATGTTGCATCGTCGTGTCTAGTTCTTTGGTCTTAGCGTCTAGTCTTTTAGAGTTTCGAGTTACGGTCATAAGTTGTCACGCCGCCACCGCACCATCATCATCGCCTCGCCACCTACCATCACCGCTCCGAATCCATATCCATATACCACCACCAATCCGTGTCCATATACCACCACCGATCCATATCCATATGCTACCACCGCTACCACCACCGCTGCCATATACCACCACCATATATCCACCACCAATCCGAAGTTCTTCTCATTTAGGTTTGTTTTCGAGATCCATCTAGTTTCGATTCGTGTTTCCTTGCCGGAGTAGGTTTCAAAAAAAAATAGAGCAAGCAAAAAAAAGCAGAAAAAAAAAGAGCGAAAAAAAAATCCAGAGTGTGCTTTTCCCTTGTTTACGTGCAGCCGTGATTTTGTTAGTGTTCTAGGCTCGCGTCTCTAGCACGGTCTAGCCTAGGACCAAAGACAAGACTGTCGTTGAGCGTTTATTCAACTTTGCATCTCTCAATTGATTATTGTCAACCCTTTTTGCTACCATATTATAAGCCTTCCCAGCTCCACATACATCTACATCGTATGCTTGACTCCCCACAGTAATCGCTCTATCCAAGCTTTGAGAGTTTTGACTACATCGGTTGCGGTCACCGCTTCTTTGAGTAAGAACTGGTAAGAATTTGAGATTTGCTTGACGGATTTAGATCGCCCACCACACAACCACCACCACTTCCTAGTAGTCCGTCAATCATATTCTTGTGTGTTTCTATTGTCGCTAACCATGGCAGGATCACAAGCCATTTAGACCGACCGGGAGAACATGACAAACAAAGCGCTACATGATAAGTTTCAACAAATGATGAGTGGGCAGGTGGACGATGTGCTAAATAGATTTGAAGAGGCCATGGAGAAGATAGATGGCATTGAGAAGGCGTTCAAACAAAGCTCGATACCAAGTTTAATGAATTGCTCAATGCGTCTACCACCACCACCACCGGCGGCACCTAACGACCTCTACTACAACAACAAGGACTACCCCACATCGCTGAAACAGCCCTCCGCCGAAGCTTCCCGTGTCCCTCTTCACCGCCAAGCTGCTTTGGTGCTCAAGTTGATATACGTGGCTCCTGGCTGCTGCGGTGGGGAGGATGATTATGTGAGAGATTACGAGGATGAGGTTGATCAACATCAAGATTACTACGTGCAACCACCAAAGACCACAACCACCGTGTCGTCCACATGCAAATAATGGCAATGTTCGGGCTCCCCTTCAGGTACGAGATCATGACCATCTCCCTAAACTGAAATTGAATATTCCACCATTTGAGGGTAGATATGTTCCTGATATATATCTTACTTGGGAGTTAGAAACTGAACAACGATTTACATGTTTACAATATCCCGAGGAGAGACGTGTTCCTCGCTGCTGTTTGTGCTTTCACTAGCTTTGCATGTGTTTGGTGGTCTGAACATTGTAGATTATATCCTGTTCCAGCTACTTGGGCTGCTTTGAAAACTGCTATGCGTGCTCGTTGGGTTCCACCATATTATCAACGTGAATTACTTCAAAAATTGCAGCGCTTAAGACAAGGAAAAATTCGGTAGAAGAATATTATCAGGAATTACAAACCGCTTGATTAGATGTGGTATTGTTGAGGAGAATGAAGCTATGCTTGCACGTTTTACGGGTGGATTAAATAGAGAGATTCAGACCATTCTAGACTACAAGGATTATAATAATATCACTCGATTATTCCATCTTGCTTGTAAAGCTGAACGTGAAGTGCAGGATCGACAAAGCGTTGGCGCGAACTAACTTTTCTCGCAGTCGACCTTCATCATGGACACCACGTGCATCATCTACTTCCACACGTTCTACTACACCGCACCTCCGCCGGCCGCCACCTCCAACCGTGATACAAGAAAGCGTGCACAACCACCACTATCTCGCCAAGAGCACACTCTTTGGGCCTACACAGAGCTCTTCTTCTTCCATGGCGCCAACAGGGCACACAAGTGATATTATTTGTCGTCGTTGTAAGGGAAGAGGACATTTTATAGAGAATGCCAATCTCAGCGTGTGATGATTACTCTGAGGATGGTGGGTATGAGTCCGCTTAGTGACTATGATGAAGAGACTTTGGCTCTTATTACACATGAAGAACACGGTGGAGATGATTACGATCATGACACGCAATACATGGCTGTCAAGATGCCGACAGGTATGAATGTTTAGTTGCTCAACGTGTTTTGAGTGTGCAGGTTACACAAGCTGAGCAAAATCGGAGACATAACTTGTTCCATACAAAGGGAGTTGTGAAGGAACGTTCTATTCAAGGCCATCATAGATGGAGGGAGCTGCAACAACTTGGCTAGCATGGATATGGTGGAGAAGCTTTCTCTCACCACAAGACCACATCCACATCCTTACTACATCCAATGGTTCAACAACAAATGACAAGGTTAAGGTAACACGTCTTTGTTCGTGTGTATTTTAGTATCTCTACATATCTTTGATTATGTTGATTGTGATGTGGTACCTATGCAAGCATGTTCCTTATTACTTGGTAGACCATGGCAATTTGATAAAATTACATACACCATGGTAGAAACAATCAAGATACTCTTGTTCACAAGGATAAAAATATTACTTTGCTTCCTATGACTCCTGATTCCATTTTGAAAGATGATATTAATAGAGCTAATAAAGCAAAACAGGAGAAAAATAAGAGTGAAAATCAGATTGTGGCAAAAGAATTTGAGCAACAAATGAAGCCTAATAATAAACCATCTAATGTTGCTTCTGAAATTAAACTGAAAAGTGCATGTTTATTTGCCACCAAATCTGATATTGATGAGCTAGATTCTAGCAAATCTGTTTGCTATGCTTTTGTGTGCAAAGAGGCATTATTTTCATTCGAGGACGTGCCTTCCTCTTGCCCCCTCGCCGTCACTAACATTTTGCAGAGTTCGCCGACGCCTTCCCACAAGACGTGCCACCGGGATTACCACCTATTCGAGGGATTGAGCATCAAATTGACTTAATTCGGTGCATCGCTACCCAACCGCGCACCATACCGTACCAATCTAGAGGAGACGAAGGAGATTATGCGTCAAGTACAGAGCTGCTCGACAAAGGTTATATACGCCAATCTCTTAGTCCTTGTGCTGTTCCTATTATACTAGTGCCTAAAAAGGATGGTACGTCGGCGTATGTGTGTTGATTGTAGAGGCATTAATAATATTACTATTCGTTATCGCCATCCTATTCCTAGGCTAGATGATATGATTGATGAATTGAGTGGCTCTACAATATTCTCCAAAGTTGATTTATGAGTGGATACCATCAAATTCGTATGAAATTGGGAGATGAATGGAAAACAGCATTTAAAACTAAGTTTGGATTATATGAGTGGTTAGTCATGCCTTTTGGGTTAACTAATGCACCTAGTACTTTCATGAGATTAATGAACGAAGTTTTACGTGCTTTCATTGGACGATTTGTGGTAGTTTACTTTGATGATATACTGATTTATAGCAAATCTTTGGAAGAACATTTGGAACATTTACGTGCTGTTTTTAATGCTCTACGTGATGCATGTTTGTTTGGTAACCTTGGGAAGTGCACCTTTGCACCGAATTTAGTATCTTTTCTTGGCTATGTTGTTACTCCACAGGGAATTGACGTTGATAAAGCCAAGATTGAAGCTATTGAGAGTTGGCCGCAGCCCAAAACGGTCACACAAGTGAGGAGTTTTCTTGGACTCGCTGGTTTCTATAGGCGTTTTGTGAGAGACTTTAGCACCATTGCTGCACCTCTCAATGAGCTTACAAAGAAGGATGTGCCTTTTGTTTGGGGTACCGCATGGAAGAAGCCTTCACGGTATTGAAAGATAAGTTGACACATGCTCCTTTACTCCAACTTCCCGACTTTAATAAGACTTTTGAGCTTGAATGTGATGCTAGTGGAATTGGATTAGGAGGTGTGTTATTACAAGATGGCAAACCTGTTGCATACTTTTCTAAAAATTGAGTGGGCCTAGTCTGAACTATTCTACTTATGACAAAGAATTATATGCTCTTGTTCGACTTTAGAGACATGGCAACATTATTTATGGCCCAAAGAATTTGTTATACATTCTGATCATGAATCTTTGAAACATATTAAAAGTCAAGCTAAACTGAATCGTAGACATGCTAAATGGGTTGAATTCATTGAGACTTTCCCTTATGTCATTAAACACAAGAAGGGTAAAGAAAATGTTATTGTGATGCTTTGTCTCGTCGATATACTATGCTTTCACAACTTGACTTCAAAATATTTGGTTTGGAGACCATCAAAGATCAATATGTGCATGATGCTGATTTTAAAGATGTAATGCAGAATTGTAAAGAAGGAAGAACATGGAACAAGTTCGTTATTAATGATGGTTTTGTGTTCCGTGCTAACAAGCTATGCATTCCTGCTAGCTCTGTTCGCCTTTTGTTGTTGCAGGAGGCGCATGGAGGAGGATTAATGGGACACTTTGGCGTGAAGAAGACGGAGGATATACTTGCTACACATTTCTTTTGGCCAAAGATGAGACGGGATGTTGAGCGTTTTGTTGCTCGCTGCACTACATGTCAAAAAGCTAAGTCACGACTCAATCCTCATGGTTTATATATGCCTTTGCCGATTGCCTAGTGTTCCTTGGGAGGATATATCTATGGACTTTGTTTTAGGTTTACCTCGAACAAAGAAGGGAGGGATAGCATATTTGTTGTCGTGGATAGATTCTCTAAAATGGCACACTTTATACCATGTCATAAAAGCGATGATCTTTGTTAATGTTGCTGATTTGTTCTTTCGTGAAATTATTCGCTTGCATGGTGTGCCAAATACTATTGTTTCAGATCGTGATACTAAATTTCTTAGCCACTTTTGGAGATGTTTATGGGCTAAGTTGGGGACTAAACTGCTTTTTAGTACTACTTGTCACCCCCAAACCGATGGACAAACCGAAGTAGTCAATAGAACATTGTCTACTATGCTTAGGGCTGTTTTGAAGAATAATAAGAAAATGTGGGAAGAATGCTTGCCTCATATTGAATTTGCTTATAATCGTTCATTGCATTCTACTACTAAGATGTGCCCTTTTGAAATTGTGTATGGCTTCCTACCTCGTGCACCTATTGATTTGTTGCCTCTTCCATCTTCGGATAAGGTTAATTTTGATGCTAAAGAACGTGCTGAATTGATTTTAAAAATGCATGAGATAACTAAGGAAAACATTGAGCGTAAGAATGCTAAATAAAAACGTCTTTGGAGATAAGGGTAGAAAACATGTTGTCTTTGCACCGGAGATCTTGTTTGGTTACATTTGCGTAAGGATAGGTTTCCTAGTTTGCGCAAATCAAAGCTAATGCCACGTCTTTGATGGTCCATTTAAGGTGTTAGAGAAAATAAATGATAATGCATATAAACTTGAGCTACCTGCAGATTTTGGGGTTAGTCCCACTTTTAACATTGCAGATTTGAAGCCTTATTTGGGTGAGGAATATGAGCTTCCGTCGAGGACGACTTCATTTCAAGAAGGGAGGATGATGAGGACATCAATACCATTGTTACACCCACAGCCCCTCATTGCTACATATATGGACCAATTACTAGAGCTCACGCACGCCAATTAAATTATCGTGTACTTTCGTTTCTTGGTAATGATTCTAATGTTCATGAGAATATGATGTCGCTTAAATTGGATACATTTGTTTTGCTTACAAATGAAGGCCCTAGCTTGGAGAAGGATGGACATTGGAGCAAGAACAAGCATGGAGATAATGCCATGCGCAAGGGGAACAAGAACGGATTTACAAGTGATGATTTCAGGACTTTGAAGCCACCATAATGGGTGCATGAAGCCTTGGACGAAATATACAAGATGCCACTTCATAATATTCGTCCATAGGCTATTCTAGGTGCTGCGTCACCTTATTATTGGGCCAGGCCCATGTAATTTCGAAATACTTAAGTATAGGCTGTTTTAGAGTCCGTATGTGTGGGAAACAAGAGTTAGGGATGGTTTCGACCCCTCCCTCAAGGGCCACGAAATTCCCTCCTCTTCCTCCATATATACAGCCCTTAGGGCGTCGTTTAGACTTTGGGTTTTGTTTAGATTAAAAGTTCGCCATAGCTGCAACTTCGCGTGCATTTCGTTTGTGTTCAACGACTGCATAAAGGCGTCAGTAACCCCACCTTGATCAATAAAGCTTTCATCTTATATTCGCAATATCCAGATTGCAATCTCAGTTTCTTGCTTGTTCTTCGTTTGCTCGCAGGAAATGCAGACCCTCGTGGTCGTTGATCGTGCTCCGGCGTGGTCAATAACCTCTCGGAGTTGGTTTAGCGATTGCTAAGGCGCGACGTCCTCGCACGTTCGTAGTCGGATCGTCAAAGTCGACTTCCTCCAAAGCGGAAACCAACATCTCATCGAAAGACGGGACACCTTTGCCTCTATCAAACGATCCTCTTTTCAAAATTCGAGAAAACTCAAATATGAAAATAACGAAATCCCCAACTCTCTCCGTGGGTCCTTGAGTTGCCTAGAATTTCTAGGATCAAGCCAAAATGCAATAAAATATGATATGCAATGATGATCTAATGCATAACATTCCAAATTGAAAATTTGGGATGTTACAAACCTACCCCCCTTAAGATGAATCTCGCCCTCGAGATTCGGGTTGGCTAGAAAATAGGTGAGGGTGATCCTTCCGTAAGTCTTCCTCTCTTTCCTAGGTGGCTTCAACTTCGGTATGGTGGCTCCACTAAACCTTGTAAAACTTGATAACTTTGCTGTGTGTGACTCGGCTGGCAAACTCGAGAATCTTGACTGGCTTCTCCTCGTAGGTCAAATCGCTATCCATCTGTATCGCTTAAAGTGGCACTGTATCTCTCAGAGGAATGTCAGCCATCTCTGCGTGGCACTTCTTCAACTGAGAAACGTGGAACACATCGTGAACTCCTGACAATCCTTCGGGCAATTCCAACTTGTAAGCAACTTCTCCCATACGTTCCAAAACTTTGTATGGTCCCACAGAACATGGTGCTAACTTTCCTTTAACTCCAAAATGCTTCACTCCTCGAAGTGGGGATACACGAAGATACACTCTGTCTCCAACTTCATAAACTGTCTCCTTGCGTTTAGAATCCGCATAACTCATCTGCCTGGACTGGGCTACCTTGAGTCTATCGTGAATCAGCTTAACCTTCTCTTCAGACTCTTTAATCAAATCTGGTCCAAACAATTGCCAGTCTCCAACTTCATCCCACAACAACGGTGTCCTGCACCTCCTTCCGCATAATGCTTGAAGGGGCCATCTTCAAACCGGGCTTGATAGCTGTTGTTGTAAGAGAACTATGCATAAGGCAAATTTTCGTCCCAACTAGATCCATAGTCTAGAGCACAAGCTCTCAACATGTCCTCCAGAATCTGATTGACTCTCTCAGTCTGTCCATCCGTCTGTTGGTGAAAAGTCATCTTGAACTCTAGCTCGGTTCCCAAAGTTTCATGCAACTGATTCCAAAACTTTGAGGTAAACTGGGTTCCTCTATCTGATACAATGGTCCTCGGAACTCCATGCAAACATACAATCCTGGTAATGTATATCTTTGCCAACTTAGCACTAGTGTAAGTGGTCTTCACTGGGATGAAATGGGCTACCTTCATCAAACGATCGACTACAACCCATATCGAGTCATAGCCTGAATGAGTCATGGGCAATCCCGTGATAAAATCCATGCCTAGCTTATCCCACTTCCATTCGGGTATCGGCAATGGTTGTAGCAATCCTGCTGGCTTCTGATGCTCTGCCTTCACTTTCTGACATACATCACAAACTGCTACATACTCCACAATATCGTTCTTCATTCCGGTCCACCAGAAACTATCCTTAAAATCCAAATACATCTTGGTATTACCTGGGTGAATCGAATATGGCGAATCATGGGCCTCCTGCAGAATCAGCTTCCTGATCTCCTAATCATTTGGCACATATACGCGGTCCTCAAACCAGAAGGTATCGTGCTCATCCTCACGAAATCCTTTAGCCTTTCCTTTGCTCATCCTTTCCTTTATCTCGGCTATCTCCTTGTCCGTATTCTGAGCTTCTCTGATCTTATCCATCAAAGTAGATTGAATCTCCAATGTTGCTACATAGCCTCTCGGAACTATCTCCAAACATAGCTCGCGAAGGTCCTCTGCTAACTCCTTGGGTAACTCTCCGGTCATGAGTGTATTGACATGACTCTTGCGGCTCAACACATCGGCTACTATGTTAGCCTTTCCGGGATGATAATGCAATCTCATATCATAATCCTAAATGAGTTCCAACCATCTCCTCTGCCTAAGATTCAACTCCTTCTACGTGAAGATATACTTCAAACTCTTGTGATCCGTGTATACCTCACAGGGGTTTCCGATGAGAAAATGTCTCCAATTCTTCAACGCATGCACTACGGGTGCTAACTCCAAATCATGCGTAGCGTAATTTAACTCATGGGGTTTAAGCTGTCCTGAGGCATATGAAACAACTCTTCCCTCCTGCATAAGTACGGCTCCAAGTCCTCGACGAGAAGCGTCGTAGTACACTTCATAATCCTTGCGTTGATCCGCGTAATCAACACCGAGATGTAACCAAGCGTTTCTTCAACTCCCCGAAAACTGGCCTCACATTCCTCACCCATTTGAACTTGGTGTCCTTCTTTAACAACTCCGTCATAGGCTTTGCAATCTTCGAGAAATTCTCAATGAACCTCCCAGTATCTTGCGAGTCCAAGAAAACTCCGGATCTCTCCAACTGACGTGGGTGCTTCCCAATTTGTCACAGTGACAACCTTGGTGGGGTCTACCGCTATTCCTTCTCCAGATATAACATGTCCAAGGAATCCAACTTCCTTCAACCAAATCTCACACTTGCTGAACTTGGCGTATAGCTGATGTTCTCTGAGCTTCCCAAGTACTAAACGCAAATGCTCCTTATGCTCCTCTTCATTCTTCGACTAGACCAGGATATCATCAATGAACACCACGACGAACTTATCCAAAAACTCCATAAACACCTTTTCATCATGTTCATAAAGTAGGCAGGTGCGTTAGTCAGGCCAAATGACATAACGGTATACTCATATAGCCCGTACCTCGTGGTAAATGATGTCTTAGGTATATCCTGCTCTCGAATCTTCAGCTGGTGGTACCCTGATCGCAGATCGATCTTGGAAAACACCTTAGCTCCTTGCAGCTGATCAAACAAATCATTGATCATCGGCAGTGGGTACTTGTTCTTGATCGTCACCTCATTCAAACCTCGATAGTCAACAACCATCCTCAACGATCCATCCTTCTTCTCCACTAGAAGCACTGGTGATCCCCAAGGTGACGAACTTGGGCGAATATAACCTTTATCCAGTAACTCCTTGATCTGTTCTTAATTTCCTCCGCCAAATCCTTTGCGGGCATTCTGTACGGTCTCTTAGATATTGGCCCTGTGCCTGGCAAAAGCTCAATCAAAAACTCAATGTCTCTATCCGTGGCATGCCTGGCAACTCTTCTGGAAATACACCCGGGAATTCCTTCACCACTGGTACTTCCTCATGTACAACTCCTGATAAGGAATTTACTTGAGTCCTCTTCGGCACATGCCGGGATACATATTTGATCCTTCTCCCCTCTGGGGTGGTGAGCAAAATCGACTTACTGGCGCAATCGATGTTTCCTCCATACATCGATAGCCAATCCATACCTACAATCACATCCAAACCTTGCGACTCCAAAATTATCAAGTCTGAGGGGAAAACATGCCTACCTATGGTCAATGGCATCTGAAAACATCCTTGGCTTGCCATATACTCGCCTCAAGTAGCTCACTAACATAGGTGTGCTAAGAACTATGGTGGGCAGTTTATACTTATCCACAAATCCCCTTGATTTGTATGAATGTGATGCACCAGTATCAAAAAAGAACGACGGCAGTAAATGACTTAACCAAAAACTTACCTATTAATGCGTCTGGTTGGGCTTCAACCTCCTCCACGTTAACGTGGTTCACTTGTCCCCTGCTGAATGGGTTGGGCTTCTTCCCAGAGCTTCCATTGCCGTTTCCATTCTTAGCTTCAGGACATTCATTGGCGTAATTTCCAGTCTTCTGGCACTTGTAGCAAGTAACGTGGCTTGGGTCTTTCTTGGCGGGTGTTGCTGGGTTGGAACGGTTCTGTCCGTCTTCCTCCATAACCATTCCCGTTCTTGGAGCCACTATGGTTGTGCGAACTTCCTCCAGTGTGATTGTGACCTCCATGGTTATGCTGAAGGGGTCCTCCCGAGTTCGGGGTGAAACGGGGTCTCTGCTGAGCTCCAGAATTATACTTCCCTTGTCCATACTTCCTCTTGCGGTTGTCAATCTGCTGCTGCTTCCCTTCAATCATGAGAGCTCTATCTACCAACTCATGTTAGTTATTGAAATTTGCCACCATCAACTGCAAGCTCAGCTCATCATTCAGTCCTTCTAGAAACTTCTCCTGCTTAGCTGCATCCGTAGCAACGTCATCTGGGGCATAACGTGCTAGATTACTAAAGTCACCCACATACTGGCCAACGGTGCGCCCTCCTTGGCGTAAGTTGCGAAACTCACGCTTCTTCATGGCCATAGCTCCGGTTGATACATGGGCAGTGCGAAAAGCTTGCTGGAACTGGTCCCATGTGACAGTGTCGATGGGGTAAGTGGCAGTGAAATTCTCCCACCACGATGATGCGGGTCCATCGAGCTGATGTGTGGCAAAACTCACTCTCTCCGCATCTGTGCATCCTGCAGTGGTCAACTCCCTTTCAATCTTGCGGAGCCAATCATCTGCAACTATCGGCTCGGTGCTACTAGAGAACACTGGAAGATTCAGCCTTAGAAAACGGGCTAAGTGATCAACAGGTGGTAGTGGTGGTGGGTTGTTGTTGTTATTTTTCCCCTGATTCTGATTCTGGACTAGTATCTGCATCAATGCATTCTGCTACTGAATCAACTGAGTGAGCTCCGGTGGGAAAGCAAATCCATTGTCACGTCTCGGAGGCATCTGTTGGGTTCAGAAAAGGTGAGAAGACAGAGTAGAATGAGGTCTAGGGGGGAAACACTACCCATATGCACATGAGACAAACACAAACATATCACTCAATCAATCAAGCAAGGGCATACAATCGGTCTAGAACTATCGTTACAAAAGTGCTCGGACTATACTATATGCATGGTGGAATACCACTACTGATATGGTGGTCGACTAGAAAAATTGATCGGTCGAAGACTCCATGATATCCACTCCAGCTTCATCAACATAGTCATCATCGCTATCGTCGGGGTCCGAGTTGGTGTCGTCGATGATGATGTAGTTCTCCGGGCAAGTGGAACCGTCATCTTCTCCTCCTAGCGCGGGGTCTCCCATGAATACTCTGATCTTCTTTATCAGGCCGTCATTCTTCTCCAATAGTGTTGTGATTTCCTCCTCATAATCTTCGTGTGTAGCCTTGAGTTCTTCCTCCAGTTCCGTGATCCTTGTCATTACCTTTTTCAAATATGTCATGCCTGCGCACATCTGGTTCTCCTGGCATCGAATGTGCTGGTTTAGCTCCTCGATGAAAGCTGCAATTGATCTATCCTTCCTGGTGCTGATCATCTCCCATTGCTCATCTCGGCGCCCACAAATCTGGTAGATAGTATCCTTGAGATCCATGTGGTAAACATCTCCAATGCGTCCCATGGTGATGTGGGCTGCCATACTCTTTCGTAGACTCCAGGTTGGTGCATCAAAGGAAAACTCTATGGGCTTAGTAACTGGCGTGAATGTCCTTCCTGGAACTTGAACTTGAATCATCCAGCGCTTCTCTTCTGTTAAAGTGGCGTTGTAAGTCCCGGTGAAGCTTGGTATTCCGATTTTCAGGTACCTAGTGACTTCCTTCAAGTGTCGTCCAAACGATGTGTCTTCATCCGTTTGTGCAAACTTGTTCCTTGCGTCCGGCATCTTAAAGAGTAGAAAAAAGGAGAGGAGTTAGAAATGAGAAGAGAGTAGTGATCTAGGGCTTTTAGCTTAGTGGTTGTGTCCTACAGTCAGCGTGTGCTCTGATACCATCTTGTAGCGACCAGACCTCAAAATGTCTGATCTATGTGCATCAGTGTCATCCCTGGATCGGTAGTGCTGACACGCACAGTACTTGAGGATTTATAACAGAGTAGCAATCACATACTTATTACATCGAATGTCTCAGAAGAGAACTTATTACAATAAATATGGCTTAATGCCATCTAATACGATAACAACTGAAGGTTTGGAAGATAAAGTGAGCCCATCAACTCCAACGGCATCACTGAGTGAAAGACCACGACCTAAGGCACCTTACTCGTCGTCTGAAAAGTTTGCAACATGAACGTTGCAGCCTGAAAACGGGTCAGCACATGGAATATGCTGGCAAGGCAACACAAAAGAGTAATGAATAGAATAAAGCTATCACTACATGCATATATGGCTGATGGAGGCTGTATGGTTAATAAGTTTTGTGGAAATCCAATTTTTCCCTACAATAAAGGAATAAATTTCATTTAACTACACAGTTGGTTGAAAACATTGAGAATGGTAACACCATCTCAATCCCAATTAAAAGGTAACTAATAACCCAACAAAATTAATTTAGAGTGATGAGATCAACATGATAATCCAAGAACTAGATACTCAAGATGTCCATAACCGGGTACACGGCTAACCATGATTAGTTTGTACACTATGCAGAGGTTTGCGCACTTTTCCCCACAAGACTCGATCTCCTCCGTTGGATTTCTTGCACTACATAATGTTTGAGAAACGGATGACCGAGACAAATTCTTTCCGAAGAGGTCCCCTTAACCGATAGATAGGTGTTGTAGGGCGGAACCCTACGTGGATGATCTTTCACGTTGGAGCGGATCGTACGGGGAATCACGAAGAACACGCTGAAGAACAAGAGGGAAACACGGAGGAAACGAGAGAGAAATCACTTAACCAACAAGGAATCAATCACACAAGTGCTAGATCACCGAACACAAAGAGGTACATATGATCCACAATCAACAAAGGTAAGGATACACGAGTAGCCGTTCTTCTCCGAAAGGAGGTCTTGATGGGGTCCACCCTAGAAGGGGGTCTTGAATCCGCTTGGGGGATCTTCTCCGAAGAGGTCCTGAGCTCCGAGGAGAAGTAACCAAGTGGATGAGCAAGATCCATGCATGAGGTAGTAGCCATGTCTCACATGTAGAAAGTGAAGGTTCGAAGAGGAGCGAGTTCACCTTGTGTCTGATGGTGCATATTCGAGGTCTCGTCATATGTCCTCTTGGGGCTTGGAGAGTATTCGGAGTGTACATGGGGATGAACGTGGGATGCTCCGCATCATCTCCCCCTTGTGAAAGATCCGACTCGGATCGTGATCCTCATCACCATGGAAACGGTTGTTGTGGAGGGACTTGTAGTTGGACGAAGTTGAAGACATGGCGCAATCCAAGTAGTCCGAGTGTCGCCGGAATGATAGACATGCAAAAAGAGCAAACACAAGCAACACTCGGAAATACAATGGTTAGCGCATACAAAGTGTCCATCATGTAAGAATGAGTCCATGCGGCAAGATTGGTCGTGACAAAGCGCATGAAGCTTATCAAGTTGATCTAGAATGAGATGCAAAGCATTCATGGAATGAAACCAAGCAAATCCATGGATCAAAATCAACAAAACATCATCAAAACTATCAAATCACAAAAAAAATTGGGGCTATTTTTGGTGGGGATTTTTGGATTTAGGACGAAATCAACAAAATCAAGCTAGAAAACACGGGGTAGGGGCTCCAAAAACGTGATCAACGTGGCTCTGATACCATAGATGATGTAGGGCGGAACCCTACGTGGATGATCTTTCACGTTGGAGCGGATCGTACGGGGAATCACGAAGAACACGTCAAGAACAAGAGGGAAACACGGAGGAAACGAGAGAGAAATCACTTAACCAACAAGGAATCAATCACACAAGTGCTAGATCACCGAACACAAAGAGGTACATATGATCCACAATCAACAAAGGTAAGGATACACGAGTAGTCGTTCTTCTCCGAAAGGAGGTCTTGATGGGGTCCACCCTAGAAGGGGGTCTTGGATCCGCTTGGGGGATCTTCTCCGAAGAGGTCCTGAGCTCCGAGGAGAAGTAACAATGTGGATGAGCAAGGCTCTCACACAAACATGAGCTAAACCTAAGCTAATCCTAATACGAAGCTAGGAGAAGAGTATATATAGTGCTAAGCCACGAAGGGGTAAGTGAGGGCGAAGAGGTACACGGGCTCGGCCCAATACACTGTGCGCAGACAGGCCGGTTGTACCAGTCGCGGGGGCGGTTGTACCGCTGAGAGCTCCTGAGGGGCGGTAGTTTCGGCCGAGGAAGGCGGTACTACCGTTGGGAGGTCGGCACTGGCTTTTGGAGGTGGGCTTCGAAGGAGCCAGCGGTTGTACCGGATGTCGGGGCGGTTGTTCCGGTCTTTGGGCATAAACCGGTAGAACCGGTGTTGTACCGGCCTTGCACCGCTTGATCACAGAATGGTGGCGGTTGTTGGGCGGTGGTCGGCGGTTGTTCCGCCGTCTTGGTGGTTGGGCGGTTGAACCGGTCGGGTGGCTTCAGCGGTAGTACCGCCTGTAGTGGGCGGTAGTACCGCTCATGCTGGAGCGGCCGGGTTCTCTTCCTCCTTCTCTTCCATGCTTGGCCTCGGTCCTTGGATTCTCCATGGTCGCCTCGGTCGCACTGAGTATATGCAAGATCCATGCATGAGGTAGTAGCCATGTCTCACATGTAGAAAGTGAAGGTTCGAAGAGGAGCGAGTTCACCTTGTGTCCAATGGTGCATATTCGAGGTCTCGTCATATGTCCTCTTGGGGCTTGGAGAGTATTCGGAGTGTACATGGGGATGAACGTGGGATGCTCCGCATCAATAGGCCTGTACACCTACAATCCCCTACATCTGTTAGCCCATCATGGAAAGGTTTCCCACAACTTACTCAACTATGCCAAAGCCCATAATGGCATGTGGCTGCACACGGAAGTTTCTAGCATGAATAATCTCATGATCCCTTTGAGCCTGGGTGGCAGTCCATAGGAGAATCACACGGTACCCGGGATTTCCAAAAAAAGACAACACTGGATTACCCAGGTGCCTCAATCCACCCAGATGTGTATTAAAGTAGCCACCTTAAGTTAACCATTAATTAACAATACTCACATCTGTCATGGATACACTCAAACCCAAACCATGTCTACGAGCATAGCATAGCAATATAAGCAACGTAGAAGTAACTCCCATAGGTTTGATAACAAACAGGTGAATAGGTACTACCTCATCTACTTCCCAAACCCACAATTTAAATCAGATCCTAATCATGCAATTGTTTGAGGATTGATCTAATGGAATAAAACTGGGTAGTAAAGAGGTATGACCAAAGTGTTACTTGCCTTGCTGATGATCCGTGAAACCTAGAGACTCGTAGTAGCACGCTTCGCACTCCGGGTACTCTATCGCAAACGAACAAGCATACAAGAAGAAATCAAGCAATGATGCATGGGTAAAACTCAAATAAGAAGATCCAACCAGAAAGTTCAACTTAAGAACTCCGGTTTGCAAAAAGAATCAAATCAAACGAAGCAACAAATCTCAAACTGCGAAAGAAACAAGCTTGGATTGCTAATCTGGACTAAAGTCAAATTTTACAGTAGCAAAAACTTGTTTAAGTTGATTAAATGGAAAGAGGGTTTCGAGACGGAACTCTAGGCGCTTGAATCGCCTGATTCCGATAAACGAGCGAAAAGTATACTAAAACGAAAATCGGATCAGAAATCACGATAAAAAATAATCGTGAAAAATCCAAGAAAAAGAAAAACTGACGAACAAACTAACGAATCTAACGTCATTGCCTGGCAGCTTAAATCATGAAAATCGTTCGTTAAAACGAACGAACGAACGGACGTTCGCTAAATAACCAAACCGGAAAAATAAAACCAATCTAAAAATAAACAATGGTTCTAAAAACCAACGGTTTTCGCTACAATGGCGGGCGGCCCAAGATCGGCGACGAGATCGGCATGGGCTTGGGACCAAGGCGACGATGGCGCTGGGGACGGGCGACGCGACGTCTAGGGTTTGCGGGTGCGGGGGCTGCGGCTCGGGCCTCCGCGGCTTATAAGGGCCGGCCGGGCTAGTGTCCAGGTCGGACGCGGCCCGGTTAGGTTGGTTCACTTTTTTTAAATTATTCCACGCAGAAAAACAAAGAAAAGAAATACTAAACGGACTCCAAAAATCCTGAAATAAATTTTCCCCGTCCTCTAAAAATTGACCGGACAAGGTGAACATTTATTTGGGACTCTAACGCAATTTTGAAAATCGCATATTTTTCCTAATTCAAAATAAAATAGCGATAAAACGTCGAATACAACTCTTATTTGATTTTAATATTAAATCTCCAATATTTCTTTATTTTGAGGAAGTCATTTCATCGTCTCTCCTTTATTTTCATATAAGAAATATATGAAGAGAAAATAATTAAAATCAAATGATCCTCTTTTCAAAATTCCAGAAAACTCAAATATGAAAATAACGAAATCCCCAACTCTCTCCATGGGTCCTTGAGTTGCGTAGAATTTCTAGGATCAAGCCAAAATGCAATAAAATATGCTATGCAATGATGATCTAATGCATAACATTCCAAATTGTAAATTTGGGATGTTACAAAGTATGATCACTAATGTGCACAAGTCACGCTATTTAAGCAATACTCAAAGGCTAGTCTCGATGGGTAAGTGACGCAAAAGTAAGGCTATGGGGTTATCAATGCAAATAGCAAGAAGTATGATGATATCACGATACCAAGATGAGGTTGATACCGAAATGATGTAGCCGTTCGTAGTAGTCTGTGGCGAAGATGAGCGGTGGTGATTTTGATGTCGAACCGTACCTAAATAGCCGAAACACAATAGGACACGAAAACCACAGCTCAAATTCTCAAAGCAAAACGGGTAAAAAATTGTCAGAGTTGGTAGCGGTAAAGCTATGGTGATGCTATGCGGAAGTGGTGGTGGTATGCGGAAGTGTATGTGGACATCGGAATAAGATTGGGCGAAAGTTAGGCGGAAAGGAAGCGGTGGATGGAAGTGTTGCTGCCAGGGGCCGGATGTACAGGCTGATGGCTGGATGTCCGAGGTAGGCCGGATGTCCGGGCTGTTGGGCCCGATGTCCGGGCTCTGGATCCATGGACGAACTTGATGAACACAGCGTGGAGAGGTCAAATCCGAGGCAAAATTCAGAAGAATTTATGGATGGAAATTGGGGAAAAGATGGGGAAAAGCTAGGTCTACCTGCAACACACGAAATTCGCGGATCAAATCCAACAAAACTTCATCACACCAACAAATTACAAAACAAAAATTTGGGGCTATTTTTGTGGGGCAATTTTCGAATTAGGGGCAAAATCAACAAAACTAGGCTAGAAAACAAAGAGAGGGCTCCGAAATCATGATCAACGTGGCTCATGATACCAAGATGATGTAGGGTGGAACCCTATACGGCCGATCTTTCACAAAAGGAGCGGATCCCAACTAAGAACACGAAGAACACACGGGGAATCACAAGGGAAAACACACAAGGAACTCTCAAACCAACAAGATATAGTCACACATATGCTAGATCCTCGAAACACAAGGGGAGATACAAAATCCAAATCCAACAAAGGACGATACAAAGGGTAACTGGTTCTTCTCCATGAGGAGGTCTTGATGGGGCCACCCAAGAGGGGGTCTTGAATCCAACGTGGCTTGTCTCCGTAGAGGGACCGCGGTCTCTCTCGAGGAGCAAATCCGTATGGATGAGCAATGCTCTATCTCACATATGAGCTAAAACCAATGCTAAACATAGAAAGGTGGAGGAGAAGGAGTATATATAGTCTAGGGGGCGAAGGGGTACATGGGCTTCGGCCCTTTACTGTGCGCAGACTGACGGGGCCGGATGTCCGGGCGATGGGCTGGATGTCCGGGCCTTCCCGAAGTGCCGGATGTCCGGGCGATGGGCTGGATGTCCGGGCCTTCCCGAAGTGCCGGATGTCCAGGCTAGGAGGCCGGATGCCCGGGCTGGTGGAGGCAGCTTCTGTAGGTTCGGGTGTGTGGCGCCGGATGTCCAGGCTTCTGGCCGGATTTCCGGGCTTGGGCAGGATGTCCAGGGCCTGTAGATGTTGGGCGGCTGGGAGGCTGCTGAGGAGGATGCTCCAGGGGCCGGATGTCCGGGGTCCTGGCCGGATGTCCGGGGCCTGGGAGGTGTTCTTGACTCTTCCCGTTGGTTCTCTTCATCCATGGACTTGGCGACTTGTCCGTCTTCATGCACATCTCCTGGAGAGTCCTCTTGACACCTAATCATGCATAGCATATCAGACTTAGATAGTAGCTATGTCTCGAGTAGATCATATGTGATATCACTAAGGAAAGAAGTCACCTCGTTCTCGAGAGCTCTAGCTCGTGCTTGTGTCATAGGTCCTCTTGGCTCTTGGTAAGACGATGGTAGGTCCATGGGTATGACTGTAGGATGCTCTACATCAATCATAATGTGAGTTAATCCATGCATAAGATGCAAAATTTTATGGGTGGTGTTGTACCAAAACTCGATGTCATGGCGCTCCTCAACTTGAAGGTCCATAGGGTCCATCTATAATGTCGGTCCTCCATCCAATATGTGTATCATGTAGACAAGAAGAAGGAAACAACAATGAAAGAATGACCTGTCCAATATGCGTATTTGAGGATGGCTCAAAGGAAGGAGGTCACCTTTAGGAGTATCTCGAAGATGTTGGAGTTGTACTTCTTGTATGCCTTCACATAACCAATATGTCTCATGATGGTACCGCCTTGTGAATCCTTCAAAATGAAAGAACATGACAAACACTCAGAAACACAAATGAGGTTAGTGCAAATGCAACACCTATCATTCATGTGGTGAAATACCCAACAAGTGTTTTCATCACTCTTATCATAAGAAAGTACAAGGGTGTAGTTCATGGTATGTAGGTGTAAGATGCTAGAACAACCAAAGAGATTAAGATCAATCAAACAAGCATGCATCACAAGCAATATATCCATGTCTCCACGGTCAATAAGCATAGCAAGTTGGCACTCAATACAAGGCGGTATGAGAGATGCCACTAAAGAAGACAAGAGACAATGATCAAGACAAATCAAGTAAGAGGCATGAACATATATGCTATCAACCCAATGAAACAAACAAGAATATATCATGGGTGATGCAACTAAGCAAGTAATCATATGAATCAAGTCAATCAAGCTAGTAGTGCAAAGATGCAACATACTAGAGGTAATCATGGCAATCATGTCATATGGGCAAATAGTGGGCATACATAATGCACATGACATAGCACAAGCATGAAAGCAAGATATGAGTAAAGTATCATCATTGTATTGGCAAGAAGTCCAATGTAAATAGCAATGGAACATCATGACTCTCCCAACACAAGAATCAACAATAGCATGTGGTACAAGGTAAACATGGTGATGACAACAAGGATCTCCACCGAGCATGCAAATACACATAGAAGCACAATGGTGGCTCATGGGTAAACGCAAACAAGGGTCACAATTGCATGACAAAGACATAGAAATAGGCCTAACATGCAAAGTGAACACGATAAAATGAGCATAAGATGACAAGTGGTAAATTAAATAAAGTATTGATATAATTGGAATTGCGGAAGCAAATACCAATTTACTAAAAAAAGAAAAAAGTATCTAATCGAAATTGAAAGAATTTTTCCCATAGCTGTGTGAGAGCCAAGTAAAAGAGATGCGCGTAGTCCTTGCGCGAAGGAAACGGTGTTAGGATAATCCACGGAATCCCAAGTCATCTTTGCTCTCAAGAGCTCGTTTCGTCAACTCTTGGGATTGAGAAGTTGGCGAGTATACGTGAGTACCTACACAAAACAAAGACAAAGAGAAAATTGTGTGTGTGCTATATGTACACATCATCCATCATGATGCGCACGTGCATGTGTTGGTCAGCACAAAATAGCCAATGCTCACATAAATGAGATGCGTGATATAGAAACATCTCATCCATCATGAGAGGTTTGTTATTATGTATATCATAATGGAGACTCAAATTGTGTAATGCATCATAAGAAATATGTAGATCATTGTTATTCATGGAATGCATATGATGCACGCAATTATGGCAAAAATGCAAAGTATGGAATACATCAAAATCTCCTAATATGTATGAGGAAACTATGGGGGTCTCCTCATGAGCATTAGTGGAAACATCACATGGAGCATATTGACAACATCCAAAACAAAGCATATTTGGAACAATGTGATCATGGCATGGCATAGTAGATGAATTGCGCAAATCATGTAAAGGAAGCATGGCAATATCATCACATGAAAAACAAAAGCCAATGACCATCATTTCGTCATCTATGCCATAAGTGCAAATGGGATTTATTTTAATGGGGCATGCATAATTACTATGTTGAGATTGAAATGATGCAATATGGGAGATCTCACTCATAGCATATGACAAGTTTAAAGGATTGTCAAACATGAAGTGACCAATAGAATTTTCACAAGATATCCTATGGAGCGTAGCATCACAACTAGGCAAATCAACATGCTCATAATCATATTCATCATAAATGGGTGGCATATCTAAGCATGTAGAAGACATAGTATGTGGTGAATCCATAAGTTGAAGATAGTCCACCAGTGGGACAAGTGAAGTACCATCACCTATGTTACCTTTAGAGCATTGCTCATGTGTTGTAGGTGAGGTGTCGAAGACCAAGTCGTTGTCGTCTTCATCTTGATGGAACCATGTGGGGGGTGCATCATCGTCCACAATGGCCTTCATCGTTTTAATTGGAGGTATGGTGATGCGGAGCATCCCACGCTCATCCCCATGTACACTCCATCTACTCTCCAAGCCCCAAGGATACATAAGATGAGACGTCGACTATGCGCCATTGGACCTAAGGTGAACTCGCTCCTTTCCGAATCGTCCCTTTCCGCATGTAAGACATGGATGCTACTTCAAGCGCGGATATTGTGCATACTAAGGTACACCCGAGGAGATCATGGAGAGCCCAAGGACCAAGGCCAAGCGTACGCGGGAGCGAGGGAAGGAGAAGGAACAAAGGGACCAGGACAGCCCGGACATCCGGCCCTTGGCCCGGACATCCGGCCCTTGGCCCGGACATCCGCCCTTCCAAAGAAGCCGACATCCGCCCTTCCAAAGAAGCCCGGACATCCGGCCCCAGCCCGACATCCGGGCCCCCATCATGAGTCAAGAAGCTACAGGTGGCCCGGACATCCGGCCCAGTTCCTGACATCCGGCTCTTCCGAAGCCCGGATATCCGCCCTCGCCCGGAAATCCGCCCCCATCACCGATTGCGTTTGGAAGACCGCCAGCCCGGACATCCGCCCCCTAGCCGGACATCCGGCGTCTCGAAAGCCGGACATCCGCCCGACGCCCGACATCCGGCCTCCCCGCCACGAAGGCATCCGGACTTGTCCCTTGTACCCCTTCGCCCCCAAGACTATATATACTTCATCCCTTCCTCTTTTTAGGGTAAGCGTTGATTTAGCTCATAGATAGAGCTTCATTATCCATACCGGATCTACTCCACGAGAGAGACCGCGGCCCTCTTCTGGAGACGATCCACCTTGGATTCAAGACCTCCTTGCGGAGAAGACCATCATCAAGACCTCCTCACGGAGAAGAACGGCTACCGCTTGTATCGCCCTTTGTTGACCTTGAATCATGTATCTCCCTTTGTGTTCTTTGATCTAGCATTTGTGTGACCGATTCCTTGTTGGTTGAGTGTTTTCCCTCGTTCCTCCCCGTGATTTCCTCGTGTTCTTCCGCTCGTTCTTCGTAATCCACCGTAGGATCCGCTCCAACGTGAAAGATCATACACGTAGGGTTCCGCCCTACATCATCTATGGATCAGAGCTTAGGTTGATCACATTTTTGGAGCCCCTACCCCTCTTTTTCTAGCTTGATTTTGTTGATTTCGTCCTAAATCCGAAAATCCCCACCAAAAATAGCCCCAATTTTTTTTGTGATTTGTTAGTTTTGATGATGTTTTGTTGATTTTGATCCGTGGATTTGCTTGGTTTCAAGTGGATCTAGCATTCCCCCAAGTTTCCCATCTTTCCTCCACGAAATCTCTCCAATTTTGACCTTGAAATCATCAATTTCCGCCTAATTCAAAATTTCCGCCCCAAACGAGATCTGGAATCGTCGGGTCGGACATCCGACCTCAGTCGGACATCCGCCATCCGCCGGACATCCGGGCCCCAAGCCGGACATCCGGCCCTGGAGCACCAAATCCGCACGGTTCGACATACACCCCGGAAATCCGCCCGAGCCCGGATATCCGCCCCCGAGATTTCTGCTTTCCGCTTTCACCGTTTCGGCCATAACTGATTCATCCAGAGTCCGATTTTGACGTTCTTTAGCTCATTTTGAAGCTATTGACATCCCCCTTCCCATAAAAATACTACCATCACCATTTGACTCCATCAAATTTTGTGAACTTTGGCATCTTTGCCTAGGGCTTCCGCCACATCCTCCGTGATAACCACCACCGACTTCCGCAACCTAACCAATTTTGTTCCCCATAGCATTAGTGGTTGCTTGAGTAGTGATTCGAGTCTCCTAAGGTGTTTCGGCTACTTAGGGACGGTTGCATCCTCATCAACCACCACTACCACCATAACTTCCGTGATAGGCTTACCCACCATACACTTCCGCCACCCCCAACTTAACCCAATTGTTGATTGAGCTTTTTCGAGTTGTGACTTGTGTCTCCTAAGGTGTTTCGGCTACTTAGGGACGGCAACTTCAACTCCGACACGTGTATAGCCCATCATTCCACTTCTGCATTGCCAAGTGCAAACCACCACCGCATTCCCGCTACCACCATTTTGACATTTGACGTTTGAGATTTTGAGTTCGTGGTTTTTCCGTTTCCTGTTTCGGCTACTTAGGGACGAGTCTCCATCATCTTGGTATCTACATCAAGAACACCGCTACTCATCATCGCTGGACGGTAACCTCCATATCATCTTGGTATCGTGGTATCCCTCCATTGTATATTCCCTTGCTTTTGCATTGTTAACCCCTAGCCTTACTTTTTATGCGTTACTTGCCTATCGAGACTAGCCATTTGAGTATTGCCGCAACGTTACTCTGTGCACATTAGTGATCATACCTTCCATTACATACCATACCATATCATATTGGTATCATATCATCCATTGTGTCTCAAGTTTGTTCCCCGATATACACAATTGCTATCTTGGTTTGTGCATTGTGCAAAGTGGCCATACAAAAAAAAGAAATAAAGCTTTTAAGCAAAAGAAAGAGAGCAAAGAAGCTTGTAAGCAAGTGCCATAGCATCATACCATATTGCATATAAGATTGTCATATCCGATCATCTTGGATCATCTTGAGAGAAACACCGGAAACCATACATACATAGCATGCTTGGGATAGAAGTTTATCCATTTTGCATCAAATAGGTTGTGCACAAGTGTCGATCCGCCTATTGAGCAATCGTGCTAAGCGTCTCTCTTGAGTTGTGCAACACGAGCGTTTCCGTGGATTCCACATTTTGTGCTCAGTCCTTGGTTGCACGACCCATTTATCTATCCGTGTGTGTGTTTCCGTGTGCCATTCTTTGCTATTGGTCCATTTGTTTCACTTGCGAATTTGTGAATCTCTTTCAACATTATTGACTCTTGCTAACATTTTGCATTAACTTTTGTGCCACTATCCTCACCGAGCTCCTCCATAAGCTTTACTTGTGTAGGTGTGAGAACCGACAAGGATTGGTACCAATAGTGCTATTTCATTGTCCGCATTTGAGTGTACTTGATTCATTTTCAACATCGGTCAAGGTACATTGGTATAAGTTCTTCACTTTCTCCCACTCATATTTGCTCGAGTCTTGTGATGGATAGGCAAGGCATTTCATCTCCGGTCTTCGACAACAACGACGGCGTGAACAACTACATCACCAAAGCGTCTATCTTCGATCTACAACGACAAGTGCAAGGCGCACAATCAAGATTGTTCGAGCGCATCGAGAACATCTCCATCGACATTCATCACTCCGAAGCAAGGAGAAGGGACTACATCGACAAGAAGCTTGCCGCACATAAAGAGGAGCAAGATGCAAGGATGGAGGAGATTCGGGCCTTGATCAAGTCTTCTTCCCTTTGTCATCTTCAAGACGGCGACGCTCAAGCCACAAGTCTTGAGCGCCTAAGCGATGCAAGCGCAAGTCGTCCACATCTCCATGGCGACCACCATCACGTTCGCGATCAACATCGCCATGAAGGGCAAGTCACCTCCAAGCATCATGTGCACGATTTACGACGAACGACATCTACTACGAGCTCAAGCACGACAACGACATCATCATCATGAAGATGCTCCACAAGCGCAAATGCACAAGTCCCAAAAAGCCCTACTTCACGCCAAGTCGAAGCTTCATAAGCACAAGAGAAGACCGCGAGACGACCACCACCAAGACGATGCTACGGCTACATCAACCACTTCGGCATCTTCGCCAAGTGTTCTCAAGGCATCTTCGCCTTTGGATGTACGGCATCTTCGCCTACTTCCCACGTGTACGCCTACATCGACTTCATCAAGTCCAAGGCGACCACCGACAAGCGAGGGCGACACTTCCATCTTCTAAGCCCTCAAGGAAGATGGCCGAGCATGGGAAACTCCCTTCGTCATGGAGACGAGCTATGAGGTGCCACATCATATGGGCCTCCAACACCAAGACGGTGACATGACGGTCGAGCAAGGGCCATCCCCTTCGACCATGGCGACGAGCGCGAACCTCTTCAACAACATGAAGACGACGCCCACTTTGGACTCATACTCCGAGTCAAGCTACGCGACTGCCGCATGGAGACATTTGCACCTACATCTCTCCGACACCCATATATGTCGAGATGCCCCAATTGCCATGTGAGGAGAGCCACCACCCCATGAGTGACATGAGTGACTCCACCATACGTGACATTGAGAGCATTTACTATGAGAGGATGAGTGTGACCACCACTAGCCCCACACATGAGAGCATGCCGCACATCCTATGTGAGGTTGAGCGCCATTTGAGTGACTCCACCCACCATACGAGTGAGAGCATCCTTGAGGGAGTGAGTGAGCCACAACACTTAGTGAGTGAGGTAGTTGACACGGCACATGAGGACACTATGATTCCTAACGAATTAACCTCTACTCCTAGTGTGTTTTCTTCTTTGGTGCTAGGTCTCCTACATGACGACATGCCTATCCTTGATGAGTCTATTCCTCCATTGGAGACGATTTATGGCCATGGTGGACAATGTTGCACCCCCCACATGGTTCCATCAAGATGAAGATGACAACGAATGGATCGTTGACACCTCACCTACAACACATGAGCGATGCTCCAAAGGTAACATAGGTGATGGTACTTCTCTTATCCCACTAATGGACCATCTTGACATTGATTGCTCCCATGATGTTGACCCACCTATTACCATGCTTCATGCTAGTGAAACTTCTTCATGCCTTGACTTACCTATTTATGATGAATATGATGATGAGCATGTTGAGTTGCCTAGTTGTGATGCTATGCTTCATAGGATATCTTGTGAAAATTCTATTGGTCACATTATGTTTGACAATCCATTGAACTTATCATATGCTATGAGTGAGATCTCCCATATTGCATCATTACAATCTCAACATAGTAACTATGCATGCCCCATTAAAATAAATCCCATTTGCACTTATGGCATAGATGACGAGATGATGGTCATTGGCTTTTGCTTCTCTTGTGATGATATTGCCATGCTTCCTTTACATGATTTGCAATTCGTCTACTATGTCATGGCATGATCACATTGTTCCAAATATGCATTGTTTTGGATGTTGTCAATATTCTCCATGTGATGTTGCTACTCATGCTCATGAGGAGACCCCCATAGTTTCCTCATACATATTAGGAGATCTTGATGCATTTCATACTTTGCATGATTCCCATAATTGCTTGAACCATATGCATTCCATGAATAACAATGCTCTAGATATTTCTCATGATGCATTGCACAATTTGAGTCTCCATTATGCCATACATAATAACAAACCTATCATGATGGATGACATGTTTCTATATCACGCATCTCATTTATTTGAGCATTAGCTATTTTGTGCTCACCGACACATGCACATATGCATCATGATGGATGATGCGTACATCTACCACGCACACACAATTTTTCCTTTGTCTTTGTTTTGTGTAGGTACTCATGTATACTCGTTAACTTCTCAATCCCAAGAATTGACTTAAACGAGCTCTTGAGAGCAATGATGCTTTGGGATCCCGTGGACTATCCTTACCACTGCTCCTTCACTTGGCGCAAGGACTACGCATCTCTTCTACTTGGCTCTCACACGGCTATGGGCTATTTACCGCTTGTCACCTTATGCTCATTTTCCGTGTTCACTTTGCATGTTATGCTCGCTCCTATGCCTTTGCCATGCAATTGTGACCCTTGCTTGCATATACCCATGATTCACCATTATGCTACTTCTATGTGTATTTGCATGCTTGGTGGAGATCCTTGTTGCTTTTGCCATGTTTATCATGTGCCCCATGCTATTGATGCTATTTTGCTCATATCTTGCCTTCATGCTTGTGACATGTCATGTGAAGTATTCATGCACACTATTTGCACCCATGACATGATTGCCTTGATCCCTTCTAGTACGTTGCATCTTCGCACTACTAGCTTGCTTCACTTAATTGATACGATTGCTTGCTATGTTGCATCACCCATGTTCCACTATTACTTGCTTTCTTGGGTTGATGACATATATGCTCATGCCTCTCACATGATATATCTTGATCATTGTCTCTTGTGTCCATTAGTTGCCTCTCTCATATCCACTTGTATTGAGTGCAACCATACTAGGCTTATTGATCTTGGAGACTTTGACACTTTACTTGTGATGCATGCTTGTTTGATTGAGCCTCTTGTATTTGGATGTTCTTACATCATATGCCTCCATACTTTGAAATGCTCCCTTGTACTTTCTTATGATGAGCATGATGCATACACTTGTTCGGTATCTTACCACACCTAATGATAGGTTTTGCACTTGCGCTAACCTCATTTGTTTTTCCGAGTGTTTGTCATGTTCTTTCATTTTGAAGGATTCACAAGGCATTACCGTTAGGAGACATATTGGTTATGTGAAGGCATACATGATGTGCGACTCCAACATCTTCCGGAACATTCATAAGGTGAACTCCTTCCCTTTGAGCCATCCTCAAATACGCATATTGGATGGGTCACTCTTTCATTGTTGTTTCCTTCTTGTTGTCTACATGATACATCTCACGGACAGAGGAGCGACATTGGAGATTGGCTCTATGGACCTTTTCAAAGGAGGAGCGCTTGGACTTATTGGATGCACCTTCGGTTTTACACTCTTGCCACAACATCGAGCATTGGTATACCAACACGCCCATATTTGTTGATTGTGCTCATACTCATGCTCGATGGACATATGATACTCACCACAAGTTTGCACCCTATGCATGGATTGACACACATTATGATTGCCTTGTTGCATCTTGTATTCCCATGTCATCCATGATATATGAGCTTGTGCATTTTCTTAGCAAATTTGTTGTGATCTTCCTTGATGGCATATTCATACATCATGATCATATTGCCAATCATCAATTGCATGATAACATACACATGTTGAGCATCCATTGCCATATTCATGCTATTGATAAACCGTCTCACTATGAGATCATTTTGCACCGTGGTTGCATTCATCATATTCACAACACAATTGTGTGCACAATGATTGCATTTGTTCCCATGAATGCTTTACATCTCATTTCATATTATCTTGCTAAGCTTCATGTGCTTTGTCATGAACAATCTTGCCTCACGGACTCATTCTTACATGATGGACACTTTGTGTGCGCTAACCATTGTATTTCCGAGTGTTGCTTGTGTTTGCTCTTTTTGCATGTCTATCACTCCGGTGACACCGTGGACTACTTGGATTGCGCCATGTCTTCAACTTCGTCCAACTACAAGTCCGCTTCACGACAACCGCTTCCATGGTGATGAGGATCACGATCCGAGGTCGGATCTTTCCCAAGGGAGGGAGATGATGCGGAGCATCCCACGCTCATCCCCATGTACACTCCATCTACTCTCCAAGCCCCAAGGATACATAAGATGAGACCTCGACTATGCGCCATTGGACCTAAGGTGAACTCGCTCCTTTCCGAATCGTCCCTTTCCGCATGTAAGACATGGATGCTACTTCAAGCCGGATATTGTGCATACTCAGTACACCCGAGGAGATCATGGAGAGCCCAAGGACCAAGGCCAAGCGTCTGGAGCGAGGGAAGGAGAAGGAACAAAGGACCAGGACAGCCGGACATCCGCCCTTGGCCCGACATCCGCCCTTGGCGGACATCCGCCTTGGCCGGACATCCGCCCTTGGCCCGGACATCCGCCCTTCCAGAAGCTCCGACATCCGCCCCAGCCCGACATCCGCCCCCATCACAACAACAAGAAGTTGGTCTGACATCCGCCCCAGGCCGGACATCCGGCTCTTCCGGAAGCCCGGATATCCGCCCCTCGCCGAAATCCGCCCCCATCACCGATTGCGTTTGGAAGACCCACTTGGCCCGGACATCCGCCCCTAGCCCGGACATCCGGCGTCTCGAAAGCCGGACATCCGCCCGACGCCGGACATCCGGCCTCCCCGCCACGCCAAGCAGTGCATCCGGGACTTGTCCCTTGTACCCCTTCGCCCCAAGACTATATATACTTCATCCCCTTCCTCTTTTTAGGAGTAAGCGTTGATTTAGCTCATAGATAGAGCTTCATCATCCATACCGGATCTACTCCACGAGAGAGACCGCGGCCCCTCTTCGGAGACGATCCACCTTGGATTCAAGACCTCCCTTTGCGGAGAAGACCATCATCAAGACCTCCTCACGGAGAAGAACGGCTACCGCTTGTATCGTCCTTTGTTGACCTTGAATCATGTATCTCCCTTTGTGTTCTTTGATCTAGCATTTGTGTGACCGATTCCTTGTTGGTTGAGTGTTTTCCCTCGTTCCTCCCCGTGATTTCCTCGTGTTCTTCCGCTCGTTCTTCATAATCCACCGTAGGATCCGCTCCAACGTGAAAGATCATACACGTAGGGTTCCGACCTACATCATATGGACTCGTCGAGGATAGGCATGTCATCATGTAGGAGACCTAGCACCAAAAGGGAAAACACACTTGGAGTAAAGGGCAAGTCGCTAGAAATCATAGTGGCCTCACATGCCGTGTCAACTACCTCACTCACTAAGTGTTGTGTCTCACTCACTCCCGGTATGATACTCTCACTCGTATGGTTGGTGGAGTCACTCAAATGGCTCGAAACCTCACATAGGATGTGTGGCATGCTCCCATGTGCCAGGCTAGTGGTGGTCACACTCATCCTCTCATAGGAAATGCACTCAATGTCATATATGGTGGAGTGACTCGTCTCACTCATGGGGTGGTGGCTCTCCTCACATGGCAACTGGGGCATCTCATCATATGTGGGTATCAGAGAGATGTAGGTGCAAATGTATCAATGCTCAACTCCAATCACCGTCTTGGTTGAAGGGATAGTCCCATGCTCAACCTCCTCCTCCATAACGCCTCCAAAGATGAATGCTGTAGGAAGTGGCAAATCATCACTTTCCTCTGAGACAAAGGATAAAGTCTCATGCGCGGTCTCGTAGCTTGACTCGGAGTATGAGTCCCGTTGGGGCGCCGTCTTCATGTTGTTGAAGAGGTTCGCACTCGCCACCGTGGTCGAAGGGGATGGCCCTTGTTAGACCATCTTGTCGTCGTCTTGTTGTAGGAGGCCCATATGATGTGGCACCACGTAGCTCATCTCCACGACCGAAGGGAATTTCCCATGCTCGGCCATCTTCCTTGAGGGGCTATCGAAGATGGAAGTGTCGCCCTCGCTTGTAGTTGGTCGCCTTGTACTTGATGATGTCAATGTAGGAGGACTCATGGGAAGTAGGCGAAGATGTCGTACATCACAAGGGGAAGATGCCTTGATAGCACTTGGTGAAGATGCCGAAGTGGTGGTGGTAGCCGTAGCTTCCTCTTGGTGGTGCTTGTCTCGCGGTCTTCTCTTGTGCTCATGAAGTTTGGTCGTAGCTGGATGTAGAGCTTGTTGGGACTTGTAGGTTTGCGCGTCTCGAGCATCTTCATGTCCATGGTGTCGTTACCGTGCTTGAGCTCGTAGTAGATGTCATCCGTCGTCGCCATGCACATGATGCTTGGAGGTGACTTGCCCTTCGTGACGATGTGGATCACGAATGTGATGATGGTCGCCATGTAGATGTGGACGTGGACGAATTGCGCTTGCATCGCATGGGCACTCCGAAGATGATCGAATCGCTCACCGCCGCCTTGAAGATGACGAGGGGGAAGTAGACTTGACCCAGGCCCGAATCTGCTCCATCCTTGCACCTTGCTCCTCCTTTTGTGCGAAAAGCTTGTTGGTTCGAAGTAGTCTCTTATATGTGCTTCGAAGTGTCGTATGTCGATGGCGAGGTTCTCGATGTGCTCCTGCAATCTTGATTGTGCGCCTTGCATTTGTTGTTTTAGATCGAAGATGGACGCTTTGGTGATGTAGTTGTTCGCGCTCTCATTGTTGTCGAAGACCGGAGATGAAATGCCTTGCCTATCCATCACAAGACTTGAGCAAATATAAGTGTGAGAAAGAGAAGAACTAGGCCAAATGTACCCTATCCAATGTTGAAGATGGATCAATGATCACTCAATAATGTAACAAGGAAATAGCACAATTGGTACCGGTTCTTTTCAATTCTCACACCTACACAAGTAAGGCTTATTGAGTAGCTTGGTGATGATAGTGGCACAAAAATTTGATGCAAAATGTTAGCAAGAGTCAAATAATGTTGAAAGCGATTCACAAATTCACAAGTGAAACAAGTAGACCAATAGCAATATGTGGCACACGGATAGATAAATGGGGTCGTGCAACCAAGGAATGAGCACAAAATGAGGAATCCACAGAAAACGCTCATGTTACACAAGTCAAGAAAGACGCTAGCACGATTTCTCAATAGGCGGATACGACACTTGTGCACAACCTATAAGATGCAAAATGGATAAACTTTCTATCCCAGGTATGCTATGTATTTATGGTTCCCGGTGTTTCTCTCAAGATGATTCAAGATGATCGGATATGACAATCTTATATGCAATGTGGTATGATGCTATGGCTATTGCTTACAAGCTCTTTGCTTAAAAGCTTATTCTTTTTTTTATATGGCCACTATGTGAAATGTACAAACCAAGATAGCAATTGTGTATATACCGTAACAAACTTGTGGCACACGAGATGGTGTGATGATACCAAGATGATAACAATATGATATGGTATGTATGCAATGGAAGCGCGGATCGATGATCACTAATGTGCACAAGTAAAGGTGCTGGCAATATTTAAATGGATAGTCTCGATAGGCAAGTGACACTAAATGGGCTAGGGGTTATCAATGCAGTTGCAAGGGGAATATACAATGGTGTTGTTTAGGTTACAGTCAATGTTTGTCATGTGTACATAAGGACGGATAATGATGAAGTGGTCAATGTCGATGACGACTCGTGGCAATGATGAGTGGCAGTGTTCTCGATGTGGAACCATTCCTAATTAGCCGAAACACCTTAGGAAACGGAAAAACCGCGAACTCAAAATCTCAAACATCAATTGTCAAAAGGTGGTAGCGGGAAAGCGGTGGTGGTTGCGGAAGTATTGGTGGAAACCTGGTCAAAATGGGTTATGCTGATGGAAGGATATGATGGGCTATACACGGTGTAGGAGTTCAAAGCATGGTCCCTAGTAGCCGAAACACCTTAGGAGACACAACTCACAACACAAACACATATGGGTTAGGTTGCGGTGGCGGAAGTGTATGGTGGGCAAGCCTATGCGGAAGTTATGGTGGTGGTTGATGAAGAAGCTTTCGTCCCTAAGTAGCTGAAACACCTTAGGAGACTCGAATCACTGCTCAAGCAACCACTAATGGGTAACAAAATGGGTTAGGTTGCGGAAGTCTATGGTGGTATAGCGGATGATGTGGTGAAAGCCCTAGGCAAAGATGCCAAAGTTCCAAAAATTAGATGGGGTCAAGTGATGTTGTAACTATTTATTTGGGATGGGGGATGTCAATAGCTTCAAAACGAGCTAAAGAACGTCAAAACCTGAGTCCGGATGAATTAGTTATGGTCAAAACTATCAATCAGCCGAGGCTGAATCTGGGAGGGGCGGTTGTACCGCTTGTGAGGGTGGTTGTACCGTTCCTGGAGTATCAGGGGATGGGGGAGCGGTTGTACCGCCTTGGGGGCCGGTTGTACCGCTTTTGTCGAGAAAATTTTCTCAGATCTTGATTGGGCTGGACTTGGGGCGGAAATGGAAGATTTTGGGCGAAACATTGCGGACATTTCGTGGATGGAAGGTGAGGAAACTTATGGGGTAGCTAGATCCACTTGAAACCAAGCAAATCTATGGATCAAATTCAAACAAAAGAAGGCTAGAAAACGGTAGGGGTGACTCCAAATTCATGATCAACGTGGCTCATGATACCAAGATGATGTTGGGTAGAACCTTATATGCCCGATCTTTCACGAGATGGAGGGAATCATGTGAAGAACACGAAGAACACGAGGGGAAAACACGAGAGGAAAACACTCAAACCAACAAGATTCGATTACACATGTGCTAGAACCTCGAAACACAAGAAGATACATGATCTGAATCCAACAAAGGACGATACATAGGGTAATTAGTTCATCTCCAAGAGGAGGTCTTGATGGTCTTCTCGGTAGGGGTCTTGAATCTAGATGGATCTTCTCCAAAGAGGCGGTCTCTCTCGGTGGAGTAGATCCGGATGATGAGCAAATCTCTATCTCACATATGAACTATCACATTGCTAACCCTAATTCATAGCTAGGGGACGAGTATTTATAGTCCAAGGGGTAAGTTGGGGGTTACACGGGTTGTTGACACTTTTACTGCGCACAGGCAGAGCGGTAGTACCGGACATGGGGGTGGTTGTACCGCCTGGAGCTCTTGTACTGGTTCCTAGAGGTGTTCCCAGAAGTCACTGGCAGTTGTACCGGTGGTTGGAGCAGTTGTACCAGTCATACGGCTGTTACGGGACAAACCGGGCGGTACAGGCCTTGCACCGATCGATCAAAGAAGCAGGACCGGTAGTTGGGTGGTAGTCGAGCAGTTGTACCAGTGGAACGGTAGTTGGGCGGTAGTTGGGAGGTTGTACCAGTCGACCGGTAGGTTAGCGGTACATGGGCGGTTGTGCCTCTATCTCTACGCTGGGAAAATCCCTCTCATGCTCTTGGTGTCTGATGTAGGGCGGAACCCTACGTGGACGATCTTTCACGTTGGAGCGGATCCCTACGAGGAACACGAAGAACGAGCGGAAGAACACGAGGGAAAACACGGGGAGAACGAGAGAGATCACTCAACCGACAAGAAAACGATCACACAAGTGCTAGATTATCAAACACATAGAGTGGCACAAGATTCAAGGACAACAAAGGGTAGGATACAAGGGTAGCCGTTCTTCTCCATGAGGAGGTCTTGATGGGGTCCACCCTAGGAGGGGTCTTGAATCCGCATGGGGATCTTTCTCCGTAGAGGTCCCGATCTCGAAGGAGAAGTAGCCAAGTGGATGAGCAAAGGCTCTCACACTGAAATATGAGCAAATCCAAAGCAAACCCTATAAAGGATGATGGTAAGGTCTATTTATAGACTAGGACATCCAAGGGGTAAGTTGTGGGCGAAAAGAGTACATGGGCATCGGCACTAAACGCTGCACGCAGTGGCGGTAGTACTGGTTGCTTCTGGCGGTAGTACCGCTTTCAGTGATAGTACCGCTTGGTGGGCGGTAGTACCGCTCGACGCCTGCTCGATTCTGGAGTGTGTCGGGTTTTGAGGAAGTAGGCCGGATGGAGAGCGGTAGTACCGCTTGGCTTGAGCGGTAGTACCGCTCGCTGGGCGGTAGTACCGCTTGGCTTGAGTGGTAGTGATGAGGACATCAATACCATTGTTACACCCACAGCCCCTACTGCTACATATACTGGACCAATTACTAGAGCTCGCGCACGCCAATTAAATTATCAGGTACTTTCGTTTCTTGGTAATGATTCTAATGTTCATGAGAATATGATGTCGCCTAAATTGGATACATTTGTTTTGCTTACAAATGAAGGCCCTAGCTTGGAGAAGGATGGACATTGGAGCAAGAACAAGCATGGAGATAATGCCATGCTAAGGGGAACAAGAACGGAGTTACAAGTGATGATTTCAGGACTTTGAAGCCACCATAATAGGTGCATGAAGCCTTGGACGAAATATACAAGATGCCACTTCATAATATTCGTCCATAGGATATTCTAGGTGCTGCGTCACCTTATTATTGGGCCAGGCCCATGTAATTTCGAAATACTTAAGTATAGGCTGTTTTTAGAGTCCGTATGTGTGGGGAAACAAGAGTTAGGGATGGTTTCGGACCCCTCCCTCAAGGGCCACGAAATTCCCTCCTCTTCCTCCATATATACAGCCCTTAGGGCGTCGTTTAGACTTTGGGTTTTGTTTAGATTAAAAGTTCGCCATAGCTGCAACTTCGCGTTCTTCGTTTGTGTTCAACGACCGGACAAAGGCGCCATGTAACCCCACCTTGATCAATAAAGCTTTCATCTTATATTCGCAATATCCAGATTGCAATCTCAGTTTCTTGCTTGTTCTTCGTTTGCTCGCAGGAAATGCAGACCCGTGGTCGTTGATCGTGCTCGGCGTGGTCAATAACCTCTCGGAGTTGGTTTAGCGATTGCTAAGGCGCCGACGTCTCGCCGCTCGTAGTCGGATCGTCAAAGTCGACTTCCTCCAAAGCGAAAACCAACATCTCATCGAAAGACGGGACACCTTTGCCTCTATCAAGTGGTATCAGATTTTCAGGTTGCTCGGTGAGATTTTACGCTTTTCCGTAGTTTAGATCGAGTCTGTTCTTCATACCTATAGTCCACGAAAAAGCCACAAAAAAATTAGGGTTAGTTCATCATATCCGAACCAATCTGAGCCTTTGCATAATCTTTTTAGGGTTTTGCTTTGTTGAATTTGCGGTTGCATCGTCGTGTCTAGTTGCTTTGGTCTTAGCGTCTAGTCTTTTAGAGTTTCGAAGTTCTGGTCATAAGTTGTCACGCCGCCACCGCACCATCATCATCGCCTCGCCACCTACCATCACCGCTCCGAATCCATATCCATATACCACCACCAATCCGTGTCCATATACCACCACCGATCCATATCCATATACTACCACCGCTACCACCACCGCTGCCATAAACCACCACCATATATCCACCACCAATCCGAGTTCTTCTCATATTAGGTTTGTTTTCGAGATCCATCTAGTTTCCGATTCGTGTTTCCTTGCCGGAGTAGGTTTCGAAAAAAAAAAAAAACCAACCACCGTTTAGGCCCAAAATTTTACGAAAAAGCACGTGTCGAAAAAATTTTCTCGCTATCCTGCTTTTAAGTGTTTCTAAGTGTATTGAGACAATGCCCGTTATAGAAAGTTTTTTGACCCGTTTCAGTTTTGGGTCAGGCGGTCGAAAAAAAAAAAATTGGTCGAAACAAAATTTTCGTGCCCATCCTGTCAGTTTGACCTCGGAAGAGTTTTGAGACACTCGCCATTATAGTGATTTTTCGCAAAAAAAAAAAAAAAAGAAACGCAAAAAAAAAAAAAGCAGCAAAAAAAAAGAGCAAAAAAAAATCCAGAGTGTGCTTTTCCCTTGTTTACGTGCAAATACCGTGATTTTGTTAGTGTTCTAGGCTCGCGTCTCTAGCACGGTCTAGCCTAGGACCAAAGACAAGACTGTCGTTGAGCGTTTATTCAACTTTGCATCTCTGAATTGATTATTATGACCCTTTTTGCTACCATATTATAAGCCTTCCCAGCTCCACATACATCTACATCGTATGCTTGACTCTCCCCGGTACTCGCTCTATCCAAGCTTTGAGAGTTTTGACTACATCGGTTGCGGTCACCGCTTTCTTCTTTGGTAAGAACTGGTAAGAATTTGAGATTTGCTTGACGGATTTGTGATCGGCCCACCACACAACCACCACCACTTCCTAGTAGTCCGTCGAATCATATTCTTGTGTGTTTCTATTGTCGCTAACCATGGCAGGATCACAAGCCGACGAGACCGACCGGGAGAACATGACAAACAAAGCGCTACATGATAAGTTTCAACAAATGATGAGTGGGCGGTGGACGATGTGCTAAATAGGTTTGAAGAGGCCATGGAGAAGATAGATGGCATTGAGAAGGCGTTCAAACAAAGCTCGATACCAAGTTTAATGAATTGCTCGGCGTCTACCACCACCACCACCGGCGGCACCTAACGCACCTCTACTACAACAACAAGGACTACCTCCACATCGCGAAACAGCCCTCCGCCGAAGCTTCCGTGTCCCTCTTCACCGCCAAGCTGCTGGTGCTCTTTGTTGATACTTCGTGGCTCCTCAAGCTGCGGTGGGGAGGATGATTATGTGAGAGATTACGAGGATGAGGTTGATCAACATCAAGATTACGTGCCACCACCAAAGCACCACAACCACCGTGTCGTCCACATGCAAATAATGGCAATGTTCGGCTCCCCTTCAGTACGAGATCATGACCATCTCCCTAAACTGAAATTGAATATTCCACCATTTGAGGGTAGATATGTTCCCGATATATATCTTACTTGGGAGTTAGAAACTGAACAACGATTTACATGTTTACAATATCCTGAGGAGAGACGTGTTGTCGCTGCTGTTTGTGCTTTCACTAGCTTTGCATGTGTTTGGTGGTCTGAACATTGTAGATTATATCCTGTTCCAGCTACTTGGGCTGCTTTGAAAACTGCTATGCGTACTCGTTGGGTTCCACCATATTATCAACGTGAATTACTTCAAAATTGCAGCGCTTAAGACAAGGAAAAATTCGGTAGAAGAATATTATCGTGAATTACAAACCGCTTGATTAGATGTGGTATTGTTGAGGAGAATGAAGCTATGCTTGCACGTTTTCCGGGTGGATTAAATAGAGAGATTCGACCATTCTAGACTACAAGGATTATAATAATATCACTCGATTATTCCATCTTGCTTGTAAAGCTGAACGTGAAGTCTTGAGGATCGACAGCGTTGGCGCCAACTAACTTTTCTGCAGGTCGACCTTCATCATGGACACCACGTGCATCATCTACTTCCACACGTTCTACTACACCGGCACCTCCGCCGGCTGCCACCTCCAACCGTGATACAAGAAAGCGTGCACAACCACCACTATCTCGCCAAGAGCACACCTGCTGGGCCTACACAGAGCTCTTCTTCTTCCATGGCGTCAACAGGGCACACAAGTGATATTATTTGTAAATGCGTTGTAAGGGAAGAGGACATTTTATGAGAGAATGCCAATCTCAGCGTGTGATGATTGCTACCGAGGATGGTGGGTATGAGTCCGCTTAGTGACTATGATGAAGAGACTTTGGCTCTTATTACACATGAAGAACACGGTGGAGATGATTCTGATCATGACACGCAATACATGGCTGCTGAAGATGCCGATGTATGAATGTTTAGTTGCTCAACGTGTTTTGAGTGTGCAGGTTACACAAGCTGAGCAAAATCGGAGACATAACTTGTTCCATACAAAGGGAGTTGTGAAGGAACGTTCTATTCAAGCGTCATCATAGATGGAGGGAGCTGCAACAACTTGGCTAGCATGGATATGGTGGAGAAGCTTTCTCTCACCACAAGACCACATCCCCATCCTTACTACATCCAATGGTTCAACAACAGCGGCAAGGTTAAGGTAACACGTACTGTTCGTGTGTATTTTAGTATCTCTACATATGCTGATTATGTTGATTGTGATGTGGTACCTATGCAAGCATGTTCCTTATTACTTGGTAGACCATGGCAATTTGATAAAAATTTCAGTACACCATGGTAGAAACAATCAAGATACTCTTGTTCACAAGGATAAAAATATTACTTTGCTTCCTATGACTCCTGATTCCATTTTGAAAGATGATATTAATAGAGCTAATAAAGCAAAACAGGAGAAAAATAAGAGTGAAAATCAGATTGTGGCAAAAGAATTTGAGCAACAAATGAAGCCTAATAATAAACCATCTAATGTTGCTTCAAATTAAACTGAAAAGTGCATGTTTATTTGCCACCAAATCTGATATTGATGAGCTAGATTCTAGCAAATCTGTTTGCTATGCTTTTGTGTGCAAAGAGGCATTATTTTCATTCGAGGACGTGCCTTCCTCTTTGCCCCTGCCGTCACTAACATTTTGCAGAGTTCACGACGTCTTCCCACAAGACGTGCCACCGGATTACCACCTATTCGAGGGATTGAGCATCAAATTGACTTAATTCCCGGTGCATCGCTACCCAACCGCCGCACCATACCGCATCAATCCGGAGGAGACGAAGGAGATTATGCGTCAAGTACAGGAGCTGCTCGACAAAGGTTATATACGCCAATCTCTTAGTCCTTGTGCTGTTCCTATTATACTAGTGCCTAAAAAGGATGGTACGTCAGTATGTGTGTTGATTGTAGAGGCATTAATAGTATTACTATTCGTTATCGTCATCCTATTCCTAGGCTAGATGATATGCTTGATGAATTGAGTGGCTCTACAATATTCTCCAAAGTTGATTTATGCGTAGTGGATACCATCAAATTCGTATGAAATTGGGAGATGAATGGAAAACAGCATTTAAAACTAAGTTTGGATTATATGAGTGGTTAGTCATGCCTTTTGGGTTAACTAATGCACCTAGTACTTTCATGAGATTAATGAACGAAGTTTTACGTGCTTTCATTGGACGATTTGTGGTAGTTTACTTTGATGATATACTGATTTATAGCAAATCTTTGGAAGAACATTTGGAACATTTACGTTGTTTTTAATGCTCTACGTGATGCACGCTTGTTTGGTAACCTTGGGAAGTGCACCTTTTGCACCGACCGAGTATCTTTTCTTGGCTATGTTGTTACTCCACAGGAATTGAAGTTGATAAAGCCAAGATTGAAGCTATTGAGAGTTGGCCGCAGCCCAAAACGGTCACACAAGTGAGGAGTTTTCTTGGACTCGCTGGTTTCTATAGGCGTTTTGTGAGAGACTTTAGCACCATTGCTGCACCTCTCAATGAGCTTACAAAGAAGGATGTGCCTTTTGTTTGGGGTACCGCACAGGAAGAAGCCTTCACGGTATTGAAAGATAAGTTGACACATGCTCCTTTACTCCAACTTCCGACTTTAATAAGACTTTTGAGCTTGAATGTGATGCTAGTGGAATTGGATTAGGAGGTGTGTTATTACAAGATGGCAAACCTGTTGCATACTTTTCTGAAAAATTGAGTGGGCCTAGTCTGAACTATTCTACTTATGACAAAGAATTATATGCTCTTGTTCGGACTTTAGAGACATGGCAACATTATTTATGGCCCAAAGAATTTGTTATACATTCTGATCATGAATCTTTGAAACATATTAAAAGTCAAGCTAAACTGAATCGTAGACATGCTAAATGGGTTGAATTCATTGAGACTTTCCCTTATGTCATTAAACACAAGAAGGGTAAAGAAAATGTTATTGCTGATGCTTTGTCTCGTCGATATACTATGCTTTCACAACTTGACTTCAAAATATTTGGTTTGGAGACCATCAAAGATCAATATGTGCATGATGCTGATTTTAAAGATGTAATGCAGAATTGTAAAGAAGGAAGAACATGGAACAAGTTCGTTATTAATGATGGTTTTGTGTTCCGTGCTAACAAGCTATGCATTCCTCGCTAGCTCTGTTCGTCTTTTGTTGTTGCAGGAGGCGCATGGAGGAGGATTAATGGGACACTTTGGCGTGAAGAAGACGGAGGATATACTTGCTACACATTTCTTTTGGCCAAAGATGAGACGGGATGTTGAGCGTTTTGTTGCTCGCTGCACTACATGTCAAAAAGCTAAGTCACGACTCAATCCTCATGGTTTATATATGCCTTTGCCAGTGCCTAGTGTTCCTTGGGAGGATATATCTATGGACTTTGTTTTAGGTTTACCTCGAACAAAGAAGGGGAGGGATAGCATATTTGTTGTCGTGGATAGATTCTCGAAAATGGCACACTTTATACCATGTCATAAAAGCGATGATGCTGTTAATGTTGCTGATTTGTTCTTTCGTGAAATTATTCGCTTGCATGGTGTGCCAAATACTATTGTTTCAGATCGTGATACTAAATTTCTTAGCCACTTTTGGAGATGTTTATGGGCTAAGTTGGGGACCAAACTGCTTTTTAGTACTACTTGTCACCCCCAAACTGATGGACAAACTGAAGTAGTCAATAGAACATTGTCTACAATTCTTAGGGCTGTTTTGAATAATAATAAGAAAATGTGGGAAGAATGATTGCCTCATATTGAATTTGCTTATAATCGAACATTGCATTCTACTACTAAGATGTGCCCTTTTGAAATTGTGTATGGCTTCCTACCTCGTGCACCTATTGATTTGTTGCCTCTTCCATCTTCGGAGAAGGTTAATTTTGATGCTAAAGAACGTGCTGAATTGATTTTAAAAATGCATGAGATAACTAAGGAAAACATTGAGCGTATGAATGCTAAATATAAACGTGCTGGAGATAAGGGTAGAAAACATGTTGTCTTTGCACCTGGAGATCTTGTTTGGTTACATTTGCGTAAGGATAGGTTTCCTAGTTTACGCAAAACAAAGCTAATGCCACGTGCTGATGGTCCATTTAAGGTGTTAGAGAAAATAAATGATAATGCATATAAACTTGAGCTACCTGCAGATTTTGGGGTTAGTCCCACTTTTAACATTGCAGATTTGAAGCCTTATTTGGGTGAGGAATATGAGCTTCCGTCGAGGACGACTTCATTTCAAGAAGGGAGGATGATGAGGACATCAATACCATTGTTACACCCACAGCCCCTACTGCTACATATACCGGACCAATTACTAGAGCTCACAAGACGCCAATTAAATTATCGTGTACTTTCGTTTCTTGGTAATGATTCTAATGTTCATGAGAATATGATGCTGCCTAAATTGGATACATTTGTTTTGCTTACAAATGAAGGCCCTAGCTTGGAGAAGGATGGACATTGGAGCAAGAACAAGCATGGAGATAATGCCGTGCTAAGGGGAACAAGAACGGAGTTACAAGTGATGATTTCAGGACTTTGAAGCCACCATAATAGGTGCATGAAGCCTTGGACGAAATATACAAGATGCCACTTCATAATATTCGTCCATAGGATATTCTAGGTGCTGCGTCACCTTATTATTGGGCCAGGCCCATGTAATTTCGAAATACTTAAGTATAGGCTGTTTTTAGAGTCCGTAGGTGTGGGGAAACAAGAGTTAGGGATGGTTTCGGACCCCTCCCTCAAGGGCCACGAAATTCCCTCCTCTTCCTCCATATATACAGCCCTTAGGGCGTCGTTTAGACTTTGGGTTTTGTTTAGATTAAAAGTTCGCCATAGCTGCAACTTCGCATTTCGCTTGTGTTCAACGACTGCATAAAGGCGCCACAGAACCCCACCTTGATCAATAAAGCTTTCATCTTATATTCGCAATATCCAGATTGCAATCTCAGTTTCTTGCTTGTTCTTCGTTTGCTCGCAGGAAATGCAGACCCTCGTGGTCGTTGATCGTGCTCGGCGTGGTCAATAACCTCTCGGAGTTGGTTTAGCGATTGCTAAGGCGCCGACGTCCTCGCCGCTCGTAGTCGGATCGTCAAAGTCGACTTCCTCCAAAGCGAAAACCAACATCTCATCGAAGACGGGACACCTTTGCCTCTATCGTAGTACCGCTCCCTCCGACTCTGCAACTCCTCCTCTTGTTCTTGGTGTCCATCTTGGGCTGCAGCTTCTCCTAGGTTGGTTCCTTGGTACCTAAGCATGCACAACATTCCAGATTGAGGTAGTAGCCATGTCTCGAGAGGGTCATATGATATTTCACTAAGGAGAGAAGTCACCTCGGTCTCGAGAGCTCGAGCTCGTGCTCTAGTCATGGGTCCTCTTGGCTCTTGATGAGACGGTTGTGGATGCATGGGGATGATCGTGGGATGCTCCGCATCATCTCCCCCCTTGGGAGAGATCCGACCTCGGATCAAAAGCTTCATCTCCATGGAAAGGTGCGAGGTCCTTGACGTTGAAGATGTCGCTCACGTTGTACTTGTCGCGAGGTATGTCGATCTTGTAAGCGTTGTCGCTAGAAGCGTGCTAGTACCTTGAAAGGTCCATTGGCTCGAGGGAGAAGTTTGGACTTGCGTTCTTTGGGGAAGCGGTCCTTGCGAAGGTGTAGCCATACTAGATCACCAATGTTGAAGACGATGGGTTGCTTGTTGGCGTTGAGCTTGTTTGCTTGGCGTTGTACTTGGCGCCGATGGTGTGCCTTGTATCTTCGTGCATCTTCTTGATGTAGCTTGCTCGTTCACTTGCATCCATGTTGGTGCGCTCTTGGAGAGGAAGTGGTAGAATGTCCAATGGGGACAACGGGTTGAAACCGTAGACGACCTCGAAGGGGACTTGCCGGTAGTTGAATGTCTTGAACGATTGTAGGCGATTTCGGCGATGGGTAGACATGCTTCCCACTCCTTGATGTTCTTCTTGATCAAGACACGAAGTAGAGTGGATAGTGTGCGGTTCGTCACCTCCGTTTGGCCGTCGGTTTGAGGATGGTATGCCGAGGAGAACAAGAGCTTGATTCCGAGCTTGGCACATAGGGTCTTCCAAAAGTAACTCAAGAACTTGACGTCCCGATCGGAGACGATTGTCTTTGGTACGCCATGGAGTCGCAAGATTTCCCTACAAAAGAGATTTGCAACATGTGAAGCATCGTCTATCTTGTTGCAAGGAATGAAATGTGCCATTTTAGAAAATCTATCCACAACAACAAAGACGGAATCCTTGCCATTTTGAGTCCTAGGCAAACCAAGTACAAAATCCATACTAATGTCTTCCCATGGTTGATATGGGATAGGAAGAGGCATGTAAAGACCATGAGATTGAGCTTTAGACTTAGCTTTGCGACATGTGTAGCATCGGTTGGTGAAGCGTGAGACGTCATGAACATCTTGGGCCAAAAGTAGTTGTTGGAGAGTGCGGCGAATGTCTTGTCGCGTCCAAAGTGTCCCATGAGGCCGCCTCCATGAGCCTCTTGCAAAAGGAGCAAACGAAGAGAAGACTCGGGAATGCAAAGTTTGTTAGCTCTCATAAGGTAACCATCCTTGATGTAATATTGTTCCCAAGATGTATGCGTCAAACACTTAGCATAAGGAGAAGCAAAAGATGGATCATGCTCATACAAGTCTTTTATATGCTCAAAACCAATAACATTCAACTCAAGTTGAGTGACAAGCATGTTTATGCGTGAAAGCGCTCGGCAACTACATTTTCTTTACCCTTAATGTACTTGATCACATAAGGAAAAGATTCAATGAATTCACTCCATTTGGCATGACGCTTGTTCAATTTAGTTTGACCTTTGAGGTACTTAAGCGTTTCATGATCGGTATGGATGACAAACTCATGCGGTCTAAGGTAATGTTCCCAAACATGTAGCACACGCACTAAAGCATACAATTCTTTGTCATAGATGGGATAATTAAGTTGAGCACCGGAGAGTTTTTCACTAAAATAGGCAATGGCTCGTTTTTCTTGCATTAAAACTCCGCCAATTCCGATACCACTTGCATCACAATGAACCTCAAAAGTTTTGTCAAAATTGGGTAAAGCAAGAATCGGAGCATGAGTAAGCAAAGACTTGAGCTCATCAAAAGCGGTTGATTGCAAAGTTCCCCAAACAAAGGGAGTATTCTTCTTGCTCAAAGCATGCAAAGGAGCGGCAATTGTGCTAAAATCCTTCACAAAGCGACGATAGAAACCCGCCACACCAAGAAAACTTCGCACTTGTTGCAAATTGGTTGGTTGGGGCCAAGTTTTAATTGCTTCAATTTTAGTTTCATCAACATGAACACCTTTTGAAGAGACAACAAATCCCAAGAAAACCACTTTGTCAACGCCTAAAAGTGCATTTTTCAAGTTTGCATAAAGGCTTTCCTTGTAAGAGTTTGCAACACAGATTTAACATGGTTAATATGCTCTTTCATGGTTTTGCTAAACACAAGAATATCATCAAAGTAAACCACAACAAAGACTCCAATATAAGGACGAAGCACATGATGCATAAGACGCACAAAAGTACCGGAGCTTCCGAAAGACACATAGGCATCACTAACCACTCATATAAACCAAATTTGGTTTTGAAAGCAGTTTTCCATTCATCACCCTCTTGTATGCGTATTTGATAATAGCCACTTTTAAGATCAATTTTGAGAAAAAGTTGGCTCCACTAAGTTCATCAAGCATGTCATCTAAGCGAGGAATGGGATGCCTATATCGAACGGTAATAGCATTGATAGGTGTACAATCGGAACACAAGCGGAAACTTCCATCGGTCTTAGGCACAAGAATAACCGAACGGCACAAGGGCTTAAGCTTTCACGCACATGACCGTTGTCGATGAGTTGTTGTACTTGCCGTTGAATCTCCTTGGTTTCTTCCGGATTGACTCGGTATGGAGCTTTGTTTGGTAGCGGCGCTCCGATGAGGTCGATTCGATGCTCAATGCCTCGAAGAGGAGGTAGACCCGGAGGTAGCTCATCGGGGAAAACATCTTGAAATTCCTGCAAAGAGATTGAAACACCAAAGGTAGCTCGTGAATTGTGTTAGTTTTTGGTTCTCCATCCTTGCACACAAGGACAAAGTGCATCACACTCGATGGGTGCTCACACACTTCTCTCATCTCACTTTTGGTGGCAAATAGAATGAGGTTTTTCTCTCTAGGCGAAGAGTCTCTCAAATTTGGTTTGTGGCTCTCACTCACTTTTGGGTGGATCACTTTCTCATTCTTTTCTCTATGATGTGTGGCTTGCTTGTCGGCTAACACTTGACTAGGAGACAAAGGTCGTAGCACATACTCCTTCCCTTTCATCTTGAAGCTATAGTGATTGGTTCGCCCATTGTGGATGACACCACGGTCGAATTGCCATGGTCGACCAAGAAGGAGGTGGCAAACGGTCATTGGGACCACATCACACTCCAAAGTGTCTTCATAAGCACCAATTTTGAAGGAGACTTGGACCGTATGCTCGACTCAGATAGTGCCGGAGTCACTTAGCCATTGAACCTTGTAGGGGTGTGGGTGCTTCCTCTTGACCAATTGTAGCTTGGAGCATAGTTCTTCACTTGCCAAGTTGTGGCAACTACCTCCATCGATGATGACCTTGATGGACCGTCCATTGATGCCGGCTTTTGTGTGGAAGATGTGGCATCGTTGGTCTTCTTCTTGTTGATGTTGAAGAGTCAAGACCTTGGAGACAACGAGAGCGGGCTCGAATCCTCATCACAAAAGACTTGATCATCTTCATCTTCATTCACTTGCCGTGCATGGCCACTTGCTCAAGGGCTTCCATTTCCTCTTCACTCATAGAGTCATATGTGCCATCGTCGTTGAGGATCATGGTTCGCTTGTTGGTGCATTCAGATGACTTGTGGCCTCGGCCGCCGCAAGTGAAACACTTGAAGGAGCTTGTCTTGATGGTCTCATCGGTCGGAGTAGAGGATGAAGCACACGGCTTGAGGTTGCTTGTAGTAGGAGGAGGACGACTTGAACTTGTCGATGTCTTCTTGTAACTTGACTTGTCGTCGTTTCTTGAAGGAAGCTTGGTTGGTGTAGATGTTGGAGGAGTCGTTGAAGCTTGGTTGTTGGAGAAGCCGTAGGTCTTGGATGAGTACTTGGCGTTTGAAGTCATCTTGTACTTGGCGTTCGCCTTTGTAGCTTGATGTACGAGCTCAATGAGGGATGAGTATGGTTGGAAGTCGGCGATCTTCTTGATGGGATGATTAAGTCCGTTCAAGAAACGTGCCATAGTTTGCTCATCATCTTCCTTGACATTGGCTCGAATCATGGCTATCTCCATCTCCTTATAGTATTCTTCAACACTCTTTGTTCCTTGCTTGAGTAGTTGGAGTTTCTTGAAGAGGTCGCGGTTGTAGTAGGTTGGCACAAAACGTGCTCGCATGACATCCTTCATTTGAGCCCAAGTGGTGATTGGAGGTTCACCTCTTGCTTGTCGTCGCTCAATGATTTGTTCCCACCATATGAGCACATAATCTTGGAACTCAAGGGATGCCATAGCGATTTTCTTCGCTTCATCGTAGTTGTGCAAACGGAAGATTTTGTCAACCTTCAATGCCCATGAGAGGTAGTCTTCGGGGTCATTGCTTCCATTGAACTTGGGCATGGTGAATTTTAGCTTGCCGTAGCGTTGCTCTTCATTGTGTTGTTGGCGATGTTGATGATGACGCCCTTGACGTGGAATGTACTCGCCTTCATGTTGCTCTTGGCGCGGAGGAAGACCATGATCAACTTGCTCTTGTTGAACTTGATGTTGAGGTGGAGCTTGACGAGCTTGTGGAGGAGCTTGAGGAACTTGACGTTGTACATGAGGTTGGTAGTTCCTCTCTTGGATTTCTTCTCGAAGGGCTTCCTCTTGATTGCGCAGTTCGCAATTGCGGTTGGCGAAGGCTCTACTTGATTCTTGAAGGGCACGTTGCGCCTCAAGAGCTTGCGCTTCACGTTGTTGTTGTTGGAGACGTTGAGCCTTGGCGTCTTGTTCGTCTTGGTGACGACGTGCTCTTTCTTCCTCTTGTTGGCGGCGAAGACGTTGTCGTTCTTGGGCTTGAGCAAAAGCCTCTTGGTTTGATTGAGGACGAGGAACTTGATCATCAACTTGCTCTTGTGAATGCTTGTCATGTAGCGGGTTGCGAGATGCATGACGGTCTTGGCGCCGCTGCTCGTCGAAGAGTGTTTGATGACGGTGTACTTGAGTCGTAGAAGGTGTCGTCGGAATGTCGACTCGAGCGGCTCCGTCTTGATGATGAAGAAGTGGAGTGATGCCGTGTTCTCATCAACGCCGGATCTCGGCCCATTCTTGCATCATTTTCAACCTTGTGAGCCTCGAATTTGTTGTCGGCAATCTCTTGTACGTTGCTCGGAGAGTCGCAAGTCGGTGGCGAGGTTGTCGGTGCGGTCGCTCATTGCTTGTTGTTCTTGGTGCAACGCTCACAGTGCACCAAAGAGGTGGCTCTTGGTGACGTATGAGGACATGTCGTCGCCTTGCTCGATGAAGAGTGGGTTGGTAGAAGAACTTGGCCTATCCATCATTCCAAACAAGATGTGAGTGGTAGAACGGAAAGAACTTATACCAATGTACCTTTGACCGATGTTGAAAATGAATCAAGTTCACTCCAATGCGGACAATGAAATAGCACTCTTGGTACCGATTCTTGTCGGTTCTCACACCTACACAAATAAAAGCTTATGGTGGAGCTCGGTTAGGATGGTGGCACAAAATTTGATGCAATTGTAAGTGAGACTCAATAAAGTTGAAAAAGATTCGCAAATTCGCAAATGTAACAAGTAGACCAAGCAAGTAGTGGTACAACGGAAACACACACGCAAATAGATAAGTGGGATTGTGCAAACCAAAAGTGAGCCAAAATGTGGAAACCACGAGAATGCTCTTGTTGCACAATACTAGAGAGACGCTAGCACGATTGCACAATAGGCGGATACGCTTAACTTGTGCACAACCTATTAGGCAAAAATGCAACGATCTCTATCCCAAGTATGCTATATGTATGATATTTCGGTGCTATGATCCAAGATGATCGGATATGACAATCTTAATGTTGTATGATGCTATGGTTCCCTGCTTATAAGCTCATTGCTTATCTTTCCTCTTTGCTTAAAAGCTTGGATGGCTCTTTCACTTTTGAGCTCTTTTCTTATGCAAACTTCACGAACCAAGATAGCAATTGTGTATGCTATGACAACATTGTGACACACAAGTTGATCTCAAGATATGCACCACTATGGTATGCTATGTATGCTATGGAGTATGATCACTAAGGTGCACAAGTCACGTTGCCGGCAATACTCGATGGGTAAGCAACGCAAAAGTAAGGCTATGTGGTTATCAATGCAATTGCGAGAGATGACAAGGATGTCGTCGAGGTTACCGTCCTTGACGATGATGAGTCCTTGGCGAAGATGAGCGGTGGTGATGTTGACGTCGAACCGCACCTATATAGCCAAACACAATAGGACACGGAACCACAACTCAAATTCTCAAAGACCAAAAGCGAAAATGTGGTAGCGGAAAGTGGAGGTGGTATAGCGGATGATGTGGTTTAAGCCCTAGGCAAAGATGCCGATGTTCGGAAAATTTGATGGTGTCAAAAGGTGGTGAAACCAAGGTGAGGACTTCGGCACGCCGATAGCTTCAAAACGAGCCAAAGAACACTCAAATCGGAGTTCGGAGTGAAAAGTTATGATGAAAATGGTGAAAGTCGGAAGGCTGAAATCGCCCGGCGGTAGTACCCGGGAGGGCGGTAGTACCGCCAGAAGCGGTAGTACCGCTTGGAACGGGCGGTAGTACCGCTCGTGTCGGGATTTTCGACTATTTAGGCTGAACGGGGGCTGGCGGTAGTGCCGTACTCAGCGGTAGTACCGCTAGGAGGGCGGTAGTACCGCTCTAAGCGGTAGTACCGCTAGGAGGGCGGTAGTACCGCTCGTGTCGGGATTTCCCCGAATGTTCGAACGGTTGCGCGATTTTGGGGCGGAAATGGGTGATTTCGGGGTCAAAATTCGATGGATTTTGTGGATGGAAAGAGGTGAAACTTGGGGAGATGCTAGATCGACTCGAAACCAAGCAAATCCACGGATCAAAATCAACAAAATTTCATCACACTAACAAATCACAAAAAATTTGGGGCTATTTTTGTGGGGAATTTTCGAATTAGGACAAAACAACAAAATCAAGCTAGAAAAGAGGGTAGGGACTCCAATAACGTGATCAACGTGGCTCATGATACCATGATGATGTAGGGCGGAACCCTCGTGGACGATCTTTCACGTTGGAGCGGATCCCTCGAGGAACACGAAGAACGAGCGGAAGAACACGAGGGAACCACAGGGAGAACGAGAGAGAGATCACTCAACCGACAAGAAAACGATCACACAAGTGCTAGATTATCAAACACATAGAGTGGCACAAGATTCAAGGACAACAAAGGGTAGGATACAAGGGTAGCCGTTCTTCTCCGCGAGGAGGTCTTGATGGGGTCCACCCTAGGAGGGGTCTTGAATCCGCTTGGGGATCTTCTCCAGAGAGGTCCCGATCTCAAGGCCGAAGTAGCCAAGTGGATGAGCAAAGGCTCTCACACTGAAATTTGAGCAAATCCAAAGCTAACCCTAGAAAGGATGAGGGAAGGTCTATTTATAGTCTAGGACCTCCAAGGGGTAAGTTGGGGCGAAAAGAGTACATGGGCCTCGGCCCAAACGCCAGACGCAGCAGTGGCGGTAGTACCGTTGCTTCTGGCGGTAGTACCGCTTTCAGCGGTAGTACCGCTTGGTGGGCGGTAGTACCGCCTCGACGCCTGCTCGATTCTGGAGTGTGTCGGGTTTTGAGGAAGTAGGCGGATGGAGAGCGGTAGTACTGCTTGGCTTGAGCGGTAGTACTGGCTCATTTGGCGGTAGTACCGCTTGGCTTGAGCGGTAGTACCGCCTCCCTCCGACTCTGCAACTCCTCCTCTTGTTCTTGGTGTCCATCTTGGGCTGCAGCTTCTCCTAGGTTGGTTCCTTGGTACCTAAGCATGCACAACATTCCAGTTGAGGTAGTAGCCATGTCTCGAGAGGGTCATATGATATTTCACTAAGGAGAGAAGTCACCTCGGTCTCGAGAGCTCGAGCTCGTGCTCTAGTCATGGGTCCTCTTGGCTCTTGATGAGACGGTTGTGGATGCATGGGGATGATCGTGGGATGCTCCGCATCAGTGTCCATCTTACACCCTTCCTTCTCCTTGTTGCTTCCTTGGTACCTAAGCACACAAAGTGTCTTTGTTTGAGGTAGTAGCCATGTCTCATGTAGGTCCAAGGGAAGTTTAACAAGGAGAGAGTTCACCTTATGTCCTATGGCACATGCTCGAGCTCTCATCGTAGGTGCACTTGGGGCTTGGGGAGTAGTTGAAGTGTACATGAGGATGACCATAGGATGCTCCGGATCACGCAGTTTCCTTGAGGTCGTGATGAGGCCGAAAATCAACTTTTGCCCGCCAGAGTACCTCGACCTGGCCTCCTGCCGTAGGGAGCTGATGAAGTTCACTGGCCGCTGCACCACCTTTCTTCCTTGTCGTGGCCTTGGAACTGTCACCGTCGTCCTGCTCCTCCTTGATTTGGTCTGTATCTAGTCGCTTTCCTCTCCAGAGGGGACGGTGGTTGCGGTTGTTGCTTCATCTACTTACCGTTGCGCCACCAGTGCTGCACTAACCACTTGATTGGTTGCCGCTAGCTATAGCAGCAATGTCTCTTGTGGTTTAGGAGCTACTAAGGTGGGAACATAGGAAAGGTAGGTCTTCAAACCTTGCAACGCAGCATCTGCCTCCGGGGTCCACTCCACGGGCCCTGCCTTCTTTAAGATTTTGAAGAACGGCAGGGCGCGCTCGGCGGACTTGGAAATGAGCCTGCTTAGCACGGCAACACATCCAGTCAAACGCCTCACATCTTTAACTATCTTGGGTGCTTGAATCTACTCAATAGCCTTGATCTTGTCGGGGCTGGCCTCTATTCCCCGGTCAGACACAAAGAAGCCGAGTGGCTTGCCGGAAGGAATGCCAAACACACACTTCTCTGGGTTCTGCTTCAAGTTGATCTTACATAGATTTGCAAAGGTCTCTTCCAAGTACTGAATGAGAGTCAATCTTTCCTTGGTTTTGAACACTATATCATCCATGTAGGCTTCAATATTTCTATGCAGCTAGGACTCAAAGCCAATCTGTATTGCTCTCGCAAAAGTGGACCCAGCACTCTTCAATCCAAAGGGCATCCGTACAAAACAGTACGTGTCACATGGGGTTATGAATGCAGTCTTATCTTCATCTTCCTTGGACATGAAAATCTGGTGGTACCCAGAGTAGGCATCCAGGAAGGAAAGCAGATCACACCCAGAGGTGGAAACCACAATCTGGTCGATGCGCGGCAAGGGGAATGGGTCCTTCCGGCATGCTTTATTTAGATCCATGAAATCTATGCAAAGCCTCCATTTCCCATTCGCCTAGCGCACCACCACTGGATTTGCCAACCACGTTGGATGCAATACTCCACTGACCAAACCAACTGCCTCAAGTTTCTTGATCTCTTCGGCGATAAACTGATGTCGCTCCAAAGCTTGCATTCGGACCTTCTGCTTGACGGGCTGGGCATGCAGGCAGATAGCAAGGTGGTGCTCGATTACCTCCCTGGGAACACCGAGGATGTCATATGGTTGCCAAGCAAACACATCAACATTCGCCCGCAGGAAGGTAATGAGCGTGCTTTCCTATTTGTGGTTGACGGTGGCACTAATAGTAAATGTAACATCAGCGCCAACCAGCCCCGCCGGGACCTTCTTCACAGCGGGTGCAGCAACTTTGGATCTCTTGCTATTGGAGCTCTCTGGCAAGTCATCAACCAGCGCAGTCAAGACCAAGAGGCGCCGCTCTGCATTCCTTACTTGCATCCTTATTAGCTTTCATCTTTTTCTTGCTTTCCTTGGCGGGAGTGGTAGCTTCCGCAACCTCTACAGCGTTTGCTTCCCGATACATCTTATCCACGCATATGATTGCGTCCTTGTCTGATGGAATGGAAAATACGCCCATTAGCCCTGGCATCTTCAGAGTGTTGTAGGCATAGTGGGATGCTGCCATGAATTTTGCCAGGGCTGGGCGACCAAGGATTCCATTGTACGGCAGGGGGAGGTCAACCACATCAAACACGACCTTCTCAGTCCGGTAGTTTAACTCCCCCCCCCCCCCCCGAATGTTACCGGCAGTGTGATCTACCTTTTAGGACGACCCCTACCGGGGTTAATCCCTTGGAAAGTACTAGTAATCTTGATCTCTTCATCTGCTATCTGGAGTTTGCTGATGACCTTGGGAGAAATCAGATTCAACCCAGCCCCGCCATCAACCAACATCTTTGTGACCTTGAGGTTGCGGACCATTGGTGAGACCAACAACGGCAAACACCCTACCGGGGTGGTACGGTCAGGTTGATCCTCTTCATAAAAGATGATGGGCGTGCGGGACCACTTGAGCGGCTTGGAGAATTTGCCGCTGGCTCCACGGCATTGACCTCACGCGCCCACTATTTAAGCTGGCGGTGAGAGGAGTGCAAGGATGCACCTCCGTCAATGCATAGGGCATCAGTGGCTTTCTGGAACTCCAGCTTGCTGGTTTTCTCTTCATCTCCTTCATCACTCTCGTCATCGCATTCCGTCTTCTCACGGCCTCTGGCAGGTTTCTGTCGGCGTCCTGGGAACGGGGGTCCCCAAACTTGCCTGCCTGCGTCCCACATCGTGGCTCTACCAGCAGCCCTGTACGGCCCATCTTCACCAGCAAACACTCAAGACCCTCGCGAGGGGCCAAGCCTCGCGAGGCGGACGACACAAGACCTCCTCGGGGGCTGCCTCACCAGGCTGGCTCGTGAGGGGCGGAGAGATCAAGGCAAGGGACACCTCGCGAGGTTTCGGTGACGCCAGCCATGACGACTGGAGCCAGGCGGGCGCAGTGTCCTCGTTTCCTCTTTGGTGCTAAAGGGGCAAGCGCAGGCGAGGAGTCCCGAGGCGTTAGGCAAAGGTTCCATATCGGTGCAACGAGACCAAGACCAGCAAGACGACAGGACGGAGGTCACCGTGGAGCCCAAGACGGCGTCACCACCAGAGCCTTTGGCAGGCGAAGACCACCTTTAGTCAGGATAACTTGTACTAGTTGTCTCCCTTCGAATTTGGCCGTTGTTGGATCCCTTCCCGCTCAATATTTGGGGAGAGGACTAGGGCCTCTATAAATAGGACTAGCCACCATCATAGAGAGGCAACGGATTCAGATCACCCTCAACCACACGCAAGTTCACCAAGCACAAGAGCACCTCTCCTCAGGAGGCTGTTCTTCCCTTGTAACTGTTCATCCTCAGCCCAAGAGGCAATCCACCACACCACACTGGAGTAGGGTATTACACCACATCGGTGGCCCAAACCTGTATAAACTCTTGTGTCTCTCTTTCTGCGGGTTCATCGAGCTAGGCTTTGAGATCGCAGTGAGGACGAGGGCATGATTAGGTAGGAGATCTTCGTGCGCACCCCAGTGTTCGAACCTCATGGGTTTTGCCGGAACCCGAAATCCGACATTTGGCGCGCCAGGTAGGGGTGCACCGGAGCCTCTCTTCCACCAGTTGATCTGCCGACACTCCGCGGTTTTGATGTCCAACGACCCAAGGACCAACACCGACCGCTGGGCAGCTTGGCCAGCCCGGGCGGCGTCGTCGCCTAAGAAGACCTCAACCTCGCGCTTCAAAGCGGCACACGCACCACCAAACGCTGTGGGGCGCGGGCGGCATGGTCAAACGCCGTCCACCCTTACTCCACGACAAGCGCGGGCAGCTGCAAGGGCCTCAAGCAACACTGCGGCCACGGCGCCGCACACCCGACGGGAACAGGCAAACATGAAGGTCGCGCTCATGGTGGCTCGCGAATTGCTGCGATGCCGGCTGATGGAGAGCGGCCGGGATGCATTACTGGAGCATGTCACCAAGCTACTAGACGCCGCAGCCTCGGGAGCACCGCCCTTCTGCTCCCTGCTTGCGCCTCAGGCCGCGAGCGGATCACGTGGTGGGCCTCACCGCACCCGCGTGCTCCCGGGCGCACCGGGAAGCTTAATAGACACCGGCGCGACCAGCAGCACTGGGCACCCAGTCGCACCCACGCCACCTCTGATGAATGTGGGCACGAGCGTTGCCACCCGCGGCCCCAGCGGGGTGCCACCATACCATCCTCAGGGCGGCGCGCTGGGCCAGGCAACATGGAGCGTGGGGCACTTCGGCGAGGTCTTCGGGGCGACAGCTGATACCCCACAAGTGTAGGGGATCGCAACAGCTTTCGAGGGTAGAGTATTCAACCCAAATTTATCGATTCAACACAAGGGGAGCCAAAGAATATTCTCAAGTATTAGTAGCTAAGTTGTCAATTCAACCACACCTCGATAACTTAATATCTGCAGCAAGGTATTTAGTAGCAAAGTAATATGATAGTAGTGGTAATGGTAACAAAAGAGTAATGAAAGCAAAAGCAATATTTTTGGTGTTTTGTAGTGATTGTAACAGTAGCAACGAGAAAGTAAATAAGAGTAAACCAGTATATGGAAAGCTCGTAGGCATTGGATCGGTGATGGATAATTATGCCGGATGCGGTTCATCATGTAACAGTCATAACTCAGGATGATATAGAACTAGCTCCAATTCATCAATGTAATGTAGGCATGTATTCAGAATATAGTCATACGTACTTATGGAAAAGAACTTGCATGACATCTTTTGTCCTACCCTCCCGTGGCAGCCATTTGCAAAGATATTTCAGTAGGTGTCAGCTTATTCAAATCAAGTCTACGGTATAAAGAGAGAGGCATAACACTAACACCGGCTCCAAGATCACATAAAGCAGTTTTAACATAATTTCTTTTAATAGAGCATGGTATAGTGGGTACTCCTGGATCTCCAAGTTTCTTTTGGTATTCCACCCTTAAAAGTATAATTAGCAAGCATGGTGGAAATTTCAGCTTCGGTATCTTTCTTTTATTAGTAATGATATCCTTCATATACTTAGCATAAGGATTAGTTTTGAGCATATCACCAATCGTGATACGCAAGAAGATAGGTCTAATCATTTCAGCAAAGCGCTCAAACTCCCCATCATCCTTTTTCTTGGATGGTTTGGGAGGAAAAGGCATGGTTTTCTGAACCCATGGTTCTCTTTCTTTACCATGCTTCCTATCAACAAAGTCTCTCTTATCATAACGTTGATTCTTTGGTTGTGGGTTATCAAGATCAACATCAGGTTCAACTTCTACATCATTATCTTTACTAGGTTGAGCATCATCATTAACATTTTCATTAGGTTCATGTTCATTACCAGATTGATACGGGGCTAACCCGGTGTAGGCCGATCTTTCACGATTGGAGTGGGATCCCTCGAAGAACACAATGAACACGGGGAAGAACGGGGAGAAATCACAAGGGGTAACACTCAAGAACAAGTCCAATCACACATCCACTAGACAATCAAACACACAAGATCACAAGATACATGAACAACAAAGGGAAAGATACAAGGTAAGGTTCATCTCCAAGAGGAGGTCTTGATGATATCCTAGATGGATCTTCCCACAAGGAGGTCTTGATGATATCCCGCAGGATCTTCTCACATGCAGGTCTTGAACTCCATGGGAGTGGTAGTCTCTCTCTCTCAAGAGTAGAGGTAGGAGCAAAGCTCACCTAAGAATGAGCTATCATATTTGCTAACCCTAACTAGGAGGAGGGGGAGAAGTATATATAGTGCTAGTACAAGTTGGTGCGAGTTGGAGGGGTACATGGGCCCTTGGCCCGCTCACTGTGCGCAGACAGGCGCCGGATGTCCGGGCTGGGGGCCGGATGTCCGGGCGTTCGTGGGAGGCCGGATGTCCGGGGCATGGGCCGGATGTCCGGGCTGGTGAGGTCGGCCTCGGTGCTCTCTGGATAGGGGCGTCGGATTTCCGGGCTTATGGCCGGATGTCCGGGCTGTCGGGAGGAGCCGGATGTTCGGGCTTGCGGGCTGGATGTCCGGGCCGAGGGTACTTTGGCGGCCGGGCCGGATGTCCGGGTCTGGCGGATGTCCGGTCTGGGGTTGTGTCCGTCTTCTTTAAATCGTCGCTTCTGTGCTTCCCTTGCGGATGGTGTAGTTGTTCCTTGGCGCTTGCACTCCTCCTCAACATCCGTGAAGCTTCGACAATACCTATGCATGCACACGGGAGAAGTGTCAAGTAGTATACCATCCTCGAAAGGGTCAAGTGAGCACGTGTAAAGGAGAAGATTCACCTTTATGTATGAGAAGTAGAGGTCGCACATGTCACTTGCCAAACGGACTCTTGACATGGTGATAACCGTAGGATGCTCCGCATCATCCCCTCCCCCTTGGAAAAGATCCGACCTCTGATCGAAAACCAAATCACCATGGGAAAGAGATGGCGGTGCTGTGTCGAAGTGGTCGGTCACCAAGCACTCATCGTCTAGTAGCTTGAAATGGGCACTCTCCAATGTCGCACCGTCTTGTGATTCCTTCAAAAGGAGCAAATGGAACAAACACTTGGAAAAACAAATGTGGTTAGCGTTAGTGTAAAACCAAGCATTCAAGAGGTGATTCACCAAACAAGTGTCGTCATCAAGCATAGCATCGGGTGTGACAAAGGATTGCGACATGGCATGTAAGCATATCAATTGAGCACAAGCAAAGATATCATGGGGACAAGTATGCAAATGTGAGGTAGAGATGCAAATATGTGTGACAAGAGCATAAGCATCCACCTCAAGGTCATAGCAAGCATGCATAAAGCGCTCGACAAATGGTTGATGGTAGGCATAGGAATCATTCACAACACCAAATAAGATGAGATGTCTAACACATGGGTCAAGTGCAAGACAATCCAAGCATAATGTGCATAGGGTGTAGTGAATATAGTGTGGCACTCAACACAATAGAAAGAGCAATTGTTCATCATGTGTGAGGCAATCAAGTGAAGCATGAGACAAGCAATGGGACATGGCATATGTGAAGAAATGACATTGGTGCAACCAAGCATATCATAGGGGCAAGTAATCCAAGAATTGGATGCAACACACAAGGCATATATATCATGATGCATGGGAATGTGATAATGGCAAGTCAAAGCAAGATCTCTACTAAGTGCGCAATCAAGTGGTCCAAGATGACCAATAAGTCTCACGGTGTAAGCAACACAAGTAGTATGATCCGCAATATCCATGCTCAAGAAAGATGTCACCTTGAAGGCATGTCCTTGTGCATTCTTCACAATGCCGAAGCGCAAGCAAACGCGGTGTAGAAGCGAGTCGTGGTAGAATGTTTGAGGCTCGCTCTCAAGAGCTCGAGTGGTCAACTCACATGAAGTGGAAGTCAACACAAAGTCCAAGTATCCTACACATGCACAAAACAAAACAAAGAACGTATGCGCATGGTAGATAAACACATCATCCATCATGATGGTTCTCTTCTTTTGCACAAAACCATTAGTAACAAAAGTGCATGAATAATATGATGCAACAATGGCGATATTCATGGCACTAGGTATATGGTGCAAAGAAGTAAGGCAAGCATGCTTCACAAGGGATATGTCAAAATCTCCAAACAAGTGTGAGAATGCTATGGGGGCAATCTCATGAGTAAGACGACAATTATGGTTGCACTCAATACATGGAAAATGATCTAGCATGAGAGAGGCAACATATGGAGATATGTGACAAGAAGCAATAACAATCATGTGCAAAGCATTTAGATGGTTGTCATCAACCGCATGAAATGAGCAAGTATGAATCATTGGTGATGCAACATAAGCAAGCATAGTAATCAAGTCGTGCAAACTAGTGGAGCGAAGATGCAACACACTAGGAGAAATCATGGCAATCATGTCATGTGAGTAAATAATAGGCATAGGGAATGCACATGACATATAGCAAGCACGAACACAAAGCAATATGAAACTATCATCATAGGAATGGTGCACAAAAGAAACATGGCAATAACAAGCAATATCTCCACCAAGCTTGCAAATACACATACAAGTACTAGAATCAATCATCATGTGTAATGCAAAGCATGGGTCACAAATGCATGGCAAAGGCATAGTAAATAGCATATCATGCAAAGTGAACATGGCAAGATGGGCAAATGATATATAATGGACAATAAGCCATAACCATGTGAGGGCCATGTAGAAGAAATGCGCCAAGTCTTTGCGCGAAGAGAGCGGTGGGAAAGACAATCCATGGGATCCCAAATCATCGTTGCTCTCTAGAGCTCGTTTTGTCAACTCGTGGGATTGCGAGGTCGACAAGTATTCATGGGTACCTACACAAAAGGGCACAAACCAAAGAAATTGTGTGCGTGGTAAATGTACACATCATCCATCATGATGTGTATGTGCACATGTGAGTTAGCACAAGATAAGCATCGCTCAAAGAAATTTGATGCATGGTATAAGAACATGTCATCCATCATGAAAGAATAGTTATTATGTATGACACGATGGGGACACAAATTGAGAATGCAAGTATATGGCAGATCAATAGCATGTTTGTTCATGGGGAGCATATGGTGCACACAAGTATTGGGATCATGCAATGGATAGGATGAATCAAAATCTCCTAAAATGTATGAGGAAACTATGGGGTCTCCTCATGAGCAATATTGGAAACATCATATGGAGAAAATGGACAACATCCCAAACAATGCATATCCGAAGCTAGGTAGTCATGGCATGGCATATGAGATAAATGATGCAAAGGAAGCATATCAATATCATCACAAGAAAAACAAATGCCAATAACCATGGGCTTGTCATCTATGCCATATGTGCAAATTGGGTTTATTTTAATGGCATATGCATAGTCACTATGAAGAGGTTGCAAATATGACATATGATTGATCTCATGCATAGCATATGACAAGTCAAGCGGATTATCAAACATGATGTGACCTAAAGAATTGTCACAAGAAATCCTATGTAACATGGCATCACAACTAATAGAATCCACATGAGAATCATCATACTCATCATAAATGGGCAAATCATCACATGGGGAAATCATACTAGCATGAAGCATGGTACTAGGTGGATCAACATCATGCAAGCAATCAATGTCGAGAATGTCCACTAGTGGGACTAGATCATCACCTTCACCTATGTTACCTTGTTCATTCCACTCGAGTGGTGTAGGTGAGGTGGGAAAGACCAAATGGTGGTCATCTTCATCTTGATGGAACCATGTGGGGGTGCATCATATTCCACCATGGCCATCGTCTTGTCCAAAGGGAGGATGGAGTAAATGAGGATCGGCGTCATCATATATGGGACCTAGCACCAAATGAGAAGACACAATAGAGGTAGAGGTCAAGTTGTTAGAAATCGAAGTGGCCTCACTCTCTATGTGGTGGTTCACTCACTCCCTCAAGGTAGGTGCACTCAGACTCACGTATGGTGGAGTCACTCATCTCACACAAGTGGTGGTTGTGGCTCTCCTCACATGGGATTTGTGGCAGCTCATCATGTATGGGGCTAGTGGTGAAGTCACTCTCACTCTCAATATGGTGGAAAAAGTCACTCAAGTCATCGGACGTCGCCGTGGTCGAAGGGAAAATCCCATGCTCAACCGTCTCGTAGTAGGTAAATGCGTGGATGAAGACCGAAGATGGCACATCATCGCTCTCGTCGTGGATGAAGGCCGAAGATGGCTCAACATCACTCTCGTCGTGGATGAAGGCCGAAGATGGCACAACATCACTCTCGCCTCCTAAGATGGAAGCATCATCCTCGCTCGCCACCTTGTCGCTCACCTCCAAAGCTTGGTCCTTGAGGGTGTCCGTAGTCGTACTCGTCGCCGCACCGTCTTGAAAAAGAGTCGAAGTAGACTCGGCACCATCAATTCCACAAAGAGGGATGGCGGTGAAGTCAAACTTGGGAGCATCATCTTGGAGCTCATCGGGCTTGGACATCGTGGTGGTACTAGCCTCATGCTTGTCGTAGAGCTTGGTCGCATGAAGTGTGCTTGGGGTGGAGAAGCCTTGGCCTTCATGAGTTCTTGTTCCGCCTTGAGAGCACCAATGTAGTAGTCGTCAATGGACTTGTAGTTCTCGAGGAAGATGGTCTTGGAGATGTCGTTGTGCAATCCTATCATGAAGTGGAACTTCATCGAAATGGGGTCGTCCACGCCGGCTCGTCGCAAGGCAATCTTCATCTCCTTGAAGTACTTGTAGATGGACTTGGATCCTTGGGTGGTGTTCTCCACTTGGCGTCGAAGTTGTTCCGTGTAGGTTGGAGGCACAAACTCTCGCCGCAAAGCTCTCTTCGTCTTGGGCCAACTCATGTCGTAGTACTCCGAAGGTGTGTGAAGCCACCATGTCAAGGCGTAGTCGTGGAAGTTTCTTGTGGCGCACTTCACTTGATCTTCGGGAGGAACTTGATGTAGCTTGAGGTAGTCGTCCATCAAACGCTCCCACTCGAGGTACTCCTCGGGTTCTTGAGTCCCATAGAAAGGAATCGCATGGTCGATGTCGAGGTCGTAGTAGCTCGGTGAAGTCACGGACTTGAGCTTGGGGAGCTTCTCTTGAGCGTAGCCTTGAGGTTCTTGTTGGCGAAGATATCGTATGTCCGTAGGCGAAGATGCCTTGAAGTTGCTTGGCGAACATGCCAAGGGAGATGGTGAAGTCATTGAGCGGTTGTTGATGTAGAGCTCTTGACCTCACGTTCTTGTTTGTGATGGTGTCGATGCTGATGTGATCTTGCCGGAGACGGTAGCTCGGAAGCATGTGCTCTTGAGCGTCTTCTTGAAGATGAGGAAGATCGCTTGTAGGCCTTGATGAGGGCTTTGATCTCCTCCATTTGAGCTTGCATCTTGGCGTCGGAGTTGTTGTTCGTGGCATCGAACTCGTCGTTGTTGTTGTAGACCGAAGGTGAAATGCCTTGCCTATCCATCACAAGACTCGAGTAGAGGTGAGTAGGAAATGAGATAAACAATACCAAGTTACCTTTTCCCAAAGTTGAGGATGTATCCCGTTTCACTCAATGTGAAATGAAAGAATAGTGGAATTGGTACCTGGCTTGTTCACTCACACCTATCAAGTAAAGCTTATGGTAGAGCTCGGTGAGGATAGTGGCACAAAAATTTGATGCAAAATGTTAGCAAGAGTCAATAATGTTGAAAGAGATTCACAAATTCGCAAGCGAAACAAGTAGACCAATAGCAATATGTGGCACACGGAAACACACACACGGATAGATAAATGGGGTCGTGCAACCAAGGAATGAGCTCAAAATGTGGAATCCACCAAAATGCTCGTGTTGCACAACTCAAGAGAGACGCTAGCACAATTGATCAATAGGCGGATACGACACTTGTGCACAACCTATAAGATGCAAAATGGATAAACTTTCTATCCCAAGTATGCTATATATGTATGGTTCCCGGTGTTTCTCACACAATGATCCAAGATGATCAAGTATGATACCATATGATATATTTTGTTGCTATGGCTATTGCTTACAAGCTTCTTTGCTCTCTTTCTGCTTAAAAGCTTTATTCTCTTTTTTTGTATGTATGGCCACTTTGCGAAATGCACAAACCAAGATAGCAATTGTGTATATGCGGGAATAATCTTGTGACACAAGAGATGATATGATACCAATATGATATGGTATGTATGCAATGGAAGGTGTAGACCCCTAATGTGCACAAGTCACGTTGCCGGCAATACTCAAATGGCTAGTCTCGATAGGCAAGTAACGCAAAATGGGATAAGGGTTACCAATGCAATTGCAAGGGGAATATACAATGGTGTCGTCGAGGTTACCATCCTTGGCGATGATGAGTGGCGGTGTTCTTGATGTCGAGCCGTTCCTAGTTAGACGAAACACCCTAGGAAACGGAAAAACCGCAAACTCAAAATCTTAAAGGCAAATGTCAAATGGTGGTAGCGGAAAGCGGTGGTGGTTTGCACTTGGCAATGCGGAAGTGGAATGATGGGCTATACACGTGTCGGAGTTGAAGTTGCCGTCCCTAAGTAGCCGAAACACCTTAGGAGACACAAGCCACAACTCGAAAAAGCTCAATCAACAATTGGGTTAAGTTGGGTTGTCGGAAGTGTATGGTGGGCAAGGTTATGTGGAAGTGGTGGTGGTGGTTGATGAAGAAGCAATCGTCCCTAAATAGCCGAAACACCTTAGGAGACTCGAATCACTACTCAAGCAACCACTAATGCTATGGGGAACAAAATGGGTTAGGTTGCGGAAGTCGGTGGTGGCTATGCGGATGATATGGTGGAAGGCCTAGGCAAACTTGCCAAATTTTCAAAATTTTGATGGAGTCAAATGGTGGTGGTAGTATTTTTATGAGATGGGGGATGTCAATAGCTTCAAAACGAGCTAAAGAACGTCAAAATCGGACTCCGGATGAATTAGTTATGGCCGAAACGGTGAAACGGAAAAACTGAAATCCCAGGGGTCGGACATCCGGGGGTCGGGCCGGATTTCCGGGACCTGATGTCCAGAACCGCACGCGAAATGCGCTCCAGGAGCCGGATGTCCGGGCTAATGGCCAGATTTCGGGCTGGCGGATGTCCGGGATCGGGCGGATGCCCGGCTCCAAATCGAGGATGAACTCGAGGAACTTCGATTTGGAAGCGGAAATTGATGATTTCAAGGTCAAAATTGAGAGATTTCGTGGATGGAAAGTGGGGAAACTTGGGGAAATGCTAGATCCACTCGAAACCAAGCAAATCCATGGATCAAAATCAACAAAACATCATCAAAACTAACAAATCACAAAAAATTGGGGCTATTTTTGGTGGGGATTTTCGGATTTAGGACGAAATCAAGCAAAGAAGGCTAGAAAAGCGGTGGGAGGGACTCCAAATACGTGATAAACGTGGCTCATGATACCATATGATACGGGGCTAACCCGGTGTAGGCCGATCTTTCACGATTGGAGTGGGATCCCTCGAAGAACACGATGAACACGGGGAAGAACGGGGAGAAATTACAAGGGGAAACACTCAAGAACAAGTCCAATCACACATCCACTAGACAATCAAACACACAAGATCGCAAGATACATGAACAACAAAGGAAAAGATACAAGGTAAGGTTCATCTCCAAGAGGAGGTCTTGATGATATCCTAGATGGATCTTCCCACAAGGGGGTCTTGATGATATCCCGCAGGATCTTCTCACATGGAGGTCTTGAACTCCATGGGAGTGGTAGTCTCTCTCTCTCAAGAGTAGAGGTAGGAGCAAAGCTCACCTAAGAATGAGCTATCATATTTGCTAACCCTAACTAGGAGGAGGGGAGAAGTATATATAGTGCTAGTACAAGTTGGGGCGAGTTGGAGGGGTACATGGGCCCTTGGCCCGCTCACTGTGCACAGACAGGCGCCGGATGTCCGGGCTGGGGGCCGGATGTCCGGGCGTTCGTGGGAGGCCGGATGTCCGGGGCATGGGCCGGATGTCCGGGCTGGTGAGCTCGGCCTCGGTGCTCTCTGGATAGGGGCGTCGGATTTCTGGGCTTATGGCCGGATGTCCGGGCTGTCGGGAGGAGCCGGATGTCCGGGCTTGCGGGCCGGATGTCCGGGGCCTGTAGGTACTTGGCGGCTGGGGCCGGATGTCCGGGGTCCTGGCCGGATGTTCGGGTCCTGGGGGTTGTCTCCGTCTTCTTTCGTCGTCGCCTCCAGGCTTCCCTTGTGGATGGTGTAGTTGTTCCTTGGCGCTTGCACTCCTCCTCAACATCCGTGAAGCTCCGACAATACCTATGCATGCACACGGGAGAAGTGTCAAGTAGTATACCATCCTCGAAGGGGTCAAGTGAGCACGTGTAAAGGAGAAGATTCACCTTTATGTATGAGAAGTAGAGGTCGCACATGTCACTTGCCAAACGGACTCTTGACATGGTGATAATCGTAGGATGCTCCGCATCACAGATTGTGGTTCAACATCAGACATAGAGATATCATTTGGATTATCAGGTGGTTCAGCAATAGGTTCACTAGAAGTTTGCAAAGTCCTATCATTTTTCTTTTTCTTCCTTTTATAAGAACTAGGTACATCAATATTATTTCTCTGAGAATCTTGCTCAATTCTCTTAGGGTGGCCTTTAGGATACAAAGGTTCCTGAGTCATTCTACCAGTTCTAGTAGCCACTCTAATAGCATAATCATTTTTCTTACTATTGATTTCATCAAGCAATTCTTTTTGAGCTTTAAGTACTTGTTCTACTTGAGTGGTAACCATAGAAGCATGTTTGCTAACAAGTTTAAGTTCACCTCTAATATTAGCCATGTAATCACCCAAGTGTTTAATCATATAAGCATTTTGTTTTAGTTGTCTACCAAAATAAGCATTGAAGTCTTCTTTCTTAAACATAAAGTTATCAAACTCATCCAAGCACTGACTAGCAATTTTAGTAGGAGGGATTTCATCTTTATCATATCTATAGAGAGAATTTACCTTTACTACCTGTGTCGGGTTATCGAGGTCTGGAGGTTCTTCAATAAATAAAGGATTAAGATCGTATATTTCTTCAACAGGCGGTAAATTAAGACCATGTATTTCTTTAATAGGAGGTAAATTCTTAACATCTTCAGCTTTAATACCTTTTTCTTTCATAGATTTCTTTACCTCTTGCATATGTTCAGGACTGAGAAAACACCTCTCTTCTTCGGAGTTGGTTTAGGAATAGGCTCGGAAATTGGAGCAGGAGCTGGCTCAGAAGCTGGCTCAGGAGATGCCCAATTATTTTCATTTGCCAACATATTATTCAATGAAATTTCAGCTTCATCCGGTGTTCTTTCCCTGAAAAGAGAACCAGCACAACTATCGAGGTAATCTCTGGAAGCATCGGTTAGTCCATTATAAAAGATATCAAGTATTTCATTTTTCTTAAGAGGATGATCAGCAAAGCATTAAGTAACTTGAGAAACCTCCCCAAGCTTGTGGGAGACTCTCTTCTTTAATTTGCACAAAGTTGTATATTTCCTTTAAAGCAGCTTGTTTCTTATGAGCAGGGAAATATTTAGCAGAGAAGTAATAAATCATATCCTGGGGACTACGCACACAACCAGGATCAAGAGAATTAAACCATATCTTAGCATCACCCTTTAATGAGAATGGAAATATTTTAAGTATTTAAAAGTAGCGAGATATCTCATCATTAGTGTTTTAATTTAGTGAGATGTGCCACAACAGTTTCAGATTCATAACCATGAAAAGGATCAGATTCAACCAAAGTAATAATATCAGGATCAAACAGAGAATTCATAATCCTTATCGGGAACACAAATAGGTGAAGTAGCAAAAGCAGGATCAGGCCTCATTTTATCTCTAAGTGATCCTTTGTTCCATTTAGCTATTAACCTTCTAAGCTCATCATTACGTTGCAAGCTAAAATAGCAGCAGAAGCCTCTTTATCAAAAATATTACCTTCAGGAATAACAGGCCTATCCTCATCATCATTTTCATCAATATTATCAGATTCAATAATTTCTTTCTCTCTAGCCCTAGCAATTTGTTCATCAAGAAATTCACTAAGGGGCACAATAGTATCAAGCATAGAAGTAGTTTCATCAAAAGTATCAGGCATAGAAGAAGTGGCATCATCAATAACATGCGACATATCAGAACGAATAGCAGAAGCAGGTTTAGGTGTCGCAAGCTTACTCATAACAGAAGGTGAATCAAGTGCAGAGCTAGATGGCAGTTCCTTACCTCCCCTCGTAGTTGAGGGATAAATTTTTGTTTTCTCGTCTTTCAAGTTCTTCATAGTGTCCAGCAGATATAAATCCCAAGTGACTCAAAGAATAGAGCTATGCTCCCCGGCAACGGCGCCAGAAATTAGTCTTGATAACCCACAAGTGTAGGGGATCGCAACAGCTTTCGAGGGTAGAGTATTCAACCCAAATTTATTGATTCGACACAAGGGGAGCCAAAGAATATTCTCAAGTATTAGCAGCTGAGTTGTCAATTCAACCACACCTGGATAACTTAATATCTGCAGCAAGGTATTTAGTAGCAAAGTAATATGATAGTAGTGCTAACGGTAACAAAAGAGTAATGAAAGCAAAAGTAATATTTTTGGTGTTTTGTAGTGATTGTAATGATAGCAACGGGAAAGTAAATAAGCGAAAACCAGTATATGGAAAGCTCGTAGGCATTGGATCGGTGATGGATAATTATGCCGGATGTGGTTCATCATGTAACAGTCATAACATAGGGTGATATAGAACTAGCTCCAATTCATCAATGTAATGTAGGCATGTATTCTGAATATAGTCATACGTGCTTATGGAAAAGAACTTGCATGACATCTTTTGTCCTACCCTCCGTGGCGGCGGGGTCCTAATGGACACTAAGGGATATTAAGGCCTCCTTTTAATAGAGAACCGGAACAAAGCATTAGCACATAGTGAATACATGAACTTCTCAAACTACGGTCATCACCGGGAGTGGTCCCGATTATTGTCACTTGAGGTTGCGGATCATAACACATAGTAGGTGACTATAGACTTGCAAGATAGGATCAAGAACTCACATATATTCATGAAAACATAATAGGTTCAGATCTGAAATCATGGCACTCGGACCCTAGTTACAAGCATTAAGCATAGCAAAGTCATAGCAACATCAATCTTAGAACATAGTGGATACTAGGGACCAAACCCTAACAAAACTAACTCGATTACCTGATAAATCTCATCCAACCCATCACCGTCCAGCAAGCCTACGATGGAATTACTCACCCACGGCGGTGAGCATCATGAAATTGGTGATGGAGGATGGTTGATGATGACGACGGCGACGAATCCCCCTCTCCGGAGCCCCGAACGGACTCCAGTTCAGCCCTCCCGAGAGGTTTTAGGGCTTGGCGGCGGCTCCGTATCGTAAAACGCGATGATTTCTTCTCTCCTATTTTTTCTCCCTGAAACCAAATATATAGAGTTGGAGTTGGCGTCGGAAGGTCTCCAGGGGGCCCACGAGGTAGGGGGGCGCGCCCCCCACCCTCATGGACAGGGTGTGGGCCCCCTGGTCTTCATCTTTGGCGAGTATTTTTTATTATTTTTTATAAGATGTTCCGTGGAGTTTCAGGTCATTCTGAGAACTTTTGTTTTCTACACATAAAACAACATCATGGCAATTCTGCTGAAAACAACGTCAGTCCGGGTTAGTTCCATTCTAATAATGCAAGTTAGAGTCCAAAACAAGGGCAAAAGTGTTTGGAAAAGTAGATACGACGGAGACGTATCAACGGCCTCGGAGGCCTACGTGCCCCGCATGGTGGATCAGGAGTACACGCTGGAGGACGACCCTGGCTCGTTCCTCGAGCCAGGCTGGGAGGAGGATGCACCAGAAGCAGAGGCCTTCCAGGAGCCTCCCGGGAGCCTCGTCGATCGTGCCGGCAACAACAGCTACAGGGTACCACTAATCTCTCAGGAGCAAGCTTACGCTAACCATGGGTCGCAGGAGGATCAGGTCACAGCAGCGGAAGGCGGCCCCAGCTCGACAGCCTCCCTTCCACCAGGAGGAGCGCACTAGGGGCCGGGAGCAAGGCCCCTCCCCGCGTCGCGCGGAGCAAGGCGTCCCCTGGAGGTAGGCCCTCTGCCAGGGAGGTGCCGGCGAGCCTTCCCCCGGCAGAGGACCCGTTGTCACCTAGGCCGCCGTTGGCGTCCCCTTTGCCCCTTGGTTTCGCCTTGGTTTCCGGACGCCCCAATGGTGGTCGAGGGTGGCGCAAGGCGGGGCCCTCGTCCGGCGATATGAAGTAAGGCTCGCGCCTGTGAAGGTCTCCGCTCGTGACACTCTCATGTAATAATGAGTGGGACTGTACACGCCCCGTAGTCTCAGGAGTGCCACCCTCGGGCCTCGGGGGCTCCCTCCCACGTCCTAGTGGCAGCACTACTAGTGAGAAGACAAGAAGACTAGACTAGGCGCCGGACGCGACCATTTGCTTTTTTATCTCTTTTCTATAGCCTGGTTTTTTGGCTTTGGATTTAAGCTTGAAGTTGAATTTTTTAATTTTCATTGGTATGCGCGGGGGTGACTTTCATCGTTCGTATGATTTCTTGCGGTCTGGTTCCTTACCTTGATTCGGGGTTCGCACGTGCTGCCTCCCCCCTCGCGCGCATGTTCTTCCATGGCTGACGTTTGCTTCTCGCGAGGCGCTCTCGAACGGATCGGCAGGCTCCTCAGAAGTTCAGGGCCTCACGAGCCAGTTCGGGACCTGTCCTGGCTAAGGTAAATTACAGCAGCAAACTTGCAGCAGGACTACCGGGCTCATGAAGACGCATATCCAACTTGGCCTAAAGAATAGAGGCAGTAATCGGTTTACATGAGGGGCCCCCCTCCCAAAATTCTCTTACAACTTCCACGGCCGTGCCCGAGCTTTCGCATGCAAGGTTGACGACAAGGAGGCACGGGCTCAATCGGACATGTCACTCATCGCATCCTCCGGGTCGCCCTCAGATGCATCGCTGGCATCGCTGTCATCGTCGATGGCGTCAACGTCGCCATTGTCGGCGCCGCCCTCACCATCGTCGACCACGTCGCCTTCATCTGCGGCGACCACCACCGCGTGGTGCTCGGAGGTGAAGGCCATGACTAGAGCATCCATATTGTCTTCTACCCAGCGCGCCAGGTCACCCTGGATGGCCCCGGGCACAGGGGCAATGGCAGCGTCAAAATCGAAGTTGGGGTAGGTGTTCTAGAGATGGCTGAAGACGCGGGAGAATGCGTGCCTAAGCAGGCCGCAACTCCTCTCTTCAGCAAGCACGCGAGCCCTCTCGGATCAATTCTCCAGGAGCGTCACCACGTCGGTGAAGAAAAGGAGGCGACTGGCGTAATCGTTTGAGTGGGGATGAGGGGCGTCTTCGTCACAGATAGCACCCAATGTCGTGTTGGCCCTGATCCTAGGGCTTTGGAGCATGGGGGCGTGCACACGCTCCAGCGTCTGCCGCCGGAGCTCTTCCTCCCTGCTCTGCTGCGTGAAGGACTTGGCGCTAGCGGCCCGCTGCTGAAGAGAAAGCAGCTCGGCACGGGCAGAAGCCAACTCAGCTTGCACCGAGACCAGGGCGGCTGCGGCGGCTATCTCGCGCTGCTCCACCTCAGCCACCTCTGACCTGAGGGCAGTAGTCCTGCCCACAGCTTCGGCTTCCACAAGCTTCAGCTTCAGGTCATACCTGCCCGCAAGATCCGCGTGAACCACGGCCACCCGACGATCGACCTCCTCCTGGGCCTTGGCCTCACGCGCACTGACAGCATCCTCTGCTTGGGCGACTTGGCGCTCCCTTGTCTCCAACCGCTCAAGCTCAAGGCTGCGCTCCATGGCTTCCAGCGCCAGCGCGAGGAAGCGCTTCAGGATCTCTTCCTCCTCGACAGGCATCCCCTTCATCGATGCTAGGGTGGCTTTGCGCGCCTCCACTTGCTGCTCCAACGAGGTGCTCCAGGCTTGGAGCACCCACGCGCGTTTCTATGCAATCTCGCGACGACGATCCGCTTCCCTGGCTTCTTCCAAGGCTCGAGTGCAGGCCTCGTGCGAGGTCACAAGGGATGCCTCGGCCTTCGTGTTATCAAGCTTGCGCTGGTGGCGCCCGAGGTTGATGGCCACCTTCAGTTTATGCCACTCCTCCACCAGCCTAAGACCCTCGGCTTAAAGGCGCACGTCTACATTCGCGAGTTCTCCGTCGAGCCGGCTCATGGCACCCATTGCCTCTTGAAAGAGCTCTTGGCGGACGACACTCCGTTCATGCGCAAACTTGAGCGTGCGGCCGATTCCGTCCTCCACGGCTAGGGTAGTTGAAGGAGCCCGAAGCGGCTCGCTCCCTCCCAGCAGGGGGCTGGCGCTTCCCCGATCACCGTCTGGGCCACGACGGAGGCCTGGACGGATGAGGATCCGCTGCTCGAAGAAGGAACCAAGGCCGAAGCCATCCAGCCGCCGTCCACAACCAGAGGAGGAGCCCTTGGCATGCTCGTCGCACCCCCGGCGAGGCCACGAAGAAGGGACTGCAGGAGCTCGGGCTCGAGGCGCCAAGCTAGCATGCCTGCCTCTTCGGCCAACCTCGCGCCAGGGGTGGCGTATTGGCTTGAGACGCTCAAGGCCAGCGGGAGATTCGAGGCCGGAGGAGGTTGCTTCCCAGGAGGCTTCACAACCTTAGCAGAAGGGATCCTGAAGAGCCACCGTCAGGAAGGGAAGCAGCACTCGAGGAATCGCAAAGATAAGGTACTTACTCATCTATGGCGATGTACTTCCTCTGTTGTGCAGCTTGGGGACCCCTTCCTCTTGCGGAGCGCATCGAAGTCCATGCGGAGCCGGCCGAAGCGTTGGGTGTGGCGACCAGCGTTGGGCGCGACTGGTGCAGCCCCCGAGGAGATGACCTCAAGAGCGCCAAGCTGGGGAGAGCCATCGGGCTCCGCCTCGCGACAACCTGCTGAGGCCTCGGGAGCTTATACCTCAGGAGCAGCGAATTTCATCGCCCCCTCAACCGCCACCCCAGGGCGAGAGTCACGGGCTCCCGGGAATGGCACCTCAGGAGCCACGGGCGGCGTCGACACCTCGACACCCACGCCTCCGGCCTCTAGTGGAACTAGCCCCCTGCGTCCACTCTTGGGGCAAGTTCGGCGCCGGCGACAAGGAGGGGAACCACGGTGACGGGGTTCTCATGGGGCCCCTCAAGGCCAACTGGACGCAGCCTCCATTCGTCAAAGGGGGGCATCTGCCCCGTGAACTCCACTTTGTTCGAGCAGCAGTACAAGAGACAGCCCTCCAATGGCATATCGGCCGGCGAGGGGTCGCCCGTCAGGACCTCGAGCACTGTCCTTCGTGCCTCAAGCGGGAGCCCTGACTCCTGAAGCCTCATGTGATCCTGGCCGATAGACAAGGTCCACATCGGCGAGGAATGGCGCTAGAGTGCGGCGTCACGGCGCCGGAGGAACTCCTTCATCACCATGGGCGCCGTCAAGCCTAGGTCTTTCAGCCTCTTCATCTAGAGCCAGACGAAGGCGAGGCAGGAGCTCGCAAGCTCCACGTGATCCCAGCCGGAGTTGGGCGTGGTGGGCACCGGCGGTGGCAAGAGCAAAGGGTTGCGCACTGCTACCTCTTGAGCACTGCGTTGGTTTTCCCTTGAAGAGGAAAGGGTGATGCAGCACAATAGCGTAAGTATTTCCCACAGTTTTTGAGAACCAAGGTATCAATCTAGTAGGAGGCTACGCGCGAGTCCCTAGTACCTACACAAAGCAAATAACTCCTCGCAACCAACGCGATAAGGGGTTGTCAATCCCTTCACGGTCACTTACGAGAGTGAGATCTGATAGATATGATAGGATAATATTTTTGCTATTTTTGTGATAATGATGTAAAGTAAAATAAAAGCAAAGTAAAAAACAAAGAAAATAACTAAGTGTTGGAAGATTAATATGATGAAGATAGACCCGGGGGGCCATAGATTTCACTAGTGGCTTCTCTCAAGAGCATAAGTATTTTACGGTTGGCGAATGAATTACTGTTGAGCAATTGACAGAATTGAGCATAGTTATGAGAATATCTAGGTATTATCACGTATATAGGCATCACGTCCGAGACAAGTACACCGACTCCTGCCTGCATCTACTACTAGTACTCCACTCATGGACCACTATCCAACATGCATCTAGAGTATTAAGTTCATGAAAACAGAGTAACGCCTTAAGCAAGATGACATGATGTAGACGGGTAAATTCATGCAATATGATAAAAAAAACCATCTTGTTATCCTCGATGGTAACAATACAATACGTGCCTTGCTGCCCCTACTGTCACTGGGAAAGGACACCGCAAGATTGAACCCAAAGCTAAGCACTTCTCCCATTGCAAGAAAGATCAATCTGGTAGGCCAAACCAAACTGATAATTCAAAGAGACTTGCAAAGATAACCAATCATACATAAAAGAATTCAGAGAAGATTCAAATATTGTTCATAGATAATCTTGATCATAAACCCACAATTCATCGGTCTCAACAAACACACCGCAAAAAGAAGATTACATCGAATAGATCTCCACAAGAGAGGGGGAGAACATTGTATTGAGATCCAAAAAGAGAGAAGAAGCCATATAGCTACTAACTATGGACCCGAAGGTCTGAAGTAAACTACTCACACTTCATCGGAGATGCTATGGTGTTGATGTAGAAGCCCTCCGTGACGGATGCCCCCTCCGACGGAGCTCCGGAACAGTCCCCAAGATGGGATCTCGGTGGTACACAAGGTTGCGGCGGTGGAATTAGGTTTTTGGCTCCGTATCTGATCGTTTGGGGGTACGTAGGTATATATAGGAGGAAGGAGTACGTCGGTGGAGCAACAGGGGGCCCACGAGGGTGGAGGGCGCGCCTGGGGGGGAGGGCGCGCCCCCCTACCTCGTGGCCTCCTCGAAGCTTCCTTGACTTAGGGTCCAAGTCTCCTGGATCATGTTCGGTGAGAAAATCACGTTCTCGAAGGTTTCATTCCGTTTGGACTCTGTTTGATATTCCTTTTCTGTGAAACTCTTAAATGGGCAAAAAAACAGCAATTCTGGGCTGGGCCTCCGGTTAATAGGTTAGTCCCAAAAATAATATAAAAGTGAATAATAAAGCCCATTAATGTCCAAAACAGTAGATAATATAGCATGGAGCAATCAAAAATTATAGATATGTTGGAGACGTGTCACGCACTCCAACATCCACATACACCCACGGCGTCCGAAACCCGCTCGCGGACTACGGGAGTTCAAAGTCGATCCCCAAGCCGGTCGTCGCCGAGGGAGTCCTGGATTAGGGGGTCCTCGGACAGCCGGACTATATCCTTTGGCTGGACTGTTGGACTATGAAGATACAAGATTGAAGACTTTGTCCGTGTCCGGATTTGACTCTCCCTGGCGTGGAAGGCAAGCTTGGCGATACGGGTATGTAGATCTCCTCCCTTGTAACCGACTCTGTGTAACCCTAGCCCCCTCCGGTGTCTATATAAATCGAAGGGTTTAGTCCATAGGACAACAACAATCATACCATAGGCTAGCTTCTAGGGTATAGCCTCTACGATCTCGTGGTAGATCAACTCTTGTAATACTCATATCATCAAAATCAATCAAGCAGGAAGTAGGGTATTACCTCCATCGAGAGAGCCCGAACCTGGGTAAACATTGTGTCCCCCGGCTCCTGTTACCATCCGCTTTAGACGCACAGTTCGGGACCCCCTACCCGAGATCCGCCGGTTTTGACACCGACATTGGTGCTTTCATTGAGAGTTCCACTGTGTCGTCACCATAAGGCTTGATGGCTCCTTCGATCATCGGCAACGATGCGATCCAGGGTGAGGTTTTCCTCCCCGGACAGATCTTCATATCTGGCAGCTTCGTACCGCGGGCCTATTCGCTTGGCCATCTGGAGCAGATCCAAAGCTACGCCCCTGGCCATCAGGTCAGATTCGAAAACTTGAACTGCACTGCCGACATCCGCGGAGACTTGATCTTCGGCGGATTCGAGCCCATGTCAGGTGCGCCGCACAATCACGACGAGCATGATTTAGCTCTCCCGTTGGACAGTGTTCGGGAGATCACACCTGCAACTACTCCGACCTTCAATCCGGAACAAATTACGCCATCTGTGGACGGGCGGATGGACCCCGCCACGGAGGCCGCACTCTCCGTGGCGATAGAGCCGAATACCGACTTCACCTCCTATGAGACCCGTGTTGCCGAACTACTGGATTTGTCCCCGGCCATGGGCTCCGAGCTGCCCGCATCCGTGCATATCGAATCCGATTGGGCGCCGATCATGGAGTTTACCTCCATGGATATCTTTTAGCACTCGCCTTTGGGCGATGTGCTAGATTCATTAAGGTCTCTCTCCTTGTCAGGAGAACCTTGGCCGAACTACATCCGGCTAGAATGGGGTGCGGACGACGAAGAAATTCTCTCCCCACCCACCACCCACGTAGTAGCCACTGTCGACGATTTAACCGACATGCTCGATTTCGACTCCGAAGACATCGACGGCATGGACGACGATGCAGGAGAGGAATAGAACCATCGCCCACGTATACCGGACAACCACTTCATCACATGACATATACATGGTGGATACACCCAAAGAAAACAATGACGAGGAATGGAAGGATGCAGCGAAGGATAGCTCCCTCGAGAAGCAACCAAAGCGACGGCGTAGGAGCCGCTCCAAATCCCGCCTCAGCAAAAACAGCGATAACAACACAACGGAAAATAACACCCCAGCCGACTCTAGAGGAAACGACGACCACATTGACCCAGCGATAGAGCAGGATGAACCAGCAAACGGTGAACATAGTACGGATCCGCTGTCCGAACACGGCGACGCCGTGGATAAAGCTCATCAACCTCCCTCCGGAGAGGAAAACAGTCCGGACGAGGATGCACACATCATCCCGGAAAGGCACTTGGAGCAAGAGAACCTCCGCAGAAGGCTTATTGACACCGCAAGGAGTCTGAAGAAGCAGAAGCAAAGGCTTAAGGCCGCGCAGAATACGCTCAACAGTAGATGGAACAAAGTGATCGACACTGAAGAAAAGTATGGTGGTAGTTACCACACAAAGAGCTATCCCAAGCGCAAGTTGTTGCCTGAATTTGATGATGAGGCCTTATAGCCCACACAGCCAAAAAACAAAACCGCACATAAGTCAGCGCACGATTCACGCGAGGACTTGCATCAGAAGGCTGGCGTGACCAGATCCATCTATGGATCTAGGAAGCGCACTCCAGCGCACAACCAAAACCGAACACTACAACCGTCAGAACGCCATGACACGTCCAAATACAGGGGTGCCGCACGCCCCCTATGTTTCATCGATGAGGTGCTGGACCACGAATTTCCAGAAGGATTCAAACCCGTGAACATAGAGGCGTACGACGGAACGATAGACCACAGGTGCGGATTGAGGACTTTATCCTCCATATCCATATGGCTCATGGAGACGATCTCCACGCCATCAAGTACTTGCCCCTCAAGCTGAAAGGACCAGCTCGGCACTGGCTGAAGAGCCTCCCCGAAAACTCAATTGGAAGTTGGGACGAGCTTGAGGATGCTTTTAGGGCTAATTTTCAAGGGACCTATGTCCGACCTCCGGATGCAGACGATTTAAGTCATATAATTCAACAGCCCGAAGAGTTAGCCTGAAAGCTTTGGAACAAATTTCTCACTAAGAAGAACCAAATCATTGACTGCCCGGATGTCGAAGCCTTAGCAGCTTTCAAATACAGCGCCCGAGATGAATGGCTCACCGGACACCTCGGCCAAGAAAAGCCGAGAACAATGGCAGCCCTAACAAGCCTCATGACCCGCTTTTGCGCGGGCGAAGATAGCTGGCTAGCCCGTAGTAGCACCAGCGACCCAGGCACATCCAAAGTCAGGGATGGCAATGGAAAACCTTGATGCAGTAAAAGCAAGCGTCGAACTAACGAAGACAGCCCAGACAACACGGCAGTAAACACCGGATTCAGGGGCTCTCAACCTGGTCAGCGGAAAAAGCCTTTCAAAGGCAGCAGAGATGGACCGTCCAGCCTAAACAAGATTCTAGACAAATTATGTCAGATTCATGGCACCCCCAATAAACCTGAAAATCAAACCCACAGAGAATGCTGGGTCTTCAAGAAGGCCGGTAAGCTAAACGCCGAACACAAGGGGAGGGAGACACCAAGTGAAGACGAGGACGAGCCTCGCCAAAGAAAGCACTGGGGACAGAAAAAATTCCCACCAGAGGTCAAAACAGTGAACATGATTCACGTGACGAAAAGCAAAAATGCACTCCAAGACACACGCGCCATAGAGCCCGTCACCCCTAAGTTCAACCCATGGTCGACCTGCCCGATCACTTTTGATCGCAGGGATCACCTGACAAGTATCCGGCACGGAGGATTGGCTGCCTTGATGTTAGACCCAATAATCAACGGATACCATCTCACACGAGTCCTTATGGACGGCGGCAGTAGTCTTAATCTGATATATCAGGACACAGTCCGCAAAATGGGGATAGACCCTACAAGAATCAGCCACAGTAATACTACCTTTAAAGGAGTAATACCAGGCCCAGAGGCCCGCTGCACGGGCTTCCTAGTACTAGAGGTTGTATTCGGTTCTCCCAACAACTTCCGAAGCGAAAAGTTAACCTTCGACATCGCTCCATTCTAAAGTGGCTATCAAGCACTACTCGGAAGAGCAGCTTTTGCTCGTTTTAATGCAGTACTGCATTACGCTTCTCTCAAGCTTAAGATGCCGGTCCACATGGCATCATCACAATTAGCGGAAATATCGAGCATTCCTTATGCGCGGAAGAACGTGTGGCGGCTTTAGCAGCCGAACACTAAACGGCCTCTCCAACCAGAATAAATGATCTGTCGTCAAGACCGCGGACACGGCTAGACGAGTCCGGCGCATCACTAGCTGTAACAGCTTAGATATACTTAAGATCGGTTCGACGGATTTACCCTCATAGGCGGTACTAGGGGCTTCCTGCATGGAGAAGGACTACAATGGTAATCGTGCTACACCCTTCCAGGATACGGCACAACGGAGACACAGGCGCAGACGTGCAGCAGGGCCCCGCTCAAAGGTTTCTTTTTAGATTAAGACCCTGCGTAAACCTTTTTTACTGTCTCTTGTTGCATCACATCCTCTGGATACTCAGCATAACCGAGAGCCATGCTGACGTTATTGGCACTTCGCCACGTCAGAACGATGCACGTACCTGGACACTCAGGGATCATTATCAAGGGCGTTATTCAGTCCGGTATATGTTGTAAAGACCGAACACCCTAGGGAGTGTTCGGCGTCGCGAGCCTTATATGCATTAGCTCCGAATCATGTCTTTGGTCAAATGTTGGGTTTGCCCGGCTCCCGCGTTTTGCTACCTTACGTTCCGCTCTATCGGCTAAGGTGGCACCGGGAGAACTACTGCGATTGTGCCCTAGTTCATCCGGACGAGCACCTCAGTAGAGAAAGCCGAAAACTGACTGTCATGATAAAGGGCGAGACTGGTCAACCACTCGATGACTTAGCGGAATCTTCGGGATTCCTCCGCATTAACGAAGGGCCGTTTCCCGGTAATGTATGTACGAGCCCCGTATTCGGATGAGCGCGGAGGTACCAGGGGCTATATAGTAGTCCCACCGTCAAACTCCTATGTCTAAGTGAAAGTGTTAAAGCAATATAGTCCGATTGCCTCGTCCGCTGCGCTATCACCTCCTTAATGGACCAAGACGTTGGATCAAGTGTGAATACGAAGTTTTATAACACCCCGCATTATATGCGTGAAATTTGAAAGCTGACATTTATAAACTTTCAGGTTATATACATATATACATAAACGGCCGCCCAGGAGGCATCATAATACTTTCAGGCAAAAGTATAAACACAGACTTTATAATTTAATAGCATTGTTTTTACAATCGGGATACATGTCACTTGATACTCTTCGAGCACTGAGCCTCTATTACATGAGCGCCTTCTAGGACTTCTTCAAAATAGTGCTTGGCCGGGACCTGGCCCGCGGCCGGGCCTCGGGTTGCAATAGAGGTGGCCTCCATCTCTGCCTAGTACGTCTTGACACGGGCAAGAGCCATCCGCGCACCCTCTATGCATGCCAACCTCTTCACAGCGTCGATATGCGGCACAGCACCAAGGAATTGTTGCACTAGACCAAAATAACTATTCGGCCTCGGTCCCTCCGGCAAAGGTGATCCACGACGGACCTCATAGCAAGTCCGGACAACCTATGGAGCTCGGCCCACTCGGCCATTTGTTCATTTAACAGCCGGGCCAGCGTTGGGCCTTGAGCTGTGACCAGAACAACCTGTCCACTACATGATCCTTCTGATCTTTGAAAAACTTGGTCGCATCAGCGGCACTCGCTGCTAAATCCAAGTACGCGTCTGCAGAACTCCATAATTTATCCAGAGGGTCATACTTCGGGTCTCCAACCCTCGTCCGCAACAAAAAGGGCTTCCCAGTCGCAATATGTCCGGCTTGATGGAGTTCCTCCTTCACCGCTCTGATTTGAGCGGGTTTCCTTGGCCGCTTCCATGGCCTCCTTCAGTTCTGCTGCCTTCGCTTGGCTTTCCTTTTCAAGAAGCTCATACCAGCCGGCGGCATCTGTCAGCTCAACAGCCATCTTGGCTATTTTCTCTTCGCTCTGGCAATGGGCAGCCTGTTCGGCTGTTAGCTCTTCGACCGCCTTTAGGGCGGCCGCATCACTCTTCCTGGCTTGTTCCTTGGCTCGGGCAAGCTCTGCCCGAAGGGTCTCCACGGCGACAACTCCATCTGCAGTCAAAGCATATTACAGATACTAGCATCATGCTCCTCTTAATATGTATTGATCCTAGGAGAATACATACCCTGTGCCTTGTCAAGCCGCTTGTTTACAAGCACGATGTCGGCATCTGCCGCATCAAGTTGCCGCTTCAGTTCAGCAAACTCACCAGCCCGGCTAGCCACCGGACCCGCAGCCACCTGCACATGAAAGCAGCACTGTTATTACCTGGGACTATGATCCTCTATTTGTCGTATTTTTCGACAGCAACCAGAGTCTCAGGGGCTACTATCTGCATAGGCCACACCTAGCGTGTGTGGTATCGTCCAAAAAATATATATATTACTTCGCGTACCTCAAAGCCTTTCGGCAAACTCATAAAAGCTTCATGCAAGCCGCTTTCGGCGGATGAAATCCTCTCAACCACCATGCCCATTAGCGCACGATGTGCTTCTGAGATAGCCGCTTGCTCCAGAAGATTCATCAGTGCGTCTGATCGCACACCGGACGGTTCCGGACTCTTTGTGTTGCTCTCCTTAGGAGTCGAATACCCCGGACTTCGGGTGGATGAAGGCTTACCTTCTGGCCTTGGCAAATCAGGAGAAATCCTCCGTGACGACACCTCAGGGTCGCCCGCTTCACAAGGCAGGGAGACACGGGGCGGTGTTTCGCTCTCCATCATCTCCGGAAGAAGATCCCCCGAAGACGAACTCTGTCGAGAAGGGCTATGATCCGAACTACAAGACACACGCCTCGGTTATCGTTCTCGGAAATAAAGCAGGATATATTTACTATAAAGTACTCTCATTTACTTACAGCTCGGGAGAGGGCTGGTCCCCTTGCGGGTACTGTGCGGTATGGATGCCTTCCAGGGTAGGACCCTCCGACAAAGGATTCTTCCCTCGCTTGGAGACCATTACTTCCAAGTCTTCAGAGGCGGTTCTCTTCCTTCCCCAGGGAGAGGGAATTTTAGATTCTTCCCCCCGGTTATCCTCCTTCACGGAGGCACTAATTCCCCCGGTTTGGATGAATAGTGAGTGAGGCTCGCCCTCGGCTTCTTTGTTCCTCCCTTTATCTTCCCCTGATGGCGCTTGATAAGGCGCAAGCTCAAGCATCCTGGCTAGTACAGGATCCGGTGAGCCCTCGGGAAGGGGGGGTCGGACACCTGATCATCTTCACCTTTTTTATCCAGTCCTGGTCAAAAGGCGACTTTTCATAATGATGTTGTGATAAATTAAAAGACAATGTCTTCAACCGCGGAATTTCTTACTTGAGTGTCTGGACGATTGCAGTTCAGACCCGCATCCTCGGAGGTGTCCGGACACTATTTGTGATCCGAAGAACGATCTGTACATCTCTTCGAGCGTCACGCCGAAGAAGTGTTGAATAGTTCGCGGTCCTTCTGGGTTGAACTCCCACATACGGAGAGGTCGATGTTTGCAAGGCAGGGCTCGACGAACTAGCATGACTTGCATTACCTTAACAAGGTTGACATCTCTCTCGAGGAGATCTCAGATGTGATTCTGCAATGTCAGCACATCATTTACTGGCCCCCAGTCCAGCCCCTTGTTGACCCATGACGCCAGTTGTGGCGGGGGGCCCGAGCGGAAGGCAGGGGCGGCTACCCACTTAGTATCCCGGGGAGCTGTGATATAAAACCACTCCCGTTGCCATAAACTAGACACCTTCGGGAAGGAACCCTTTGGCCATGGAACATCGGCGCCTTTGCTTATTACGGCACCTCACTTTTCTGCGTGTCCCTCAATCATCTTCCGCTTCACATTGAAGGTCTTGATCCATAAGCCGAAGTGTGGGGTAATGCGGAGGAAGGCTTCACACACGACAATGAACGACGAGATGTGAAGGATGGAATCCAGAGCCAGATCATGGAAATCGAGCCCGTAGTAGAACATGAGCCCTCTGACAAATGGATCTAGACTGAAACCTAGCCCTCGGAGGAAGTGGGAGACGAATACGACACTCTCGCCGGGTTCGGGAGTGGGAATGACCTGCCCTTGAGCAGGCAGCCTGTGCGAGATTTTGCCGGTCAAATACCTAGCTTCTCTTAGCTTCTTGATATCCTCCTCTGTGACAGAGGAGGGCATCCACCGACCTTGAAGGTTGGATTCGGACATGATTATAGGTCCGAAGCGCCTAGCCTGAGCCTTGGTTGTTGGAACTCGGGGTGGGGGAAGGATTCGATTGAGCGCGAGAAGAAGGGGACAGGCCTAGGCCCCTTCATAAAGAGATGAATATCAAGCGTCCTCCGCGTGGCCGTTTGGGACTTGCCTAAAAGCGAGGAGTCATACCAACAGGCACGATTGGATTACCCATACCCGTATTGATGAGAATCCCGTGAAAAAAGGGACACGATCTCTGCTTCGACAGGACGTGCCAATAAAAACCGTCTCGCAACACGAGCAGTGGCAGGCTCGGAAAAATGGTTCGTCATGACCAGACCACGGCAGTATGTCACATTATGAAAAGCTGTCGGCAGATTAGAATTGTGGAAATATTATTCTCTCTACGGTGGTACGTGGAATTTGTTTTGCAGAGCCGGACACTATCCTTGTGTTCAAAATCTTCTATGGAGTATTCGGAGGAGGAACCCGCCTTGCAATCTCGAAAACAATCTGCGCGTCGGACTCATAAATCCTTTGAAGCCTGGTTCGAGGGCTCTTGAGGAGTCCTGGATTAGGGGTCCTCGGACAGCGGACTATAACCTTTGGCGGACTGTTGGACTATGAAGATACAAGATTGAAGACTTCGTCCCGTGTCCGGATGGGACTCTCCTTGGCGTGGAAGGCAAGCTTGGCGTCTGGATATGTTGATCTCCTCCCTTGTAACCGACTACGTAACCCTAGCCCTCTGGTGTCTATATAAACCAAGGGTTTAGTCCGTAGGACAACAACAATCATACCATAGGCTAGCTTCTAGGGTTTAGCCTCTACGATCTCGTGGTAGATCAACTCTTGTAATACTCATATCATCAAGATCAATCAAGCGAAGTAGGGTATTACCTCCATTGAGAGGGCCCGAACACAGGTAAACATTGTGTCCCGCCTCATGTTACCATCCGCCTTAGACGACAGTTCGGGACCCCCTACCGAGATCCGCGGTTTTGACACCAGTCTCCGCCACGGCACAGAAGCTTAGGCACCCCGAGCATTGCGAAATTCGGTAAAATGCAGCGAGAAGAAATGGCGCAGGAGGGCCACGGAGGGGGGAATGCCCACCATGGCCTTGCAGACAAAGGCAAAGACAGCAAGAAGGGCGACGGATTGAGGATAAAGGTGCAGCATATGGATCTGGTAATGGGAAAGCACGACATTGAAGAAGGCGGAGAAGGGAGGGACCAGGCCGGCCCATAGGGCATCGATGAAGAATTGCACCTCGGTGGCTGTTCTATCAACAGAAGCTCAGGACGCAGGCCAGGCCACCATCCCTCCCCATTCGTTGAAGCTGGAGGCGAGCGCAGGGCGGACCTTGTCCATGGCCTCCCGATTGAGCACCCGCGATCGGCCGATGGCGGGCTCGACGGCCGGAGGCGGGCTGGCTGAGGACAGGGGCTTCTTCCCTTTCTCCATTCGGTTCGTCGCCATGGCTATGGATAGGACTGAGCTCAGGTCGGATTGGGAGAGGAAGCTGAGGTTCGAGGAAGCGGAGGAGTTGGGGAGTGCGTTGCCGGCAATGGGGAAATAACTGTGTAGGAAGCCGTGGCCGCCTAGCCAGGCAGATATCAAGGCTGCATGGGGAAGCGGGGCCACCCACGTCCAATAGGTCGCCACGCATCAAGCAGAGCCGCAGGATGTTGGGGCCCACAGCGCTCCGCACTTGCCCTTTGGCTTTGCCTCGAAGCCAAGTCCGAGCGCACCTTGGGCCCGGGGGCTACTGTCGGCGTCCTGGGAACGGGGGTCCCAGACTTTCCTGCCTATGGCCCACAGCATGGCTCTACCAGCGGCCCTATACGGCCCATCTTCACCAGCAAACACTCAAGACCCTCGCGAGGGGCCAAGCCTCGCGAGGCGGACGACACAAGACCTTCTCGGGGGCTGCCTCACCAGGCTGGCTCGCGAGGGGCGGAGAGATCAAGGCAAGGGACACCTCGCGAGGTTTCCGTGATGCAAGCCATGACGACTGGAGCCAGGCGGGCTCCAGCACGCGCAGTGTCCGTCTTTTCTCTTTGGTGCTAAAGCGGCAAGCGCAGGCGAGGAGTCCCGAGGCGTCAGCAAAGGTTTCCATATCGGTGGAACGAGACCAAGACCAGCAAGACCACAGGACGGAGGTCACTGTGGAGCCCAAGACGGCGTCACCACCAGAGCCTTTGGCAGGCGAAGACCACCTTTAGTCAGGATAACTTGTACTAGTTGTCTCCCTTCGAATTTCGCCGTTGTTGGATCCCTTCAAGCTCAATATTTGGGGAGAGGACTAGGCCCTCTATAAATGGGACTAGCCACCATCATAGAGAGGCAACGGATTCAGATCACCCTCAACCACACGCAAGTTCACCAAGCACAAGAGCACATCTCCTTAGGAGGCTATTCTTCCCTTGTAACTGTTCATCCTCAGCCCAAGAGGCAATCCACCACACCACACTGGAGTAGGGTATTACACCACATCGGTGGCCCGAACCAGTATAAACTCTTGTGTCTCTCTTTATGCGGGTCCGTCGAGCTAGGCTTTGAGATCGCGGTGAGGACGAGGGTGTGATTAGGTAGGAGAGATCTTCGTGCGCACCCCAGTGTTCGAAGCTCAAGGGTTTTGCCGGAACCCGAAATCCGACATTTGGCGCTTAGTCCGATGGATCTTGCACAACCCGTCAGCCTTCCCGGCCTTTTTGGCAATCCGTGAACGCGGCAACTTCCTTGTCGGGAGCCTCGGTCTTAGCCTTTTTGTCGGTACTTGGTGTGCTCGACTGATGAGGACATCAATACCATTGTTACACCCACAGCCCCTGCTGCTATACATACTGGACCAATTACTAGAGCTCGCGCACGCCAATTAAATTGAGGTACTTTCATTTCTTGGTAATGATTCTAATGTTCATGAGAATATGATGCTGCCTAAATTGGATACATTTGTTTTGCTTACAAATGAAGGGCCTGGCATGGATAAGAGGGATGAACACCGGTGCAAGACCAAGCATGGAGATGATGGCATGCGCAAGGGGAACAAGAACAGAGTTACAAGTGATGATTTCAGGACTTTGAAGCCACCATATGGAGTGCAAGGAGCCTTTGACGAAATATACAAGATGTCACTTCATAAATTTCGTCCAGAGGCTATTCTAGGTGCTGCGTCGCCTTATTATTGGGCCAGGCCCATGTAATTTCGAAATACTTAAGTATAGGCTGTTTTTAGAGTCCGTATGTGTGGGGAAACAAGAGTTAGGGTTAGCTTCAGACCCCTCCCGACCAGACCAAGACGTCACAGAACCCCACCTTGATAATAAAGCGTTCCTCTTATATTCGCAATATCCTGATTGCAATCTTAGTTTCTTGCTTGTTCTTCGTTTGCTTGCAGGAAATAGACCCTCGTGGTCAGGTTGATCGTGCTCCGGTGTGGTCAATAACCTCTCGGAGTTGGTTTAGCGATTGCTAAGGCGCAACGTCCTCGATCGTTCGTAGTCGGATCGTCAAAGTCTACTCCATCAAAAACGATAGCCACCATCTCATCGAAAGACGGGACACCCTTGCCTCTATCAAGTGGTATCAGATTTTCAGGTTGCTCGGTGAGATTTTACAGCTTTTCGTAGTTTAGATCGAGTCTGTTCTTCATAACTATAGTCCATGAAAAAGCCAAAAAAATTAGGGTTAGTTCATCCTATCCGAACCAATCTGAGCCTTTGCATAATCTTTTCTGTATTTGCTTTATTGAATTTGCGGTTGCATCGTCGTGTTAAGTTGTTGGTCTTAGCATCTAGTCCTTTAGAGTTCCGAGTTCTGTTAGCAGGTTGTCATGTCGCTGCTGCCATATATCACCACCGCATCATCATCATCGCTGGTGCCATATACCACCACCGCACCAACTTCATTGCCGCTGCCATATACCACCACCACATATTCACCGCCAATCCGAGTCCATATACGCCACCACATACCGCCACCATCACGCCAATCTGAGTCCACCTGCAACATATATCCGCCTCCAGTCTGAGTTCCACCAGATTCATCTCTGCCACCAGTCTGAGTTCCACTAGATTCATCTCCGCCACCAGTCCTAGTACGAGTCCAGTATTTTGTTACTCTGATTTGGATTTCTAGATCACGCCATACTCTGAGTCATGACAGAGTAGGACTCCCGAACTTTCGTGCTACCTGCAGTAGAAAAATAGTTCCAGTTTAAAAAAAACTAAGTCTGGAAAATTCTAGCTAGGCAGTTTTTAGACCATTTGTAGACTTTTTCGAAAAAAAATTGTTGCAGAGCATAAAAAAGAGGAAAAAGTTGCAAAAAAAAGGAAAAAGAGAAAAAAATTCAGAGTGTGCTCCTCCCATGTTTACGTGCAGCGCCGTGATTTTGTTAGTGTTCTAGGCTCGCGTCTCTAGCACGGTCTAGCCTAGGACCAGCATAGTACCGTCGTTGAGCGTTTATTCAACTTTGCATCTCTGAATTGATTATTGCTGACCCTTTTTGCTACCATATTATAAGCCTTCCCAGCTCCACATACATCTACGTCGTGCATTTGACGCCACCTAGCAATCGCTCTGTCCAAGTTTTGAGAATTTTGACTACAACGGTTGCCGATCGCCACCTTCCGTGTGGTAAGAACTGGTAAGAATTTGAGATTCGCTTAACGGATTTGTGACTGTCCACCACACCACCGCCACCACTTCATAGTAGTATGTAGGATCATATTCTTGTGTATTTCTATTGTTGCTAACCATGGCAGGATCACAAGCCGACGAGACTGACAGGGAGAACATGACGAACAAAGAGTTACATGATAAGTTTCAGCAAGTGATGAGTGGACAGGTGGAAGATGTGCTAAATAGATTGGAAGAGGCCATGGAGAAGATAGATGGCATTGAGAAGGTGTTTGAAACAAAGCTCGATAACAAGTTTAATGAATTGCTTGCGTGATAGAAGCGAGGGTGTCCCGATCTTTCGATGAGATGATAACTATCGATTTGGTGGAGTCGACTTTGACGATCCGACTACAAACGTGCACGACGTTGCGCCTTAGCAATCGCTAAACCAACTCCGAGAGGTTATTGACCACGCCGAGCACGATCAACTGACCACGAAGGTCTATTCCTGCAAGCAATCGAAGAACAAGCAAGAATATGATAAAGCAATCTGAATATTGCGAATATATATGAAGTATTGATAATGGTGGGGATCCGTGGCGGTCTTGGTCTGGTCGTTGGACACAAACGAAGTACCACGAAGTTGCAATGGCTAACTTTAACTAAACAAATCCCAAGGGAAAAGCTACTAGATGGATCTACTTATATAGGAGCAAGGGGTGGCGGCCAAGGAGGTGGGAGGACGTCCCAAGGCAGCCTAAAACTAACCCTAGGTCGTACAAGGCCAATGGGCCCAAGTGGAGGTGACGTGACACCATTGGACTTGTAGTTTGACTCGGATTCTGCTGCAGCATCAGATTGTTTCATCCATAACTCAACGCTCCGGATGAATTTGAAGGCGAATCCAATTGGGTTGGAAAGTGCACGAAATCTATTTTCCAACAAAAAAAGAATCATCCAATTTGTAGTTCGGATGAAAAAGTTATTGACGTTTTGAGTCAGGTATGTCTGTGCAGTCCGAATCTGAGTCCAGAACGTGAGAGACTTGGACTCTATCTTCTCTTGGGGCAAAAGTGACGTGAGAGGACTTTTTGAACAGCATCTAAACTTCTCCTTTTCCCTTATCTTCATATGTGTATGTACAAATGTCCCATACACCTGCAATTAGACAAAACACAAAAGTATGTGAAGTATTTTTGTTCTGGATAACATAAATAGATTATTGAATAGTTTGCACTAGAAATCACCTGACAAATATGCATGTATGCAATATTTTTTGTCTTATCCAAGGTAGTCATGTCCTCATCATCCTCCGCTTCTTGAAAACAAAGCCGTCCTCTGCGTTGCTTAGTCTGAAATGTGGCTAACAAAAGAGACAAGGTGTACATGTTGTATATGTATATGTCATCCATTTTTACTTCCCTTGATTTTTGCACATATGACACATGAATAGATGAGTAACTTGCATAGTTCATAAAATATAAAGCCAAAACATTATCACAAGAAGTAGAAGGCATGAAAATATTGCAACTCAGTTTGCACATATAAGTGAAGCTCTTATTCATTTCAAAAGATTGACAATGTTCATCATTAAACCATCTCAACATTGGTGAATAAACCTTACTTGCATCAAATTTACATGATACAACATGCTTCAATAAGCAAACATGCAATAAGTCATTCGACACAGAATCATCACCAAGATTAGAAGTCATATCAATATGATTAAACATTGATTCTTTTGCATCAACAGTTAATTCAATGGGTGCACTCAAAGTTGTTGGTATTTCAGTTGTTTGATCACATGACGCATTCATGAAAGTATCAAGATTCTCTAAAATAGGTGATGTGCTCAAATCACCAGATAACTCAACACATGATGCACTCAAGTTAACTAGGGATGCATCATTCTCATGTGAAGTTATATTATTAATACCTTTACTGTTACCTTGTAGCAAAGAAGGAGCTGATGTAGGTACGGGCGTTGATAATGCACCATACACTTGAGATGATGTCGCACTCACAATCTGAGGTGGGGCTGCTCTAGTAGGTGCAACGGTGTAAGAACCGACCGGCGGTGGTGAGCACGAACTAGAATAGTAGTTGTTGTAGTCACCCAATGCATCCTCCTGTATCTGTCTCTCAAAGGTACAAGCACGAACATACATACCAAGAATGCAACAAGGAATATACTGAAATCTTGCACGAATATCATGGTTCAAACCACCAAAAAATCTATTCATTGTATCATTCTTAGATTCTTCTATGTCACAATGATGCATATAAGATTTGAACTCTTGGTAGTAAGCGTGAACATTGTTGTTGCCTTGTTTAAATTGTTCAAATTTATGAAGCAATTCACTTGATAGTAAGGAGGGAAAAAATGTTGTCTCATTACATCTTTCAAATCTTTCCAAGTTGTGGGTCGGTTATCAATGTTTTTCTTACAATGCACACTCCACCAAACAGAAGCAAAACCAGTAAATGCTCTAGTGGCAGCTCGTACTCGCTCAAGTTCAGAAAATTCATGGTTACTAAAAACTTGTTCTACTTCAAACTCCCGAGCTAGATAAATAGCAGGATTAAATCTACCCTCAAATGACGGTAAAGAGATAACCTGACCATGTGCTTATGTGTGTTGTCCCAACTCTCGTGATGGTGAAGATGTGTCCGTCGTCCAAGAACTTCTATCTCCTAACCTGTCATGATTAGCATAAACAAGAAACAAAATTCGAGAATAATGTTCCTATGAACTACTAGGATGTGGTTGTAAAGTGCTCACAAGAAAGCAAATATCAATATCTTACAAGTTCTTACCATGCGGCGGTGGTGACAGCAACCAGCGATGTCAAATAACTCCGAAAATTGTGTAAAGCAATTGCGAGGGAACGTCACGTATACACGGTGTAGAAATATGTGGAGCTGGGTTGGCTATATATGGTAGCAAAAGATTAGCAATAATCAATTCAGAGATGCAATATTGAATAAACGCTCAACGATGGTACTGTGCTGGTCCTAGGCTAGACCGGATTAGAGACGCGAGCCTAGAACACTAATGATGTCACGGCGTAGCACAACTAGCATCAATGAAGGATAATAAGTAGCTCTGGACAGCAAGATATAAGTGAAGATCACAACGGCAGTAAAGATAATGACGAAAAACAACTGCCAAGCAGGATATACAACAACTCTCTCTCCAACTTTCTCTTGAAAAATTTGAGCCAATTTTCTGATAACTCTTTTCAAAGAATGCTACTAACTCAAGCTTGCCAATGCAAAAAGAATCACTCAATTCTGAGTTGATATGAGGAGTCAAAAAATTTTAAAACTGGTTTGAAAAACTTGAATTAGCTGTGTTCACGAACTTCAGAGGGCAAAAAGACCTATGTAGGATCCGATTTTGAGGTGCCAAATATTGAACTAGCTTCTGCAACTATTTAGATGCGGCTCGTCTCTAGCTTTAATTTGAGTACTCGCGGAGCCAAAACGGACTTCGTATGAGGAAGTTATGCCTGATTTACTGAACAATGCACAAAACAGATTCCAATCCGAATTCAGCTACGAGATTGAGTCTAGATAGATCCGAACTTTGTTTTTTTTCTTTTCTTTTTTTTCTCACACTTTTTTTCCTTTTTCTTTCTCTCTTTTTTTTCTCTGACTTTTTTTTTTACTTTTTTTCTCATTTTTCTCTCTCTCTCTCTTTCCAAACAAACTAGATAAGATGCAGATTGGATCAAGTGAAGATGCGAACGATCTCAACTATGATTATGACAATGAACAGTGGGTAGCACGTGGTGGAAATTGATGGATGGATGGTGGTCAACGAAAGGGATAACGATGCAGCGGCGGCGTGACTAATGTGAACAGAACTTCGAAACTCTAAACGAACTAGACACTAAGACCAGCAACTCGACACCCACGATGCAAACGATAATTCAATAATGCAAACAATGAAAAGAAAATTGCAAAGGCTCTGACTGGCTTGGACAAAGGATGAATAGATCTAACTTTTTTATGGCTTTTTCTTGGACAATAGGTAAGAAAATAAATCTAATCTAGGGAAAACTGGAAATTCTCACCGAGCAACCTGAAAACTGATACCACTTGATAGAGGCGAGGGTGTCTCGATCTTTCGATGAGATGATAACTATCAATTTGGTGGAGTCGACTTTGACGATCCGACTACAAACGTGCACGACGTTGCGCCTTAGCAATCGCTAAACCAACTCCGAGAGGTTATTGACCACGCTGGAGCACGATCAACTTGACCACGAAGGTCTATTCCTGCAAGCAATCAAAGAACAAGCAAGAATATGATAAAGCAATCTGAATATTGCGAATATATATGAAGTATTGATAATGGTGGGGATCCGTAAGCGGTCTTGGTCTGGTCGTTGGACACAAACAAAGTACACGAAGTTGCAATGACTAACTTTTAACTAAACAAATCCCAAGGGAAAAGCTACTAGATGGATCTACTTATATAGGAGCAAGGGGTGGCAGCCAAGGAGGTGGGAGGACGTCCCAAGGCAGCCTAAAACTAACCCTAGGTCGTACAAGGCCAATGGGCCCAAGTGGAGGTGACGTAACACCATTGGACTTGTAGTTTGACTCGGATTCTGCTGACATCAGATTGTTTCATCCATAACTCAACGCTCCGGATGAATTTGAAGGTGAATCCAATTGGGTTGGAAAGTGCACGAAATCTATTTTCCAACAAAAAAAGAATCATCCAATTTGTAGTTCGGATGAAAAAGTTATTGACGTTTTGAGCCAGGTATGTCTGCAGTAGTCCGAATCTGAGTCCAGAACGTGAGAGACTTGGACTCTATCTTCTCTTGGGGCAAAAGTGACGTGAGAGGACTTTTTGAACAGCATCTAAACTTCTCCTTTTCCCTTATCTTCATATGTGTATTGTACAAATGTCCCATACACCTGAAATTAGACAATACACAAAAGTATGTGAAGTATTTTTGTTCGATAACATAAATATATTATTGAATAGTTTGCACTAGAAATCACCTGACAAATATGCATGTATGCAATATTTTTTGTCTTATCCAAGGTAGTCATGTCCTTATCATTGCGTGTCTTCCACAACCACCGCCCGCTGCACCTATCGCACCTCTACAACAACAACAGTAACAACATCGCCTTCCAAATCAAGTGGGACGAGCACATCGCGTTTCTCTTGAGCCTGGTCAAACTTCTGGTGCCACTGTTGATGCTTCCGTAGCTCCTGCTCCTACTGCAGAGGTGGAGGGCCATTACGAGGATGAAGTTGATCAAAATCAGAACTACGTGCAACCACCAGCACCACCACCACCGGGTCGTCCTCATGCATATCATCGCAACGGTAGGGCTGCACCACCACCTGAGGTACGAGATCATGACCATCTTCCTAAACTAAAATTGAATATTCCACCATTTGAGGGTAGATATGTTCCTGATATATATCTTACTTGGGAGTTAGAAACCGAACAACGATTACATGTTTACAATATCCCGAGGAGAGACGTGTTCTTGTTGCTGTTTGTGCTTTCACTAGTTTTGCATGTGTTTGGTGGTCTGAACATTGTAGATTATATCCCATTCCAGCTACTTGGGCTGCTTTGAAAACTGTTATGCGTACTCGTTGGGTTCCACCTTATTATCAACGTGAATTACTTCAAAAATTGCAGCGCTTAAGACAAGGAAAAAATTATGTAGAAGAATATTATCAGGAATTACAAACTGGCATGATTAGATGTGGTATTGTTGAGGAGAATGAAGCTATGCTTGCATGTTTTATGGGTGGATTTAATAGAGAGATTCAAGCCATTCTAGAGTATAAGGAGTATAATAATATCACTCGTTTATTCCATCTTGCTTGTAAAGCTGAACGTGAAGTGGAGGATCGACAGGCATTGGCGTGGACTAACTTTTCTGCAGGTCGACCTTCATCATGGACACCGCGTGCATCCTCTACTTCCACACATTCTACTGCACCAACACCTTCATCAGCTGCCACCTCCAGCCCTGATACAAGGAAGCATGCACAACCACCACTATCTGCCAAGAGCACACCTATCAGACCTGCACAGAGTTCTTCTTCCATGGCATCAACAGGGCACACAAGTGATATTATTTTTCATCGTTGTAAGGGACGAGGTCATTATGTGAGAGAATGCAAATCTCAGCGTGTGATGATTGCTACTGAGGATGGTGGGTATGAGTCCACTAGTGACTAAGATGAGGAGACTTTGGCTCTTATTACACGTGAAGAACACGGTGGAGATGATTCTGAACATGAGACGCAATACATGGCTCCTGAAGATGCTGACAGGTATGAATGTTTAGTTGCTCAACGTGTTTTGAGTGTGCAGGTCACACAAGCTGAGCAAAATCAGAGGCATAATTTGTTCCATACAAAGGTAGTTGTGAAGGAGCGTTCTGTTCGCGTCATCATAGATGGACGGAGCTGCAACAACTTGACTAGCATGGAGATGGTGGAGAAGCTATCTCTCACCACAAGACCACATCCACATCCTTACTATATCCAATGGCTCAATAACAGCGGCAAGGTTAAGGTAACACATACTATTCATGTGCATTTTAGTATCTCTATATATGTTGATTATGTTGATTGTGATGTGGTACCCATGCAAGCGTGTTCCTTATTACTTGGTAGACCATGGCAATTTGATAAAAATTCTGTACACCATGGTAGAAACAATCAATATACTCTTGTTCATAAGGATAAACATTTTACTTTGCTTCCTATGACTCTTGATTCCATTTTGAAAGATGATATTAATAGAGCTAATGAAGCAAAACAGGAGCAGAACAAGAGTGAAAATCGAATTGTGGCAAAAGAATTTGAGCAACAAATGAAGCCTAATGATAAACCATCTAGGGTTGCTTCTGAAATTAAATTGAAAAGTGCATGTTTACTTGCCACCAAATCTGATATTGATGATCTAGATTTCAGCAAATCTGTTTGCTAAGCTTTTGTGTGCAAAGAGGCATTATATTCATTCGAGGACGTGCCTTCCTCTTTGCCTCCTGCTGTTACTAACATTTGGCAGGAGTTCGCGGACGTCTTTCCACAAGACGTGTCACCGGGATTACCACCTATTCGAGGGATTGAGCATCAGATTGACTTAATTCCCGGTGCTTCGCTACCCAACCGTGCACCATACCGTACCAATCCAGAGGAGACGAAGGAGATTATGCGTCAAGTCCAGGAGCTGCTCGACAAAGGTTATATTCGCGAATCCCTTAGTCCTTGTGTTGTTCCTATTATTCTAGTGCCGAAAAAGGATGGTACATCGCGTATGTGTGTTGATTGTAGAGGCATTAATAATATTACTATTCGTTATCGTCATCCTATTCCTAGGCTAGATGATATGCTTGATGAATTGAGTGGCTCTACAATATTCTCGAAAGTTGATTTGCGTAGTGGATACCATCAAATTCATATGAAATTGGGAGATGAATGGAAAACGGCATTTACAACTAAGTTTAGTTTATATGAGTGGTTAGTCATGCCTTTTGGGTTAACTAATGCACCTAGTACTTTTTTGAAGCCATGACTTGCAACAAAAGAGCTACTAGTTCATGCTCAGAGTCAGTTGATCACAACCTCGCAATTTACGGGAGAAGAAGGCTTGTCACACAACCTTGAGCACCAGTCCAACGACCAAACATTCCCCCCAGCGAATAAAATGGAATCAGAGCTGCAACAATTAAGAGATTTAATCACAGTTCAATCAGCATGGTTCTCTACAGTCATATGGATAATGTAACAGAGAAAACTGAAAGAGTGTAGAAAACAGGTCAAAATTAGCAGTGTATCCACATATCATCAGTTTATAATAATGTTGAAAATTAATTAATGAAAGAAATAAAGCAATGGTGTTTCATCAAGTAAGTTCACTGTTAACCTACTAACAAATCCCCCCGGCGTATAAAATGAACGAAGTTTTACGTGCTTTTATTGGACGATTTGTGGTAGTCTATTTGGACGATATACTGATTTATAGTAAATCTTTGGAGGAACATTTGGAACATTTGTGTGCTGTTTTTATTGCTCTATGTGATGCACATTTGTTTGGTAACCTTGGGAAGTGCACCTTTTGCACCGGCCGAGTATCTTTTCTTGGCTATGTTGTTACTCCACAGGGAATTGAAGTTGATAAAGCCAAGATTGAAGCTATTGAGAGTTGGCCGCAGCCCAAAACGGTCACACAAGTGAGGAGTTTCCTTGGCCTCGCTGGTTTCTATAGGCGTTTTGTGAGAGATTTCAGCACCATTGCTGCACCTCTCAACGAGCTTACAAAGAAGGATGTGCCTTTTGTTTGGGGTACCGCATGTGAAGAAGCCTTCACGGTATTGAAAGATAAGTTGACACATGCTCCTTTACTCCAACTTCCTGATTTTAATAAGACTTTTGAGCTTGAATGTGATGCTAGTGGAATTGGATTAGGAGGTGTGTTATTACAAGATGGCAAACCTGTTGCATACTTTTCTGAAAAATTGAGTGGGCCTAGTCTGAACTATTCTACTTATGACAAAGAATTATATGCTCTAGGTCATCCTCTTCTTCTTTTCATAAATGTCTAGGTCATCCTCATTTTCCTCTGGGGCATTGATCAGCTTTGCCCATTCTTCAACAGTTGACTGGTACCTTGTACCTTCACACATCCAAACAATTCTTCCATCTGGATAAAAATGTGCTGTGGAGTAGAACTGCATGATAAGTTCATCATTCCAATGTGTGAGCTTTTGCCCAACAAAATCTGCAACTCCACAACCAACAAAGCTATCTTGCACTCCAGGATAGTGCTCTTCGTTCTCCTTCATGAAATTCCAGTCAACCCACCTCATGTCACAGACAATGGGCTTCTTGTCCAACATAATGGTTTCATAAAAGTCCTGATGTTCCATTGTATGGAACCTGTAGTCAACAGCAGTTCTTCTCCTTGAAGCATATGGATCTTCCATCCTCCATATCCTCAGCCCTGAATCCTTCCTGATTCTCATGTCCTCAGCCACAGGATGGGCATCATTGTGGTCTGGTATCTTGGGCTTGAGCTTTCTCATAACTTGTCCTTCTTCATCTTCCTCATCAGCATCCTCAGGCACTGGGGCCTTGTTCTTCTCAGCAGCTGGAATACTCCTAGTATTCCTCTTTGGTGCAGACTTGGCCTTGGAGGCAGCTTTGGGTGCTTCCTTGGGCTTAGATGTGGCAGCCCCTGATCTAATAGCATCTCCATAAGCTTTGGTGCATTTGGAGCTGGTGCAGCAATTTCATCTTCTTCTTCCATCATGGAAGGCTTCCCAATAACTCTGGCCATGGTCATCTTGACCCTTTCCTTTCTTTTCTTCCCTTCAGCAGCTGGCTCTTTGGGTTGGGTTTCCAAAGAAGCTTGTGTAGACACTCTGGCTTTGGAAATTGGTTGTCTTCCTGCAGGCCTTTTGATCTTCATGCCTGGCTTTGCATTATTTGTTGAGCCATATTCCTTCTTGAGCACAACTTTCTTGGAGATAGCCTCATCTTCCTCAGCTCTATAATCTTCATCCTCTGAATCTGAAGTTCTTTTCCTCCTTTGCCTAGTTGCAGCCTTAGGCAGGTTGCTAGGAGTACTTCTGCTCCCTTCATCTAAAGTTGACGGACTAGTGCCCTCACTCAAGTCCATCTGCTGTTCTGACCTGTTCTGGCTGTCACTTTGATCAGACATACTGCAAAAGCTGACTGTTGACCCTGTAAAGAGTTGTAGATGAGATAGAAAAGATGAGCATCACAAAATGCAGAGGTTTTTGCAAAAGAATGACTCAAAAGTTCAGTCTTAGTTTTCCACAGAAAGCATTTCGGATCCATGGATTTTCAAACTCGGTGATACCGAAGCAGTTTTTGGAACCTAAACTGATGATCTCGGTTGGACCGAGTTTCGATTCGATAATTACCGAGACTGCTAGGGTTTCACAGAATTCTCAAATCGGTTGCACCGATTAGTAATTCTCGGTCAGACCGAGAGTCACTTGTGCAATGGAATAAGCCAAATCGGTGAGACCGAGTTTTCAACTCGGTGGGTCCGAGATGGTTTCGTGAAACCTAAACCTAAAATTTTGAATCACATCTAATCTATGAACTACTTTGGCTGGATAAATGAGTTTCAATTGTGGCAAGATTCAATATGAAAACAATGTGCCAGGAATCAGACGTGGATAGCACAAAGTTTAAGTCCATACCCTAACTTGGCGGTGGACTTGCTACGGCGGCAACGGCGGGGACGAAATCCGTTGACGGCGGCGAAGACCAGCCGATGAGGAGGTCAGCGGCGAGGAGACGATCCGGAGACCACGATGGCAGAGCGAGCTGTTCTTGTGGCGAAGGGTTTCGGAGAAATTTCCAAAATTTTGCCCGTGGCTATATATAGCTCGACCACTGCCGGTGTGGCCGAGTGGAACAACTCGGTGGCACCGAGATGCATAACTATGTTCGATTCTGACCGAAATCGGTGAGACCGAAAAGTTCAAATCGATTGCATCGAGATCGAAAACTCTGATCAACTTGATGATCTCGGTAGGACCGAAATGGAAGGATCGGTTAGACCGAGAATCACTAAGAGGTTTTGGAAGTTTAAGTCTATGACGAATCGGGGACTCCGAGTGCTCCTCACACAGAGTGGTTCGAATCTGACTTGATCAAATTTTGTGATGTAGCATGAATAGAGTTTGAGACGAGAAAAGCATAGATAGCTAAAGAAGGTTCTTAGGCATTCTTGTCCATCCACTTGGCACAAAGAAAAGAATCCAAACAAGCAAAACAACAAGTGGACGTCCTTGAATGAGTAAAATATGCACCAACATGCTCCCACAGTAAAATGGCAATTGAAATATGTGGCAAAGCATGCACAACCAATTTTAGCAACTATCAAGCAATTGGCGATGACTAGGTCATCTATATATGAGTATATTGACTTAGGAGTCAAATGAGAACATTTGATCATAGGTCATACTCATCGTTTAAGCTCAAGTGGGGTTACCACTTTTACATAAGGCATTAATGTGTTCACACCATTAGAGTTGCTTTGACTCAATTCTTAGAGTTAAGCTCCCCCTAGATTGGAGATCCCCCCTTAGAGGGATGAACTAACCTTGGGTTTTGTCGATGATGACTTCATGTAGGTGTTGAAGATGTAGATGCTCAATGTTGATGTAGATCATTTGGAGCAATCCTTTGGAGTGAGTTGCACTTTCAATACCTACATGGGTTAGTCCCACAAGGAACAAACAAGAATATCCATAGACATAGAGTGATGCACACACAAGATGATGTCCATGAAAACATTAGGTTACCTTGTCCCTTGCCTTACCAACATGAGGGTTTGTGACTCCTTGAACTAGTGCAAGATGTGAAAGTTGATTGCACTTGTTCTTGCCAAAATGATATGAGTGAAGAATGTTGGCGGAGTCACTCTCAAGAACTCTCGAGTTCTTCTTCTTCGGGATCCACATCATCTTGATGGGAATCCTTGGAGTTGTAGTTGTACTTGATGAAGTAGAACTTGACGTAGTCTTGGGGACCCACTCGAACGAGGCTTTAGGTGCATCTTCATATGCATCAATCTCTTCTTGAAGCTTGTCCTTGCCTTTGTTCTTGTGGTCTTGTGGTGGAAGATCATCTTGATCTTGTGTCCCCTTGAAGGAAGTAGGATCATACTTCTCTTGTTGAGGAACAAACTTTGTCTTGGGGTATTGATCTTCTTCCCACTCAACTCCATTGACGTTGAACTTTCGTTCAAAACCAACACATTTATTATTACTGTGACTTCCTTGATTTCTTACAATTTCCTCGAATTGCTTACTCCCAGCAAGGCTCTTGTAAACACATTTCTCTATAATTCCCTTCAATAAACTATTTTCTTGCTCAAGTGTAACTTGGCTAAGAGAATCATTAGTGGAATCAAGAGAACTACTAGAAGCAACAACATTGGATTTGACATTATTATTGTTACTACTAGAGGAAGTTTCTTTCTTGTACTTGTTACTAGACTTGACTTGAGGCATGTAAGTAGATAAGAGCAAACGCTTGGCAATGTAAGAAGAAATTTTCTTGCGGAGATCATCATTGATTGCCTTTAAGAACTCATGCTCTTGCTCAAGATTGAGCTTTTCAAAGCGTAACTTCTCATGAGCCCTTAAAAGTTCTCGATGATCTTCAAGATAGTTTCATGAGCCAACTTAAGAGTGTTTAGTTCTTTAGTTAGAAGCTCAATTTTCTCCTTATCATTGTCATTCGTTTGATTAGCATGATTAATTGACGTTTCATCATAGTATTCATCACTAGAGTTGTCAACAAGTAAATCATCATCACCTAGCAAGTCATCTTCATCACTATTAAAATCAACATACTCGGGATGTGTTACCTTAGGACCTTTGGCCATGAAGCATCTACCAATTCCTTCATTTAGTGATTCAAATATGTCGTAGGAGTTGGTTGACACAAGTGCTAGACCGGCAACACCGTCGTAGGAGTTGGTTGACACAAGTGCTAGACCGGCAACACCTTCATCTTGAGTATATTCGGAGTCGGAGTGATAGCTTCTCTCGGAGTGATGGTCGGAGTCGGAGCCGGATACCCATTCACCAACATGAGCTTGATGTCTTTGTTTTGTGTAGCTCTTTGATGACTTGTCCTTCCTTTCTGAATCCTTGCTTCTCCGTGAGGGTCTTCGTTCATAACGATCATCTCTATTCCTCCTCTCTCTTGGTGGTGATTCTTCTCTTTTGCTCCTTCTTCTTGGAGAATCTTCTCTTCTTTTGTAGGGTGCCGTACACTCATTGGAGTAGTGTCCGGGTCTCCCACAATTGTAGCAATTGCGCTCTCGACTAGAAGATCTCTTGTCATTGTAAGACCTTGACTTGGAGCTTCTTTCTTTGCTTCTACTTTTGTAGAATTTGTTGAAGTTCTTCACCATTAAGCTCAATTCTTCATTGAAGGTTGGTTTCTCACTTGATGATGTGGGGGCTTCACTTGAGGCTTTGTAAGCACCACTTGACTTGTTGTGAAGTTTCTCCTTATCCTTGAGTGACATCTCATGAGCAACAATCCTTCCAATGACTTTCGTTGGCTTGAGATCTTTGTAGTTTGGCATCATTTGGATCAATGTGCACGGTATCATACTTTCCATCCAATGCTCTTAGGATTTTCTTGATGATGAATTTGTCGGTCATCTCTTCACTCCCTAAGCCGGCAATCTCATTTGTGATAAGAGCAAGCCTAGAGTACATTTCAGCGACACCTTCACCATCCTTCATTTTGAACTTGTCAAGCTGACTTTGGAGCACATCCAACTTGGATTCCTTGACGGACTCGGTACCTTCATGCAAATCAATCAAAGTATCCCAAATTTCCTTTGCATTCTCAAGACGGGCTGATTTTGTTGTATTCTTCGAGGCACAATACGTTGTAGTTGATGTCACTTGCTTGAGCGTTGTTTTGCAACATCTTCAATTCTTCCGCATTAGCTTCACGGTTCGGTTCTCTCCCATCAAAGTATTCACCTTGCAAGCCAATTCAAATAATTGCCCAAGCAGGCGGGGTTATGTCCAAGAATATGCATTCTCATCTTATGCTTCCAACTAGCAAAATTAGTACCATCAAAGTAAGGACCTCTACGGTGATAATTTCCCTCGCTAGACGCCATACTCTCCTAGGTTGTGAAACCAAGGCTATGACCACCAAAAGCTATGGAAATCAAAGCAAATGGAGACCAAAGCTCTGATACCACTTGTAGGACCTCGAAGTATGTCTAGAGGGGGGGTGATTAGACTACTTGACCAATAAAAACTTAACCTTTTCCCAACTTTATAGTTTGGCAGATTTTAGCTATTTTAGGACAAGTCAAGCAATCATCACACAATTCAAACAAGCATGCAAAGAGTATATAGGCAGCGGAAAATAAAGCACGCAACTTGCAAGAATATAAGGGGAAGGGTTTGGAGGATTCAAACGCAATTGGAGACACTGATGTTTTTGTCGTGGTTCCGATAGGTGGTGCTATCATACATCCACGTTGATGGAGACTTCAACCCACAAAGGGTAGCAGTGCCATGAGTCCACGGAGGGCTCCACCCACGAAAGGTCCACGAAGAAGCAACCTTGTCTATCCCACCATGGCCGTCGCCCACGAAGGACTTGCCTCACTAGCGGTAGATCTTCACGAAGTAGGCGATCTCCTTGCCCTTACAAACTCCTTGGTTCAACTCCACAATCTTGTCGGAGGCTCCCAAGTGACACCTAGCCAATCTAGGAGACACCACTCTCCAAGAAGTAACAAATGGTGTGTTGATGATGAACTCCTTGCTCTTGTGCTTCAAATGATAGTCTCCCCAACACTCAGGGTCATTGGACACGTGTCGGTTCCTTAGTGACCCAGGGTCATTTCAGACATATCAGGTCAGGTTGCCTCCTGGCTATAAATAGCCCACCCCCTACACCATAAATTGGTGGTTGCTCAGAGTTAATGCACAGCTTTTGTCGTTTGAGAGCAACCCACGTCCGAAGCATTTGAGAGAGAGATCCTTGCGAGGACAATGCCCAAAACACCCAGAGCCAAAGAGTGTTAGGCATCACGGAAGTCTTTCTGTCTGCGTGACCTGAAGACTTGTTAAACTTGAGGACTGTGAATCCTCCAGCCTGCTAGGCATTGCGTTCTGAGCATCCAAGAGTCATTGTGGATCGCCGGTGAACGAAGTCTGTGAAGGTTTGGAAGTCTACCTTGAAGACTTACCAGAGTGATTGGGCGAGGACTGGGTGTCCTTAGCTCAAGGGGAATAAGGTGAAGACGCGGTCTTCTGAGTTAAATCTCAGCCTCCCTAACCAGATGTATAGTTTTCACATCAACTAGAACTGATCTACCAAATCCCTGTCTTCACCAAGCAACTTGTTATCCCCCACTTCCCTTTACTTTTCAGTTTATCTTCATGAAGTCATTGCTTGCTCGTTTGATCTGATTGACTTCACTGTGTGAAGACTATTTGATGTAGGGCGGAACCCTACGTGGATGATCTTTCACATTTGGAGTGGATCCTATGGGGAATCACGAAGAACACGCGGAAGAACAAAGGGAAACACGGAGGAAACGAGAGAGAGACCGCTCAACCAACAAGAAATCAATCACACAAGTGCTAGTCACCGAACACAAAGAGGTACATATGATCCACAATCAACAAAGGTAAGGATACACGAGTAGTCGTTCTTCTCCGAGAGGAGGTCTTGATGGGGTCCACCCTAGAAGGGGGTCTTGAATCCGCTTGGGGGATCTTCTCCGAAGAGGTCCTGAGCTCCGAGGAGAAGTAACCAAGTGGATGAGCAAGGCTCTCACACAAACATGAGCTAAACCTAAGCTAACCCTAGAAAGAGGAAGTGATGAGGACATCAATACCATTGTTACACCCACAGCCCCTGCTGCTATACATACTGGACCAATTACTAGAGCTCGCGCACGCCAATTGAATTATCAGGTACTTTCGTTTCTTGGTAACGATTCCAATGTTCATGAGAATATGATGCTGCCTAAATTGGATACATTTGTTTTGCTTACAAATGAAGGGCCTACCATGGACAAGAAAGATGAACCTTGGAGCAAGTTCAAGCATGGAGATGTTGGCATGCGCAAGGGAAACAAGAACGGAGTTACAAGTGATGATTCCAGGACTTTGAAGCCACCCTAATGAGAGCATGAGGCCTTGGACGAAATATACAAGATGCCACTTCATAATATTCGTCCATAGGCTATTCTAGGTGCTTTGCGTCACCTTATTATTGGGCCAGGCCCATGTAATTTCGAAATACTTAAGTGTAGGCTGTTTTAGAGTCCGTATGTGTGGGGAAACAAGAGTTAGGGTTGGTTTGGACCCCTCCCTCAAGGGCCACGAAATTCCTCCTCTTTCTCCATATATACAGCCCTTAGGGCGTCGTTTAGACTTTGGGTTTTGTTTAGATCAAAAGTTCGCCATAGCTGCAACTTCACAGTGCCGTTTGTGTTCAACGACCGGACCAAAGGCGTCTCGTAACCCCACCTTCATTAATAAAGCTTTCCTCTTATATTCGCAATATCCAGTTGCAATCTTAGTTTCTCGCTTGTTCTTCGTTTGCTCGCGAGAAACAGGCCCTCGTGGTCGGAGTTGATCGTGCTCGGCGTGGTCAATAACCCTCGGAAGTTGGTTTAGCGATTGCTAAGGCGTGGCGTCTCGCACGCGTCGTAGTCGGATCGTCAAGGTCGACTCCACGTAAACGATAGCCATCATCTCATCGAAACATCGACACCTTTGCCTCTATCAAGTGGTATCAGATTTTCAGGTTGCTCGGTGAGATTTTACAATTTTTCGTAGATTAGATCGAGTCTGTTCTTCATACCTAAAGTCCACGAAAAAGCCACAAAAAAATTAGGGTTAGTTCATCATATCCGAAACAATCTAAGCCTTTGCATAATCTTTTTAGGGTTTTTGCTTTGTTGAATTGGCGGTTGCATCGTCGTGTCAAGTTGCTGGTCTTAGAGTCTAGTCTTTTAGAGTTTCGAGTTCTGGTCATAAGTTGTCACGCCGCCGCCGCACCATCATCATCACCTTGCCATCTACCACCCTTCTTATCCACCACCAATCCGTATCCATATACCACCACCAATCCGTAGCCATATACCACCACCGCTACCATATACCACCACCGCTGCCATATACCACCACCATATATCCACCACCAATCGGAGTTCTTCTCATATTAGGTTTGTTTTCGAGATCCATCTAAATTCGATTCGTGTTTCCTTGCACGAGTAGGTTTCAAACCACCCTCCGTTTAGGCCCAAAATTTTCCGAAACGCACTTGTCGAAAAATTTTACGGCTATCCTATTTTTAGCTGTTTCTAAGCGTATTGAGACAATCGCCATTATAGAAAGTTTTTTGACCCGTTTCCAGTTTTTGGGTCGGGCAGTCGAAAAAAAAAAATTGGTCGAAAAAATTTCGTGCCCATCCTGTCAGTTTGACCTGGGAAGAGTTTTGAGACACTCGCCATTATAGTGATTTTTTCGCAAAAAAAAAGAGCAGCGAAAAAAAAAAGCAGCGCAACAAAAAAAAGCGAATTTTTTTTTTCCAGAGTGTGCTTTTCCGTTGTTTCCGTGCAGCGCCGTGATTTTGTTAGTGTTCTAGGCTCGCGTCTCTAGCACTGTCTAGCCTAGGACCAAAGACCTGATCTGCGTCGTTGAGCGTTTATTCAACTTTGCATCTCTGAATTGATTATTCTTGACCCTTTTAGCTACCATATTATAAGCCTTTCCAGCTCCACATACATCTACATCGTATGCGTTTGACTCTCCCCAGTAATCGCTCTATCCAAGCTTTGAGAGTTTTGACTACATCGGTTGTCGATCACCTTTCTTCTTTGGGTAAGAACTGGTAAGAATTTGAGATTTGCTTGACGGATTTGTGATCGCCCACCACACCACCACCACCACTTCCTAGTAGTCTGTCGAATCATATTCTTGTGTGTTTCTATTGTCGCTAACCATGGCAGGATCACAAGCCGACGAGACCGACCGGGAGAACATGACAAACAAAGCGCTACATGATAAGTTTCAACAAATGATGAGTGGGCAGGTGGAAGATGTTCTAAATAGATTTGAAGAGGCCATGGAGAAGATAGATGGCATTGAGAAGGCGTTGAAACAAAGCTCGATAACAAGTTTAATGAATTGCTCAAGGCGTCTACCACCACCACCACCGGCTGCACCTAATGCACCTCTACAACAACAACAACGACTACCTCCACATCGCGAAACAGCTCTCCGCCGAAGCGAGCCGTGTCCCTCTTCACTGGCCAAGGCTGCTGGTGCTGCTTCATTGATATACATGGCTCCTGCTGGCGATGTGGGGAGGATGATTATGTGAGAGAGTACGAGGATGAGGTTGATCAACTTTAACTACGTGCAACCACCAGACCACAACCACCAGCATCACAACCACCCGGTCGTCCACATGCAAATAATGGCAATGTTAGGGCTCCCCCTCAGGTACGAGATCATGACCATCTCCCTAAACTGAAGTTGAATATTCCACCATTTGAGGGTAGATATGTTCCTGATATATATCTTACTTGGGAGTTAGAAACTGAACAACGATTTACATGTTTACAATATCCTGAGGAGAGACGTGTTCCCGCTCTGTTTGTGCTTTCACTAGCTTTGCATGTGTTTGGTGGTCTGAACATTGTAGATTATATCCTGTTCCAGCTACTTGGACTGGTTTGAAAACTGCTATGCGTACTCGTTGGGTTCCACCATATTATCAACATGAATTACTTCAAAAATTGCAGCGCTTAAGACAAGGAAAAAATTCGGTAGAAGAATATTATCATGAATTACAAACTGGCTTGATTAGATGTGGTATTGTTGAGGAGAATGAAGCTATGCTTGCACGTTTTCTGGGTGGATTAAATAGAGATATTCAGACCATTCTAGACTACAAGGATTATACTAATATCACTCGATTATTCCATCTTGCTTGTAAAGCTGAACGTGAAGTGCAGGATCGACAGCCGTTGGCGCGGACTAACTTTTCTGCAGGTCGACCTTCATCATGGACACCACGTGCATCATCTACTTCCACACGTTCTACTACACCGGCACCTCCGTCGGCTGCCACCTCCAACCGTGATACAAGAAAGCAGGCACAACCACCACTATCCGCCAAGAGCACACCTGCTGGGCCTACACAGAGCTCTTCTTCTTCCATGGCGTCAACAGGGCACACAAGTGATATTATTTGTCGTCGTTGTAAGGGAAGAGGACATTTTATGAGAGAATGCCAATCTCAGCGTGTGATGATTGCTAACGAGGATGGTCGGTATGAGTCCGCTAGTGACTATGATGAAGAGACTTTGGCTCTTATTACACATGAAGAACATGGTGGAGATGATTCTGATCATGAGACGCAATACATGGCTGCTGAAGATGCTGAAAGGTATGAATGTTTAGTTGCTCAACGTGTTTTGAGTGTGCAGGTTACACAAGCTGAGCAAAATCAGAGGCATAACTTGTTCCATACAAAGGGAGTTGTGAAGGAACGTTCTATTCGCGTCACCATAGATGGAGGGAGCTGCAACAACTTGGCTAGCATGGATATGGTGGAGAAGCTTTCTCTCACCACAAGACCACATCCACATCCTTACTACATCCAATGGTTCAACAACAGCGGCAAGGTTAAGGTAACACGTCTTTGTTAGGTGTGTATTTTAGTATCTCTACATATGCTGATTATGTTGATTGTGATGTGGTACCTATGCAAGCATGTTCCTTATTACTTGGTAGACCATGGCAATTTGATAAAAATTCTGTACACCATGGTAGAAACAATCAGTATACTCTTGTTCACAAGGATAAAAATATTACTCTGCTTCCTATGACTCCTGATTCAATTTTGAAAGATGATATTAATAGAGCTAATAAAGCAAAACAGGAGAAAAATAAGAGTGAAAATCAGATTGTGGCAAAAGAATTTGAGCAACAAATGAGGCCTAATAATAAACCATTTAATGTTGCTTCAAATTAAACCGAAAAGTGCATGTTTACTTGCCACCAAATCTGATATTGAGGAGCTAGATTCTAGCAAATCTATTTGCTATGCATTTGTGTGCAAAGAGGCATTATTTTCATTCGAGGACGTGCCTTCCTCTTTGCCCCCTGCTGTCACTAACATTTTGCAGGAGTTCGCTGACGTCTTCCCACAAGACGTGCCACCGGGATTACCACCTATTCGAGGGATTGAGCATCAAATTGACTTAATTCCCGGTGCATCGCTACCCAACCGTGCATCATACCGTACCAATCCAGAGGAGACGAAGGAGATTATGCGTCTAGTTCAGGAGCTGCTCGACAAAGGTTATATACGCGAATCTCTTAGTCCTTGTGCTGTTCCTATTATACTAGTGCCTAAAAAGGATGGTACGTCGGCGTATGTGTGTTGATTGTAGAGGCATTAATAATATTACTATTCGTTATCGTCATCCTATTCCTAGGCTAGATGATATGCTTGATGAATTGAGTGGCTCTACAATATTCTCCAAAGTTGATTTATGCGTAGTGGATACCATCAAATTCGTATGAAATTGGGAGATGAATGGAAAACATCATTTAAAACTAAGTTTGGTTTATATGAGTGGTTAGTCATGCCTTTTGGGTTAACTAATGCACCTAGTACTTTCATGAGACTAATGAACGAAGTTTTACGTGCTTTCATTGGACGATTTGTGGTAGTCTATTTTGATGATATACTGATTTATAGCAAATCTTTGGAAGAACATTTGGAACATTTACGTGCTGTTTTTAATGCTCTACGTGATGCACGCGTTTGTTTGGTAACCTTGGGAAGTGCACCTTTTGCACCGACCGAGTATCTTTTCTTGGCTATGTTGTTACACCACAGGGAATTGAAGTTGATAAAGCCAAGATTGAAGCTATTGAGAGTTGGCCGCAACCCAAAACGGTCACACAAGTGAGGAGTTTTCTTGGACTCGCTGGTTTCTATAGGCGTTTTGTGAGAGACTTTAGCACCATTGCTGCACCTCTCAATGAACTTACAAAGAAGGATGTGCCTTTTGTTTGGGGTACCGCACAGGAAGAAGCCTTCACGGTATTGAAAGATAAGTTGACACATGCTCCTTTACTCCAACTTCCGGACTTTAATAAGACTTTTGAGCTTGAATGTGATGCTAGTGGAATTGGATTAGGAGGTGTGTTATTACAAGATGGCAAACCTGTTGCATACTTTTACGAAAAATTGAGTGGGCCTAGTCTGAACTATTCTACTTATGACAAAGAATTATATGCTCTTGTTCGGACTTTAGAGACATGGCAACATTATTTATGGCCCAAAGAATTTGTTATACATTCTGATCATGAATCTTTGAAACATATTAAAAGTCAAGCTAAATTGAATCGTAGACATGCTAAATGGGTTGAATTCATTGAGACTTTCCCTTATGTCATTAAACACAAGAAGGGTAAAGAAAATGTTATTCTTTGATGCTTTGTCTAAATCGCTATACTATGCTTTCACAACTTGACTTCAAAATATTTGGTTTGGAGACCATCAAAGATCAATATGTGCATGATGCCGATTTTAAAGATGTAATGCAGAATTGTAAAGAAGGAAGAACATGGAACAAGTTCGTTATTAAGGATGGTTTTGTGTTCCGTGCTAACAAGCTATGCATTCCTGCTAGCTCTGTTCGTCTTTTGTTGTTGCAGGAGGCGCATGGAGGAGGATTAACGGGACACTTTGGCGTGAAGAAGACGGAGGATATACTTGCTACACATTTCTTTTGGCCAAAGATGAGGACGGATGTTGAGCGTTTTGTTGCTCGCTGCACTACATGTCAAAAAGCTAAGTCACGACTCAATCCTCATGGTTTATATATGCCTTTGCCTGTACCTAGTGTTCCTTGGGAGGATATATCTATGGACTTTGTTTTAGGTTTACCTCGAACAAAGAACGGGAGGGACAGCATATTTGTTGTCGTGGATAGATTCTCGAAAATGGCACACTTTATACCATGTCATAAAAGCGATGATGCTGTTAATGTTGCTGATTTGTTCTTTCGTGAAATTATTCGCTTGCATGGTGTGCCAAATACTATTGTTTCAGATCGTGATACTAAATTTCTTAGCCACTTTTGGAGATGTTTATGGGCTAAGTTGGGGACTAAACTGCTTTTTAGTACTACTTGTCACCCCCAAACTGATGGACAAAATGAAGTAGTCAATAGAACATTGTCTACTATGCTTAGGGCTGTTTTGAAGAATAATAAGAAAATGTGGGAAGAATGCTTGCCTCATATTGAATTTGCTTATAATCGCTCATTGCATTCTACTACTAAGATGTGCCCTTTTGAAATTGTGTATGGCTTCCTACCTCGTGCACCTATTGATTTGTTGCCTCTTCCATCTTCGGAGAAGGTTAATTTTGATGCTAAAGAACGTGCTGAATTGATTTTAAAAATGCATGAGTTAACTAAGGAAAACATTGAGCATATGAATGCTAAATATAAATTTGCTGGAGATAAGGGTAGAAAACATATTGTCTTTACACCTGGAGATCTTGTTTGGTTACATTTGCGTAAGGATAGGTTTCCTAATTTGCGCAAATCAAAGCTAATGCCACGTGTTGATGGTCCATTTAAGGTGTTAGAGAAAATAAATGATAATGCATATAAACTTGAGCTGCCTGCAGATTTTGGGGTTAGTCCCACTTTTAACATTGCAGATTTGAAGCCTTATTTGGGTGAGGAAGATGAGTTTCCGTCGAGGACGACTTCATTTCAAGAAGGGAGGATGATGAGGACATCAATACCATTGTTACACCCACAGCCCTGCTGCTATACATACTTGGACCAATTACTAGAGCTCGCGACGCCAATTGAATTATCGGTACTTTCGTTTCTTGGTAACGATTCCAATGTTCATGAGAATATGATGCTACCTAAATTGGATACATTTGTTTTGCTTACAAATGAAGGGCCTACCATGGACAAGAAAGATGAACCTTGGAGCAAGTTCAAGCATGGAGACGTTGGCATACGCATGGGAAACAAGAACGGAGTTACAAGTGATGATTCCGGGACTTTGAAGCCACCCTAATGAGAGCATGAGGCCTTGGACGAAATATACAAGATGCCACTTCATAATATTCGTCCATAGGCTATTCTAGGTGCTGCGTCACCTTATTATTGGGCCAGGCCCATGTAATTTCGAAATACTTAAGTGTAGGCTGTTTTAGAGTCCGTATGTGTGGGAAACAAGAGTTAGGGTTGGTTTCGGACCCCTCCTCAAGGGCCACGAAATTCCCTCCTCTTTCTCCATATATACAGCCCTTAGGCGTCGTTTAGACTTTGGGTTTTGTTTAGATCAAAAGTTCGCCATAGCTGCAACTTCGCGTGCCGTTTGTGTTCAACGACCGGACCAAGGCGTCTCGTAACCCCACCTTCATTAATAAAGCTTTCCTCTTATATTCGCAATATCCAGATTGCAATCTTAGTTTCTTGCTTGTTCTTCGTTTGCTCACAGAAACAGGCCCTCGTGGTCAGGTTGATCGTGCTCCGGCGTGGTCAATAACCCTCGGAAGTTGGTTTAGCGATTGCTAAGGCGCGACGTCTTGCACGTACGTAGTCGGATCATCAAGGTCGACTCCCACAGAAACGATAGCCACCATCTCATCGAAACATCGGGACACTTTTGCCTCTATCAGGAAGGGGATGGAGTATATATAGTCTAGGGGGGCGAAGAGGTACATGGGCATCGGCCCTTTCTTTGTCTTGTGACAGCGGAGCTGGATGTCTGAGCGTCGGGCGGATGTCCGGGAGCTTCGAGGCGCCGGATGTCCGGCTGGGGCGGATGTCCGGGCCGGAGGATGCCACTGGAATCGGGTGCGTGGCGCCGGATTTCGGGCTTCGGCGGATATCCGGCCGGGGCCGGATGTCCGGGGCCTGGTGGCCGGATGTCCGGGCCCTGTAGGGTTCCTGGCTGGGCTGCGGCTGCGGTGTTGGCGTCTCCAGGGGCCGGATGTCCGGGGCCTTGGCCGGATGTCCAGGGCCTAGAGGGTGAACTTGCCCGTTTCCGTGGTCCTCTTCATCCGTGGACTTGGCGGCTCGTCTGTCTTCACGTGCATCTTCGGAAGGTTCCTCTTGACACCTAATGATGCATAGCATATCGGACTTAGGTAGTAGCCATGTCTCGAGTGGATCATATGTGATATAACTAAGGAAGGAAGTCACCTCGTTCTCGAGAGCTCTAGCTCTAGCTCGTGTCATGGGTCCTCTTGGCTCTTGATGAGACGGTTGTAGATCCATGGGGATGATCGTGGGATGCTCCGCATCATCTCCCCCCCCCCCTTGGGAGAGATCCGACCTTGGATCAAAAGCTTCATCTCCATGGTATGGTGCGAGGTCCTTGACGTTGAAGATGTCGCTCACGTTGTATTTGTCTCGAGGTAGGTCGATCTTGTAAGCGTTGTCGTTGTAGCGTGCTAGCACCTTGAAAGGTCCATCGGCTCGAGGGAGAAGCTTTGACTTGTGTTCTTTGGGGAAGCGGTCCTTGCGAAGGTGTAGCCACACTAGATCACCAATGTTGAAGACCATGGGTTGCTTGTTGGCGTTGAGCTTGGTTGCTAGGCGTTGTACTTGGCGCTCGATGGTGTGCCTTGTATCTTCGTGCATCTTCTTGATGTAGCTTTCCCGTGCACTCGCATCCATGTTGGTGCGCTCTTGGAGAGGAAGTGGTAGAATGTCCAATGGGGACAACGGGTTGAAACCGTAGACGACCTCGAAGGGGGACTTGCCGGTAGTCGAATGTCTTGCACGGTTGTAGGCGTACTCGGCGATGGGTAGACATGCTTCCCACTCCTTGATGTTCTTCTTGATCAAGACACGAAGTAGAGTAGATAGTGTGCGGTTCGTCACCTCCGTTTGGCCGTCGGTTTTAGGATGGTATGCCGATGAGAACAAGAGCTTGATTCCGAGCTTGGCGCATAGGGTCTTCCAAAAGTAACTCAAGAACTTGACGTCACGATCGGAGACGATTGTCTTTGGTACGCCGTGGAGTCGCAAGATTTCCCTACAAAAGAGATTTGCAACATGTGAAGCATCGTCTATCTTGTTGCAAGGAATGAAATGTGCCATCTTAGAAAATCTATCCACAACAACAAACACGGAATCCTTTCCATTTTGAGTCCTAGGCAAACCAAGTACAAAATCCATACTAATGTCTTCCCATGGTTGATAAGGAATAGGAAGAGGCGTGTAAAGACCATGAGATTGAGCTTTAGACTTAGCTTTGCGACATGTATAGCATCGGGTGGTGAAGCGTGAGACGTCGCGGAACATCTTGGGCCAAAAGAAGTTGTTGGAGAGCGTGGCGAATGTCTTGTCACGTCCAAAGTGTCCCATGAGTCCGCCTCCATGAGCCTCTTGCAAAAGGAGCAAACGAAGAGAAGACTCGGGAATGCATAGTTTGTTAGCTCTCATAAGATAAGCATCCTTGATGTAATATTGTTCCCAAGAAGTATGCGTCAAACACTTAGCATAAGGAATAGCAAAAGATGGATCATGCTCATACAAGTCTTTTATATGCTCAAAACCAATAACATTCAACTCAAGTTGAGTGACAAGCATGCATATGCGTGAAAGAGCGACGACAACTACATTTTCTTTACCCTTAATGTACTTGATCACATAAGGAAAAGATTCAATAAATTCACTCCATTTTGCATGACGCTTGTTCAATTTAGTTTGACCTTTGAGGTACTTAAGCGTTTCATGATCGGTATGGATGACAAACTCATGAGTTCTAAGGTAATGTTCCCAAACATGTAGCACACACACTAAAGCATACAATTCTTTGTCATAGATGGGATAATTAAGTTGAGCACCGGAGAGTTTTTCACTAAAATAAGCAATGGCTCGTTTTCTTGCATCAAAACTCCGCCAATTCCTTACCACTTGCATCACAATGAACCTCAAAAGTTTTGTCAAAATTGGGCAAAGCAAGAATCCTAGCATGAGTAAGCAAAGACTTGAGCTCATCAAAAGCGGTTGATTGCAAAGTTCCCCAAACAAAGGGAGTATTCTTCTTACTCAAGGCATGCAAAGGAGCGGCAATTGTGCTAAAATCTTTCACAAAGCGATTTATAAAAACCCGCAAGACCAAGAAAACTTCGCACTTGTTGCAAATTGGTGGGTTCGGGCCAAGTTTTAATTGCTTCAATTTTAGATTCATCAACATGGACACCCTTTGAGGATACTACAAAACCCAAGAAAACCACTTTGTCAACGCCTAAAAGTGCATTTTTTCAAGTTTGCATAAAGGCTTTCCTTGCGAAGAGTTTGCAACACAGATTTTACATGATTGATGTGCTCTTTCATGGTTTTGCTAAACACAAGAATATCATCAAAGTAAACCACAACAAAGACTCCAATGTAAGGACGAAGCACATGATGCATAAGACGCACGAAAGTACCGGGAGCCTCCGAAAGACCCATAGGCATCACTGACCACTCATATAAACCAAATTTGGTTTTGAAAGCAGTTTTCCATTCATCACCCTCTTGTATGCGGATTTGATAATAGCCACTTTTAAGGTCAGTTTTTTAGAAAAAGTTGGCTCCACTAAGTTCATCAAGCATATCATCTAAGCGAGGAATGGGATGCCTATAGCGGACGGTGATAGCATTTATAGGTCTACAATCGGAACACAAGCAAAAACTTCCATCGGGCTTAGGCACAAGTATAACGGGAATGGCACAAGGGCTTAAGCTTTCACGTACATGACCGTTGTCGATTAGTTGTTGTACTTGCCGTTGAATCTCCTTGGTTTCTTCGGGATTGACTCGGTATGGAGCTTTGTTTGGTAGAGGCGCTCCAGGGATGAGGTCGATTCGATGCTCAATGCCTCGAAGAGGAGGTAGACCCGAGGTAGCTCATCGGGAAAACATCTTGAAATTCCTGCAAAAGAGATTGAAACACCAAAGGTAGCTCGTGAATGGTGTTAGTTTTGGTTCTCCATCCTTGCACACAAGGACAAAGTGCATCACACTCGATGGGTTCTCACACACTTCTCTCATCTCACTTTTGGTGGCAAATAGGATGAGGTTTTTCTCTCTAGGCGAAGAGGCACTCAACTGTGTTTTGTGGCTCTCACTCACTTTTGGGTGGATCACTTTCCCACTCTTGTCTCTATGATGGGTGGCTTGCTTGTCGGCTATCACTTGAGTAGGAGACATAGGTCGTAGCACATATTCCTTCCCTTTCATCTTGAAGCTATAGTGATTGGTGCGCCCATTGTGGATGACACCACTATCGAATTGCCATGGTCGACCTAGAAGTAGGTGGCAAACGGTCATTGGGACCACATCACACTCCAACGTGTCTTCATAAGCACCAATTTTGAAGGAGACTTGGACCGTATGCTCGACTCGTATAGTGCCGGAGTCACTTAGCCATTGAACCTTGTAGGGTGCGGGTGCTTCCTCTTGACCAATTGAAGTTTGGAACATAGTTCTTCACTTGCCAAGTTGTGGCAACTACCTCCATCGATGATGACCTTGACGGACCTTCCGTTGATGCCGGCCTTTGTGTGGAAGATGTGGCATCTTTGGTTGTCTTCTTGTTGATGTTGAAGGGTCAAGACCTTGGAGACAACGAGAGCGAGGCTCGAATCCTCGTCGCAAAAGACTTGATCATCTTCATCTTCGTTCACTTGCCGGTGCATGGCCACTTGCTCAAGGGCTTCCATCTCCTCATCACTCATTGAGTCATATGTGCCGTCGTCGTTGAGGATCATGGTCCGCTTGTTGGTGCATTCATAGGACTTGTGGCCTCGGCCGCCGCAAGTGAAACACTTGAAGGAGCTTGTTTTGATGGTCTCATCGGTCGGAGTAGATGATGAACTCGAATATATGCCATTGGACACAAGGTGAACTCGCTCCTCTCCGAACCTTCACTTTCCACATGTGAGACATGGTTACTACCTCAAATATGTGTGCTATGCATGACCAGGAACAAGGAGGAAGACCATGGACGAGCTAGCGAGGACGCCAAGTACAAGGACCAAGAGAAGGAGCTACCGAAGAAGCTCCAGCGAGCGGACGTCCGGACGACACCGGACGACCGGCCTCTCACAGCAACCCAAAATCATTGGTATCATCTTGGTATCAACGTGGATCATGATATCATCTTGGTATCATGAGCCACGTTGATCACGTTTTTGGAGCCCCTACCCCGTGTTTTCTAGCTTGATTTTGTTGATTTCGTCCTAAATCCGAAAATCCCCACCAAAAATAGCCCCAAATTTTTTTGTGATTTGTTAGTTTTGATGATGTTTTGTTGATTTTGATCCATGGATTTGCTTGGTTTCAAGTGGATCTAGCATTCCCCAAGTTTCCCCACTTTCCATCCACGAAATCTCTCCAATTTTGCCCCCGAAATCATCAATTTCCGCCCCAAACGAGATCTGGATTCGTCGGGCCGGACATCCGGGCCCCAAGCCGGACATCCGGGCCCTGGAGCACCAAATCTGCTCGGTTCTGGACAGACACCCCCGGAAATCCGGGCTCCACCCCGGACATCCGGCCCCTGTAGATTTCAGCCTACCCGTTTCACCGTTTCGGCCATAACTAATTCATCCGGAGTCCGTTTTTGACGTTCTTTAGCTCGTTTTGAAGCCATTGACATCCCCCATCCCATAAAAATACTACCACCACCATTTGACTCCATAAAATTTTTGAAAATTTGGCAAGTTTGCCTAGGCCTTCCACCATATCATCCGCATAGCCACCACCGACTTCCGCAACCTAACCCATTTTGTTCCCCTTTGCATTTGAGGTTGTTTGAGTTGTGATTCGAGTCTCCTAAGGTGTTTCGTATACTTAGGGACGGTTGCATCTTCATCAACCACCACCACCACCATAACTTCCGCATAGGCTTGCCCACCATACACTTCAACCACCTCAACTTAACCCAATAGTTGTTTGAGCTTGTTTGAGTTGTGGCTTGTGTCTCCTAAGGTGTTTCGCTACTTAGGGACGGCAACTTCAACTCCGACACGTGTATAGCCCATCATTCCACTTCCGCATTGCCAAGTGCAAACCACCACCGCATTCCCGCTACCACCATTTTGACATTTGACGATTGAGATTTTGAGTTCGCGGTTTTTCCGTTTCCTAAGGTGTTTCGGCTACTTAGGGACGAGTCTCCATCATCTTGGTATCTACATCAAGAACACCGCTACTCATCATCGCCGGACGGTAACCTCCATATCATCTTGATATCGTGGTATCCCTACATTGGAGACGACGATGGCCATGGTGGACGATGATACACCCCCCACATGGTTCCATCACGATGAAGATGACAACGAATGGATCATTGACACCTCACCTACAACAGATGAGCGATGCTCCAAAGGTAACATAGGTGATGGTGCTTCTCTTGTCCCACTAGTGGACTCTCTTACCATCGATTGCTCCCATGATGTTGACCCACCTATTACCATGCTTCATGCTAGTGAAACTTCTTCATGCCTTGACTTACCTATTTATGATGAATACGATGATGAGCATGTTGAGTTGCCTAGTTGTGATGCTATGCTCCATAGGACATCTTGTGAAAATTCTATTGGTCACTTCATGTTTGACAATCCATTGAACTTGTCATATGCTATGAGTGAGATCTCCCATATTGCATCATTTCAATCTCAACATAGTAACTATGCATGCCCCATTAAAATCAATCCCATTTGCACTTATGGCATAGATGACGAGATGATGGCCATTGGCTTTTGCTTCTCTTGTGATGATATTGCCATGCTTCCTTTACATGATTTTATGCAATTGCCTACTATTCCATACCATGATCACATTGTTCCAAATACGCATTGTTTTAGATGTTGTCAATATTCTCCATGTGATGTTTCCATTAATGCTCATGAGGAGACCCCCATAGTTTCCTCATACATATTAGGAGATTTTGATTCATCCCATACTTTGCATGATTCACATAATTGCTTGCACCTTATGCATTCCATGGTTAACAATGCTCTAGATATTTCTCATGATGCATTACACAATTTGAGTCTCCATTATGCTATACATAACAACAAACCTATCATGATGGATGACATGTTTCTATATCACGCATCTCATTTATTTGAGCATTGGATATTTTGTGCTAACCGACACATGCATGTGCGCATCATGATGGATGATGTGTACATATACCATGCACACACAATTTTTCCTTTGTCTTTGTTTTGTGTAGGTACTCATGTATACTCGTCAACTTCTCAATCCCAAGAGTTGATTTAAACGAGCTCTTGAGAGCAACGATGCTTTGGGATCCCGTGGACTTTCATTCCCACCATTCCTTTTGCGCATCGAATATGCGCATCTCTTTTACTTGTCTCTCACACGGCTATGGGCTATTTACCACTTGTCACCTTATGCTTATTTTACCGTGTTCACATTGCATGCTATGCTTGCTTCTATGCTTTTGCCATGCAATTGTGACCCTTGCTTGCATATACCCATGATTCACCATTATGATACTCCTAGGTGTATTTGCATGCTTGGTGGAGATCCTTGTTGCTTTTGCCATGTTTATCATGTGCCCCATGCTATTGTTGATTGTTGTGTTGGGAGAGTCATGATGTCCCATTGCTATTTACATATGGCCTCTCGCCAATACATTGATGATAATTTTCTCATATCTTGCTTTCATGCTTGTGCTATGCCATGTGAATTATTCATGCCCACTATTTGCACACATGACATCCTTGCCATGATTCCTTCTAGTATGTTGCATCTTCGCACTACTAGCTTGCTTGACTTGATCGCTATGATTGCTTGCTATGTTGCATCACCCATGTTCCACTATCACTTGCTTTCTTGGGTTGATGACATATATGCTCATGCCTCTCACATGATATATCTTGATCATTGTCTCTTGTGTCCATTAGTTGCCTCTTTCATATCCACTTGTATTGAGTGCAACCATACTATGCTTATTGTTCTTGGAGACTTTGACATATTACTTGTGATGATGCATGCTACCAAGATGATATGGAGGTTACCGCGTGCTTCCAACTCTTACACCGTGTATAGCCAATCATTTCACTTCCGCATTGCCAAGTGCAAACCACCACCGCTTTCCGCTACCACCACTTTGACATTTGACGTTTGAGATTTTGAGTTCGCGGTTTTTCCGTTTCCTAAGGTGTTTCGGCTACTTAGGGACGAGTCTCCATCATCTTGGTATCTACATCAAGAACACCGCTACTCATCATCGCCGGACGGTAACCTCCATATCATCTTGGTATCGTGGTATCCCTCCATTGTATATTCCCTTGCCATTGCATTGTTAACCCCTAGCCTTACTTTTATGCGTTACTTGCCTATCGAGACTAGCCATTTGAGTATTGCCGGCAACGTTACTTGTGCACATTAGTGATCATACCTTCCATTACATACGATACCATATCATATTGGTATCATATCATCCATTGTGTCTCAAGTTTGTTCCCGCATACACACAATTGCTATCTTGGTTTGTGCATTGTGCAAAGTGGCCATAGAAAAAAAAAGAGAATAAGCTTTTAAGCAAAGAAAAAGAGAGAGCAAAGAGCTTGTAAGCAAGTGCCATAGCATCATACCACGTTGCATATAAGATTGTCATATCCGATCATCTTAGATCATCTTGAGAGAAACACAGGTAACTATACATACATAGCATACTTGGGATAGAAGTTTATCAATTTTGCATCTTATAGGTTGTGCACAAGTGTCGTATCCGACTATTGAGCAATCGTGCTAGAGTCTCTCTTGAGTTGTGCAACACGAGCGTTTTCCGTGGATTCCACATTTTGTGCTCATTCCTTGGTTGCACGACCCCTTTTATCTATCCGTGTGTGTGTTTCCGTGTGCCATTCTTTGCTATTGGTCCATTTGTTTCACTTGCGAATTTGTGAATCTCTTTCAACATTATTGACTCTTGCTAACATTTTGCATTAAAATTTTGTGCCACTATGATAGAGGCGGGGGTGTCCCGATCTTTCGATGAGATGATAACTATCGATTTGGCGGAGACGACTTTGACGATCCGACTACAAACGTGCACGACGTTGCGCCTTAGCAATCGCTAAACCAACTCCGAGAGGTTATTGACCACGCCGAGCACGATCAACCTGACCACGAAGGTCTATTCCTGCAAGCAATCGAAGAACAAGCAAGAATATGATAAAGCAATCTGAATATTGCGAATATATATGAAGTATTGATAATGGTGGGGATCCGTGGCGGTCTTGGTCTGGTCGTTGGACACAAACGAAGTACACGAAGTTGCAATGGCTAACTTTTAACTAAACAAATCCCAAGGAAAAAGCTACTAGATGGATCTACTTATATAGGATCAAGGGGTGGCGGCCAAGGAGGTGGTAGGACGTCCCAAGGCAGCCTAAAACTAACCCTAGGTCGTACAAGGCCAATGGGCCCAAGCGGAGGTGACGTAACACCTTTGGACTTGTAGTTTGACTCGGATTCTGCTGACATCAGATTGTTTCGTCCATAACTCAACGCTCCGGACGAATTTGAAGGTGAATCCAATTGGGTTGGAAGGTGCACGAAATCTATTTTCCAACAAAAACAGAATCACCCAATTTGGAGTCCGGATGAAAAAGTTATTGACGTTTTGAGTCAGGTATGTCTGTAGTCCGAATCTGAGTCCGTAACGTGAGAGACTTGGACTCTATCTTCTCTTGGTCCAAAAGTGACGTGAGAGGACTTTTTGAACAGCACCTAAACTTCTCCTTTTCCCTTATCTTCATATGTGTATTGTACAAATGTCCCATACACCTACAATTAGACAAAACACAAAAGTATGTGATGTATTTTTGTTCTGGATAACATAAATAGATTATTGAATAGTTTGCACTAGAAATCACCTGACAAATATGCATGTATGCAATATTTTTGGTCTTATCCAAGGTAGTCATGTCCTCATCACACTATCCTCACCGAGCTCCTCCATAAGCTTTACTTGTGTAGGTATGAGAACCGACAAGGATTGGTACCAATAGTGCTATTTCATTGTCCTCATTTGAGTGAACTTGATTCATTGTCAACATCGGTCAAGGTACATTGGTATAAGTTTTTCTCTTTCTCCCACTCATATTTGCTCGAGTCTTGTGATGGATAGGCAAGGCATTTCATCTCCGGTCTTCGACAACAACGACGGCGTGAACAACTACATCACCAAAGCGTCTATCTTCGATCTACAACGACAAGTGCAAGGCGCACAATCAAGATTGCGAGGCGCATCGAGAACATCTCCATCGACATTCATCACTCCGAAGCAAGGAGAAGGGACTACATCGACAAGAAGCTTGCCGCACATAAAGAGGAGCAAGATGCAAGGATGGAGGAGATTAGAGCCTTGATCAAGTCTACTTCCCTTCGTCATCTTCAAGGCGGCGACATTCAAGCCACAAGTCTTGAAGCGGAAACGACGCAAGTGCAAATCGTCCTCGTCCACATCTACATGGCGACCACCATCACGTTCGTGATCAACATCGCCATGAAGGGCAAGTCACCTCCAAGCATCATGTGCACGATTTACGATTTAACGCCAAGGAGCTCAAGCACGACAACGACATCATCATCATGAAGATGCTCCACAAGCACAAATGCACAAGTCCCAACATGCCCTACTTCACGCCAAGTCGAAGCTTCATAAGCACAAGAGAAGACCGCGAGGCGACCACCACCAAGACGGCGCTACGGCTACATCAACCACTTGACATCTTCGCCAAGTGTTCTCAAGGCATCTTCGCCTTTGGACGTCGGCATCTTCGCCTACTTCCCACGTATGCGCCTACATCGACTTCATCAAGTCCAAGGCGACCACCACCTCTGACGAGGGCGACACTTCCATCTTGGAAGCCCCTCAAGGAAGATGGCCGAGCTTGGGAAACTCCTTCGGTCATGGAGACGAGCTATGAGGTGCCACATCATATGGGCCTCCAACACCAAGACGGTGACAAGGCAGTCGAGCAAGGGCCATCCCTTCGACCACGGCGACGAGCGCGAACCTCTTCAACAACATGAAGACGACGCCCACATTGGCCTCATACTCCGAGTCAAGCTACACGACCGCGCATGGAGACATTTGCACCTACATCTCTCCGGCACCCACATATGTCGAGATGCCCCAATTGCCATGTGAGGAGAGCCACCACCCCATGAGTGACATGAGTGACTCCACCATACGTGACATTGAGAGCATTTCCTATGAGAGGATGAGTGTGACCACCACTAGCCCCACACATGAGAGCATGCCACACATCCTATGTGAGGTTGAGCGCCATTTGAGTGACTCCACCCACCATACGAGTGAGAGCATCCTTGAGGGAGTGAGTGAGCCACAACACTTAGTGAGTGAGGTAGTTGACCACGGCACATGAGGCCACTATGATTTCTAACGACTTAACCTCTACTCCTAGTGTGTTTTCTTCTTTGGTGCTAGGTCTCCTACATGACGACATGCCTATCCTTGATGAGTCTATTCCTCCATTGGAGGCAGCGATGGCCATGGTGGACGATGATGCACCCCCACATGGTTCCATCAAGATGAAGACGACAACGAGACGATCTTCAACACCTCACCTACAACACATGAGTGACGCTCCAAAGGTAACATAGGTGATGGTGCTTCTCTTGTCCCACTAGTGGACTCTCTTGACTTCGATTGCTCCCATGATGTTGACACACCTATTACCATGCTTCATGCTAGTGAAACTTCTTCATGCCTTGACTTACCTATTTATGATGAATATGATGATGAGCATGTTTAGTTGCCTAGTTGTGATGCTATGTTCCATAGGATATCATGTGAAAATTCTATTGGTCACTTCATGTTTGACAATCCATTGAACTTGTCATATGCTATGAGTGAGATCTCCCATATTGCATCATTTCAATCTCAACATCGTAACTATGCATGCCCCATTAACATCAATCCTATTTGCACTTATGGCATAGATGACGAGATGATGGTCATTGGCTTTTGCTTCTCTTCTGATGATATTGCCATGCTTCCTTTACATGATTTGTGCAATTCATCTACTATGTCATGCCATGATCACATTGAACCAAATATGCTTTGTTTTGGATGTTGTCAATATTCTCCATGGGATGTTTCCATTAATTTTCATGAGGAGACCCCCATAGTTCCCTCGTACATGTTTGGAGATTTTGATTCATCCCATCCTTTGCATGATTTCCATGATTGCTTGCACTATATGCATTCCATGAATAACAATGCTCTAGATATTGCTCATGATGCATTACATCCTTTGACAAACCTCTCATGATGGATGACATGTTTCTATATCACGCATCTCATTTATTTGAGCATTGGCTATTTTGTGCTAACCGACACATGCATGTGCGCATCATGATGGATGATGTGTACATATACCATGCACACACAATTTTTCCTTTGTCTTTGTTTTGTGTAGGTACTCACGTATACTCGTCAACCTCTCAATCCCAAGAGTTGACGAAACGAGCTCTTGAGAGCAACGATGACTTGGGATCACGTGGACTTTCATTCCCACCATTCCTTTTGCACAAGGACTACGCGCATCTCTTCTACTTGGCTCTCACACGGCTATGGGCTATTTACCACTTGCCACCTTATGCTCATTTTACCGTGTTCACTTTGCATGTTATGCTTGCTTCTATGCCTTTGCCATGCACTTGTGACCCTTGCTTGCATCTACCCATGATTCACCATTATGTTACTCCTATGTGTATTTGCATGCTTGGTGGAGATCCTAGTAGCTATTGTCATGATTTCTTTGTGCCCCATGCTATTGATGCTTGTTGTGTTGGGAGAGTCATGATGACCCATTGCTATTTACATATGGCTCCTCACCAATACATTCATGCTATTGTCCTCATATCTTGCTTTCATGTTTGTGCTATGTCATGTGACTTACTCATGCCCACTATTTGCACACATGACATGCTTGCCATGATTCCTTCTAGTATGTTGCATCTTCGCACTACTAGCTTGCTTGACTTGATCGCTATGATTGCTTGCTATGTTGCATCACCCATGTTCCACTATCACTTGCTTCCTTGGGTTGATGACATATATGTTCATGCCTCTCACATGATATATCTTGTTTATTGTCGCTTGCCTCCTATAGTTGCCTCTATGCTTCATGATCTTGGAGACTTGGACATATTACTTGTGATGCATGCTTGTTTACTTGAGCCTATTGCATTTGGTTGTTATTGCATCATATGCCTCCATACTATGAAATGCTTCATTGTCCTTTCTTATGATGAGCATGTTGCATACACTTGTTGGGTATCTTACCACACGAATGATAGGTTTTGCACTTCCGCTAACCTCATTTGTTTTTCCGAGTGTTTGCCATGTTCTTTCGTTTTGAAGGATTCACAAGGCATTACCGTCATGAGACATATTGGTTATGTGAAGGCATACACGATGTGCGACACCAACACTTTCGACATCCTCATAAAGGTGAACTCCTTCCCTTTGAGCCATCCTCAAGTTTGCATATTGGATGGGTCACTCTTTCATTGTTGTTTCTTTCTTGTTGTCTACATGTTACATCTATTGGATGGAGGAGCAACATTGGAGATTGGCTCTTTGGACCTTCACATTGAGGAGCGTTCGCACTTATTGGATGCATCTTTGGAATTCCACTCATGCCACGACATCGAGCATTGGTACACCACCATCTCCATATTTGTTGATTGTGCTCATACATGTCATGCTCGATGGACATATCATTCTCACCACAAGTTTGCACCCTATGCATGGATTGACACACATTATGATTGCCTTGTTGCATCTTGTATTCCCATGTCATCCATGATATTTGAGCTTGTTCACTTCCTTAGCAAATTTGTTGTGATCTTTCTTGATGGCATATTCATACATCATGATCATATTGCCCACCATCAATTGCATGATAACATAATCTTATTGAGCATCCCTTGCCATATTCATGCTATTGATAAACCGTCTCACTATGACATTATTTTGCACCGTGGTTGCATTGATCACATTCACAATACATTTGTGTGCACAATGAATGCTTTTGCTCCCATGAATGCTTTACATCTCATTCCATATCATCTTGTTAAGCTTCATGTACTTTGTCATGAACAATCTTGCCTCACGGACTCATTCTTACATGATGAACACTTTGTCTGCGCTAACCATTGTATTCCCGAGTGTTGCTTGTGTTTGCTCTTTTTGCATGTCTATCACCCCGGCGACACCTTGGACTACTTGGATTGCGCCATGTCTTCAACTCCGTCCAACTACAAGTTCGTCCCCGACAACCGTTTCCATGGTGATGAGGATCACGATCCGAGGTCGGATCTTTCCCAAGGGAGGGGAGATGATGTGGAGCATCCACGTTCATCACCATGTACACTCCTACTACTCTCCAAACCCCAAGTGGACATATGACGAGACCTCGAATATACGCCATTGGACACAAGGTGAACTCGCTCCTCTCCGAACCTTCACTTTCCACATGTGAGACATGGTTACTACCTCAAATATGTGTGCTATGCATGACCAGGAACAAGGAGGAAGACCATGGACAAGCTTGCGAGGACGCCAAGTACAAGGACCAAGAGAAGGAGCTACCGAAGAAGCTCCAGCGAGCGGACGTCCGGACGACACCGGACGACCGGCCTCTCACAGCGAGCGGACGTCCGGCCCGCACCGGACGACCGGCCATACCTCCCAGCGAGCGGACGACCGGCCCCACCGGACGACCGGTGCCACAACACCCGAGCCGAATTAGCGGAAGTCCGGAGACTACCGGACGTCCGGACGCCCACGAGCCACCGGACGACCGGCCCCGAGCGGACGTCCGTGCACTGTCTGCACAGTGTTCGGGCCCGAGGCCCATGTATCCTCTCTCTCACTTACCCCTTCATGGACATAGACTATATATACTCCCCCACCTCCTCCTAGCTAGGGTAGCGTTGATTTAGCTCATTGTTAGATAGAGCTTCGCTCATCCATACCGGATCTACTCCACGAGAGAGACCGCGGCCCCTCTTCGGAGAAGATCCACCTTGGATTCAAGACCCCCTCTTGGGTGGCCCCATCAAGACCTCCTCACGGAGAAGAAACTGACTCGTCATGTATCGTCCTTTGTTGACCTTGAATCATGTATCTCCCTTTGTGTTCATCGATCTAGCACATGTGTGATTGATCTTGTTGGTTTGGGTGATTCTCTTGTGTTTTCCCCGTGATTTTGATGTAGGGCGGAACCCTACGTGGATGATCTTTCACGTTGGAGCGGATCCTACGGTGGATTACGAAGAACGAGCGGAAGAACACGAGGAAATCACGGGGAGGAACGAGGGAAAACACTCAACCAACAAGGAATCGGTCACGCAAATGCTAGATCAAAGAACACAAAGGGAGATACATGATTCAAGGTCAACAAAGGACGATACAAACGGTGGCCGTTCTTCTCCGTGAGGAGGTCTTGATGATGGTCTTCTCCGCAAAGGGAGGTCTTGAATCCAAGGTGGATCGTCTCCGAAGAGGTGCCGCGGTCTCTCTCGTGGAGTAGATCCGGTATGGATGAGCGAAGCTCTATCTATGAGCTAAATCAACGCTAACCCTAAAAAGAGGAAGGGTATGAAGTATATATAGTCTTGGGGGCAAAGGGGTACAAGGGACAAGTCCCGGATGCACTGCGCGTAGGCAGGGGAGGCCGGATGTTCGGGCGTCGGGCCGGATGTCCGGGCTTTCCTGAGACGCCGGATGTTCGGGCTAGGGGGCCGGATGTCCGGGCTGGTGGGGTCTTCCAAACGCAATCGGTGATGGGGGGCCGGATTTCCGGGCGAGGGGGCCGGATATCCGGGGCTTCCGGAAGAGCCGGATGTCCGGGCCAAGGGCCGGATGTCCGCCCTGTAACTTGCGGCTCTTTGTGATGGGGGTCGGATGTCCGGGGCGGATGTCGGGCTTCTTTGGAAGGTCGGATGTCCGGGCCAAGGGCCGGATGTCCGGGCTGTCCTGGTCCCTTTCTTCCTTCTCCTTCCCTCGCTCCCGCGCACGCTTGGCCTTGGTCCTTGGGCTCTCCATGATCTCCTCGGGTGTACCTGAGTATGCACAATGTCCGCGCTTGAAGTAGCATCCATGTCTTACATGCGGAAAGGGACGATTCGGAAAGGAGCGAGTTCACCTTAGGTCCAATGGCGCATAGTCGAGGTCTCATCTTATGTATCCTTGGGGCTTGGAGAGTAGATGGAATGTACATGGGATGAGCGTGGGATGCTCCGCATCATCTCCCTCCCTTGGGAAAGATCCGACCTCGGATCGTGATCCTCATCACCATGGAAAGCGGTTGTCGAGACGGACTTGTAGTTGGACGGTTGAAGACATGGCGCAATCCAAGTAGTCCACGGTGTCGCCGGAGTGATAGACATGCAAAAAGAGCAAACACAAGCAACACTCGAAATACAATGGTTAGCGCACACAAAGTGTCCATCATGTAAGAATGAGTCCGTGAGGCAAGATTGTTCATGACAAAGCACATGAAGCTTAGCAAGATAATATGAAATGAGATGTAAAGCATTCATGGGAACAAATGCAATCATTGTGCACACAATTGTGTTGTGAATATGATGAATGCAAACCACGGTGCAAAATGATGTCATAGTGAGACGGTTTATCAATAGCATGAATATGGCAATGGATGCTCAACATGTGTATGTTATCATGCAACTGATGATTGGCAATATGATCATGATGTATGAATATGCCATCAAGGAAGATCACAACAAATTTGCTAAGAAAATGCACAAGCTCATATATCATGGATGACATGGGAATACAAGATGCAACAAGGCAATCATAATGTGTCAATCCATGCATGGGGTGCAAACTTGTGGTGAGTATGATATGTCCATCGAGCATGACATGTATGAGCACAAGCAACAAATATGGATGTGTGGGTACAATGTGTCAAAGGAGTGTTGATGTACCAATGCTCGATGTCGTGGCATGAGTGGAGGTTCAAGGTGCATCCGTGAAGTCCAAGCGCTCCTCAATGTAAAGGTCCATAGAGCCAATATCCAATGTCGCTCCTCCGTCCAATAGATGTAACATGTACACAACAAGAAGGAAACAACAATGAAAGAGTGACCCATCCAATATGCATATTTGAGGATGGCTCAAAGAGAAGGAGTTCACCTTATGAATGTTCTCGCAAATGTTGGTGTTGTGCATCGTGTATGCCTTCGCATGACCAAGTTGTCGCATAACGGAATCGCCTTGTGTCACCTCCAAAATGAAAGAACATGACAAACACTCGGAAAAACTAATGAGGTTAGCGGAAATGCAAAACCTATCATTCGAGTGGTAAGATACCCAACAAGTGTTCTCATCATTCATATCATAAGAAAGTACAAGGGAGCGTTTCATAGTATGGAGGCATATGATGCAAGAACAACCAAATGCAATAGGCGCGATCAAACAAGCATGCATCACAAGTAATATGTCAAAGCCTCCAAGATCAATAATCATAGTATGGTTGCACTCAATACAAGTGGATATGAGAGAGGCAACTAATGGACACAAGAGACAATGATCAAGATATATCATGTGAGAGGCATGAGCATATATGTCATCAACCCAAGAAAGCAAGTGATAGTGGAACATGGGTGATGCAACATAGCAAGCAATCATAGCGATCAAGTCAAGCAAGCTAGTAGTGCGAAGATGCAACATACTAGAAGGAATCATGGCAAGCATGTCATATGTGCAAATAGTGGGCATGAATAATTCACATGGCATAGCACAAGCATGAAAGCAAGATATGAGAAAATTATCATCAATGTATTGGCGAGAGGCCGTATGTAAATAGCAATGGGACATCATGACTCTCCCAACACAACAATCAACAATAGCATGGGGCACATGATAATCATGGCAAAAGCAACAAGGATCTCCACCAAGCATGCAAATACACATAGGAGTAGCATAATGGTGAATCATGGGTATATGCAAGCAAGGGTCACAATTGCATGGCAAAGGCATAGAAGTAAGCATAACATGCAAAGTGAACACGATAGAATGGGCATAAGGTAACAAGTGGTAAATAGCCCAAAGCCGTGTGAGAGCCAAGTAGAAGAGATGCGCGTAGTCCTTGCAAAAGGAATGGTGGGAATGAAAGTCCACGTGATCCCAAGTCATCGTTGCTCTCAAGAGCTCGTTTCGTCAACTCATGGGATTGAGATGTTGACGAGTGTATGTGGGTACCTACACAAAACAAAGACAAAGGAAAGATTGTGTGTGCATGGTATATGTACACATCATCCATCATGATGCGCACATGCATGTGTCGGTTAGCACAAAATAGCCAATCCTCAAATAAATGAGATGCGTGATATAGAAACATGTCATCCATCATGATAGGTTTGTTATTATGTATGGCATAATGGAGACTCAAATTGTGCAATGCATCATGAGAAATATCTAGAGCATTGTTATTCATGGAATGCATATGGTTCAAGCAATTATGGGAATCATGCAAAGTATGAAATGCATCAAGATCTCCTAATATGTATGAGGAAACTATGGGGTCTCCTCATGAGCATTAATGTAAACATCACATGGAGAATATTGACAACATCCAAAACAATGCATATTTGGAACAATGTGATCATGGCATGGAATAGTAGACGAATTGCGCAAATCATGTAAAGGAAGCATGGCAATATCATCACAAGAGAAGCAAAAGCCAATGACCATCATCTCGTCATCTATACCATTAGTGCAAATGGGATTTATTTTAATGGGGCATGCATAGTTACTATGTTGAGATTGTGAAGATGCAATATGGGAGATCTCATTCATAGCATATGACAGGTTCAATGGATTGGCAAATATGATGTGACCAAAGGAATTTTCACATGATATCCTATGGAGCATAACATCACAACTAGGCAACTCAACATGCTCATCATCATATTCATCATAAATAGGTAAGTCAAGGCATGAAGAAGTTTCACTAGCGTGAAGCATGGTAATAGGTGGGTCAACATCATGGGAGCAATCGATGGCAAGAGAGTACACTAGTGGGACAAGAGAAGCACCATCACCTATGTTACCTTTGGAAGGTCGCTCATGAGTTGTAGGTGAGGTGTTGAAGATCGTCTCGTTGTCATCTTCATCTTGATGGAACCATGTGGGGGGTGCATCATCATCCACCATGGCCATCATCGTCTCCAAGGTAGGGATGGACTCGTCGAGGATAGGCATGTCGTCATGTAGGAGACCTAGCACCAAAGAAGAAAACACACTAGGAGTAGAGGTTAAGTCGTTAGAAATCATAGTGGCCTCATCTGTCGTGTCAACTACCTCACTCACTAAGTGTTGTGGCTCACTCACTCCCTCAAGGATGCTCTCACGTATGGTGGGTGGAGTCACTCAAATGGCGCTCAACCTCACATAGGATGTGTGGCATGCTCTCATGTGTGGGGCTAGTGGTGGTCACACTCATCCTCTCATAGGAAATGCTCTCAATGTCACGTATGGTGGAGTCACTCATGTCACTCATGGGGTGGTGGCTCTCCTCACATGGCAATTGGGGCATCTCGACATATGTGGGTGCCGAGAGATGTAGGTGCAAATGTCTCCATGCGCGGTCGCGTAGCTTGACTCGGAGTATGAGTCCAAAATGGGCGCTGCCTTCATGTTGTTGAAGAGGTTCGCGCTCGTCGCCCGTGGTCGAAGGGATGGCCCTTGCTCGACCGCCTTGTCACCGCCTTGGTGTTGGAGGCCCATATGATGTGGCACCTCATAGCTCGTCTCCATGACTCAAGGGAGTTTCCCATGCTCGACCATCTTCCTTGAGGGCTTCCGAAGATGGAAGTGTCGCCTCGTCAGAGGTGGGCGCCTTGGACTTGAAGAAGTCGTTGTAGGCGTACTATTTGGGAAGTAGGCAAAGATGCCGTATGTCCAAAGGCGAAGATGCCTTGAGAACACTTGACTAATATGCCGAAGTGGTTGATGTAGCCGTAGCACCGTTTTGGTGGTGCTCGAATCGCGGTCTTCTCTTGTGCTTATGAAGCTTCGACTTGGCGTGAAGTAGGGCTTCTTGGGACTTGTGCATTTGCGCTTGTGGAGCATCTTCATGATGATGATGTCGTTGTCGTGCTTGAGCTCCTTGGCGTTAAATGGTTGTCGTGCACATGATGCTTGGAGGTGACTTTCCCTTCATGACGATGTTGATCACGAACGTGATGGTGGTCGCCATGTAGATGTGGACGAGGACGATTTGCACTTGCGTCGTTTCCGCTCAAGACTTGTGGCTTGAATGTCGCCGCCTTGAAGATGACGAAGGGAAGTAGACTTGATCAAGGCTCTAATCTCCTCCATCCTTGCATCTTGGTCCTCTTTATGTGCGGCAAGCTTCTTGTCGATGTAGTCCCTTCTCCTTGCTTCGGAGTGATGAATGTCGATGGAGATGTTCTCGGCGCGCTCTCGCAATCTTGATTGTGTGCCTTGCACTTGTCGTTGTAGATCGAAGATAGACGCTTTGGTGATGTAGTTGTTCACGCCGTCGTTGTTGTCGAAGACCGGAGATGAAATGCCTTGCCTATCCATCACAAGACTCGAGCAAATATGAGTGGGAGAAAGAGAAGAACTTATACCAATGTACCTTGACCGATGTTGACAATGAATCAAGTTCACTCAAATGCGGACAATGAAATAGCACTATTGGTACCAATCCTTGTCGGTTCTCACACCTACACAAGTAAAGCTTATGGAGGAGCTCGGTGAGGATAGTGGCACAAAAATTTAATGCAAAATGTTAGCAAGAGTCAATAATGTTGAAAGAGATTCACAAATTCGCAAGTGAAACAAATGGACCAATAGCAAAGAATGGCACACGGAAACACACACACGGATAGATAAATGGGGTCGTGCAACCAAGGAATGAGCACAAAATGTGGAATCCACGGAAAACGCTCGTGTTGCACAACTCAAGAGAGACGCTAGCACGATTGCTCAATAGGCGGATACGACACTTGTGCACAACCTATAAGATGCAAAATGGATAAACTTCTATCCCAAGTATGCTATGTATGTATGGTTCCCGGTGTTCCTCTCAAGATGATCCAAGATGATCGGATATGACAATCTTATATGCAATGTTGTTTGATGCTATGGCACTTGCTTACAAGCTTTTTGCTCTCTTTCTTTTGCTTAAAAGCTTTATTTCTTTTTTTCTTTTTCTTTTTTTTTGTATGGCCACTTTGCATAATGCACAAACCAAGATAGCAATTGTGTATATGCGGGAACAAACTTGAGACACAATGGATTATATGATACCAATATGATATGGTATGGTATGTAATGGAAGGTATGATCACTAATGTGCACAAGTAACGTTGCCGGCAATACTCAAATGGCTAGTCTCGATAGGCAAGTAACGCAAATGTAAGGCTAGGGGTTAACAATGCAATGGCAAGGGGAATATACAATGGAGGGATACCACGATACCAAGATGATATGGAGGTTACCGTCCGGCGATGATGAGTAGCGGTGTTCTTGATGTAGATACCAAGATGATGGAGACTCGTCCCTAAGTAGCCGAAACACCTTAGGAAACGGAAAAACCGCGAACTCAAAATCTCAAACGTCAAATGTCAAAATGGTGGTGGCGGGAATGCGGTGGTGGTTTGCACTTGGCAATGCGGAAGTGGAATGATGGGCTATACACGTGTCGGAGTTGAAGTTGCCGTCCCTAAGTAGCCGAAACACCTTAGGAGACACAAGCCACAACTCGAAAAAGCTCAATCAACAATTGGGTTAAGTTGGGTTGTCGGAAGTGTATGGTGGGCAAGGTTATGTGGAAGTGGTGGTGGTGGTTGATGAAGAAGCAGTTGTCCCTAAGTAGCCGAAACACCTTAGGAGACTCGAATCACTACTCAAGCAACCACTAATGCTATGGGGAACAAAATTGGTTAGGTTGCGGAAGTCGGTGGTGGTTATGCGGAGGATGTGGCGGAAGCTCTAGGCAAAGATGCCAAAGTTCACAAAATTTGATGGAGTCAAATGGTGATGGTAGTATTTTTATGGGAAGGGGGATGTCAATAGCTTCAAAACGAGCTAAAGTACGTCAAAATCGGACTCCGGATGAATTAGTTATGGACAAAACGGTGAAATGGGAAAGCTGAAATGTACAGGGGCCGGATATCCGGGGTGGAGCCCGGATTTCTGGGGGTGTCTGTCCAGAACCGAGCAGTTTTGGCGCTCAAGGGGCCGGATGTCCGGCTTGGGGCCCGGATGTCCGGCTGAGGCCCGGATGTCCGGCCCGACGAATCCAGATATCGTTTGGGGCGGAAATTTTCGAATTGGGGGCGGAAATTGATGATTTCGGGGGCAAAATTTGATGGATTTCGTGGATGGGAAGTGGGGAAACTTGGGGAAATGCTAGATCCACTCGAAACCAAGCAAATCCATGGATCAAAATCAACAAAACATCATCAAAACTAACAAATCACAAAAAAATTTGGGGCTATTTTTGGTGGGGATTTTCGGATTTAGGACGAAATCAACAAAATCAAGCTAGAAAAAGAGGGGCAGGGGCTCCAAAAACGTGATCAATCTAAGCTCTGATCCATAGATGATGTAGGGAGGAACCCTACCTGGATGATCTTTCACGTTGGAGCGGATCCTACGGTGGATTACGAAGAACGAGCGGAAGAACACGAGGAAATCACGGGGAGGAACGAGGGAAAACACTCAACCAACAAGGAATCGGTCACACAAATGCTAGATCAAAGAACACAAAGGGAGATACATGATTCAAGGTTAACAAAGGACGATACAAACGGCAGTCGTTCTTCTCCGTGAGGAGGTCTTGATGATGGTCTTCTCCGCAAAGGGAGGTCTTGAATCCAAGGTGGATCGTCTCCGAAGAGGGGCCGCGGTCTCTCTCGTGGAGTAGATCCGGTATGGATGAGCGAAGCTCTATCTATGAGCTAAATCAACGCTAACCCTAAAAGAGGAAGGGGATGAAGTATATATAGTCTTGGGGCGAAGGGGTACAAGGGACAAGTCCCGGATGCACCAGAGGCGTGGGAGGCCGGATGTCCGGGCGTCGGGCGGATGTCCGGGCTTTCGAGACGCCGGATGTCCGGGCTAGGGGCGGATGTCCGGGCGGGGTCTTCCAAACGCAATCGGTAATGGGGGCCGGATTTCGGGCGAGGGGGCCGGATATCCGGCTTCCTAAGAGCCGGATGTCCGGCTGGGCCGGATGTCCGCCCTGTAACTTATGCGCTGTGATGGGGGCCGGATGTCCGGCTGGGGGCCGGATGTCCGGCTTCTTGGAAGGGCGGATGTCCGCCAAGGGCGGATGTCCGGGTTGTCTGATCCCTTTCTTCCTTCTCCTTCCCTCGCTCCGCCACGCTTGGCCTTGGTCCTTGGGCTCTCCATGATCTCCTCGGGTGTACACAGTATGCACAATGTCCGCGCTTGAAGTAGCATCCATGTCTTACATGCGGAAAGGGACGATTCGCAAAGGAGCGAGTTCACCTTAGGTCCAATGGCGCATAGTCGAGGTCTCATCTTATGTATCCTTGGGGCTTGGAGAGTAGATGGAGTGTACATGGGGATGAGCGTGGGATGCTCCGCATCAGATTTCCCTCGTGTTCTTCTGCTCGTTCTTCGTGTTCCTAGTAGGGATCCTCTCCAAACGTGAAAGATCGTCCACATAGGGTTCCACCCTACATCAGTGTTGAAGCTTGGTTGTTGGAGAAGCCGTAGGTCTTGGATGAGTACTTGGCGTACTTGAAGTCATCTTGTACTTGACGTTCCGCCTTTGTAGCTTGATGTACGAGCTCAATGAGGGTGGAGTATGGTTGGAAGTCGGCGATCTTCTTGATGGGATGATTTAGTCCATTCAAGAAACGTGCCATAGTTTGCTCATCATCTTCCTTGACATTGGCTCGAATCATGGCTATCTCCATTTCCTTGTAGTATTCTTCAACACTCTTTGTTCCTTGCTTGAGGAGTTGGAGTTTCTTGAAGAGGTCGCGGTTGTAGTAGGTTGGCACAAAGCGTGCTCGCATGACATCCTTCATTTGAGCCCAAGTGGTGATTGGAGGTTCACCTCTTGCTTGTCGTCGCTCAATGATTTGTTCCCACCATATGAGCACATAGTCTTGGAACTCAAGTGATGCCATAGCGATTTTCTTCGCTTCCTCGTAGTTGTGCAACCGGAAGATTTTGTCAACCTTCAATGCACATGCGAGATAGTCTTCGGGGTCATTGCTTCCGTTGAACTTGGGCATGGTGAATTTTAGCTTGCCGTAGCGTTGCTCTTCATTGTGTTGTTGGCGATGTTGATGATGACGCCCTTGACGTGGATTGCAATCGTCTTCATGTTGCTCTTGGCGTGGAGGAAGACCATGATCAACTTGCTCTTGTTGAACTCGAGGTTGAAGTGGAGCTTGACGAGCTTGTGGAGGAGCTTGAGGAACTTGACGTTGTCCATGAGGTTGGTAGTTCCTCTCTTGGATTTCTTCTCGAAGGGCTTCCTCTTGATTGCGCCTTTCGCGATTGCGGTTGGCGAAGGCTCTACTTGATTCTTGAAGGGCACGTTGCGCCTCAAGAGCTTGCGCTTCACGTTGTTGTTGTTGAAGACGTTGAGCCTTGGCGTCTTGTTCGTCTTGGTGTAGACGCGCTCGTTCTTCCTCTTGGCGCCGTAGTCGTTGTCGTTCTTGAGCTTGAGCAAAAGCGTCTTGGTTTGATTGAGGACGAGGAACTTGATCATCAACTTGCTCTTGTGAATGCTTGTCATTTAGCGGGTTGCGAGATGCATGACGGTCTTGACGCGCAAGACGCGACGAAGAGTGTTCGAAGTAGGTGTACTTGAGTCGTAGAAGGTGTCGTCGGAGTGTCGACTCGATCGGTTCCTTCTTGATGATGAAGAAGTTGAATGATGCCGGTTTCTCATCAAGGCGCGTATCTCGTCCATTCTCGCATCATTCTCTTGCTTGTGAGCGTCGAACTTGTTGTCGAAGTAGTCTCTTGTACGTTGCTCGGAGAGTCGCAAGTCGGTGGCGAGGTTGTCGATGCGGTCGCTCATTGCTTGTTGTTCTTGGTGCAATGCTCGTTGTGCACCAAAGAGGTGGCTCTTGGTGACGTATGATGACATGTCGTCGTCTTGCTCGAGGAAGAGTGGGTTGGTAGAAGTACTTGGCCTATCCATCATTCCAAGCAAAATGTGAGTGGTAGAAGGAGAAGAACTTATACCAATGTACCTTTGACCGATGTTGATGATGAATCAAGTTCACTCAAATGCGGACAATGAAATAGCACTATTGGTACCAATTCTTGTCGGTTCTCACACCTACACAAATAAAAGCTTATGGTGGAGCTCGGTTAGGATGGTGGCACAAAATTTGATGCAATTGTAAGTGAGACTCAATAATGTTGGAAATGATTCACAAATTTGCAAATGCAACAAGTAGACCAATAGCAAGATATGGTACACGGAAACACACACGCAAATAGATAATATGGGGTTATGCAACCAAGGATGAGCCAAAATGTGGAATTCACCAAGATGCTCTTGTTGCACAACACTAGAGAGACGCTAGCACGATTGCACAATAGGCGGATACGAACTTGTGCACACCCTACTAAGCAAAAATGCAACGACTTCTATCCCAAGTATGCTATATGTATGGTGTTTCGATGTGTTGATCCAAGATGATCAAGTATGACAATCTTAATGTTGTATGATGCTATGGTTCTTGCTCATAAGCTCTTTGCTTATCTTTCTCTTTTTGCTTAAAAGCTTGATTGGCTCTTTCTCTTTTGAGCTCTTTTCTCATGCAAAACTTCATGAACCAAGATAGCAATTGTGTATGCGATGACAACTTTGTGACACACAAGTTGATGCCAAGATATGCACCACTTTGGTATGGTATGTATGGTATGGAGTATGATCACTAATGTGCACAAGTCACGTTGCCGATAATACTCAATGGCTAGTCTCGATGGGTAAGCAACGCAAAAGATTGGCTATGATGGTTATCAATGCAATTGCAAGTTATGAAAAGATGTCGCATTTATGTTACCGTCCTTGGCGAAGATGAGCGGTGGTGATGTTGATGTTGAACCGTACCTAGATAGCCGAAACACAAAAGGATACGGAAACCCCAACTCAAATTCTCAAAGCAAAATTTGGCAACATTGTCGGAGTTGGTAGTGGGAAAGGCTATGGTGGTGTTATGCGGAAGTGGTGGAGGTATGTGGAAGTGTATGTGGGCACCGGGACAAAATTTGGCGAGAGTTAGGCGGTAAATGGGGTGGTGGATGGGAGTTACTGCTGCCAGGGGCCGGATGTCCGGGCTGGAAGCCGGATGTCCGGGGTGCCGGATGTCCGGGCTGGTCAGGCCGGATGTCCGGGCTGGTCAGGCCGGATGTCCGGGCTCTGGATCCGTGGACGAGCTCGATGAACACCGCGTGGAGAGGTCAAATCCGAGGCAAAATTCGGGCGATTTTGTGGATGGAAATTGTGGAAAAGGTGGGGGAATGCTAGATCTACCTGCAACACACGAAATCCGCGGATCAACTCCAACAAAACTTCATCACACCAACAAATCACAAAAAAAAATTTGGCGCTATTTTCGGTGGGGATTTTCGGATTTAGGACGAAATCAACAAAATCAAGCTAGAAAAAGAGGGGTAGGGGCTCCAAAAACGTGATCAACGTGGCTCATGATACCAAGATGATGTAGGGCGGAACCCTACGTGGATGATCTTTCACGTTTGGAGTGGATCCTACGGGGAATCACGAAGAACACGCGGAAGAACAAAGGGAAACACTGAGGAAACGAGAGAGAGATCGCTCAACCAACAAGAAATCAATCACACAAGTGCTAGATCACCGAACACAAAGAGGTACATATGATCCACAATCAACAAAGGTAAGGATACACGAGTAGCCGTTCTTCTCCGAGAGGAGGTCTTGATGGGGTCCACCCTAGAAGAGGGTCTTGAATCCGCTTGCGGGATCTTCTCCGAAGAGGTCCTGAGCTCCGAGGAGAAGTAACCAAGTGGATGAGCAAGGCTCTCACACAAACATGAGCTAAACCTAAGCTAACCCTAGAAAGAGGAAGGGGATGGAGTATATATAGTCTAGGGGGGCGAAGAGGTACATGGGCATCGGCCCTTTACTGTGCGCAGACAGGCGGAGCCGGATGTCCGGGCGTCGGGCCGGATGTCCGGGGCTTCAGGAGGCGCCGGATGTCCGGGCTGGGGGCCGGATGTCCGGGCCGGAGGATGCCACTTCTGCCGAATCGGGTGCGTGGCGCCGGATTTCCGGGCTTCTGGCCGGATATCCGGGCTGGGGCCGGATGTCCGGGGCCTGGTGGCCGGATGTCCGGGCCCTGTAGGGTTCCTGGCTGGGCTGCGGCTGCGGTGTTGGCGTCTCCAGGGGCCGGATGTCCGGGGCCTTGGCCGGATGTCCGGGGCCTGGAGGGTGAACTTGCCCGTTTTCGTGGTCCTCTTCATCCGTGGACTTGGCGGCTCGTCCGTCTTCACGTGCATCTTCGGAAGGTTCCTCTTGACACCTAATGATGCATAGCATATCGGACTTAGGTAGTAGCCATGTCTCGAGTGGATCATATGTGATATAACTAAGGAAGGAAGTCACCTCGTTCTCGAGAGCTCTAGCTCTAGCTCGTGTCATGGGTCCTCTTGGCTCTTGATGAGACGGTTGTAGATCCATGGGGATGATCGTGGGATGCTCTGCATCACTATTTATGTTTGGCTTCATACTATCTTCCATCCTGATCTATACTACCTAGCTGATGATAGTCTTCGTACTTTCACTACATTGCTTACTTGACTATGGCTTGTCTAGTGTAGTCTATCTTCCGCTGCATATCAATAGGTTCATTTCATCTGTTTGTCTTCAAAGGCCTCACGTTTTGAAGACTTTCATAAAAATCGCCTATTCACCCCCCTCTAGTCGATAACTAGCACTTTCAAACCCAACGAGTACGCATAGCATTTTTCAAAGCAGCCGAAGTAGTTGGGATATTATCATGATATAATCTACAATTTTCAGACCACCAAACACAAACAAAACTAGTGAGTGCACAAACAGCACCAGCAACACGTCTATCCTCACGATATTGTAAGCATGTAAAAAGTTGCTCCGTTTCTAACTCCCAAGTAAGATATGTTGGGAAACGTTGCATGGAAAACAAAAAAAATTCTACGCACACGCAAGATCTATCTATGGAGATGCATAGCAACGAGAGGGGAGAGTGTGTCTACGTACCCTCGTAGACCGTAAGCGAAAGCGTTTGACAACGCGGATGATGTAGTCGAACTTCTTCGCGTTCCAACCGATCGAGTACCAAACATACGACACCTCCGCGTTTAGCACACCTTCAGCTTGATGACGTCCTCTGCCTTCTTGATCTAGCAAGACGGAGAGGTAGTGGATGAGTTCCGGCAGAATGACGGCATGGTGACGGTGATGGTGAAGCTATCTCCGCAGGGCTTTGCCTAAGCACTACGAAGATATGACCGGGGTGTAAACGGTGGAGGGGGGCCTCGCACACGGCTAAGCAATTGTTCTGGGTGTGCTAGGAGCCCCCTCCCACATATATATAGCTGGGAGGGAGAGGGGAGAGGCCAAGGGGCGCCCCAAGTAGGTCTAAATCCTACTTGGGCTCCTGCCATAGCCCCCCCCACCCCCTTCCTTCTTTTGGCGCCAAGGGGAAGGAAGGAGGAGGCGGTGCCTCCCCCCTTTCCTTTCTCCCGCAAGGAGGGAAGGGCAGGAAGAGGTGGTGCCCCCTCCTTTCCTTCTTCTAGAGCCGGCGGCCACGGAGAGGGTGCACCAGCCCCTTTGTGGGCTGGTGTGTGCCTCTCCTTGGCCCATTAGGCCCATAGACCTCCCGGGGCCTCCAGGAACCCCTTCCGGTGATCCGATGACTACCCGATGCACTCCGAAACCATTCCGGTGTCCGAATACCATTGTCCTATATATCAATCTTTACCTCTCGACCATTTCGAGACTCATCGTCATGTCCATGATGTCATCCAGGACTCCGAACAACATTCGGTCACCAAATCATATAACTCATATAATAATATATCGTCAACGAACGTTAAGCGTGCGGACCCTACGGGTTCGAGAACTATGTAGACATGACCGAGACACATCTCCGGTCAATAACCAATAGAGGAACCTAGATGCCCATATTGGCTCCTACATATTCTACGAAGATCTTTATCAGTCAAACCGTTATGACAACATACGTAATTCCCTTTGTCCACCGGTATGTTACTTGCCCGAGATTCGATCGTCGGTATCTTCTTACCTAGTTCAATCTCGTTACCAGCAAGTCTCTTTACTCATTCCGTAATACATCATCTTGCAACTAACTCATTAGTCACTTTGCTTGCAAAGCTTCTTAGGATACATCTTACCGAGAGGGCCTAGAGATACCTCTCCGATACACGGAGTGACAAATCCTAATCTCGATCTATGCCAACTCAACAAACACCTTCAGAGATACCTGTAGAGCATCTTTATGATCACCCAGTTATGATATGATGTTTGATAGCACCCAAGGTATTCCTTCGGTATTCGGGAGTTGCATGATCTCATAGTCGAAGGAATATCTATTTGACATTAAGAAAGCAATAGCAATAAACTAAACAATCAATATGCTAAGCTAATGGATGGGTCTTGTCCATCACATCATTCTCCTAATGATATGATCCGGTTATCAAATGACAACACATGTTTATGGTTAGGAAACCTTAATCATCTTTGATCAACGAGCTAGTCTAGTAGAGGCTTACTAGGGACACGGTATGTGTTTATGTATTCACACATGTATTTTAGTTTCTGATCAATACAATTCTAGCATAAATAATAAACCTTTATCATGAATAAGGAAATATAAAATAACAACTTTATTATTGCCTCTAGGGCATATTTCCTTCAGTCCCCCACTTGCACTAGAGTCAAAAATCTAGTTCACATCGCCATGTGACTAACATCCAAAGAGTTTACTAGAGTCAATAATCTAGTTCACATCGCCATATGATTAATACCCATAATTCACATCGCCATGTTAATAACACCCAAATAGTTCACTAGAGTCAATAGTATAGTTCACCTCGCCATGTGATTAATACCCAAAGAGTACTAAGGTGTGATCATGTTTTGCTTGTGAGAGAGTTTTAGTCAACAGGCCTGCAACATTCAGATATGTGTTTACTTTGCAATTTTCTATGTATACAATGCTCTGCATGGAGCTACTCTAGCTAATTGCTCCCACATTCAATACGTATCCAGATTGAGACTCAAAGTCATATGGATCAGTATCAAAGCTTGCATTGACGTAACCCTTTACGGCGAACTCTTTATCACCTCCATAACTGAGAAAGTTTCTTGGTCCTCTTTAAGGCACCTTAGGATAATTTTGAGTGATGTCTAGTGATCAACTCCTGGATCACTACTGTATCCTCCCTGCCACTTATGGCAAGGCACAGATCAGGTCTGGTACACAGCATTGCATACATGATAGAACCTATGGCTGAGGCATGGGGAATGACTTTCATTTTCTCTATATCTTCTGCAACGGTCTGGCTTTGAGTCCGCCTCAATTTCACACCTTGTAACACAGGCAAGAACCCTTTCTTTGTCTGATCCATTTTGAACTTCTTCAAAACTTTATCAAGGTATGTGCTTTGTGAAAGTCCTATTAAGCGTCTTGATCTATCCCTATAGATCTTGATGCCCAATATATAGGCAGCTTCACCGTGGTCTTTCATTGAAAAAATCTTATTCAAGTATCCTTCTAAGCTATCCAGAAATTATATATCATTTCCAATCAATATTATGTCATCCACATATAATATCAGAAATGCTACAGAGCTCCCACTCACTTTCTTGTAAATACAGGCTTCACCATAAGTCTGTATAAAACCATATGCTTTGATCACCTCATCAAAGCGTCTATTCCAACTCCGAGATGCTTGCACCAGTCCATAGATGGATCGCTGGAGCTTGCGCACTTTGTTAGCACCATTAGGATTGACAAAACCTTTTGGTTGCATCATATACAACTCTCTTTTAAGGAATCTATTAAGGAATGCAGTTTTGATGTCCATTCGCCAGATTTCATAATTATAAAATGCGGCAATTGCTAACATGATTCGGACTGACTTAAGCATTGCTACGGGTGAGAAGGTCTCATCGTAGTCAACCCCTTGAACTTTTCGAACACCTTTCGTGACAAGTTGAGCTTTGTAGATGGTGACATTACTATCAAGGTGTCAGGACCCCGATCCCAAGTCACATCATCTAGCCGGTAACATCTCATATCACTTTGCGGCCTCACGCACGGTATTCCCACGGGTGTCACCTTACCATGGCCCGGGACCGTTTGTGCCTTTTGGCTCACGTATATGATAGTGTCGCTAGCATCCATATGACAGAGAACCCGGGCCGACATGACTAGTCGTGAACCCAAACCGGCACTAACCCATGGGGATAGGCATACATGAATCACATCAAGCATGTCGGTCAGCAGCGTGTGAATCCGGGCTGTAGCACTGGGCTAACAGGACTCCGGGAACCCGGGCTGTAGCAGGCTAGGCAGGACTCCGGATGTCACCGTGTGACATTTCCCCGAAGGGACAGACACAGAAACGAAGTGAAACACATGCCGGCCAGTCAAGTGTCCTGAGCAATAGTGATGGGCTAGCAGGACTCCGGTGAACCGGGCTGTAGCGGACTACTATGGCTCAAGGAAGCACTAGAATACATTTCCCCATAAGAGAGGCTGCCAAGGATAAACAACTAGATTGTCGGATCCCACATATACCAAGCATTTCAAACATACACACAATATGCTCGATATGTGTAAATACAACATGGCATCACAACATAACTCCACGACTCAAAGTATTTATTCATTAGGCTCCGAGGAGCGAGATATTACAAACATGGGTCTCATGACCCAACATTCAGAGCATACAAGTCAAAGCACAAGCGGAAGCTTAACATGTCTGAGTACAGACATCTACAAATGAAAAAGGCTGAGAAGCCTGACTATCTACCAGATCCTGCCGAGGCCACAAGATCCTATTCGGGTTCCATCCGCAGGGAGTCCGGCCGAGGTTTCCACTAACGGCCCCGAACGATGTGTGCAGGGTTCCCGAGACACCAAATGGGCGAATCGGTACACCGTGCCACGTGCCTACCGCAACACAGCCCACCCCTAAGGTCAGCACAAGGCGGCCCCCAAAGATGCTACAAATACCAGAAACTACTTTGCAACTCCCGGACAGAGGACAAGAGTGGTTAATAAGTCGAGAGGGTCAATTAAGGATCCCAATGTGTGGTAGTAACTGTTTCATGGATCACAAACACAGAACTCAGTTCCTGAGGACGGTTTCAACGAGACAACCCACCATGTACTCCTACATGGCCTCTCACCGCTACCTTTACCAAATCGTGTTCACACACTTTGCTCACACACACAGTAGGACATGCTCACACACCTCTGATTCATCCTCGATGAATCAGACCTGAATCAACTCTAAGCAGTAGCAGGCATGACAAACAAGCATGAATGAGTAGGCACAACAGGGCTCAAACAACTCCTACTCATGCTAGTGGGTTTCATCTATTTATCATGGAATGACAGTCATGCAAAGGATAAAGGGGTTCAGCTACACCGCAAGTAACAGATGAATCGTTGTTGTCCTAATGCAAGAAAAGAGAGCAGGAGCGAGAGAGTGGGATTGTATCGGAATGAACAAGGGGGTTCTGCTTGCCTGGCACTTCTGAAGATAATATAGTTCTTCATCGGTGTCATCGAACTCATCGTCGGTACATCGTCTACTGAGAGGGGACAAACACCGACAAACAAAGGAGAAACACAATCAATGCCATGCAACAATATGATGCATGAAGATGACATGGCAATATGCTGTTGATTGGCCTAATGCATCTAGCAACAAGTTAAATGGGGTCGGTTTGAACACTAGGTTCAAATTCAAACTCCATATGTGAGAGTTCAAATGCCATTTAATTGATTTGACCTGATCATCAGGTATAAGTTGTTCTAACATGCATGAAAATTGTACAGATGGATAGATTGGATTTTTCTGATCATTTTTCATATATAAATTTTTTAATTTGGAGTTACGGTTGAATTTCTATGAATTTTAGAAGTTTAGATCATTTTCTGAAATTTAGAAATCATTTCTGATTTATTTTAATTCCAGAAAATGTTTACTGCGTCAACAGTAGGTCATGCTGACCTCAGCAGGTCAACAAGCGTCGACCAGGTCAAACCTGACCAGTGGGGTCCACTGGTCAGTGACCTAGCGTTGTTCAGTGTCAATGGCAGGTGGGTCCGGGTCAATGAACACGTCGGCCACGATTAACTCGACGAGTGGGTCCCGCGTGATTATAAACTAATCTAAATAGAAATAAAACCTTGATTATTTAGGGCGTGGGGGCCCAGGTGTCAGTGAGCTAGGTGGGTTAGTTAGGGCGTCATTAGTAGCTAATTAACCATGCCACGTCAGCATCGCCGGAGCTCAACGCCGGCGACCTGGAAACGCGGCGGTGACCCCTCGGACGGGCACGAGAGCGGCGTCCGAGGCAACTGGGGCGTAGCCCGGGCTTGTCCGCATCCAGGGGAGCAGACGGGAGGAGCTAGGAAGGCCGGAGCTCTTCGGAGCGAAGCTCGCGGCGGCGGCCGGAGCTCGGCTCGAGCGGGCGTGCGGCTACGGTGCACGGGGAGGCAGGAGAGGAGGGGAACTGGCGCGGGGGGCCGACAAGGGACGGAAGAGACGACAAGCGAAGCCTGGGAGGCGCCGACGGCGAGCGGCGACGGAGATCCACGTCGGCCGGAGGTGATGAAGGCGATGGGGACGGCTCCACGGGGCGTCCGGCGATGCACAACTTGGCGGAGAGGCTACAAAGCGAGGAGGCGGAGCTCCTGCGTGTGTCGGAGAGGCGAGGGGAAGGCGGTGGCTACGGTGGTGCTCGTCGGCGGCGGTGGCGTTCGGTGAGAGAAAGCGAGGAGAGGAGAGGAGAGGACCGGGGAGAGTGAGAGAGTGCAGGCGGCAGCGTGGCGTCACAGGGCATCCAGCAGACGAGAGGGAGGACAGCAGGCAGAGAGGGAGGTGGCGCGGTGCAGCGTGCTGCTTGGCACGCGCCTGCCTCTGGCCGGGAGGAAGACGACAGGGGAGGGGGACAGGGGTCAGGCTGCTTCTTTGGGTCAGCCACTTGGGCGGCTAGGGCCTTGAGAACCGGCCTGCAGGGAGGTAAGTGCCAGGTAGGTTTTTTCCCATTTTGTTTCTGTTTTCTATTTTGTTCTGTTTTGTTTTGGTTTAGTAAAAACACTAAACCATTTTATAAAATCCTGAAAATAATTATGTGGCTAGAACTAAAATATACCAAACCACAGAAAATGTTCCAGAATTATTGGACATATATTAAATATATATAAAATATATATCCAATGCAAATAGTTATTGAATTAATTCAAAGGCCCAAAATAATGTTTCAGTCACTCCAAAAATATTGGTTTTCATTTTACCTCATGCCAATATTTTCACAGAATAACAGGAACATTTTCTTGGACTCATTTGATGAGGTTTAAATGTTGGTTGTTTTTAGGGGGTTTCTGAGGCTTTGCAAATTCCTCAATTGAAATTTCATTTGAATTTAAACATGATGCACACATGGAAGTTGGCATAGGTCAGACCAGGATTAGGGATGTGACAACTCACCCCCACTAAACAAGAATCTCGTCCGAGATTCAAGACGTGAGGTAAGAAGACAGAGGGGGCACAAGCTAACACGGTCTTCACGATCCAAAGTTGCACTTCATAAGAACGTTGACATGATCACCATCTTTGTCTCGACGTCTTGCCTTGAGAACTACATCCAACATGACAACGAGAAGAAAGGGGGGATTTAGAAGAATCAATCTTCTTGAGGTTCGAACAATTTAGGATCATCTTAATGATCACAAGATCAACTCACGGAATGAGACATAGAAACATCTCTGGAGCTGAGAGGTAAAGCATGCATCAGGAGCGACAGAAGAAACAATTTGACGAGGGTTTCAAAGTAGCGAGGGAAATTGCCATGATTCCAAAACGGGGCACCTCAGGGAAGGTGACTCGAAGAGCTATTCCCTTAAGGGGCAAAAGAATTACTTTTGATATAGAGATCATTGTGACTCTTTATACCAGCCTAAGGCAATCACAATCGATCATTTGAAGGAGTTCGAAAGAATGACATACTCAATGGATGATTTTGCTTATCATCGGAAATGGATGGGACCCATGGTAGGACCACTGTTGAGGATGATTCTGAACAAGAATTACTAGGAAGGCAGCCCATAAAAAAATTGGCACAATGGGGTGCAAACTGGGAACAGAATGCAAATGTTGGGAATGTTCCAACCATCATATCTGCCTGAGATTCAGATCCGATTGGTGATAGGATACTTCAGACTCAGCATGTCTGAAAGAAAGTTTGCAACACGATTCGATGAGATGGCGCTGCAAGGTTCTCGAGGAATGAACTAAGATAGCAAGCCCCAAAACATGAGCTAGTTCTGCTAAACACATGTGAACACACTGTCCCAGACAAGCATGACCACATGGTAGTCTTATAATAAAACACTACCAAGTTCAGGTGGGGAACCATCTTCGAGGATAACGAAGTCTGTACGCAAGTCCATGGATTAGATCCCAAGCATAGACTTCTCTTCCTTGAACAAATCGGTCAGTGGCTTGATGTGCTAGGAAATACATATGGAATGGAGATGATCAGTCTATCAAACCACAGAATACTTTGCACATGCTTGACTGACTTGGGATGATTCCAGCGGGAGTAAAACAAACTTTCTCGAATTCACGGCGGCAACTTGCTTCAAATGCACATGAACTAGTGGAAATCACTTCTTTCATCCAAACATATACCTCATGAATGGAACACGAAGGCATTGCTTACAAAAGTTTCCAACACTAGGTTGATGTTCAACATGAATCATCGGGGAGACAAAATGCTGCTGATGGACTCAATAGCAACTCATCGGAATTTCCATATCACTGGACTTCCACCATCATGTGAACACGGTGATAGCATTGGTCAGACCAAAAGATATAATGGTGTATGCCCGAGGAATCAACCACGAGTAAGACAACATTATGAATAGCGTTGGTTCTGATTTGATTTGATGACAACCCATACTCAAATCAAAGATTGGATAAGATGATAGATCCAATCACTGATCACGAGGACTAATTGATGAGGATATCATCTTTCTTCAACACACACAACACAAAGATATCCCTTCAGAAAGTACCAAATTCGGCAAAGCTTTTTATCTTCCAACTCTCCAAGTTGTTGTTTAGCTTAACAAACTAGCTCAGGGGTATCCAACACAGATTCTTGGAGAAGGGGTGGTTTACAAGAAACCATCTTCATCACGAGCTCAACATAACGGTCAAGGGACAACCTGGTGATACTTCCGAGGAGATATTTGGAACATCACAAACCATCGTTATGTTACTAAGCTCGAGAACAATCTTGCTTTTCAGGGCAAGACGATATGATCAAAGAGCGAGGGATTGACACAATCCTAACTCATTGATCGAAGAGTGCACCAGAAATAAGGGCTAGGTAGCACGATCAATCTTAGGATGATGATTCAATAACCAACACGCTAAGAATGAGAATATTGTCCATTTACTACCAAGCAACGAGGTTGCTAGGAGTATCGCTTTCACACATCACATTTCACTTGTCGGCATTCCGGTTACAACAACACGGGACCGAGAAATGAATAATAATAGCGAGGAGTATCACTACGTCAAAAATTCATGAGAAATGGTGCAATTCTCATGACAATCCTGACATAAAGGGGGTAATACTCCGAGGTAGAACAGAATCAAAAGCTGGATTGGCATTTTGGCCTGCGGAATACAACTACTTTGACCCAACCCTGGATATGTTTGAGGTACTGGAGTTTGTTTCTCCTGGTCATTCCGGAATAGAATGGCTTGACGGACCACATGAGTAATAGGCATCGATGAACACGAATGAACAATTACCCCTGACTATCAATTGATAGACGAAGGTCGGAATACAACTGAAGAGGGACAACTCAAAGGAACATGTAACTTTTCGAGTTGTGGAGGCATGGATTAGTATGTCGAGCAAAGTTCAACATTTCTTCCGGATAACCCATGCGGAGAAGGTAGAGTTGGCAGAGTCACAATTATGAATGGAGAACTCCTCAAGAGTACTCTGATTGTGATCTTTTAATCCAAAGAACTTCTGCCTTATTGGTTCATGGTATTTGGAAGAAGGATATACCACGGACCTCGAGGACTATCGCAAAGGTTACTAATATCCTCAAGGAACTAGCAAATACTAACAACATGATGTAGGGTGAATCTCGGGTTCAAGAACCCAGGAATAGAATGCCTACTAACTAATAACATCACGGGATGCTTTCAAGAATAATGGCCAGAATCATCACACTTTGGGGATACAAAAGCATTGCTAAATTACTAGGTGACTTCCTAAAACACCTAGGGTCATAATAATAGCTCCAACATATATGCCGAGGCAACAAAGTACCTCAACTTACCGATTAGTGTGCTTATCCTGACCCAAAGGAACAACGGGGTGGAAAGAAAGGATTTGCAAATGCATCAGACTAATTAGAAACCTAGGATGACTCGGACAGCATAACGGCTGTAAATGCTCAAAATGATTTGAGACATCCTGCAAAAATAGTGGCATAACCACTCAGAAGCACAAAATCAAGGTTCCGAGACCAACTATGAACACACGAAAGTAGTAGAAACTGAACTGGGGCTTAAAACCAACAATCATATAGGTCTATGGATTAGTAACACGTCATCCTGATAGATAGATGAGAAGGCCTAGTTCTTAAACCCCGTAGAAAAGAATAGGCTGACTCAGATCAGAAGGCCATGAGGTATAAGGAGTAAAAAGAGCCTTACGTTCCCTTCCACAATCAATTCCCTTACATAACTAAAGCATTTCTAGACACAACTTGACCGGTTTGGCTTGGTAATCCTCTGAGCGGTCGAGCTCGATACCAATCTTTGTCGGGACCCGATCTCAAGTCACATCGATCTAGCTGGTAACATCTCATATCACTTTGGGGCCTCACGCACGGTATTCCCACGGGTGTCGCCTTACCATGGCCCGGGACCGTTTGCGCCTTTTGGCTCACGTATATGATAGTGTCGCTAGCATCCATATGATAAAGAACCCGGGCCGACATGGCTAGTCGTGAACCCAAAGCGGCGCTAACCCATGGGGACAGGCATACATGAATCACATCGAGCATGTCGGTCGCCAGCGTGTGAATCCGGGCTATAGCACTGAGCTAACAGACTCGGGAACCCGGGTCAGCAAAGGTGCTAGGCAGACTCGGATGTCACCGCTTGACATTTCCCGAAGGGACGGAACCACGAGCAGTAAAACACATGTCGACCCGGTCAAGTGTCCGCATCAGTAGTGTTGGGCTAGCAGGACTCGGTGAACCGGGCTGTAGCGGACTACTATGGCTCAAGGAAGCACTAGACTACATTTCCCCATAAGAGAGGCTGCCAAGGATAAACAACTAGATTGTCGGATCCCACACATACCAAGCATTTCAAACATACACACAATATGCTCGATATGTGTAAATACAACATGGCATCACAAAATAACTCTACGACTCAAAGTATTTATTCATTAGGCTCCGAGGAGCGAGATATTACAAACATGGGTCTCATGACCCAACATTCAGAGCATAAAAGTCAAAGCACAAGCGGAAGCTTAACATGTCTGAGTACAGACATCTACAAATGAAAAAGGCTGAGAAGCTTGACTATCTACCAGATCCTGCCGAGGGGACAAGATCGTAGCTGAGGTAACAAGCTAAACGTCGAAGTCCACGCGGAACTACTAGCGAGACCGAAGTCTCTCTGCAAAAACATAAAATAGGCAAACGTGAGTACAAATGTACCAAAGAAGACTTACATCGTAATCTAGCTACATATGCATCATTATCAACAAAGGGATGGTGGAGTTTGAAAGCAAGCCAGCTTTGACTCGGTGGCTATCCCGAACTACGATCGCAAGTAACTCTTTTGAGGTGGCGCACACGAGTCCACATATTCACCATATCAATACACCACTATGGATCCGCCTCCGTCTTCCTACGAGCAACGCCATCCATAGCACTCACGCTTATCTTGGCATTTTAGAGTATCCACTTTCACTTGTCTATGAACCGTTATAGGCAACCCGAAGTCCTTCAGCGCGGACACGGCTATTCGAATAGATGATGTTAACCCTGCAGGGGTGTACTTCTTCACACACGCTCTCGCCACTTACCACCATGTACACGTCGTGTATCTCGGCAACCTTCAAGCGGAAGCCTGGCAAGGGTGTCGGCCACGGCCTGACTAAACACACGAGTCCCTAGTCCAGGTTTATCGCCTATTCGGGTTCCATCCGCAGGGAGTCCGGCCGAGGTTTCCACTAACGGCCCCGAACGATGTGTGCAGGGTTCCCGAGACACCAAACGGGAGAATTGGTACACCGTGCCACGTGCCTACCGCAACACAGCCCACCCCTAAGGTCAGCGCTGCGTGCGGCCCCAGCATGCTACAAACACCAGAAACTACTTTGCAACTCCCGGACAGAGGACAAGAGTGGTTAATAAGTCGAGAGGGTCAATTAAGGATCCCAATGTGTGGTAGTAACTGTTTCATGGATCACAAACACAGAACTCAGTTCCTGGGGACGGTTCCAATGAGACAACCCACCATGTACTCCTACATGGCCTCTCACCGATACCTTTACCAAATCGTTTTCACACACTTTGCTCACACACACAGTAGGACATCTTCACACACCTCTGATTCATCCTCGATGAATCGCACTCAATCAACTCTAAGCAAGAGCAGGCATGACAAACAAGCATGAATGAGTAGGCACAACAGGGCTCAAACAACTCCTACTCATGCTAGTGGGTTTCATCTATTTACCGTGGAATGACAGGTCATGCAAAGGATAAAGGGGTTCAGCTACCGCAGCAAGTAACAGATGAATCGTTGTTGTCCTAATGCAGTAAAAGAGAGCAGGAGCGAGAGAGTGGGATTGTATCGGCATGAACAAGGGGGTTTTGCTTGCCTGGCACTTCTGAAGATAATATAGTTCTTCATCGGTGTCATCAAACTCATCGTCGGTACGTCGTCTACTGAGAGGGGACAAAAACCGACAAACAAAGGAGAAACACAATCAATGCCATGCAACAATATGATGCATGAAGATGACATGGCAATATGCTGTTGATTGGCCTAATGCATCTAGCAACAAGTTAAATGGGGTTTGTTTGAACACTAGGTTCAAATTCAAACTCCATATGTGAGAGTTAAATGCCATTTAATTGATTTGACCTGATCAGCAGGTATAAGTTGTTCTAACATGCATGAAAATGGTACAGATCGATAGATTGGATTTTTCTGATCATTTTTCATATATAAATTATTTAATTTGGAGTTACGGTTGAATTTCTATGAATTTTAGAAGTTTAGATCATTTTTTGAAATTTAGAAATCATTTTTTATTTATTTTAATTCCAGTAAATGTTTACTGCGTCAGCATTAGGTCATGCTGACCTCGGCAGGTCAACAGGCGTCGACTAGGTCAAACCTGACCAGTGGGGTCCATTGGTCAGTGACCTAACGCTGTTCAGTGTCAATGGCAGGTGGGTCCGAATTAAGAATTGACACGTCGGCCTGATCAACTCATCGATCGGTGGGTCCCGCGTGATTATAAACTAATCTAAACAGAAATAAAACCTTGATTATTTAGGGCGTGGGGCCCAGGTGTCAGTGAGCTAGGTGGGTTAGTTAGGGCGTCATTAGTGGCTAGTTAACCATGCCACGTCAGCATCGCCGGAGCTCAACGCAGGCGACCTGGAAACGCGGCGGTGACCCCTCGGACGGGCACGAGAGCGGCGGCCGAGGCAACTGGGGCGTAGCCCGGGCTCGTCCGCATCCAGGGGAGCAGACGGGAGGAGCTAGGGAGGCCGGAGCTCGCCGGAGCGGAGCTCGCGGCGGCGGCCGGAGCTCGGCTCGAGCGGGCGCGCGGCTACGGCGCACGGGGAGGCAGGAGAGGAGGGGGAACCGATGCGGGGGGCTCACAGGGGACCGGAAGAGACGACAGCGAGCTCGGGGGAGGCGCTGACGGCGGCGAGCGGCGACGGAGATCCACGGCGGCCGGAGGTGATGAAGGCGACGGCGACGGCTCCACGGGGCGTCCGGCGATGCACAACTTGGCGGAGAGGCTACAGAGCGAGGAGGCGGAGCTCCTGCGCGTGTCGGAGAGGCGAGGGGAAGGCGGTGGCTACGGTGGTGCTCGTCGGCGGCGGCGGTGACGTTCGGCCGTGAGAGAGAAAGCGAGGGAGAGGAGAGGAGAGGACCGGGGGAAGAGTCAGAGGGGTACGGGGCGACGCATGGCGTCGCAAGGCATCCGAGCATTTAGAGGGAGGACAAAGGCAGAGAGGGAGGAGGTGGCGGTCTTGCGGCGGTGTGCTTGGCGTCGAACGCGCCCTCCTCTGGCGGGAGGAAGGACGAGGGAGGGGGGACAGGGGCTGGGCTGCTCTTTGGGCTGGCCACTTGGGCGGCTAGGCCCGCCTGAGAATGGGCTGCACAGGGAGGTAAGCGCCAGGTAGGTTTTTTCCCATTTTGTTTCTGTTTTCTATTTTGTTCTGTTTTGTTTTGGTTTAGTAAAAATACTAAACCATTTTATAAAATCCTGAAAATAATTATGTGGCTAGAACTAAAATATACCAAACCACATAAAATGTTCCAGAATTATTGGACATATATTAAATATATATAAAATATATATCCAATGCAAATAGTTATTGACTTAATTCAAAGGCCCAAAATAATGTTTCACTCACTCCAAAAATATTGGTTTGCATTTTACCTCATGCCAATATTTTCACAGAATAACAGGAACATTTTCTTGGACTCATTTGATGAGGTTTAAATGTTGGTTGTTTTTAGGGGTTCTCTGAGGCTTTGAAAATTCATCAATTCAAATTTCATTTGAATTTAAACATGATGCACACATGGAAGCTGGCATAGGTCAGACCAGGATTAGGGATGTGACACAGCGTTTGTCTTCTTCTTGAAGATCAATTTATTCGCAATATCTTGCCGATCATCGGGCAAGTCCACCAAAGTCCACACCTTGTTTTCATACATGGATTCTATCTCAGATTTCATGCCCTCAAGCCATTTATCAGAATCTGGGCTCATCATAGCTTCTTCATAGTTTGTAGGTTTGCCGTGGTCTAGTAACATGACTTCCAGGACATGATTACCATACCACTCTTGTGCGGAACGAGCTCTGTTCGACCTATGAGGTCCAGCAGTTACTTGATCTGAAGTTTCATCATCATCATCATTAGCTTCCTCTCTAGTTGGTGTAGGCATCACGGGAACGGATTTCTCTGATGTGCTACTTTTCAAATTGAGAGAATGTACAATTACCTCATCAAGTTCTACTTTCCTCCCACTCACTTCTTTCGAGAGAAACACCTTCTCTAGAAATGTTCCATTCTTGGCAACAAAGATTTTGCCTTCGGATATGTGGTAGAAGGTGTACCCAATTGTTTCCTTAGGGTATCCTATGAAGACGCACTTCTCCGATTTGGGTTCGAGCTTATCAGGCTGAAGCCTTTTGATTTAAGTGTCGCAACCCCAAACTTTAAGAAATGGCAGCTTAGGTTTCTTGCCAAACCATAGTTTATACAATGTCATCTCAACAGATTTAGACGGTGCCCTATTTAACGTGAATGCGGCTGTCTCCAATGCATAACCCAAAAACGATAGTGGTAAATCAGTAAGAGGCATCATAGATCGCACCATATCTAATAAAGTATGGTTACGACGTTCGGACACACCATTACACTGTGGTGTTCCAGGTGGCGTGAGTTGTGAAACAATTCCACCTTGTTTTGAATGAGGTCCAAACTCGTAGCTCAAATATTCGCCTCTGCGATCAGATCGTAGAAACTTTATTTTCTTGTTACGATGATTCTCCACTTCACTCTGAAATTCTTTGAATTTTTCGAATGTTTCAGACTTGTGTTTCATCAAGTAGATAAACCCATACCTTCTTAAATCATTTGTGAAGGTCAGAAAATAACGATACCCTCCGCGTGCCTGAACACTCATCGGACCGCATACATTGTTATGTATTATTTCCAATAAGTCATTAGCTCGCTCCATTTTTTGGAGAACGGAGTTTTAGTCATCTTGCGCATGAGGCATGGTTCACAAGTATCAAATGATTCATAATCAAGTGATTCCAAAAGTCCACCCGTATGGAGTTTCTTCATGCACTTTACACCAATATTACCTAAACAGCAGTGCCACACATATGTTGCACTATCATTATCAACTTTGCATCTTTTGGCATCAATATTATGAATATGTGTATCACTATGATTGAGATTCAATAAACCATTCACAGTGGGTGAATCACCACAAATTGTTTTATTCATGTAAAAAAACAACAATTATTCTCTGACTTAAATGAATAACCGTATTGCAATAAACATGATCTAATCATATTCATGCTCAATGAAAACACCAAATAACATTTATTTAGGTTCAACACTAATCCCGAAGGTAGAGAGAGTGTGCAATGGTGATCGTATCAAGCTTGGAATGACTTCTAACACACATCGTCACCTCGTCCCTAACAGGTCTCTGTTTATTCTGCAACTCCGGTTTCGAGTTACTAATCTTAGCAACGGAACTGCTTTCAAATACCGAGGGGTTGCTACGAACACTTGTAAAGTACACATCAATAACATGTATATCAAATATACCTTTGTTCACTTTGCCATCCTTCTTATCCGCCAAGTATTTGGGGCAGTTCCGCTTCCGGTGACCATTCTCTTTGCAGTAGAATCACTTAGTTTCAGGCTTAGGTCCAGCTTTGGGCTTCTTCACGGGAGTCGCAACTTGCTTGCCATTCTTCTTGAAGTTCCCTTTCTTTCCCTTTCCCTTTTTCTTGAAACTAGTGTTCTTATTAACCATCAACACTTGATGCTCTTTCTTGATTTCTACCTCCATCGATTTCAGCATCGCGAAGAGATCAAGAATCGTTTTTGCCATCCCTTGCATATTATAGTTCATCACAAAGTTCTAGTAGCTTGGTGATAGTGACTAGAGAACTCTGTCAATCACTATCTTATCTGGAAGATTAAATCCCACTTGATTCAAGCGATTGTAGTACTCAGACATTCTGAGTACATGCTCACTGGCTGAGCTATTCTCCTCCATCTTGTAGGCAAAGTACTTGTCAGAGGTCTCATACCTCTCGACACGAGTATGAGTCTAAAATACCAATTTCAGCTCTTGGAACATCTCATATGCTTTGTGGCGTTCAAAACATTTTTGAAGTCCCGGTTCTAAGCCGTAAAGCATGGTGCACTAAACTATTAAGTAGTCATCATATCAAGCTTGCCAAATGTTCATAACGTTTGCATCTGCTCCTGCAATAGGTCTGTCACCTAGCGGTGCATCAAGACATAATTGTTCTATGCAGGAATGAGGATAGTCCTCACATCATGGACCCAGTCCGCATCATTGCTACTATCATCTTTCAACTTAGTTTTCTCTATGAACATATCAAAAAAGGGGAGCTATATTGCGAGCTATTTATCTACAACATAGATATGCAAAAACTATTAAGACTAAGTTCATGATAAATTTAAGTTCAATTAATCAAATTACTAATAAACTTCCACTTATATAAACATCCCTCAACTTATCTAAGTGATACATGATCTAAATCAACTAACCCATGTCTGATCAACACATGAGATGGGGTAGTCATGAATGGTGAACATCTCTATGTTGATCATATCTACTATATGACTCATGTACGACCTTTCGGTCTCCAGTGTTATGAGACCATGTCTGTACATGCTAGGCTCATCAAGTTTAACCCAAGTGTTCTGCATGTACAAAACTGTCTTACACCCGTTGTATGTGAACGTAGAGTCTATCACACCCAATCATCATGTGGTGCTTCGAAACGACAAACTTTGCCAATGGTGCATACTCGAGGAGAACACTTTTATCTTGAAATTAAGTGAAGGGATCATCTTATAATGCTACCGCTGTTCTAAGCAAAATTAGATGAAAATATGTGACATGATATGGCCATCATCAATTTGTGCTTTTGATCTCCATCTCCAAAGCATCATCGTGATCTCAATCGTCACCGGCTCGACACTTTGATCTCCATCGTAGCGTCGTTGCATCGAGGTTGTCACGCCAACTATTGCTTCTACAACTATCGCTAACACATAGTGATAAAGTAAAGCAATTACATGGCGCTTGCACTTCATACAATGAAGAGACAACCCTGAGGCTCCTGCCGGTTGTCGATATTACAAAACATGATCATCTCATAGATCAACATATATCACATCGTATCTTGACCATATCACATCACAACATGCCCTGCAAAAACAAGTTAGACATCCTCTACTTTGTTGTTGCAAGTTAGCTGCTACGGGCTTCTAGCAAGAACCGTTCTTAACTACGCAAAAACCACAACGGCGATTCATCAAGTTTGTTGTTTTAACCTTCTTCAAGGACCGGCCATAGTCAAATTTGATTCAACAAAAGTAGGAGAAACATAGACCCGCCAGCCACCTTTTATGCAAAAATAGTTGCATGTCAGTCAGTGGAACCGGCCTCATGTGCGTGGACATGTAAGGTTGGTCCGGCCTACTTCATCCCACAATACTGCCGAATCAAAATAAGACGCTGGTGGTAAGCAGTATGAGTATCACCGCCCACAACTCTTTGTGCTCTACTCGTGCATATCATCTACGCATAGACCTGGCTTGGATGCCACTGTTGCAAAATGTTGCATGGAAAACAAAAAAATCTACGCACACGCAAGATCTATCCATGGAGATGCATACCAACAAGAGGTGAGAGTGTGTCTATGTACCCTCGTAGACTGTAAGTGGAAGCATTTCACAACACGGTTGATTTTGTCGAACTTCTTCGCGTTCCAACTGATCGAGTACCGAAAGACTGGCACCCCCGCGTTCAGCACACGTTCAGCTCGATGACGTCCTCCGCCTTCTTGATCCAGCAAGACGACGAGGTAGTGGATTAGTTTCGGCAACACGATAGTGTGGTGACGATGATGGTGAAGCTATCTGCGCAGGGCTTCGCCTAAGCACTACGAAAATATGACCGGGGTGTAAACGGTGGAGGGGGCGCCGCACACGGCTAACCAATTGTTCTGGGTGTGCTAGGCGTCCCCCTCCCACATATATATAGGTGGGAGGGAGAGGGGAGAGGCCAAGGGGCGCGCCAAGTAGGTCTGAATCCTACTTGGGCTCTTGCCCTAGCCCCCCCCCCTCCTTCTTTTGGCGCCAAGGGGAAGGAAGGATGAGGTGGCGCCTCCCCCCTTTCCTTTCTCCCACAAGGAGGGAAAGGCAGGAGGAGGTGGCGCCCCCTCCTTTCCTTCTTCTAGGGTCGGCGGACAGGGAGAGGGCGCGCCAGCCCCTCTGTGGGCTGGTGTGTGCCTCTCCTTGGCCCATTAGGCTCATAGACCTCCCGGGGCCTCCTGGAACCCCTTCTGGTGATCTGATGACTACCCGGTGCACTCTGAAACCATTTTGGTGTCCGAATATCATTGTCCTATATATCAATCTTTACCTCTCAACCATTTCGATACTCCTCGTCATGTCCGTGATCTCATCCGGGACTCCGAACAACATTCGGTTAACAAATCATATAACACTATATCGTCAACGAACGTTAAGCGTGCGGACCCTACGGGTTCGAGAACTATGTAGACATGACAGAGACATCTATCTGGTCAATAACCAATAGTGGAACCTGGATGCCCAGATTGGCTCCTACATATTCTATTAAGATCTTTATCGGTCGAACCGTTATCACAACATACGTAATTCCCTTTGTCCATCGGTATGTTATTTCCCCGAGATTCAATCGTCGGTATCTTCATATAGTTCAATCTCGTTACCAGCAAGTCTCTTTACCTGTTTTGTAATACATCATCTTGCAACTAAATCATTAGTCACTTTGCTTGCAAGGCTTCTTATGATGTGTATTACCGAGAGGGCCCAGAGATACCTCTCCGATACTCGGAGTGACAAATCCTAATCTTGATCTATGCCAACTCAACAAACACCTTCGGAGATACCTATAAAGCATCTTTATGATCACCCAGTCACGTTGTAACGTTCGATAGCACACAAGGTGTTCCTCTGGTATTTGGGAGTTGCATAATCTCATAGTCGAAGGAATATCTATTTCATATTAAGAAAGCAATAGCAATAAACTGAACGATCAATATGCTAAGATAATGGATGGGTCTTGTCCAACACATCATCTCCAAATGATGTGAGCCCGTTCTCAAATGACAACACATGTCTATTGTTAGGAAACCTTAACCATCTTTGATCAACGAGCTAGTCTAGTAGAGGCTTATTAGGGACACAGTATTTGTTTATGTATTCACACATGTATTTAAGTTTGATATCAATACAATTCTAGCATAACTAATAAACCTTTATCATGAATAAGGAATTATAAAATAACAACTTTATTATTGCCTCTATGGCATATTTCCTTCAAGATATACATCAAGAATGTATCTACCCTCAAATGGGGAATATTCAATTTTAGTTTAGGATCATGGTCATGATCTCGTACCTGAGGTGGTGGTGCAACCCTACCATTGCGATTATATGCAAGTGGATGACCTGGTGGTGGTGCTGGTAGTTACATGTAGTGAAAATCCTCATAATCTCCCTCGTAATCGTTGTCCTTCTCCTCGGCAGTAGCAGCAGGAGCCATAGAAGCAGCAGTAGCAGCGACACCAAAATTTTGGTCTTCCTCAAGAGGAACACGCTTCGCACGATGGAGTACACTATCGTGATGTGGAGGTGGTTGTTGTTGTTGTAATGGTGCAGCAGAGGCAGCAGGTGGTGGTAGAACGTGAGCACTTCAATGAACTTGGCATCCAACTTGGTGTCAATTGTCTTCTCAATGTCATCTATCCTCTCTAGTGCCTTGCCAAAGCTTCTCATCACGTCTTGCAATTGTTCGCCTAACATTTCCTGAAATTTATCATGTAACGCCTTGTTCGTCATGTTCTCCCAGTCACTCCCGTCGACTTGTGATCCTGTCATGGTTAGCAGCAATACAAACACACAAGAATATGGCCTTGAACAATAAGAAAATCACGGCGCTGCATGTAAACAAGGGGGGGCACACTCAAAATCTTTTTTCTCCTTTTTCAACCTTTTTCACTTTTTTGCTCTCTTTTTTTTGCTCCGCAACAAAAAAACTCAAAACAGTTTACAAATATTCTAAAAACTGCCTAGCCAGAATTTTCCAGACTTCGATTTTTTTAGTTTGGAACTATTTTTCTTCTACGGATGGCACGGAACTTGGGGAGTCCAACTTGGTCATGACACGTACTAGGGCATGATTTGGAAATAAAAAACAAAGAAGTGGATAGTGGACTCAGACTAGGATTGGTGGTGGAGATGAATCTGGTGGAACTCGGACTAGTGGCGGATATATGTAGGGCCGGTGGAACACGGATTGGTGGCAAACCTGTGATGGAGGTGGACTCGGATTGGCGTGTTGGTGGTGAACATGTGTTGGAGTATATGGACTCGGGCGTTCGACGGAGATGTGGTGGTGGTATATGGACTCGGATTGGCGACGGATATGTAGTGGTGGTATATGGCAGTAGCGATGAAGATGGTGCGGCGGCCCCACAAACCTGTGAAATGTAACTCGGAACTCTAAAGGACTATACACTAAGACCAACAACTCGACACGGCGATGCAACCACAAACTCAACAAAGCAAAACACTAAAAAGATTATGCAAAAGGCTCAGATTCGTTCGTATATGATGAACTAACCCTAATAATTTTTTTTGGCTTTTTTGTGGACTATATGTATGATCTAAACTACGAAAAACTGGTAAAATCTCACCGAGCAACCTGGAAATCTGATACTGCTGGGAAACGTTGCATGGAAAACATAAACAAAATTATGCACATGCAAGATCTATCAAGGAGATGCATAGCAATAAGAGAGGGGTAGTGTGTCTACGTACCCGCATAGACCATAAGCGGAAGCGTTTCACAACGCGGTTGATGTAGTTGAACTTTCTTCGTGCTCCAACCGATCTAGTACCAAACGCACGGCACCTCCGTGTTCTGCACACGTTCACCTCAGTGACGTCCTCCACCTTCTTGATCCATCAAGACGGCGAGGTAGTAGATGAGTTCCAGCAGCACGACGGCGTGGTGACGGTGATGCTGAAGTAATCTCCGCAGGGCTTCGCCTAAGCACTACGAAAATATGACCGGGGTGTAAACGGTGGAGGGGGCGCCGCACACGGCTAAGAAATTGTCTGTTAACTGGGCGCCCCCCTCCCAGATATATATAGGTGGGACGGAGGGGTAGTAGCCAAAGGGGGCGCCCAAGTAGGACGAATCCTACTTGGGGTCTCTCCCAAGCCGCGCCCCCTGCCTTATATAGGTGAGGGGGAAAGGTAGGGGAGGATGTTTCCTTTCTCCATTGAGAGGGAAAGGCAGGAGGGGCTAGCCATCCCATTCCTTCCCTAGGGCTAGTCGGCCAGGGAGAGAGGATTTGTCCTTCCCTTGGCCCATTAAGCCCATATCTCCAACCGGGGGTGTCCGGAACCCCTTCCGGTGACCCGATAAGTACCTGGTACCCTCCAAAACACTTCCGCTGTCTGAATACCATCGTCCTATATATCAATCTTTACCTCTCAACCATTTTGAGACTCCTCTTCATGTCCATGATCTCCGAACAACATACGTTCACCAAATCATATAACACTATATCGTCAACGAACCTTAAGCGTGTGGACCCTACGGGTTCGAGAACTATGTAGACATGACCGAGACACCTCTCCGGTCAATAACCAATAGCGGAACCTGGATACCTATATTGGCTCCTACATATTCTACGAAGATCTTTACCGGTCGAACCGTTATGACAACATACGTAATTCCCTTTGTCTATTGGTATGTTACTTGCCCCACATTCGATCGTTGGTATCTTCATACCTAGTTCAATCTCGTTACTGGCAAGTCTCTTTACTCATTCTGTAATACATCATTGTGCAACTAACTCGTTACTCACTTTGCATGCAAGGCTTCTTATGATGTGTATTACCGAGAGGGCCCAGAGATACCTCTCCGATATCGGAGTGACAAATCCTAATCTCGATCTATGCCAACTCAACAAACACCTTTGGAGATACCTGTAGAGCACCTCTATGATCACCCAGTTATGTTGTGACGTTTCATAGCACACAAGGTATTCCTTCAGTATCCGGGAGTTGCATAATCTCATAGTCAAGGGAATATATATTTGACATGAAGAAAGCGATAGCAATAAACTGAATGATCAATATGCTAAGCTAACGAATGGGTATTGTCCATCACATCATTCTCCTAGTGATGTGATCCTGCTATAAAATGACAACACATGTCTATGGTTAGGAAACCTTAACCATCTTTGATCAACGAGCTAGTCTAGTAGAGGCTCAATAGGGACACAATATTTGTTTATGTATACACACACGTATTTAAGTTTCCGGTCAATACAATTCTAGCATGAATAATAAACCTTTATCGTGATTTAGGAAATATAATAATAACCATTTTATGCCTCTAGGGCATATTTCCATCAGTCTCCCACTTGCACCAGAGTCAGTAATCTAGTTCACATCGCCATGTGATTAACACCCATAGTTCACATCGCCATGTGATTAACACCCATAGTTCACATCGCCATGTGACCAACACCCAAAGAGTTTACTGGAGTCAATAATATAGTTCACATTGCCATGTGATTAACACCCAAAGAGTACTAAGGTGTGATCTTGTTTTGCTTTTGAGAGAAGTTTAGTCAACGGGTCTTTCACATTTAGATCCGTATGTATTTTGCAAATTTCTATGTCTACAATGCTCTACATGGAGCTACTCTAGCTAATTGCTCCCACTATCAATATGTATCCAGATTGAGACTCAGAGTCATGTGAATCGGTGTTAAAGCTTGCATCGACGTAACTCTTTACGACGAACTGTTTATCACCTCCATAACCGAGAAATATTTCCTTAGTCCTCTTAGGTAAATAAGGATAATTTTGACCGATGTTTAGTGATCTACTCCTGGATCACCATTGTACCCCCTTGCCAAACTCATTGGCAAGGTACACAATAGGTCTGGTACACAGCATGGCATACTTTATAAAACCTATGGCTGAGGCATAGGGAATGACTTTCATTCTCTCTCTATCTTCTGTAGTGGTCGGGTTTTGAGTCTTACTCAACTTCACACCTTATAATACAGGCTAGAACTCCTTCTTTGACTGATCCATTTTGAACTCCTTTAAAATCTTGTCAAGGTATGCACTCATTGAAAATCTTATCAAGCGTCTTGGTCTATCTCTATAGATCTTGATGCCTAATATGTAAGCAGCTTCACCGAGGCCTTTCATTGAAAAATTATTATTCAAGTATCCTTTTATGCTATCCAGAAATTATATATCATTTCCAATCAGTAATATGTCATCCACATATAATAGCAGAAATGCTACGGATCTCCCACTCAATTTCTTGTAAATACAGGCTTCACCATAAGTCTGCATAAAACCATATGCTTTGATCACATCATCAAAGCGTATATTCCAACTCTGAGATGCTAGCACCAGTCCATAGATGGATTGCTGGAGCTTGCACACTTTGTTAGCACCTTTAGGATCAACAAAACCTTCTAGTTGCATCATATACAACTTATCTTTAAGAAATCCATTTAGGAACGTAGTTTTGACGTCCATTTGCCAGATTTCATAATTATAAAATGCGGCAATTTCTAACATGATTCGGACTGACTTAAGCATCGCTACGGATGAGAAAGTGTCATCGTAGTCAAGCCCTTCAACTTTAGAAAACCTTTTGCGACAAGTCGAGCTTTGTAGATGGTGACATTACCATCAGCGTTTGTCTTCTTCTTGAAGATCCATTTATTCTCAATGGCTTTCTGATCATCGAGAAAGTCCACCAAAGTCTACACTCTGTTCTCATACATGGATCCTATCTCAGATTTCATGGCCTCAAGCCATTTATCGGAATCTGGGCTCATCATAGCTTCTTCATAGTTCGTAGGTTTGCCTTGGTCTAGTAACATGACTTCCAGAACAAGATTACCGTATCATTCTGGTGCGCAAAATACTAGGGTTAACCTACGAGGTTCGGTGGTAACTTGATCTGAAGTTTCATGATCATCGTCATTAGCTTCCTCTCTAGTTGGTGTAGGCATCACGGGAATGGTTTTCTGCGATGAGCTACTTTCCAATTCGAGAGAAGGTACAATTACCTCATCAAGTTCTACTTTCCTACCACTCACTTCTTTCGAGAGAAACTCCTTCTCTAGAAAGGTTCCATTCTTGGCAACAAAAGATCTTGCCTTTGGATCTTTGGTAGAAGGTGTACCCAATTGTTTCCTTAGGGTATCCTATGAAGACACACTTCTCAGATTTGGGTTCGAGCTTATCAGGCTGAACCCTTTTGACATAAGTGTCGCAACCCCAAACTTTAAGAAATGACAGCTTAGGTTTCTTGCCAAACCATAGTTCATATGGTGTCGTCTCAACGGATTTAGACGGTGCCCTTTTTATCGTGAATGCGGTTGTCTCTAATGCATAACCCTAAAATGATAGTGGTAAATAGGTAAGAGACATCATAGATCACACCATATCTAATAAAGTATGGTTACGACGTTCAGACACACCATTACGCTATGGTGTTCCAGGTGGCATGAGTTGTGAAACAATTCCACATTGTTTTCAATGAAGGCCAAACTCGTAACTCAAATATTGATAGAGGCAAAGGTGTCCCGATGTTTCGATGAGATGGTGGCTATCGTTTCTGTGGGAGTCGACCTTGACGATCCGACTACGTACGTGCGAGACGTCGCGCCTTAGCAATCGCTAAACCAACTTCCGAGGGTTATTGACCACGCCGGAGCACGATCAACCTGACCACGAGGGCCTGTTTCCTGCGAGCAAACGAAGAACAAGCAAGAAACTAAGATTGCAATCTGGATATTGCGAATAAAGAGGAAAGCTTTTTTAATGAAGGTGGGGTTCTGAGACGCCTTGGTCTGGTCGTTGAACACAAACGAAGTACACGAAGTTGCAGCTATGGCGAACTCTTGATCTAAACAAAACCCAAAGTCTAAACGACGCCCTAAGGGCTGTATATATGGAGAAAGAGGAGGGAATTTCATGGCCCTTGAGGGAGGGGTCCGAAACCAACCCTAACTCTTGTTTCCCCACACATACGGACTCTGAAAACAGCCTACACTTAAGTATTTCGAAATTACATGGGCCTGGCCCAATAATAAGGTGACGCAGCACCTAGAATAGCCTATGGACGAATATTATGAAGTGGCATCTTGTATATTTCGTCCAAGGCCTCATGCTCTCATTAGGGTGGCTTCAAAGTCCTGGAATCATCACTTGTAACTCCGTTCTTGTTCCCTTCTAGCATGCCAACATCTCCATGCTTGAACTTGCTCCAAGGTTCATCTTTCTTGTCCATGGTAGGCCCTTCATTTGTAAGCAAAACAAATGTATCCAATTTAGGCAGCATCATATTCTCATGAACATTGGAATCGTTACCAAGAAACGAAAGTACTGATAATTCAATTGGCGTCTTGCGAGCTCTAGTAATTGGTCCAAGATGTATAGCGGCAGGGCTGTGGGTGTAACAATGGTATTGATGTCCTCATCATCCTCCCCTTCTTGAAATGAAGTCGTCCTCGACGGAAACTCATCTTCCTCACCCAAATAAGGCTTCAAATCTGCAATGTTAAAAGTGGGACTAACCCCAAAATCTGCAGGCAGCTCAAGTTTATATGCATTATCATTTATTTTCTCTAACACCTTAAATGGACCATCGATGCGTGGCATTAGCTTTGATTTGCGCAAATTAGGAAACCTATCCTTACGCAAATGTAACCAAACAAGATCTCCAGTGCAAAGACAACATGTTTTCTACCCTTATCTCCAAAGCAAGTTTATATTTAGCATTCATACGCTCAATGTTTTCCTTAGTTAACTCATGCATTTTTAAAATCAATTCAGCACGTTCTTTAGCATCAAAATTAACCTTCTCCGAAGATGGAAGAGGCAACAAATCAATAGGTGCACGAGGTAGGAAGCCATACACAATTTCAAAAGGGCACATCTTAGTAGTAGAATGCAATGAACGATTATAAGCAAATTCAATATGAGGCAAGCATTCTTCCCACATTTTCTTATTATTCTTCAAAACAGCCCTAAGCATAGTAGACAATGTTCTATTGACTACTTCAGTTTGTCCATCAGTTTGGGGGTGACAAGTAGTACTAAAAAGCAGTTTAGTCCCCAACTTAGCCCATAAACATCTCCAAAAGTGGCTAAGAAATTTAGTATCACGATCTGAAACAATAGTATTTGGCACACCATGCAAGCGAATAATTTCACGAAAAGAACAAATCAGCAACATTAACAGATCATTGCTTTTATGACATGGTATAAAGTGTGCCATTTTCGAGAATCTATCCACGACAACAAATATGCTATCCCTCCACTTCTTTGTTCGAGGTAAACCTAAAACAAAGTCCATAGATATATCCTCCCAAGGAACACTAGGTACAGGCAAAGGCATATATAAACCATGAGGATTGAGTCGTGACTTAGCTTTTTGACATGTAGTGCAGCGAGCAACAAAACGCTCAACATCCCTGGCCTCATCTTTGGCCAAAAGAAATGTGTAGCAAGTATATCCTCCGTCTTCTTCATGCCAAAGTGTCCCATTAATCCTCCTCCATGCGCCTCCTGCAACAACAAAAGACGAACAGAGCTAGCAGGAATGCATAGCTTGTTAGCACGGAACACAAAACCATCCTTAATAACGAACTTGTTCCATGTTCTTCCTTCTTTACAATTCTGCATTACATCTTTAAAATCAGCATCATGCACATATTGATCTTTGATGGTCTCCAAACCAAATATTTTGAAGTCAAGTTGTGAAAGCATAGTATAGCGACGAGACAAAGCATCAAGAATAACATTTTCTTTACCCTTCTTGTGTTTAATGACATAAGGGAAAGTCTCAATGAATTCAACCCATTTAGCATGTCTACGATTCAGTTTAGCTTGACTTTTAATATGTTTCAAAGATTCATGATCAGAATGTATAACAAATTCTTTTGGGCCATAAATAATGTTGCCATGTCTCTAAAGTCCGAACAAGAGCATATAATTCTTTGTCATAAGTAGAATAGTTCAGACTAGGCCCACTCAATTTTTCGTAAAAGTATGCAACAGGTTTGCCATCTTGTAATAACACACCTCCTAATCCAATTCCACTAGCATCACATTCAAGCTCAAAAGTCTTATTAAAGTCAGGAAGTTGGAGTAAAGGAGCATGTGTCAACTTATCTTTCAATACCGTGAAGGCTTCTTCACATGCGGTACCCCAAACAAAAGGCACATCCTTCTTTGTAAGTTCATTGAGAGGTGCAGCAATGGTGCTAAAGTCTCTCACAAAACGCCTATAGAAACCAGCGAGTCCAAGAAAACTCCTCACTTGTGTGACCGTTTTGGGTTGCGGCCAACTCTCAATAGCTTCAATCTTGGCTTTATCAACTTCAATTCCTGTGGTGTAACAACATAGCCAAGAAAAGATACTCGGTCGGTGCAAAAGGTGCACTTCCCAAGGTTACCAAACAACCGTGCATCATGTAGAGCATTAAAAACAGCACGTAAATGTTCCAAATGTTCTTCCAAAGATTTGCTATAAATCAAGATATCATCAAAATAGACTACCACAAATCGTCCAATGAAAGCACGTAAAACTTCGTTCATTAGTCTCATGAAAGTACTAGGTGCATTAGTTAACCCAAAAGGCATGACTAACCACTCATATAAACCAAACTTAGTTTTAAATGCTGTTTTCCATTCATCTCCCAATTTCATACGAATTTGATGGTATCCACTATGCAAATCAACTTTGGAGAATATTGTAGAGCCACTCAATTCATCAAGCATATCATCTAGCCTAGGAATAGGATGACGATAACGAATAGTAATATTATTAATGCCTCTACAATCAACACACATACGCGACGTACCATCCTTTTTAGGCACTAGTATAATAGGAACAGCACAAGGACTAAGAGATTCGCGTATATAACCTTTGTCGAGCAGCTCTGTACTTGGCGCATAATCTCCTTCATCTCCTCCGGATTGGTACGGTATGGTGCACGGTTGGGTAGCGATGCACCGGGAATTAAGTCAATTTGATGCTCAATCCCTCGAATAGGTGGTAATCCGGTGGTACGTCTTGTGGGAAGGCGTCGGCGAACTCTGCAAAATGTTAGTGACAGCGGGGCAAAGAGGAAGGCACGTCCTCGAATGAAAATAATGCCTCTTTGCACACAAAAGCATAGCAAACAGATTTGCTAGAATCTAGCTCCTCAATATCAGATTTGGTGGCAAGTAAACATGCACTTTTCAGTTTAATTTCGAAGCAACATTAGATGGTTTATTATTAGGCTTCATTTGTTGCTCAAATTCTTTTGCCACAATCTGATTTTCACTCTTATTTTTCTCCTGTTTTGCTTTATTAGCTCTATTAATATCATCTTTCAAAATTGAATCAAGAGTCATAGGAAGCAAAGTAATATTTTTATCCTTGTGAACAAGAGTATCTTGATTGTTTCTACCATGGTGTACAGAATTTTATCAAATTGCCATGGTCTACCAAGTAATAAGGAACATGCTTGCATAGGTACCACATCACAATCAACATAATCAGCATATGTAGAGATACTAAAATACACACCTAACGATGCGTGTTACCTTAACCTTGCCGCTGTTGTTGAACCATTGGATGTAGTAAGGATGTGGATGTGGTCTTGTGGTGAGAGAAAGCTTCTCCACCATATCCATGCTAGCCAAGTTGTTGCAGCTCCCTCCATCTATGATGACGCCTTGAATAGAACGTTCCTTCACAACTCCCTTTGTATGGAACAAATTATGCCTCTGATTTTGCTCACTTTGTGTAACCTGCACACTCAAAACACATTGAGCAACTAAACATTCATACTGTCAAGATCTTCGGCAGCCATGTATTGCGTCTCATGATCGTAATCATCTCCACCATGTTCTTCATGTGTAACAAGAGCCAAAGTCTCTTCATCATAGTCACTAGCGGACTCATACCCACCATCCTCAGTAGCAATCATCACACGCTGAGATTGGCATTCTCTGGCAAAATGTCCTCTTCCCTTACAACGACGACAAATAATATCACTTGTGTGCCTGTTGGCGCCATGGAAGAAGAAGAGCTCATGTAGGCCCAGCCAGTGCGCTCTTGGCGGAGATAGTGGTGGTTGTGCACCTTTCTTGTATCACGGTTGGAGGTGGCGGTAGACGGAGTTGCGGTGTAGTAGAACGTGTGGAAGTAGATGATGCACGTGGTGTCCATGATGAAGGTCGACCTGCGAGAAAAGTTAGTCCGCCAACGCATGTCGATCCTGCACTTCACGCTCAGCTTTACAAGCAAGATGGAATAATCGAGTGATATTAGTATAATCCTTGTAGTCTAGAATGGTCTGAATATCTCTATTTAATCCACCCGTAAAACGTGCAAGCATAGCTTCATTCTCCTCAACAATACCACATCTAATCAAGCCGGTTTGTAATTCCCGATAATATTCTTCTACCGAATTTTTTCCTTGTCTTAAGCGCTGCAATTTTTGAAGTAATTCACGTTGATAATATGGTGGAACCCAACGAGTACGCATAGCAGTTTTCAAAGCAGCCCAAGTAGCTGGAACAGGATATAATCTACAATGTTCAGACAACCAAACACATGCAAAGCTAGTGAAAGCACAAACAATGCGGGAACACGTCTCTCCTCGTGATATTGTAAACATGTAAATCGTTGTTCAGTTTCTAACTCCCAAGTAAGATATATATCGTGAACATATCTACCCTCAAATGGTGGAATATTCAACTTCAATTTAGGGAGATGGTCATGATCTCGCATTGAGGGAGCCCTAACATTGCCATTATTTGCATGTGGACGACCGGGTGGTTGTGGTGCTTTGGTGGTTGTGGTGCTGGTGGTTGCACCTAGTTCGAAGTTGATCAACCTCATCCTCGTACTCTCTCACATAATCATCCTCCCCACATCGCCAGCAGGAGCCAGAAGTATCAACAGCAGCACCGGCAGCTTGGCCAGTCAAGAGGGACACGGCTCGCTTCGGCGGAGGGCTGCTTCGCGATGTGGAGGTAGTCGTTGTTGTTGTTGTAGAGGTGCATTAGGTGCAGCCGGTGGTGGTGGTGGTAGACGCAGCGAGCAATTCATTAAACTTGTTATCGAGCTTTGTTTCAACGCCTTCTCAATGCCATCTATCTTCTCCATGGCCTCTTCAAATCTATTTAGAACATCTTCCACCTGCCCACTCATCATTTGTTGAAACTTATCATGTAGCGCTTTGTTTGTCATGTTCTCCCGGTCGGTCTAAATGGCTTGTGATCCTGCCATGGTTAGCGACAATAGAAACACACAAGAATATGATTCGACAGACTACTAGGAAGTGGTGGTGGTGGTGTGGTGGACAAATCACAAATCCGTCAAGCAAATCTCAAATTCTTACCGGTTCTTACCCAAAGAAGAAAGGTGATCGGCAACCGATGTAGTCAAAACTCTCAAAGCTTAGATAGAGCGATTACCAGGGAGAGTCAAACGCATGATGTAGATGTATGTGGAGCTGGGAAGGCTTATAATATGGTGGCAAAAAGGGTCAGCAATAATCAATTCAGAGATGCAAAGTTGAATAAACGCTCAACGGCAGTCTTGTCTTTGGTCCTAGGCTAGACCGTGCTAGAGACGCGAGCCTAGAACACTAACAAAATCACGGGCGCTGCACGGAAACAACGGAAAAGCACACTCTGGAATTTTTTTTCGCTCTTTTTTTTCTTGCTTTTTTTTTTTTGCTGCTCTTTTTTTTTTTGAAAAATCACTATAATGGCGAGTGTCTCAAAACTCTTCCTGTGTCAAATCGACAGATGGGCACGAAATTTTTTCGACCAATTTTTTTTTTTCGCCGGACCCAAAAACTGAAGCAGGTCAAAAAACTTTCTATAATGGCGATTTGTCTCAATACGCTTAGAAACACCTAAAAATAGGATAGCGGAAAATTTTTCGACAAGTGCGTTTCGGAAAATTTTGGGCCTAAACGGAGGTGGTTTCAGGACTCTTTTTTTTCTGAAACCTACTCAGGCAAGGAAACACGAATCGGAATTTAGATGGATCTCGAAAACAAACCCAATATGAGAAGAACTCGGATTGGTGGTGGATATATGGTGGTGGTATATGGTAGCGGTGGTGGTATATGGCTACGGATTGGTGGTGGTATATGGATACGGATTGGTGGTGGTATATGGATATGGATTGGTGGTGGTATATGGATACGGATTCGTAGCGGTGGCGGATAAGAAGGGTGGTAGATGGCAAGGCGATGATGATGGTGCGGGCGGCGTGACAACTTATGACCGTAACTCGAAATTCTAAAAGACTAGACTCTAAGACCAGCAACTTGACACGGCGATGCAACCGCAAATTCAACAAAGCAAAAACCCTAAAAAGATTATGCGAAGGCTCAGTTGGTTCGGATAAGATGAACTAACCCTAAATTTTTTGTGGCTTTTTCGTGGACTTTAGGTATGAAGAATGCACTCGATCTAATCTACGAAAAACTGTAAAATCTCACCGAGCAACCTGAAAATCTGATACCACTTGATAGAGGCAAAGGTGTCCCGATGTTTCGATGAGATGGTGGCTATCGTTTACGTGGGAGTCGACCTTGACGATCCGACTACGTGCGTCGAGACGTCAGCGCCTTAGCAATCGCTAAACCAACTTCCGAGGGTTATTGACCACGCCGAACACGATCAACTCGACCACGAGGGCCTGTTTCCTGCGAGCAAACGAAGAACAAGCAAGAAACTAAGATTGCAATCTGGATATTGCGAATATAAGAGGAAAGCTTTATTAATGAAGGTGGGGTTACGAGACGCCTTGGTCCGGTCGTTGAACACAAAGCGAAATGCTGTGAAGTTGCAGCTATGGCAAACTCTTGATCTAAACAAAACCCAAAGTCTAAACGACGCCCTAAGGGCTGTATATATGGAGAAAGAGGAGGGAATTTCGTGGCCCTTGAGGGAGGGGTCCGAAACCAACCCTAACTCTTGTTTCCCCACACATACGGACTCTAAAAACAGCCTACACTTAAGTATTTCGAAATTACATGGGCCTGGCCCAATAATAAGGTGATGCAGCACCTAGAATAGCCTATGGACGAATATTATGAAGTGGCTTCTTGTATATTTCTGTCCAAGGCCTCATGCTCTCATTAGGGTGGCTTCAAAGTCCTGGAATCATCACTTGTAACTCCGTTCTTGTTCCCCTTAAGCATGCCAACATCTCCATGCTTGAACTTGCTCCAAGGTTCATCTTTCTTGTCCATGGTAGGCCCTTCATTTCTAAGCAAAACAAATGTATCCAATTTAGGCAGCATCATATTCTCATGAACATTGGAATCGTTACCAAGAAACGAAAGTACCTGATAATTCAATTGGCGTGCGCGAGCTCTAGTAATTGGTCCAGTATGTATAGCAGCAGGGGTTGTGGGTGTAACAATGGTATTGATGTCCTCATCAAATATTCGCCTCCGCGATCAGATTGTAGGAACTTCATTTTCTTGTTATGATGATTCTCCACTTCACTCTAACATTCTTTGAACTTTTCAAATGTTTCAGACTTGTGCTTCATCAAGTAGATATACTCGTATCTACTCAAATCATCTGTGAAGGTGGGAAAATTACGATACCCGCCGCATGCCTCAATACTCATCGGACCGCATACATCGGTATGTATTATTTCCAGTAAGTCATTAGCTCGCTCCATTGTTCCGGAGAATAGAGTTTTAGTCATCTTTCCCATGAGGCACGGTTTGCAAGTATCAAATGATTCATAATCAAGTGATTCCAAAAGTCCATCCGCATGGAGTTTCTTCATGCGCTTTACACCAATATGACCTAAACGGCGGTGCCACAAATATGTTGCACCATCATTATCAATTTTGCATCTTTTGGCATCAATATTATGAATATGCGTATCACTACAATCGACATTCAATAAACCATTCACCTTGGGAGTTTGACCACAGAAGGTTTTATTCATGTAAAAAGAACAAAAATTATTCTCAGACTTAAATGATAAATCGTATTGCAATAAACATGATATAATCATATTAATGCTCAACGCAAAACACCAAATAACATTTATTTAGGTTCAACACTAATCCCGAAGGTAGTGGGAGTATGCGATGGTGATCGTATCTGTCGGATGTGGGGTTCCGGCAAAACCCTAAGGTTCGAACTCTGGGGTGCGCACAAAGTTCTTTCCCTCCTACCGATCTACGCCCTAGCTCGCTAAGATCTCACGGACGAACTCGATGAACTCACAACACGGAAAGACACGAGATTTATATTGGTTCGGGCCACCGTTGTGGTGTAATACCTGTCGGATTTCGGGTTCCGGCAGACCCTCTAGGTTTGAACTCTGGGGTGCACGCGGAGATCTCACCCCCTACCTACCTGCACCTCGTCGCCTCGCAAGGATCTAAACTACCAAAAGAGCAACACAAGAGACACAAGGTTTATACTGGTTTGGGCCACTGTTGTGGTGTAACACCCTACTCCGGTGTGTGGTGTGGTGGATTGCCTCAGGGCGATGATGAACAATACAAGGAAGAACAGCCTCGCGAGGGTCTGTTCTTGGCCGGTGCGACGAACTGCTGAGAGGAGTTCGGTCGCTCTCTCTCTCTCTCTCTCTGGACTGCTTGATCTCTAGCCCTATCCTGGACTCTGGATCCAAGATGCTAGCAGCTCCCAGATGCCTCTACCCTGTGGGTGGCTAGTCCTATTTATAGGCAGAGGCCCTGGGCCTCTTCCCAAATATTGAGCGGGAAGGGCGCCAACAACTGGCCATTTTGAAGGGGAACATCTAGTACACTTATCCTGACTAAAGTTGGTCCTCGCCTGCCAAAGGCTCTGGTGGTGACGCCGGCTTGGGCTCCACGATGAACTCCTTCCTGCCGTTGTGATGGTCTTGGTCTTGTTGCACCGAAACGGTTGGCTTTGCTTGATGCTCTCGCCTGTGCTTGCCTCCTTTGCACCAAAGAGGAAATGAGAGGACCTTCTTGGCTGGCGCCGCCTGGCGCCCTTGGTCGTCATGGCTTGCGCCATGGGCACCTCGTGAGGTACCCCGCCTTGATCTCTCCGCCTCCTCGCGAGCCAGTCTGGCGAGGCCGTGCCTAAGGAAGCTTCGTGTCATCCGCCCCGCGAGGCTTGGCCCCTCGCGAGGGTCTTGAGCTTGTGCTGATGAAGATGGGCCGTACTGGGCCACCCCTTGAGCCACGCCACAGGCCACAGGCAGGCAAGTCTGGGTACCCCCGTTCCCAGAACGCCGACAGTAGCCCCCGGGCCCAAGGCGTGCATGGACTTGGCTTAGCACAGAAGCGAAGGGGCAAGTGCGAAGCGCCGCGGGCCCTAACAACCTGCGGCCTCGGGCGCCGCGTGGCGGTTGATTGGACGTGGGCGCCTTAGCAACTGCGCGAATCGACAAAAGAGCGGCACTCGTATAGGCTTCGCCTCCTTTGTCTTCTCCAGTCATTGCCCAGATCCCCTTTCTTGCGCCTTTCCTTCCTGCTTCCGAAATCTCCAGATCTACTTCGACCGCGTGCCCTAGCAAGACATGGCGCCTCGCCAGAACCCGGCCGGAGCTTGGTACTCGCCCGCCTTGGACTCCCCGAACGTGTCGGAGAAGAGCCTTGCCCGAGCGCGCCGGATGATGGCGGCGCAAGGCAACGACGGGGCAGCGGTGCTAAGGGTTGGCTCCGCCCTTCCCGAGGACCAAGGAAGCACCTTCTATCCGCTCTTCGTGAGCGCCATTGCTGCCGGTCTGGTGCCTCCCTTCTCTGAGTTCTTCTTTTCTGTCCTCTGCCATTACAAACTGCAAGCTTTGCACCTCCACCCGAACTCTGTTCTTCTTCTGGCGATCTTCGCCTACTATTGTGAGGCTCATGTCGGGGTGCAGCCCTCAGTGGCCCTGCTGCGCCACTACTTCTACCTCCGGGTCTCTCATGGGTCCATCTCAGCGTCTTGTGAGCTTTGTCGCGTATGGCAGCTCCAACGCCATCTCGAAGCCCGGGAAGAGGATTGAAGTCTTTAGGAGCAAATGGGTCATGGTAGACGCTGGGCGCATCCATCCTCGGCTGATTCTGCTGATGAGGACATGACTACCTTGGATAAGACCAAAAATATTGCATACATGCATATTTGTCAGGTGATTTCTAGTGCAAACTATTCAATAATCTATTTATGTTATCCAGAACAAAAATACATCACATACTTTTGTGTTTTGTCTAATTGTAGGTGTATGGGACATTTGTACAATACACATATGAAGATAAGGGAAAAGGAGAAGTTTAGGTGCTGTTCAAAAGTCATCTCACGTCACTTTTAGACCAAGAGAAGATAGAGTCCAAGTCTCTCACGTTACGGACTCAGATTCGGATCTGCAGACATACACGACTCAAAAAGCGTCAATAAATTTTTCATCCGGACTCCAAATTGGATGATTCTTTTTTTTGTTGGAAAATAGATTTCGTGCACCTTCCAACCCAATTGGATTCACCTTCAAATTCGTCCGGAGCGTTGAGTTATGGACGAAACAATCTGATGCTGCAGCAGAATCCGAGTCAAACTACAAGTCCAAAGGTGTTACGTCACCTCCGCTTGGGCCCATTGGCCTTGTACGACCTAGGGTTAGTTTTAGGATGCCTTGGGACGTCCTACCACCACCTTGGCCGCCACCCCTTGATCCTATATAAGTAGATCCATCTAGTAGCTTTTTCCTTGGGATTTGTTTAGTTAAAAGTTAGCCATTGCAACTTCGTACTTCGTTTGTGTCCAACGACCAGACCAAGACCGCCACGGATCCCCACCTTTATCAATACTTCATATATACTGCAATATTCAGATTGCTTTATCATATTCTTGCTTGTTTTTCGATTGCTTGCGTGAATAGACCTTCGTGGTCGAGTTGATTGTGCTCCGCGTGGTCAATAACCTCTCGGAGTTGGTTTAGCGATTGCTAAGGCGCAACGTCGTGCACGCGTTTGTAGTCGGATCGTCAAAGTCGTCTCCACCAAATCGATAGTTATCATCTCATCGAAAGATCGGGACACCCTCGCCTCTATCAAGTGGTATCAGTTTTCAGGTTGCTCGGTGAGATTTTACAGTTTTTCATAGATTAGATTTATTTTCTTACCTATTGTCCAAGAAAAAGCCACAAAAAGTTAGATCTATTCATCCTTTGTCCAAGCCACCGAGCCTTTGCAGTTTTCTTTTCATTGTTTGCATTATTGAATTATCGGTTGCATCGTCGTGTCGAGTTCTTTGGTCTTAGTGTCTAGTTTCCTTAAAGTTTCGAGTTCTGTTCACATTAGTCACGCCGTCGCTGCATCATTATCCCTTCCGCTGTCCATCATACCATCCATCAATTTCCACCACGTGCTACGTACTATTCATTGTCATAATCATAGTTGAGGTCATCCACATCTTCGCTGATCCAGTCTGCATCTTATCTAGTTTGTTTTGGAAAAAGAGAAAAAAAGAGAGAAAAAAGAGAAAAAAAGTAAAAAAAGTCAAAGAAAAAAAAGAGAGAAAGAAAAAGAAAAAAGTGTGAGAAAAAAAGAGAAGAAAAAAAAGTTCAGATCTATCTAGACTCAATCTCGTAGCTGAATTCGGATTGGAATCTGTTTTGTGTACTGTTCAGTAAAACAGGCATAACTTCCTCATACGAAGTCCGTTTTGGCTCCGCGAGTACTCAAATTAAAGCTAGAGACGAGCCGCATCTAAATAGTTGCAGAAGCTAGTTCAATATTTGGCACCTCAAAATCGGCTTCTAAATAGGTCTTTTTGCCCTCCAAAGTTCGTGAACACACCTTATTCCAGTTTTTCAAACCAGTTTTAGAATTTTCTGACTCCTCATATCAACTCGGAATTGAGTGATTCTTTTTGCATTGGAAAGCTTGAGTTAGTAGCATTCTTTGAAAAAAGTTATCAGAAAATTGGCTCAAACTTTTCAAGAGGAAAACTGGAGAGAGAGTTGTTGTATATCCTGCTTGGCAGTTGTTTTTCATCATTATCTTTACTGCCTTGTGCTCTTCACTTATATCTTGCTGTATAGAGCTACTCATTATCCTTCATTGATGCTAGTTGTGCTACGCCGTGACCTCATTAGTGTTCTAGGCTCGCGTCTCTAGTCCGGTCTAGCCTAGGACCAAGACAAGACTGTCGTTGAGCGTTTATTCAACATTGCATCTTTGAATTGATTATTGCTAATCTTTTGCTACCATATATAGCCAACCCAGCTCCACATATTTCTACACCGTGTATACATACGCTCCCCAGCAATCTCTTTACACAATCTTGAGTTACTTGACACTGGTTGCTGTCACCGCTTTCTTTGCATGGTAAGAACTTGTAAGACATTGATATTTGCTTTACTGTGAGCGTTTACCACCACATCCTAGTAGTTATAGAAATATTATTTTTGGATTTTGTTTCTTGTTCTACTAATCATGACAGGATCCAGAGTCAATTCATGGGCTTTGTCGATCAAGGGAGACATGCCACCACCTATGCAAATACCACAACCGTCACGAGAGGTGCACAAACATCCAAATGCACATGATCAGGTTCATGTTTCTATACCACCATTTAATGGCCGTTTTAGACCTCCTTTATATATTGAATGGGAGTTAGACATAAATAATATATTTGCTTCCCATAATTTTGATGAACGTAAAATTGTTATGGTTGCGGTTGGTTCTTTCACTGGTTATGCTCTAGTTTGGTGGAGTGAATATTGTCGGTTACACCCTGATTATGTACCTAATACTTGGGATGATTTAAAACATGTCATGAGAGATAGATTCGTCGATGTTTATTATACTCGTGGCATGATTAAAAAACTCGAACATTTAAAACAAGGTAGCGACTCCGTAACAAAATATTATGATGATTTACAAACTACCTTGTTGCACTCATTTTTAGAAGAAAGTGAAGAAGATTTTATGGATAGATTTTGGGGAGGATTAAACCATAATATTCAGGAGATACTAATTCATGAAGAGTGTTATCCTATGGACCATTTGTTTCGTCTTGCTTGCAAAGCTGAACAGGAAATAAAGCGACGTGTTGCCCACAAGGAGAACAAGCGCGGTGCACATTCCAACTGTTGATACAGATGTTTATTCAACTACTAGGCATACTATGACAACCACATCCGTTGTTGCGAGGACTACATCATCTCCACCATGTGACACATCATCATCGAGAGTGCTCTGCATCATCCGGAGTTGACTATAAGAGGTAATGACAAAGGTACAGATTTTCCACTTTTACATGAGAATGATGCATGCCTAGTTAACTTGAATACATCATGTGTTGAGCTACCCACTACTTTGATCACACCACCTATTTTAGAGGATTATATTGATAATTTGACTTTGCCATGTGATCAAACAACTGAAATACCAACAATTTTGAGTGCACCCATTGAATTAATTGTTGATGCAAAAGAATCAATATTTAATCATTTTGATATGACCTCTAATCTTGGTGATGATTCTGTGTCGAATGACTTATTGCATGTTTACTTATTTAAGCATGTTGTAGCATGTAAACTTGATGCAAGTAAGGTTTATTCACCAATGTTGGGATGGTTTAATGATGAACATTGTCAATCTTTTGAAATGAATAAGAGCTTCACTTATATGTGCAAACTGAGTTGCAATATTTTCATGCCTTCTACTTCTTGTGATAATGTTTTGGCTTTAGATTTTATGAACTATGCAAGTTACTCATCTATTTATGTGTCATATGTGCAAAAATCAAGGGAAATAAAAATGGATGACATATACATATACAACATGTACACCTTGTCTCTTTTGTTAGCCACATTTCAGACTAAGAACCGCCGAGGGCGGCTTTGTTTTCAAGAAGTGGAGGATGATGAGGACATGACTACCTTGGATAAGACCAAAATATTGCATACATGCATATTTGTCGTGTGATTTCTAGTGCAAACTATTCAATAATCTATTTATGTTATCCGAACAAAAATACATCACATACTTTTGTGTTTTGTCTAATTGTAGGTGTATGGAACATTTGTACAATACACATATGAAGATAAGGGAAAAGGAGAAGTTTAGGTGCTGTTCAAAAGTCCTCTCACGTCACTTTTGGACCAAGAGAAGATAGAGTACAAGTCTCTCACGTTCGACTCAGATTCGGACTGCCACAGACATACCTGACTCAAAACGTCAATAACTTTTTCATCCGGACTCCAAATTGGGTGATTCTATTTTAGTTGGAAAATAGATTTCGTGCACCTTCCAACCCAATTGGATTCACCTTCAAATTCGTCCGGAGCATTGAGTTATGGACGAAACAATCTGATGCTGCAGCAGAATCCGAGTCAAACTACAAGTCCAAAGGTGTTACGTCACCTCCGCTTGGGCCCATTGACCTTATACGACCTAGGGTTAGTTTTAGGCTGCCTTGGGACGTCCTACCACCTCCTTGGCCGCCACCCCTTGATCCTATATAAGTAGATCCATCTAGTAGCTTTTTCCTTGGGATTTGTTTAGTTAAAAGTTAGCCATTGCAACCCAGTACTTCGTTTGTGTCCAACGACCAGACCAAGACCGCTACGGATCCCCACCTTTATCAATACTTCATATATACCGCAATATTCAGATTGCTTTATCATATTCTTGCTTGTTTTTCGATTGCTTGCAGGAATAGACCTTCGTGGTCGTTGATTGTGCTCCGGCGTGGTCAATAACCTCTCGGAGTTGGTTTAGCGATTGCTAAGGCGCAACGTCGTGCACGTTTGTAGTCGGATCGTCAAAGTCGTCTCCACCAAATCAATAGTTATCATCTCATCGAAAGATCGGGACACCCTCGCCTGTATCATCTGCCCATGGAGCAGCCCACGCCTACCGACGATTGGTCTCGCGCGGAACTCGTGGATCCCCGCGCGAAGCCAGTGCTGGAGAAGATGAACGTGGACCTGTGGCCGGGCAACATGGCGACGGCGAAGCTGACCGGGCGTCACTCTGAGGGAGTTCACGGAGCACCGGGTGGCCCGCTTCGTCGATGCTAAGCTTCATTGTGGAGGCCTCGCCCGAGCCCGTAGTCTTGGCGACGAAGATCTGGCCGCGGTCCTCCAATCTTTGGTCGGGGGGACGTGGCGGGCCGGAGGGCGCCTGCACCCTGTTCTTCGAGATGATTGGGAGCAGGTGGTGGACTCCATGCCCGTTTTCAACGGGGACGGGCCCATGCCCGCGGAGGTTCCCGAGGACCCGGCAGCCCTGGCGACGGTGAACGTGTCCTCCGACGACTCCAGCGGAGAGGAGGAAGAAGAGGAGCGGGGAGAGGGGCCCGACTCCGAGGCGATCGACGGGGACTCGAGAGCGCCCCTCCCCCGGTGTAGGTCCCGCGCTCTCCGCCTCTTGCCGAGCGATGATGAGGATGGCGATGAGCGGGGCGGCGAGAGCTTGCCCCCGATCCCGAAGAAGGGACAGACGGGCTGGTCCCCAGCACTGCCGCCCGGCCCGAGGCGATCTGGGCGTGCCTCCCGCCTCCCGAGCCTCTTGAGGTTGATCCTGCGGCCGGCTCTCGGGCTTCAAGTTCGGCCAAGGTTGCTCGAGCCCGCGATGGCGACCAATAAGTGCTTGATTCTTTTTTATTTCTTGCTTTGCCGCTGAGGCTTGATATCTGTATTCCTTGGCTAGGGCTGGCGCTGCGGGCAAGTGAAGGGAGCTCTGAGGCTTCGTCCTGTGGCGCGCCCGTCCGCGAAAAGAAGGTGACGGGGACACGGGCCTCTCCTGCCGGTCATCCTCATGAGGCCTAGCGGAGCTAGGCTGGGCGAGCCCCTTCATGGCCCAAGCGACTCCCGAGGTATCCTTGCTCGATGCCATCGCCGCAGCCTGCCGGGCGCAGAAGGTCCCACCTCGAGATGCTTTGTGGTTATGCTGCCGCCCTCTCCTCCTACTCCACCAACCGTTGTCTCTCAGACTCCTCCTACTGTCTGGATCGTGATCTTTCTTTGAACCGACCGGCCATTGCGGCAAGATCCTCTGGGCGCCGACCCTCGCTTGGTGGTCGGACGCCTGGAGCTGGCCTGCGGCTGGGTTCGCTCTGATGCTTCGATTTGAGCGGCGCTGGTTCAGGCCGCGACGGGTTGCGACGAGGAGAAACAGGTCGTCCTTGGGGCAAAGGCCGCTTGCGACGCCGCCTTGGGGGAGGTAGCCGATGTCCAAGGTTGCTGCAAGGCGCCCAGAGCGAAGCTGCAGGCTCATACGACCAGCTTGCCAAGGAGGCCCGCGTTCGCCAAGAGAAGGAGGAAGACATGAAGGCTCGCGAGGCGACCGTCAAGGACCGGGATGCCAAGCTTGACAAGCGTCGTGACCGCTTGGGTGCGCTAGAGCAGGAGTTGGAGGCGAAGAGGGTCGAGCTGGACGGCAAGGCGCTGGTCCTCGCCGAGGACCGCGTGGCCTTCGCGGAGATGGAGGCGAAGGCTCGCACCTTCTTTGAGGTAAACTTCTGACGGCTGGAAAGCCCACTGGCCGGGCGCCAAGGACGGTCCCGCCAAGCTGCTTCCTTCCTGGTCCGCCCTTGAAGATGTCACCTTGGCCTTGGCCCCACGGCCGAGGCCGAGGCACGGTCTCGTTTTCTGCTGCACTGACGACGCTGCCCTTACCCACGCCTACCTTCACGACCCCGACGCCGACCTTGACAGCCTCGCTGGAGCCCGTGAGCGGTGAGCTTGCCGCTGCCGCCGAGGCCGTGAAGGGTCGAGCGGAGGCTCACTGGCGGTTCCGGGCCTTCAAGACTAAGCCAAGCGAGGCACTGCCGATCCTGAGGCTTCACGAGGCGAACCCGCCCAGCGCAGCTCCGCCACCAACAAGTGACTCCTTTGTGGCTCCTGCCCTGCTTTCAGTTCCCGCAACATGCATCATGCCTCGGGGAGGCGCTTAAACTTTCGCTTGGCATTGTGAAAACAGTTATGGACTGTAATATTTGCTTTTGAATTCCTTGAGATTTGCGATTTTCCTTCCTACTTTCTTATATTCTACGCCGCAGAGCCCGCCTCACAAGATACCTCAGCCGGCTGCTAGCCCCGACCGGAAACCAGGACGGGACCAAGGAGTGAGGGGCTACGTGACAAGTTAGGCTCCTCAGTCGCGATGCTCAGGAGACCCCCTTGGCGCCGCGAGCAGCAAGTAGGGAGGTGAGATGTATGGGTGAATTTACCATTCTCGTCTGCAGAGCCCGGCCCGCGCATACCTCAACCGCCGTTAGCCTTCGGAACTAAGGGTGAGGGCTACGTGACGATTAGGCTCCTGAGTCGTGATGCTCGAGTCCCCTTGATGTTCAAACGGCCTTCGTACCTTGGCTCCACTCGGGGAGGGGCGTCGGACGAACCAGGCCCGAGGGGCTGGCTGGTGGCGTGCATCCGGGCGTGACCAGGCGTAGCCCTCGTGCCCAGCCTCGCGCGACACTCCCGAGGGGAGGCGTTGCGATGAGGCCGGACACCGAGCTCTGGGCTCCCCGAGGTTGATGCGCCGAGCCACCCTCGCTATTTATCACCAGCGTGGAGCATAAGCGCTTCCGTGTGTACGGGCATAGCCGCTCCTCGGCGATGTCGTCGACCAAGCGGAGCATGGTGCTTCCATCAGTGCGTGGGAGGGGCTCCCCGGGAGGAGCCCGGGGCATGTAGAGCCCCGCCACGACACGTGGCTGGCACGGTAGGGCCTCGACGAGGTGTATCTGGGCACCCGTGAGCCAAAGACGAGACTCACGGGCCCTACCTCAACGCAGGTTGCGCTCGCACTGGGCCTTAACTTGTGATGTGTTCCTGCAAATTTGGTTAGATGTCGACGCTCTCGTCCTCGGGTCCCGCCTCGAGCGGGTCTCGACCATTGCCGGTATGCCAGGTCGCGATGCCGTGGACAAGGCCAGAGGGTGAGGGCTGGAGAGCCAGTAGGAGCCCATGAGTCGCGATGCTCAGGTACCCCCTTTAACGTGCAAGCAGCTGACATGAAGGAAGAAGGGGTGCCGTGGACAGGCATCAAATAACAATCATGATGGGTCAAATGCATGACCCGAATAAACGCAAGAGGGGTACATGCCGCTGCGTCTGGCCCGAGTGGCTTGGGGATGATGCAGCCCGAGGGGCGCCCCCAACAAAGTAAGCTAGGAACATGAAGCAAAAGGGATACATGCCGCAGGGACGGATCCACACGGCCTGGGAATGATGCAGCCCTGGGGGGCGCTCCCAGCTGAAAATGAAACTCGTAGGATGTCACCTGATAACGTTGAAGACGAAGGGATGCTGAAGTAGCGGACGTCGCGGGCTGCGGAAGCTGATCTTCACGAGCCCCCAGGCCCAGGAGCCTCGGGAGGCTCCGGAGGCGCTGGTGGCTCCTCGCGGACCATCTCTGTCTCTGCCAGACTGCAGAACGCCTGCCTCTTGAGCCTCGTGATGCTCCCCATGAGGCGCCGGGCGCAGGCAGCTGTTCGGCACGCCGTAAGGCATGCGAACGTAGCTGTGGGGTGGACCTTCACAGTGCCCCATGCGTGAGAGCCAGAGGCGCTCCTAAGAGGCGGCCCGGTTGAGCCCTGGTATGTCGATGCAGACGCGCAGCCCACCATCCTCGCCTGGATGGGGAGCTACAATGGTGGCGGCGGCTGCCACTCATGACTCTTGATTCCTGCAGCTCTGAATGATCTAGGCCGACGAACTCCTGAGGGTTTGGCCCTCCTTGCCTCGCTCCTTCCTGAGGGAAACGTGCTTTGAAACACGCCTCCAATTGGTGCCCAAGCGCCTCCCTCGTGACCTTAGCAAGGTCGGTGGCCCTCCAGGAGAGAGCCCCCGAGCCTTGCTCAAGGAGGGCGCCGGGCGCGCCTTCCTACGCGACAGAAGGAGGTGCCCCCTGAACAGGCGCGGGTCCTGAGGGGCCTGCCTCCCGAGGGGTCGGGCCAGGCGATGTCTTCTTCTTCTTGGGAGCAGCCTCGGGGAGCCTCTCGCTCCTGCGATCTGGGTCTTCAAGCGACGCGGCTTGAAAAGCACGCTCCAGGGAGAACACCGCGTCTCTCTCTTCACAAGGCACCGTGATGACTCCGCCGCTTCCCGGCATCTTGAGGACGTTGTAGCCGTGATGAGTCATGGCCATGAACTTGGCCAGAGCCGGGTACCCGAGGATGGCATTGTTTGGCAGACGAATGTGGGCGACGTCGAAGTCGATGAGCTCGGTGCGGTAGTTGTCGCGCGCCCCGAAGGTGACAGGGAGGCGGACCTGCCCAATCGGAACTGTGGAGCCATCGGTGACTCCGGAGAAAGGTTTGGTTGGTGAAGCTGATTGTAAGGCACTTGGAGATTGTTGAATGTCTCTACGACAGGACATCGAGTCTGCTCCGCCATCGATGAGGGTCCTAGTGACTTGCACGTTCTTGATGATTGGGGAACAAAGCATCGGGAGGACTCCGCCAGGCTGCCAAGACTTGAGCTGATCCGCTTAGCTGAACGTGATGGCTCACGCTGACCACCTGAGAGGGTTCGTCGCTTCAAGCTTGTGGAGGACTGCATTCACTAATTCGGCGAACTACTTGAAGATGCGCTGAGAGGCTGGGGTTTGAGCTCCGCCCAGGATGCAAGCGATCGCGCGCGGCTCCTGGAAGCCCCCAGCCCCCTCGTCCTGATGGTGGTCCTCATTTCTCCTTGTCTGCGGTGGCAGAGGAGGGAGGCCTGCGTTGCCTTGCAGGCGATCCTCGCGAGGCTGATCTCTCCAGCCTCCCTCGCGAGGCGGGTCCCTCCAACCTCCCTCGCGAGGCTGATCCTGCCAGCGGTCCTCGCGAGGTCGGTCGCGCCACCCTTGGCGAGGGCCACGGTCTTCCCAGCGTCCTGCGTTTCTTCCTCCTCCTCGGTCGTAGCCTCGATCGTCATGGGTCGGGCGTCGACCGATTCGCCTTCTCGCACGGCTCGGAGTTCTTGACATTCGTTGGTGTTGTGGGTGTGGAGGTCGTGGTACACACAGTACCGGCTGCCCTTGGAAGACTCGGGCTGATCTCTGCCTTGCTTGGTATCTGGTTCTACCGCGAGCACCGCAGCCCCCTTGCGCTTCACGTCCTTGACCTTGGGCTTCTTCTCTTCTGGGTCGGCGGCTGGTAGCTCGAGGAGGGAAAGGCGTCCTTCCTCAGCCCTGGCGCACTTGGTCGCCAAGTTGAACAGCTCCAAGGATGTGCACAGATCTACATGCATCGCCAGCTCCTCCTTCATCTTGACGTCACGCACACCGTCGGAGAAGGCTGAGATGATGGCCTCCTCGGTCACCTTGGGAATCTTGAGGCGTGCGTTGTTGAAGCGCCTGGATGTACTTCGCAGGGTCTCTCCCGGTTGCCGCTTGATGCGGGCGCATGTCGCTCCACGGCAGGAGGCCGGTCGCGAGCGCCTTGGAAGTTGGCGATGAAGCGGTGCGCACCTCGTCCCAGGAGGAGATCGTGCCAGAGCTGTGTTCAGGAGCCAAAGTGCGGGCACCGCCCTTGAGCGCCATGGGAAACCAGTTCGCCATGACCTTCTCGTCCCCGTTGGCGGCTGATGCCCAGCTCATAGAGCTGGAGGAACTCCGCAGGTCGGCCATGCCGTCAGAAGCGAGGAGGCAGTCTGGCTTGAACTTGCCGGGCCACGCGACACAAGGCGCCTTCGGTGGTGAAGGCGCGGCAGCCTGCTGTGGCCACGGGAGGCCTTTGGTGACGAAGGGCCTGGTCTTGCGGGTCCCACATGCGCCGCTAGGAGCAGCGCGGGTCTTGGTGTCTTTGGAGCAGAGCGAGGCCTTGATGCGTGTGGCCGATGCAGGGAGCACTCGGGCAGCTTCTTGGGGGCGAGGGACCTCTTGACAGCTCTGCTCTTGCTGCGCTGGTGCTGGACGGAGTGGGTTCCGCCCAGGGGCCACGCGCCTTGGGGCCAAGGCGCCTTCTTGAGGGGGAGGCGGCCGAGGCGCCCAGAGTTTTCATCGCCGCGCAAAGGCGGGCGGGCGCGTGAGGAAGGGCGGCGGGGAGCCCCTGCGGCGCCGACGAGCTTCGGCGACGCAGTCGAGCCACTCTTCGTGAGACGCTGCCGACGGGCGGTAGCGCAGGAGCTCCTTTGCGCGATGAGCGCGGCTCGAGTTTTCCATGGGCGCTGGAGCGCCGAGACGAAGAACCAGTGGGCGACCAAGGAGAAGCAGACGCCATCTCGCCACGGGACGGATCTTTGGGGCGATGCTTGTTGCTCGTTCCCCGCCGGGCCGGTGGCGGCGTTGACGGCAGCGACGGGAACGGCGGGGCGGCCGCCGGGCCGTCTGGGCGACGCGGTGGCGAGCGGCCCGCGCGCAGTCCGACGAGCGTCCGATATGGATGCGATGGGCAGCGAAGAACAGGGCGGCGGAAGACGGATTCCGGTGCACCCCTACCTGGCGCGCCAAATGTAGGATTTCGGGTTCCGGCAAACCCTCTAGGTTCGAACTCTGGGGTGCACGCGGAGATCTCACCCCCTACCTACCTGCACCTCGTCGCCTCGCAAGGATCTAAACTACCAAAAGAGCAACACAAGAGACACAAGGTTTATACTGGTTTGGGCCACCGTTGTGGTGTAACACCCTACTCCAGTGTGTGGTGTGGTGGATTGCCTCAGGGGCTGATGATGAACAATACAAGGAAGAACAGCCTCGCGAGGGTCTGTTCTTGGCCGGTGCGACGAACTGCTAAGAGGAGTTCGGTCACTCTCTCTCTCTCTCTGGACTGCTTGATCTCTAGCCCTGTCCGGGACTCTGGATCCAAGAGGCTAGCTGCTCCCAGATGCCTCTACCCTGTGGGTGGCTAGTCCTATTTATAGGCAGAGGCCCTGGGCCTCTTCCCAAATATTGAGCGGGAAGAGCGCCAACAACTGGCCATTTTGAAGGGGAACATCTAGTACACTTATCCTGACTAAAGTTGGTCCTCGCCTACCAAAGGCTCTGGTGGTGACGCCGGCTTGGGCTCCACGATGACCTCCTTCCTGCCGTTGTGATGGTCTTGGTCTTGTTGCACCGAAACGGTTGCCTTTGCTTGATGCTCTCGCATGTGCTTGCCTCCTTTGCACCAAAGAGGAAATGAGGACATTGCGCGGGCTGGCGCCCGCCTGGCGCCCTTGGTCGTCATGGCTTGTCTCATGGGCACCTCGTGAGGTACCCCGCCTTGATCTCTCCGCCTCATGAGGCCAGCCCGGGCGAGGCTGCGTGCTGAGGAAGCTTCTGCTCAGTCCCGCCTCATGAGGCTTGGCCCCTCGCGAGGGTCTTGAGCTTGTGCTGACAAAGATGGGCCGTACTGGGCCACCCCTTGAGCCACGCCGCAGGCCGCAAGCAGGCAAGTCTGGGTACCCCCGTTCCCAGAACACCGACAATACCCTACTCCAGTGTGTGGTGGTGGATTGCCTCTTGGGCTGATGAAGAACAGTACAAGGGGAAGAATAGCCTCCTGAGGTTGAGGTGTTCTTGTGCTCTGTGGACTTGTGGATGAGAACTCGATCCCCTCCCCCCTCTGTGGTGGCTAGCTCTACTTATATAAGCCCTGGTCCTCTCCCCAAATATTGAACGGGAAGGGAGCCAACAACGGCGGGCAAATTTGAAAGGGGACAGCTAGTACAAGCTATCTTGAAAAAAGCGGTCTTCGCCTACAAAAGGCTCTGGTGGTGACGCCGTCTTGGGCTCCATGGTGACCCCTGTATTGCCGTCCTGCTGGTCTTGGTCTCGTTGCACCGATACGGAAACCTTAGCCTAATGCCTCTGTACTCCGCGCCCGCGCCTGCCTCCTTAGCACCAAAGAGGAAACAAGGACGTTGCGCGCGCTGGCGCCCGCCTGGTGCCGGTTGTCATGGCTCACGTCACGAGAGCCTCGTGAGGTTTGCCCCGCCTTGATATCTCCGCTCCTCACGAGGTAGCCTAGTGAGGCCGCTCCCGAGGAGGTCTTGCGTCGTTCGCCTCACGAGGCTTGGCCCCTCGCGAGGGTCTTGAATGCCTTGTTGATGAAGATGGGACGTACAGGCCCGCTAGCATAGCCACGCCGTGGGCCGCAGGCAGGCAAGTCTGGGGACCCCCGTTCCCAGAACGCCGACAGTAGCCCCCGGGCCCAAGGTGCGCTCGGGCTTGGCTTCGCGGTGAAGCCAAGGGTCAAGTACGGAGCATCGCGGGCCCCCAAAGCATGCGTCCTCGGTCGACGTGTGGCAGTTGATTGGGCGTGGGCGTCTCCACTTCCCCATGTCGCCTCGGTAACTGCACGACTTGACAAGTCCCTGCGACATGCAAGGAAAACCATCATTACCTGTGATCATGGGGGGCGCCGGTTGGCCTTCTACCGCTATAAATGGGAAGGGGGGTGGAGCCCCCGTCGCCCATCTCTTCTTTGCTCACTTGCTTCTTCTTCCTCGCTCCATTGCTAACAGCGCCACCAACAGCGCTACGAAGGAAGTTCTCTGCCGCCGAGAAGGGGAAGGCCCCTCGCGAGGGACCCGGCTCCCCGGCGCCCAAGCGCGGACGCGGCCGTCCGCGCAAGCACGTCGCGACCCCCGCCGCGGCCCATCGTCGTGGCGGTGCCGCGGAACACGGAGGGGGTCGTCCCAGCCATGGCGCCCCAGTTGATGAAGGGAGGCGTGCCATGGTGGCGCGGCCTCCCCGTCCGCGCTTCCATTCGGTGGAAGTGTCGCCGGAGTTCGTCGTCTGGTCATAGAGCCCGGCCGACAACTGGCTCCAGCTTCCGCGCTTCTTTGTCGACGAACTGCCGGCCTCTGCTCCAGGCGGGCTCTGGTTGCAGGCGGATGGTTGCTGCAGTAAGGCCTCTTGGGTTGCGGTCGAGACTTCCGCCGCGAGCAACATAGCCCTGGCCCGTGGCTGGCAGACGTTCGCCCGTGCGTGTGGCCTGGGTAGGCGGTGCACCCTCCACTTTAAGTACGATGGTGGATCGACCCTCTATGTGAGGGTGTTTGGGGAAGATGGTCGCCGCGCCGGGTGCTGCCCCGAGGCAAACGACGGTGAGGAGGTGCTCGGCCTTGGTGACGGTCGTGACAAGGATGAGGGCGAGCCTGCCCTCGCAGGCGACCGTGCCTCGTCCAGCTACGGCGGCTCTTCCTCCGGCGACAGCTCCAGCAGTGGTGGCTACGACCAGCCGCCGCGCCGCCACGCCCGCTTTGAGGGCGGCAGCGGGTCATCTTGTCGTCGCGCCTCCGTGAAGCGCGAGGAAGGGTCTGGCTAGGCTCGGGGTGTCGCTAGGGGCCTGCCTCCGCGGGTCGCTGCAACGCCGCTTTTGTTTTGCTCTTTTTCTGCATCAAAAATGAAACCAGTATGGGCCCAGAGCGGCGTGTATCGAACTGTGGTTCCTTGGTTATTGCATTGTGCGTGTTGTTCCCGCGTCGTGTTGTTATTTTGCTCAAAGACAACTTAACCTGGTGCATTCGGGATGCCCTCTTCCTTACGAGGCATTTGTTTCCTCGTTTCCATCTTGACCTGGTGATCTGTGTTTGCTCGGGAACTGCAAAAATTCGTTAGGAGGTGCGTTAGAAGATTTGCCGTACACCCAAGCCTTGACCTGGCGCTTTGCATCGCGGTACCCGGGGGGCATGGACTAGGAGAGATGCGCCAGTTTTTGGGCTCGAACGAGGGTGGCTCGCGAGAAGGCAGAGAGGAGCAAAATGCTCGCGAGGGCGCCTGCCTAGCCCCCTCGCGAGGTATGCGAGAGAGAGAACACGAGCGAACCAGAGCCAGAAAATGCGGTAAGAGGCAAGGGAATCGAATCAGCAAGGAACACCAAAAGCAAACTTCGATTAAGGAAAAGCGAGCCAACTACGGAAAGCAAATGAAAAGCCGCGCCCGGCACCTAGTCTAGTCTTCAAGTCTTCTCACCAGCACGGAGCTAAGTGCTGACACTAGGCATGGGCGGGAGCGCCAGGGCCTGAGGCCAGCGCTCCTGGCCGGGGCGTGTACAGCCCCACTCATTATTACGTGAGAGTGTCACGGGCGGCGATTCTTCACAGGCACCGGGCCTTCTTCACGAGCTCAGGCCTTTCTTCACGCCTCGGGCCTTGCTTCATGAGTAGAACTTCCGGAGGTGTTGGATGTTCGGGCATTACGGATAGGTATCCCGTCCTGCGTCTCGGTAGCGTGGCGCCCGAGCACAGAGACATGGGCGACCCTGAACGGGCCCTCCCACATGGGTAAAAGCATGCAGCCCTTCCACGGAGAGGACCCGCCTCAGGACGAGGTCGCCTACCTCGAGTGTCCTGGAGCGGATGCTGCGGCAGTGGTATCGCCGCAGCGCTTGCTGGTACCTTGCCGCCCTCAGTGCGGCTTCGCGACATCGTTCCTTCTCCAGCACGAGGTCCACCCCCCGCGTGGCGTCCTGCTGCATTTCATCAAACGCCAGGACCCGTGCGGAGCGATGCTTGACCTCATGAGGGAGGACCGCTTCAGCTCCGTAGACAAGGAAGAATGGGGTCTCGCCCGTTGGCTTGGTGGCGGTGGTGCGGATGGACCATAGCACGGACTGGAGCTCGTCGTACCAGCCCCTGCCACAGGCCTTGAGCTTCTTCTTGAAGGTCCTGGTCTTGAGGCCCCCAGGACCTCCGCGTTGGCGCGTTGGCGGTGGTGCGGATGGCTTCCACTTCCGCCCACTTGGTGAACTTGTCGATGGCGACGTAGAGGTAACGGTAGCCCCCAGGCGCTCGAGGGAACGGGCCCAGGATGTCCAGCCCCCAGACCGCGAACGGCCACGTGAGTGGAATGGTTTGGAGGCCCTGAGCCGGCTGATGAATTTGCTTGGCGTGGAACTGGCGGGCAGCGAGACTTCACCAGCTGCTGCGTCGTTGGCCTTGATGGGCGATAGAACCTAATGTGGAATACTTTGTGATGCGGAGCATCCTACGGTCATCACCATGTCAAGAGTCCGTTTGGCAAGTGACACGTGCGACCTCTTCTTCACATACACAAAGGTGAATCTTCTCCTTTACACGTGCTCACTTGACCCCTTCGAGGATGGTATACTACTTGACACTTCCCCGTGTGCATGCATAGGTATTGCCGGAGCTTCTCGGATGTCAAGGAGGAGTGCAAGCGCCAAGGAACGACTACACCATCCGCGAGGGAAGCATGGAAGCGGCAGCCGGAAGAAGACGGAGCTGCTGAAATTCTGACGGCCGGACATCCGGGCGAGGCGGACATCCGGCGCCTCACCAAAGCCGGACATCCGGCCAACCGCCCGGACATCCGGCGTCTCCTCGAGAGCCCGGATATCCGCCTCAAGCCCGAAATCCGGCACCCTCTCCCGATCCGGCTGAAACAGTTACCCAGCCGGACATCCGGCCCAGCCCGGACATCCGGCCTCCGCTGAAGCTCCCGGATATCCGGCTCCCCGGCCGAAATCGGCGCCCTCTCCGATTCTGCTGAACGGTCGCTCTAGCCCGGACATCCGGCTGAGAGCCCGGACATCCGGCGCCTCGTGAAGGCAGGACATCCGCCCGGCCCGGACGTCCGGCCTCCACACTGCGTCACGGTGCCTCCGGACTCGTCCCTTGTACCCTTCGCCCGAGACTATATATACTTGATCCCTCCTCTTTCTAGGGTTAGCGTTGATTTAGCTCATAGATAGAGCTTCGCTCATCCATACCGGATCTACTCCACGAGAGAGACCGCGGCCCCTCTTCGGAGACGATCCACCTTGGATTCAAGACCTCCCTTTGCGGAGAAGACCATCATCAAGACCTCCTCATGGAGAAGAACGGCTACCGTTTGTATCGTCCTTTGTTGACCTTGAATCATGTATCTCCCTTTGTGTTCTTTGATCTAGCATTTGTGTGACCGATTCCTTGTTGGTTGAGTGTTTTCCCTCGTTCCTCCCCGTGATTTCCTCGTGTTCTTCCGCTCGTTCTTCGTAATCCACCGTAGGATCCGCTCCAACGTGAAAGATCGCCCACGTAGGGTTCCGCCCTACATCATCTATGGATCAGAGCTTAGGTTGATCACGTTTTTGAAGCCCCTACCCCTCTTTTTCTAGCTTGATTTTGTTGATTTCGTCCTAAATCCGGAAATCCCCACCAAAAATAGCCCCAAATTTTTTTGTGATTTGTTAGTTTTGATGATGTTTTGTTGATTTTGATCCATGGATTTGCTTGGTTTCGAGTGGATCTAGCATTTCCCCAAGTTTCCCCACTTTCCATCCACGAAATCTCTCCAATTTTGACCTTGAAATAATCAATTTCCGCCCCAATTCGAAAATTTCCGCCCTAAACGAGATCGGGATCCGTCGGGCGGACATCCGAACCTCGGGCGGACATCCGACCATCCGGCCGGACATCCGGACCAAGTCGGACATCCGGCCCTGGAGCACAAAATTCGCACGGTTCTCGACATACACCCCGAAATCCGGCCCCGACCCCGGATATCCGGCCCCGAATTTCAGTTTTTTCCGTTTCACCGTTTTGTCCATAACTAATTCATCCGGAGTCCGATTTTGACGTTCTTTAGCTCGCTTTAAAGCTATTGACATCCCCCTTCCCATAAAAATACTACCATCACCATTTGACTCCATCAAATTTTGTGAACTTTGGCATCTTTGCCTAGGGCTTCCGCCACATCCTCCGCATAACCACCATCGACTTCCGCAACCTAACCAATTTTGTTCCCCATAGCATTAGTGGTTGCTTGAGTAGTGATTCGAGTCTCCTAAGGTGTTTCGGCTACTTAGGGACGATTGCTTCTTCATCCACCACCACCACCACTTCCACATAACCTTGCCCACCATACACTTCCGACAACCCAACTTAACCCAATTGTTAATTGAGCTTTTTCGAGTTGTGGCTTGTGTCTCCTAAGGTGTTTGACTACTTAGGGACGGCAACTTCAACTCCGACACGTGTATAGCCCATCACCACTTCCGCATTGCCAAGTGCAAACCACCACCGCATTCCCGCTACCACCATTTGACATTTGTCATTTGAGATTTTGAGTTCGCGGTTTTCCGTTTCCTAAGGTGTTTCGGCTACTTAGGGACGAGTCTCCATCATCTTGGTATCTACATCAAGAACAACGCCACTCATCGCCATCGCAGCGACGGTAACCTCAACGACACCATTGTATATTCCCTTGCAAATTGCATTGATAACCCCTAGCCCACTTTATGCGTTGCCTATCGAGACTAGCCATTTGAGTATTGCCGGCAACGTTACTTGTGCACATTAGTGATCATACCTTCCATTACATACCATACCATATCATATTGGTATCATATCATCCATTGTGCCTCAAGTTTGTTCCCGCATATACACAATTGCTATCTTGGTTTGTGCATTGTGCAAAGTGGCCATAGAAAAAAAAGAGAATAAGCTTTTAAGCAAAGAAAAAGAGAGAGCAAAGAAGCTTGTAAGCAAGTGCCATAGCATCATACAACATTGCATATAAGATTGTCATATCCGATCATCTTGAATCATCTTGAGAAAAACACCGGAAACTATACATACATAGCATACTTGGGATAGAAATTTATCCATTTTGCATCTTATAGGTTGTGCACAAGTGTCGTATCCGCCCATTGAGCAATCGTGCTAAGCGTCTCTCTTGAGTTGTGCAACACGAAGCGTTTTGGTGGATTCCACATTTTGAGCTCATTCCTTGGTTGCACGGCCCCATTTATCTATCCGTGTGTGTGTTTCCGTGTGCCTCATATTGCTATTGGTCTACTTGTTTCGCTTATGCAATTTGTGAATCTCTTTCAACATTATTGACTCTTGCTAACATTTTGCATTAAATTTTTGTGCCACTATCCTCACCGAGCTCCTCCATAAGCTTTACTTGTGTAGGTGTGAGAACCGACAAGGATTGGTACCAATAGTGCTATTTCATTGTCCGCATTTGGGTGAACTTGATTCATTTTCAACATCGGTCAAGGTACATTGGTATAAGTTCTTCCCTTTCTCCCACTCATATTTGCTTGAGTCTTGTGATGGATAGGCAAGGCATTTCATCTTCGGTCTACAACAACAACGACGAAGTTCGATGCCATGGAAAACAACTTCTGACGCCAAGATGCAAGCTAAAATGGAGGAGATCAAATCCTTCATCAAGTCCTACAAGCGATCTTCCTCATCTTCGAGAAGACGCTCAAGAGCACATGCTTCCGAAGCTACCGTCTCCGGCAAGATCACATCGGCATCGACACCATCATCAACAAGAACGTGAAGGTCAAGAGCTCAACATCAACAACCGCTCCACGACTTCACCATCTCCCTTGGCATCTTCGCCTTCGGATATTCGGCATCTTCGCCAACAAGCACCCCAAGACCACGCTCAAGAGAAGCTCCCCAAGCTCAAGTCCGCGACTTCCACGAGCTACTACGACCTCGACATCGACCACGAGATTCCTTTCTATGGGACTCAAGAACCCAAGGAGTACCTCGAGTGGGAGCGTTTGATGGACAACTACCTCAAGCTACATCAAGTTCCTCCCGAAGATCAAGTGAAGTGCGCCACAAGAAACTTCCACGACTACGCCTCGACATGGTGGCTTCACACACCTTCGAGTGCTACGAGATGAGTTGGTCCAAGATGAAGAGAGCTTTGCGGCGAGTTCGTGCCTCCAACATACACGGAACAACTTCGATGCCAATTGGAGAACACCACCCAAGGATGCAAGTCCATCGACAAGTACTTCAAGGAGATGAAGATTGCCTTGCGACGAGCGGCGTGGGCGGATTTAATTCATGTCAATGAAGTTCCACTTCATGATGGGATTGCACAACGACATCTCCAAGACCATCTTCCTCGAGAACTACAAGTCCATCGACGACTACTACATTGGTGCTCTCAAAGGCGGAACAAGAACTCATGAAGGCCAACGCTTCTCCACCCCAAGCAAACTTCGTGGAGACCAAGCTCTCGACAAGCATGAGGCTAGTACCACCATGATGTCCAAGCCCGACAAGCTCCAAGGCGATGCTCCCAAGTGCGACTTCACCGCCATCCCTCTTTGTGGCATTGTTGATGCCGAGTCTACCTTGACTCTTTTTCAAGATGGTGCGGCGACAAGTACGACTACGGAGACCTTCAAGGACCAAGCTTTGGAGGCAAGCGACAAGGTGGCGAGCAAGGATGATGCTTCCATCTTAGGAGGCGAGAGTGATGTTGTGCCATCTTCCACCTTCATCCACGACGAGAGTGATGTTGAGCCATCTTCGGCCTTCATCCACGACGAGAGCGATGATGTGCCATCTTCGGCCTTCATCCACGCATTTACCGACTACGAGACGGTTGAGCATGGGATTTTCCCTTCGACCACGGCGACGTCCGATGACTTGAGTGACTTGAGCCACCATATTGAGAGTGAGAGTGACTTCACCACTAGCCCCATATATGTGTTGCCCCAATTCCCATGTGAGGAGAGCCACAACCCCCACCACTTGAGTGAGATGAGTGACCCCACCATACGTGAGTTTGAGTGCACCTATTTTGAGGGGAGTGAGTGAACCACCACATAGAGAGAGTGAGATAGTTGATAGGTCTAGTGAGGCCATTTGCATTTCTAACAACTTTACCTCTACCTCTATTGTGTCTTCTCATTTGGTGCTAGGTCCCATTTATGATGACGCTAGATCCTCGGCGACTCCGTCCTCCCTTGGACAAGACGATGGCCATGGTGGAATATGATGCACCCCCCACATGGTTCCATCAAGATGAAGATGACCACCATTTGGTCTTTCCCACCTCACCTACACCACTTGAGTGGAATGACAATGGTAACAAAGGTACCCATGAATACTTGTCGACCTCGCAATCCCACGAGTTGACAAAACGAGCTCTAGAGAGCAATGATGATTTGGGATCCCATGGATTGTCTTTCCCACCGCTCACTTCGCGCAAACACTTCGCGCATTTCTTCTACATGGCCCTCACTTGGCTATGGGTTGTTCTCCATTATATATCCTTTGCCCATCTTGCCATGTTCACTTTGCATGATATGCCCATTCCTATGCCTTTGCCATGCATTTGTGACCCATGCTTTGCATTACACATGATGATTGATTCTTGTACTTGTATGTGTATTTGCACGCGTGGTGGAGATATTGTTTGGTATTGCCATGATTGCTTTGTGCCCCATGCCTATGATGACACTATGATCTTGCTTTTGTGTTCGTGCTTGCGATATGTCATGTGCATTCCCTATGCCTATTATTCGTTTACATGACATGATTGCCATGATTTCTTCTAGTGTGTTGCATCTTCGCTCCACTAGTTTGCACGACTTGATTACTATGCTTGCTTATGTTGCATCACCATTTCATGCGGTTGATGACAACCATCTATATGCTTTGCACATGATTCATATTGCTTCTTGTCATATATCTCTATGTGTTGCCTCCCTCATGCTAGATGATTTGCCATGTATTGAGTGCAACAATGATTCTCTTCTTGCTCATGAGATTGCCCCCATAGCATTCTCGCATATATTTGGAGATTTTGACATAATTCTTGTGAAGCATGCTTGTCTTAACTCTTTGCACCATATACCTAGTGCCATGAATATTGCCATTGTTGCATCATATTATTCATGCACTTGTCCTTCTAATGGTTTTGTGCAAAAGATGAGAACCATCATGATGGATGATGAGTTCATCTACCATGCGACACGTTCTTTGTTTTGTTTTGTGCATGTGTAGGATACTTGGACTTTGTGTCGACTTCCACTTCACGTGAGTTGACCATTCGAGCTCTTGAGAGCGAGCCTCATACATTCTACCACGAATCGCTTCTACACCGCATTTGCTTCCACTTGGCATTGTGAAGAATGCACAAGGACATGCCTTCAAGGTGACATCTTTCTTGAGCATGGATATTGCGGATCATACTACTTGTGTTGCTTGCACGATGAGACTTATTGGTCATCTTGGACCACTTGATTGCACACTTAGTAGAGATCTTGCTTTGACTTGCCATTATCACATTCCCATGCATCATGACATATGTACCTTGTGTGTTGCATCCAATTCTTGGATTACTTGTTCCTCTCATATGTTTGGTTGCAACAATGTCATTACTTCACATATGCCATGTCCCATTGATTGCTACATGCTTGACTTGATTGCCTCTCACATGATGAACAATTGCTCTTTCCATTATGTTGAGTGCCACATGATATTCACTACACCCCATGCACATTATGTTTGGATTGTCTTGCACTTGACCCATGTGTTTAGACACTTCATTTTACTTGGCGTTATGAATGATTCATATGCCTACCATAGACCTTTCATTGAGCAATTTATGAATGCTTGCTATGAAATTGAGGTAGATGCTTATTCTCTTGACACACATATTTGCATCTCTACCTCCCATTTACATGCTTGTCCCCATGATATCTTTGACTGTGCTCAATTTATGCGCTTACATGCCATGTCACAATCCTTTGCCACACCATTTGCTATGCTTGATGATCGACACTTGTTTGGTGAATCACCAATTGAATGCTTGGTTTTGCACTAACGCTAACCACATTTATTTTTCCAAGTGTTTGTTGTATTTGCTCCTTTTGAAGGAATCACAAGACGGTGCGACATTGGAGAGTGCCCATTTCGAGCTTCAAGATGACGAGAGCTTGGTGATCGACCACTTTGACACGGGCACCGCCATCTCTTTCCCATGGTGATTTGGTTTTCGATCCGAGGTTGGATCCTTTCCAAGGGGAGGGATGATGTGGAGCATCCTCGATCATCACCATGTCAAGAGTCCGTTTGGCAAGTGACACGTGACCTCTTCTTCACATACACAAAGGTGAATCTTCTCCTTTACACGTGCTCACTTGACCCCTTCGAGGATGGTTTACTACTTGACACTTCCCCCGTGTGCATGCATAGGTATTGTCGGAGCTTCTCGGATGTCAAGGAGGAGTGCAAGCGCCAAGGAACGACTACACCATCCGCGAGGGAAGCATGGAAGCGGCAGCGGAAGAAGACGGAGCTGCTGAAGATTCTGACGGCCGGACATCCGGGCCGAGGCCGGACATCCGCGCCTCACCAAAGCCCGGACATCCGCCAACCGCCCGGACATCCGGCATCTCCCGAAAGCTCGGATATTCGGCCTCAAGCCCGAAATCCGCACCCCTCTCCCGATCCGGCTGAAAGCAGTTGCCACAGCCGGACATCCGGCCCAGGCCCCGGACATCCGGCCTCCATAAGCCCGGATATCCGGCTCCCCAGCCCGGAAATCCGGCGCCTCTCTCCCGGTTCTGCTGAAACGGTCGCTCTAGCCCGGACATCCGGGCTGAGAGCCCGGACATCCGGCGCCTCGCGAAGGCCCGGACATCCGGCCCGACGCCCGGACGTCCGGCCTCCCTGCCTGCGTGCAGTGCCTTCGGGACTCGTCCCTTGTACCCCTTCGCCCGAGACTATATATACTTGATCCCTCCTCTTTCTAGGGTTTGCGTTGATTTAGCTCATAGATAGAGCTTCGATCATACATACCGGATCTACTCCACGAGAGAGACCGTGTCCCCTCTTCGGAGAAGATCCACCTTGGATTCAAGACCTCCCTTTGCGGAGAAGACCATCATCAAGACCTCCGCACGGAGAAGTACGGCTACCGTTTGTATCGTCGCTTTGTTGACCTTGAATCATGTATCTCCCTTTGTGTTCTTTGATCTAGCATTTGTGTGACCGATTCCTTGTTGGTTGAGTGTTTTCCCTCGTTCCTCCCCGTGATTTCCTCGTGTTCTTCCGCTCGTTCTTCGTAATCCACCGTAGGATCCGCTCCAACGTGAAAGATCGCCCACGTAGGGTTCCGCCCTACATCACTTTGTCGACGAGGGTCCGTGACGACGAGTGGTGCCCGCAGTCACCATCGTGTATGTCAGTTAGCAACTCCTTCCCTTGGTCCCTGGAAATGCAGCGCAAAGAAACGTCGTTTGGCCGCTTCATGTACAGCTCGCCATCTTGGATGTAGTACGCCGTGGCTTGCCGAACCACACGCTCTGCATCTTCCTCCTTTTCTGGCAGCGCCCCTTGCATCAGATACTCCTTGAATTCCTTGGTCCAGCATACCTCCTGAGGTTCAAGCGCCAAGAGCAAGCGAGCTCCTGAGGTCGGGCCACAGGCCGGGGCTCCTGAGATAGGAGGCTGTGGAAGCTCCTCCCGAGGCTGGGTTGTGCTTGAAAGTGGTGGTGTCGCCGATGGCTTGAAGAGTCGTTCCTCAAAGACACCGGGCTCTTGTGGCTGTCGCTTGGATGCTCTCCTAGCGATGTCGTCGGCTTCCTTGTTGGTGCCCCGGGGCACGTGCTGCAGCTCCAAGCCCGTGAATTGCTTCTCCATCTTGCGCACCTCCGCGAGGTACGCCTCCATATTCTCGTCCTTTGGCTCGTATACTTTGTTGGAGAAGTTGACGAGGAGTTGCGAGTCGCCTCTAACGGTAAGGCGCTTCACCCCCAGAGCTGTCGCGGCCTTCAGGCTAGCTATGAGGCCTTCGTATTCTACGATGTTGTTGGAAATCTTCTCGCCATGCTGAAAGCAGAGTTGCACGGCGTAATAGAGCTTGTCCTGAGTGGGCGAGATTAGTACTGCTCCAGCCCCTGCGCCTTGGTGCTTGAAGGCGCCATCAAAGTACATGACCCACTCGTCCGGTGCCTCGCTTCCTGGCGAGGTGGATCGGACTTCGCCTTCTTCAAGTGTCGGGGCATCCGTCCATTCTGCCACAAAATCAGCGAGCGCGGCCCCTTTGATGACCCTGGTAGTGCTGAACTCCAACTGGAATGCTTGCAGCTCGATGTTCCACTCGGCGACCCTTCCAGCTGAGTTGGGGCTCCTGAGCACCCTCTCTAATGGGTAGGCCGAGACGACCTTGATGGGGTGGCCCTGGAAGTAGTGCTGCAGCTTGCGCGAGGCCACCAAGTGTGTGAGAAGGAGCTTCTAAGGCATGGGGTATCGTGCCCTTGCATCCTGCAACACCGTGCTGACAAAATACACCGGGTGCTCGACAAGGGCTGGCGCGTTGGCGAGGCTCGGTCTTGCGGAGATTGGGGCGTCTCCTGAGGTGGAGGGGCTCCTGAGGCCTGACTGCTTTCGGGAATCTCGGTGATGTTGTCTTGCCGAGCTTGGTCTTCTGGTGCTGAGGCTTTTGCGGCGCCTTCCTGACCCTGCATTACTTCAGCTATAGCTTGGCGCGGCGCTCCCTTGGCTTGGTACTCCTCCCGAACCACCACCAGCGCTGCGCTGGCGGAGTACGGGGTGGCGGCAAGGTAGAGCACTAAGGGCTCGAGAGGTCGTGGTGCCACCATCACAGGAGGGCTGGTCAGGTATTTCTTGAGGTCTTGGAAGGCTCGGTCAGCCTCTGGTGTCCACTCGAACGGGCGCTTCTTCTTCATGAGCTTGAAGAAGGGTAAGGCGCGCTCTCCCAGCTTGGAGATGAACGCCTAACGCGCGGTCACTCGTCCCGCCAGCTTCTGCATCTCTCTGAGGGTCTGCGGCGGGCTCATGTCCTTGATGGCCTTCATCTTCTCTGGGTTCGCCTCGATCCCTCTGTGGGATACAAGGAATCCCAGCAGCTTGCTGGAAGGGACACCGAACACACACTTCTCTGGGTTAAGCCGCAAGTTCACCTGGCGCAGGCTCTCGAAAGTCTCTCCCAAGTCTTGAATCAAGGTTCTCGCCTCCCGAGACTTCACCACTATGTCGTCGACATAGTCCTCTGTGTTTCTCACGAGCTACCGCCCCAAGGCGATGTGCATCAGCCGCTGAAAGGTCGTGCCCGTGTTGCGCAGCCCGAAGGGCATGCAGGTGTAGCAGTACACTCCACACGGGGTCAGGAAGGCTGTCTTCTCTATGTCTTCCACCGCCATCTTGATCTGGTGATACCCTGAGAATGCATCCAGGAAGCACAACAGGTCGCACTCGGTGGTGGAGTCGACGATCTGATCGATGCTGGGAGCGGGAACGGATCTTGGGGGCAGGCCTTATTAAGGTTGGTGAAATCGACGCACATCCGTTCCTTCCCGCCTTTCTTCGGCACTACGACGGGGTTTGCCAGCCATGTGGGATACCGAACCTCGCGAATGGCACCCACCGCCTCCAGCTTGCGGGTCTCCTGGATGATGAAGGCTTGCTTCTCTGTGGATTGCCGCCTCGCTCGTTTGTTGTATGCGCATGTTGGGGCACACCCTTAAGTGATGTGAATCACCTCTCTTGGAACCCCTACCGGTGATTGGGCTCCCATGCGAATATGTCCTTGTTTGCGCCAAGAAGAACCTCACCTGACGCCTCTTCTTGGACGGAATCGAGGCCGGCACCTATGGTAAAGGTGGCTCCTGAAGGTCCGTCCTCATTGACTGGCACCTGCTTGGTTTCCGCCTTGTCTTGGGTGAACAGCTGCTTCTTCTTGGTAGGCGCGGCTGATAACCCACCAGTATAGGGGATCGCAACAGTTTTCGAGGGTAGAGTATTCAACCCAAATTTATTGATTCGACACAATGGGAGCCAAAGAATATTCTCAAGTATTAGCAGTTGAGTTGTCAATTCAACCACACACGGATAACTTAGTATCTACAAAGCAAAGTATTTAGTAGCAAAGTAATATGGAAGTAACGCTTAACGGTAACAAAAGTAATATTTTTGGGTTTTGTAGTGATTGTAACAAAGAGCGGAAAAGTAAATAAGCGAAGAACAATATGTGAAAAGCTCGCAGGCATTGGATCGATGATGGAGAATTATGCGGATGCGGTTCATCATGTAATGATCATAACATAGGGTGACATGTAACTAGCTCCAATTCATCAATATAATGTAGGCATGTATTTCGAATATAGTCATACGTGCTTATGGAAAAGAACTTGCATGACATCTTTTGTCCTACCCTCCCGTGGCAGCGGGGTACTAATGGAAACTAAGGGATATTAAGGCCTCCTTTTAATAGAGTACCGGACCAAAGCATTAACACATAGTGAATACATGAACTCCTCAAACTACGGTCATCACAGGGAGTGGTCCCGATTATTGTCACTTCGGGGTTGCCGGATCATAACACATAGTAGGTGACTATAGACTTGCAAGATAGGATCAAGAACACACATATATTCATGAAAACATAATAGGTTCAGATCTGAAATCATGGCACTCGGGCCCTAGTGAAAAGCATTAAGCATAGCAAAGTCATAGCAACATCAATCTCGTAACATAGTGGATACTAGGATCAAACCCTAACAAAACTAACTCGATTACATGATAGATCTCATCCAACCCATCACCGTCCGGCAAGCCTACGGAATTACTCACGCACGGCGGTGAGCATCATGAAATTGGTGATGGAGGATGGTTGATGATGACGACGGCGACGGATTCCCCTCTCCGGAGCCTCGAACAGACTCCAGATCAGCCCTCCCGAGAGGTTTTAGGGCCTGGCGGCGGCTCCGTATCGTGAAACACGATGAATCCTTCTCTTTGATTTTTTTTCTCCCCGAAAGTGAATATATGGAGTTGGAGTTGAGGTCGGTGGAGTGTCAGGGGACCCACGAGGCAGGGGGCGCGCCCCCACCCTCGTGGACAGGGTGTGGGCCCCCTGACGTGGATTTTTCTTCAAGTATTTTTAATATTTTCCAAAAAGACATTCCGTGGAGTTTCAGGTCATTCCGGGAACTTTTGTTTCTGCACATAAATAACACCATGGAAAGTCTGCTGAAAACAACGTCAGTCCGGGTTAGTTCCATTCAAATCATGCAAGTTAGGGTCCAAAACAAGGGCAAAAGTGTTTGGAAAAGTAGATACAACGGAGACGTATCAGCGGCCTCCTTGGCTTCGGGGGTGCCAGCGCCGGCGGGCTGCACCGCCGCGGCGGTCTTGAAGGCAAGCTTGAGTGTTGTTACGGCCTCCTTGGTGTCCCCCTTGATGGTGAGGGTGCCCTTGCTCCCAGGCATCTTCATGAGGTTGTAGGCCGGGTCAGTCGCCGCCATGAACTGGGCGAGAGCTGGGTACCCGAGGATGGCGTTGTACGGGAGGCCGATGCGGGCGATGTCGAAGTCGACCAGCTCAGTGTGGTAGTTGTCGCGCGTGCCGAAGGTGACTGGGAGGCGGATCTCTCCCAGAGAGTGGGCAGCGCCGCCACCAACTCCTGAGAAGGGCTTGCTGAGACTGAGCCGCTCGAGCGGCACGTGAAGAAGGCTGAAGGCCTCCATGGAGAGCAAGTTGAGGCCGGCACCACCATCAATGAGGGTCTTGGTAACAGCCACGTTGCAGATGGTGGGCGTGCAGAGCATTGGGAGCATGCCCGAGCCGACGGTGGAGTCGGGATGGTCTTCTGAGCTGAAGGTGAGGTCGACCTCTTTCTGACCCAAGTGGCGGAGCCCCCGGGCGCTTGGAAGCGGCACCAATCTGACGGAGGAACGACTTGACGTGGCGATCTGAAGGCGGTGCTTGAGAGCCGCCCAACAGGGCTGCGACTGCGTGGTGCGCCGGCACCGCGTAGCGAGCAGTGAAGAGGTCGCGGAGTTCCCCCCAGGACGCCATCGTGGATCCATGGAAGTTGAGCAGCCAGGCGCGTGGCTCGCCAGCGAGGGCCATGGGGAACCAGTTGGCCATCACCTTGTCGTCGCCCCCGTCCTCGAGGACGGCCTCCTCATACGCCAGTAAGAACGGCGACGGGTCCGCTGCGCCGTCGTAGCGCGGCGGCATCTCCGGCCTGAACTTGGGTGGCCATCGCACCCGTCGTAGGGCGGGGCCACGGCTCGGAGCCCCCTGGCCCCGTCATCAACACCGGCCGCAGGAGCGGATGGCGGGGCACCCGCCATGGGGGCGAGTGCGGTGGCGCGGTGCGTAGGCCGGTGGAGAGAAGGTACGGCGCACCCCTACGTGGCGCGCCAAATGTCGGATGTGGGGTTCCGGCAAAACCCTTAAGGTTCGAACTCTGGGGTGCGCACGAAGTTCTTTCTCTCCTACCGATCTACGCCCTAGCTCGCTAAGATCTCGTGGATGAACTCGACGAACTCACAACACGAAAAGACACGAGATTTATACTGGTTCGGTCCACCGTTGTAGTGTAATACCCTACTCCAGCGTGTGGTGGTGGATTGCCTCTTGGGCTGATGAAGAACAGTACAAGGGGAAGAACAGCCTCCTGAGGTTGAGGTGTTCTTGTGCTCTATGGACTTGTGGATGAGAACTCGATCCCCTCCCCCCTCTGTGATGGCTAGCTCTACTTATATAAGCCCTGGTCCTCTCCCCAAATATTGAGCGGGAAGGGAGCCAACAATGGCGGGCAAATTTGAAAGGGTACAGCTAGTACAAGCTATCCTGACAAAAGCGGTCTTCTCCTGCAAAAGGCTCTGGTGGTGACGCCGTCTTGGGCTCCACGGTGACCTCCATCTTGTCGTCCTGCTGGTCTTGGTCTCATTGCACCAATATGGAAACCTTTGCCTGATGCCTCGGTACTCCGCGCCTGCGCCTGCCTCCTTAGCACCAAAGAGGAAACAAGGACGCTGCGCGCGCTGGCGCCCGCCTGGTGCCGGTCGTCATGGCTCACGTCACGAGAGCCTCGTGAGGTTTGCCCCGCCTTGATATCTCCGCTCCTCGCGAGGTAGCCTAGTGAGGCCGCTCCCGAGGAGGTCTCGCGCCGTCCGCCTCGCGAGGCTTGGCCCCTCGCGAGGGTCTTGAATGCCTAGTTGATGAAGATGGGTCGTACAGGCCCGCTAGCATAGCCACGCCGTGGGCCGCAGGCAGGCAAGTCTGGGGACCCCCGTTCCCAGAACGCCGACAGTATCAACCTTGGAATCACTTCCAACACACATCGTCACTTTGCCCTTAACTAATCTTTGTTCATTCTGCAACTCCTGTCTCGAGTTACTAACCTTAGCAACTGAACGGTATCAAATACCCAAGGGCTACTATGAACACTAGTAAGGTACACATCAATAACATGTATATCAAATATACCTTTGTTCACTTTGCCATCCTTCTTATCCGCTAAGTATTTGGGGTAGCTCCGCTTCCAATGACCATTTCCTTTGCATTAGAAGAACTTAGTTTCAGGCTTGGGTCCAGCTTTGGGCTTCTTCACGAGAGTGGCAACTTGCTTTCCATTCTCCTCGAAGTTCCCTTTCTTTCCCTTGCCTTTTTCTTAAAACTAGTGGTCTTGTTTAACCATCAACACTTGAAGCTCTTTCTTGATTTCTACCTTTGCCGATTTCAGCATCGCGAAGAGCTCGGGAATCGTTTTTGTCATCCTTTGCATATTATAGATCAACACAAAGTTCTAGTAGCTTGGTGATAGTGACTAGAGAACTCTATTAATCACTATCTTATCTAGAAGATTAACTCCCACTTTTTTCAAGCGATTGTAGTACCCATGTTCTGAGCATATGCTCACTGGCTGAGCTATTCTCCTCCATCTTGTAGGCAAAGTAATTGTCAGAGGTCTCATATGTGTCGACATGGGCATGAGTCTGAAATACCAATTTCAGCTTTTGGAACATCTCATATGCTCCGTGGCATTCAAAATGTTTTTGAAGTCCCAGTTCTAAGCCGTAAAGCATGGCGCACAAAACTATCAAGTAGTCATCATATCGAGCTTGCCAAACGTTCATAACGGTTGCATCTGCTCCTGCAACACGTCTGTCACCTAGCGATGCATTAAGGACATAATTCTTCTATGCAGTAATGAGGATAATCCTCAGATCATGGACCAAGTCCGCATCATTGTTACTATCATCTTTCAACTTAGTTTTCTCTAGGAACATATCAAAAATATAGGGGAGCTATATCATGAGCTATTGATCTACAACATAGATATGCAAACACTATTAAGACTAAGTTCACTTTAAATTAAGTTCAATTAATCAAATTTTTAATGAACTCCCACTTAAATTAACATCCCTCAAGTTATCTAAGTGATACATGATCCAAATCAACTAACCCATGTCCGATCATCACGTGAGATGGGGTAGTCATCAATGGTGAACATCTCTATGTTGAACATATCTACTATATGACTCATGTTTGACCTTTCGGTCTCCAGTGTTCCGAGACCATGTCGGTACATGCTAGGCTCGTCAAGTTTAACCCAAGTATTCTGCATGTACAAAACTGTCTTACACCCATTGTATGTGAACGTAGAGTCTATCACACCCGATCATCACGTGGAGCTTCGAAACGACGAACATTGGCAACGGTGCATACTCGGGGATAACACTTTTATCTTTAAATTTAGTGAAGGGATAATCTTATAATGCTACCGCCATTTGACGGTGACTTGGACTAGGGGATACTCAACACGTCGTCTCCCGACCAGCTCGATCGGGCCAAGGACCCCCATGGCGATTCACTAATGGGCCACTTTAGGCAGCCCATGCCGCATACAAGGAAGACTCCACAAGACTTGGTGATCAAGACAAGGAATCCTCTCCACCAACGTATTCGACTAGGAATCTTGTTATCCTAGGCCTCTGGTACATTATATAAGCCGGGGCCAGGCTAGTCGGTAGAGGATCATGACATTATTCATCATACCCTCGGGTTTTAGACCACAACATACGTTCTCGAGGTAGATCAACTCTGTACTCATACACATCGAATATAATCAAGCAGGAGTAGGGTTTTACCTCTTAGAGAGGGCCTGAACCTGGGTAAACACCGTGTCCCTCGTCTCTTGTTACCCATCGATCCTAAGACACACAGCTTGGGACCCCCTACCCGAGATCTGCCGGTTTTGACACCGACAATGGTGCTTTCATTGAGAGTTTCACTGTGAGATTGATGAGGTATCAATGGCCAGCCTGCAGATCAACTGCGACATCGGCATCTTCGTCGCCGACTCGACCGATCACCTTGGCTCGACCGAGGACTGCGCTACACGTCAGATCATCATGTTCGGACGAGAGCGTTCATCAACATCAACTCTGGTCTCTATCAAGATCATGGATGAATCATAAATGAAGCTCGGGGGCTCAACGTCAGCGTTGCCCTTTGTTAGAAGGGAGAGAGAGGTTTGGTGGAATAGTCCATTGTATTGGTTGAGCCTCGTGGGCATATATATAGGAGTACATTATCTACTTGGAGTACAAGACAAGCCAGAATACTTCGTAGTTTATCATATGTTTCCTAATACAATCACGTTACTCAACCCCCCACAGTCACAACGGTAGCGACGCAAACGGTGAAACTGGAGAAGAATCTGAAGGCAAGGCGATGGACACCCCCCACAGTCGTAATGGTCGACGCACCACGGAGTCGTGGCTGGAGTGGCAACCGACGAGGTTGCTCAAGCAAGGCGGTAGCCCTTTGTGCCGTTTGTCGTGGTAGCCGAGAGCGTAGGTGGTGGAGCCGTGGTCGAGGTAGTCGTGCGAAGAATGTCGTGGTCGATGTCGAGTCGGGGTAGCCGGTGTCGAGGAAGTCGTCGTGGAGCCGCGGGCGCAAAGAGGCGCCGAGTTAGTCATTGGTGCAGTGGTGTCGAAGTAGTGGTGCGCCGGGAAGAAGATGTTGTTGACGATGCATCGCAACCGGTTTGCCAAGCTCGGGGACACATCGTAGACGAAGGCACGCACCGGTGTTGCCAGCACCGGGCATGCGTAGACGGACGAAGACGAAGTTGACGAAGCGCCGCACTAGACTTGCCAGGCCCGGGGACACGTCATGGACAAAGGCATGCTTCGGTGTTGCCAGCACCAGGCATGCGTAGACTGGGACCTGCACGAGCTGTACGCCATGTCAAAGAAGCTGGAGAAGCCAGCAGAGAAGGACTCGACGACGGTTGCGGCGCCAATCGACGCGGGGCCGATGTCGCCCGCGGTTGTCAGAGTAGACGAAGTGGTCGGGGTAGATGACGGCGATGCTGGCGACGGGCTAGTGCTGGACGAAGATGAAGGAGGTGGACAGGCGGCGGCTACGGGGGTAGCGGCGGCGGTAGCCAAAGAAGGGCGGCGGCGGCAACCTGACGACAGCAGCGGCGACTAGGTTAGGAACGCGGCGGCAGTGCTCGAAGTAGGCGAAGAACCCGGACAGCGTGACAAAGACCGGCGCGGACGGTGGTGTTCCCGCGCCAAGGGAGATGGTGCGACGCATACCACGGGAGGTCGACGCGCGGTGACGGCGGAGGGGACCGCGGGCCGTGACGCTACGGCCCGAAGGGGCGACGCAGTGGCGGCGGGTAGGTCCGGGCGACGACGGGAAGACCTTGGGGCAATGGCGGGGACCGCGGGCCATGGCGCTGCGGCCCGAAGGGGCGATGCAATGGCGGCACGTGAGTCGGTGCAGCCATGGGGACGGCCTTGGGCGGCGGCGGAGACTGCGTGCCACGCTCACTACGGCCCTATGGGGCGACGCAGCAGCAGCGCGAGGGTCGGTGCTGCCACGGAGACGGCCTGGAACGGACATACTCGAGGCGACGGTAGACCGCGGGCCGCAGCACTATGGCCCAAAGGGGCGACGCAGCGGCAGCACGCGTCGATGCAGCCATAGGACGGGGCGGCGGCACTGCGGCCCGACGGGGCGACGCAACGGCAGGCCGATGCTCGATCAGTGGAGAGGCGTGCTGAACTCGGAGATGATCTTCACGGGGCTTGCGAAGGCGCGCGCAATCAACGGGCCAGGTCGGTCGCACAGCGTAGCTGAGGTGGATCACGGCGGCGGGCGAGTGATCAATCCGATCATGCGCGAGGTCGGAGACGCCGCTTGGTGGAGGGGGTGGCGGCGGAGTCCGAGATGAAGGCGGTGACGGCGGGCTGCAGGGCGGCTATGATTGGCCGCTGCATGGCGCGAGGCCGAGGCGATCGGCGGGCAGATGCGCGGATGACGCGCGAGGCTGCCGGGTCGATGAAGAAGCCGGCCGATCGCGCATGTGTTGGAGTAGAGGCGCACGGGATCAGCAACGGCGGTGGGCGACGCAAACCGATCAAGATTAGATCGGAAAACCAAAAAGAAACCGTCGATCAAGATGACCGGCGGGAGAGAGAAAACCCCGGAGCAAGGGCACGGGGAAAAGACTCTCTAGGGCAGCCGGTCAACGCGATCCACGGACGAACCCTAAGTACGGGCAGCGCGGCCCCCGGCGGCGGTCATGGAGGCCGACCGCCCCAAGGGCGGCGCGCGGGTGCGGAAGCGGCGGCGGCTAGGGTTTAGAACCTGGAAACTGATACCATGTTAGAAGGAAGAGAGAGGTTTGGTGGAATAGTTTATTATATTGCTTGAGCCTCGTGGGCATATATATAGGAGTACATTATCTACTTGGAGTACAAGACAAGCCAGAGTTGAGAATACTTCCTAGTTTATCCTATGTTTCCTAATACAATCACGTTACTCAACACCCTTGAGAAACCGTGTTGTTTTTCTGGGCAGCGAATTTGTATCCACCGTCACTGCTTCCTCGAGCATCACTTTGACAATTGCTTCGGTGGAATTGTACGGAATTGAGTCTACAACAACCCTGAAAAATTTCGTCGCGTTCCGATGGAGGAATTTCCGGCGATCTACGATATACTGGAGCCCTGTCAAATCTGGACAGGAATCAGGACGAGTTTAGGGTGTGGTCTCCAAAGCCCAGCTCGGAGGTCCTTTCGAATATCCAACCGTTCATCTGCTGCAGGATTCCTATATCCACCACCCCTCAAAATTTCAGCTCATTCCGACCGCTCAAACTCCGGGAACCTTCCGATGAGTGGACCAATTTTCAGATCTATTTTCTGCGCGAATACGAGTCCGGCCCGAGTTCATGTTTCTTCATGACGGGATATTGGACAACCTTTTTGAATGAATTTCTTTCTAGGGTATTGTGCATTGTCCTTAAACACATGCCCATAAAATTTTAAGCCTTCTCTGAGGTATTCTCCACCATCACGCTGGTGTCAAACCAGTCTGGCAACATTGTTGCACGGCTGCCGACCTGCGCTAGACACGTCGTCGCTTTGTTGAGCCGAGCTCAACTTCTCCGGATCATCATCTCGGCGAGCCGAACAAGAGTTCGGCATCGCAAAGGATAAATCATCACCAACATCTCCGCCCCACGGATAACACGGAGCAGGCACACCGGCATCGTCGCACGGTCACTTCATCAAGCAGACGTTGACCGTGTCACAAGTCACGACCTGCGTTGGCATGGCCGCGCTGTTGCTTCTTCAAGCCGATGTCCATCACGCTGAACTGCTTCAATACCTCGCCTGACATGGCAGCTGCAACATCTCCTTACCGACCCGCTCCATCACCTCGGCTAGACTAGGGACTTCGCCATCTCTTCATCAACCTACTCTGGGGACTTCGATATCACCAGCCGACCAGCTTCGTCACGTTAGCTGGACCAGGGGCTTTGCCTCGGCGAGCCAACCTTTGCCAGCATCGCCATGCCGTCGCTTCATCGCCCATCAGACAATGGATGTGTGGATCGAGTCCCAATTTTGGGAGTAACCTTTCTTCAGATTGCTACAACAGATAAACTAGGTGCTATTAATCCTAGTATTTTTTTTCTTGCTTGCGTTTACTTTTTCCGAGGAATTATTACTCTGGTTTGTTCCATCATCTGCACACAGGTCTGTCAAATGATGGCTGCATTAACGATGGTTGCGTGATGGTTCGATCAGTTTCCCGTCCACAGTTTGGCGAATGCCTTATCAGGGACTCAGACCACCCTGTGAATACAGGCTTTGTCACGCCAAGCGCCCTGCACAGACATTGGCTCCGACGCCAGGCCACATCCCTTTAAAAAATATGTTGTGTAAATTAATAATGCGAGGTTTTTTTCTATATTTATATTATTATTATTTGGACTGCACTATTTTACATGTGTAGGTAATCGACTTCGACTGTGTCACGCGGTCACTTCGGCAAGCCGGCACCGTCGTCCCAATCGGCGCAAATCAGCTCGCGTGATCACCTTGTTGCTCGAATTGCCATACCGACATGTTCGGTTACCTCGAGGACTTCATCGCTAAGAGAGATCTACCTCATCGAGTGTTCGGCACACGGGCCATATTTCTTTTATTGCTCACTTTGCATAAATTATTTATTATGCTATGATTTTTTTAATTTATTATTATTACTATTACTCCAGCTTGCACTATTTTATGTGCACAGGTAAATGATCCGGGTTGGGCAGCGCTGTCACCTCGGCGTACCGACGTATCACGTCACCTCGGCTGGACTGGGGGCTTCTTCATCACTTCATTAACCCCCGCCGGGAACTTCGGCATCGTACTGTTAGCCTGCTCCATCGCCTCGGACTGACTGGGGGTTCCACCTCGCCACACTGATCGTGCTATGTCGCCACTTCGGAGTGCCGAGATCTTCGCTCTGCCACCTCGGGACTGGCTTGGGGGCTGGGACCTCGTCCCTCCGTAAGCTCGGGCCACGCATCGACACCGAGCACATTAACCAGCTAAGTCGCTTCCATGCTTAGTTTTTTCTAACGTTTAATTCTTGTTCGGTTCAACCAAGCTTTATATTTGTGTCAAACAAGAAAAGGTTGTTTGTTAAAAACTTATTTTGTAAAAAACATTGTTTGTTAAAAATATTTCTTTTACCCAAGTTAATTGGGGGCTCATAAATTTACATGAGCCGTCTTATAGTAAATGTGTTTTCTTCTTGGTCGTTGCAAAGTCTTTTTCTACCACTCCTTTTTCGACTCGAGTATACGATCGATAGCTAGATGGTCTGGTTTCTCTCTAAAGCCGCTCGAGTTTTGTTCGTCAAACTGGCCTTTGAGAAGTACTCCGCCTTTAGGATAAGGAGGTTGAAGCCGAAGGCTGGCCTACTTGATGTCTAGAGACCGGATGTGTCAAAGCACGACGGAAGCACAATTTTTTAAGTCCAATTTTGGGATTGGCACCAAAAAACTCGATTCAGTTCGGACGTCAAGCTTTTACATAATTTTTTGGCTTTTCGAGCTTATGGCACTTTTTAGCTATTTGAATGTTTTTCTTTCAGGAAGCGGGACATCCTCATGACCGAGGTGCCCTGCATAATAATTCAGCTCAAGAGATCTTTTTCGGCCCACAAATCGGCATCTTTCCCGCCGAACTACACCTTGGTGTTGACAAAACACACGCCACATCGGGACTAGTTCCCGAGCAGTGCAACGCCAGACGCCTTTAAAGCATTGGCAATATTCACGCGGGGCTGAGATTACAGCCGAACCCACCAAAACTGAGGTATTCCATGGACTCTTCGGCAAAACATTCTCGGATACTGCTTTATATGCATCGGTTTCGAATTGTGTCTTCGGTCCATTGTTGGGTTGCCCGGTTCCTGTGCTTGCCTCCTACGTTCCGCTTTGTTCGGCTAGGTGTGCGAAGGGAGAACCACTGGATTGTGCTTCCAGCTTGCATGGTTAAAGTGCCTCAGTGGAGAAAGTCGAAAACTGACTGTGACAATAAGCGCAAACTGGTCAGCGATCCGATGACTGTGTTAAACTATAAGATCGATAGAGGTCACCCCATGTTAAAAGACGGGCCGTTCATAACATTGGCCGAAGTGTTTACGGCTTGACCTACTTTGTCACGAACACTAACCGGGGGCTAATGGCGGCCTCCCAACTTTAAGCTCCTATGACCAAGTGAAAGTTATAAAGCCCGCATATCTGATTGCCTCGTTTCCACTAACACAACCGCCTTCGTGCACCGAGACGTCGGCTAAGGGTTGTTTTGTTATTGCGGAAACACCCTGCATAGCATCTACAAAGGGATGAAAGCCGACGATGGGCCACTTTCAAATGATAAAGGGTCGCAACAGAGTCAAAATAAACATATATCATCATTGTTTGCATTCATTATACATGCATTGCCTTTCGAAATTATCGTTATAAAGCCATAAATATGCATCAATTTGACTTAAGATTTTGGCCAAGCTGGGTTGCCTGACTCCTGTGCTTGCCCCTATGTTCCCGATCGTTCGGCTAGGCGGTAAAGGGAGCACCTCTGTGATTGTTACTACCGGGTCATCCGAGTTAGTACCTCAAACTGGGTGAAGCCAAAAGCTAGCCATCTTAAAGGATATAATTGGTCGGCAAAGACGGAAGTGAAAATTTAGGTTCGCTAAGGACCACATAGTTCGGGAACTTTCCCCAAACTAAATCCTCAATATTTTTCTCCCACATTGATCGCAGGTGAGGTTTCATGATCATGGTCGGCATGACAAAGAAATGAGCCTATAAAGGAACTATTTTTTCCAGAAGATGTTTCTTACATTAAAAAGTAATATAACATATCTCTCCGTGTACCTTTGTTTATAAAACCATATGGCCGGATTGCCTTGTTTGCCATAAATCTTTGCCTTTATAAAGGCTTTATAAAGTAGGACAAACACTCCCCGGCTACTGGCCGAGGAGGTTGAAGCCGAGGGTCGGTCAACAAAGTTTTGTACAATGCGGACCCGAGCATTAATGATGTAGAATACTTGGATACATAGAATCATTACACATAAATTGTGAGTTTACTCCGGATATCGATCCTTAACTCGGCCACCCGTGCCCACATTAAGGCTCGGGGGCTACTAGGCTTGGCGCTTATTATTTACAAACATTAAAGGGGCAAATCGATCCCTTGATCTGGTGTTGCCACCCGACCAGTGTCTCGGGGGCTACTGCATTGCCTATTCAATGTAGAAAATTCAAAGTGCTCAGTGTTCGGCTTGACCGAACTATGGGCAAACGCGTCTTCGGACAACAATAGGTACCAACTGGGACTTAGCCAGCATCAAGCTAAGATATTACGGCGACTTCTCAAAACCCTCTCTCAGGGGCCCGTCCACCGATCACTATCTTCTCTAATGTGCATCTCGGATTTTAGGCCAACACGCACCTTGAGGGCTACTGACTATACATCTCGTCAGAGAATACATTGCACAAATAGGAATTACATTCATAAAAATTAGCCCATGGCCGAGGTGGTGCACCACCTCGGATACAGTCCGGCGTTGGTGCTCGGCCGCAAAAGATACCTCGGAAGTAGTCTGGCATAAAGCTCGGTTGCAAGTGGCTAGCTCCATAGAGGGCATCTCCGGCATTAAGCTTGGTTGAACCCTTTTAACTTTTTCAAGCCAAGGTGATCTATGACACCTCGGATATAGTCTGGCGTTGGAGTTCGGATACAGTCCGGTGTTGGTGCTCGGCTGCAAAAGATACCTCGAATGCAGTCCGGCGTTGGAGCTCAGATGCAAGAGGATACCGCCGCACGGGAAAAACTTCAAACCCGAGGTGTGGCGTAAAAAATAACAAGGCATTGATAAAGGCCGAGAACTTAAAGGGGCTCCTCGGATACCCGACGTGTAAACTCTTCGGATTCACTTCGGCGATCCTCAAGGTCGAAGATGAGAAGGTTTGTTGAACCAGTTTTCAAGACCGACGACCGAAGATGAAGAACAGTTCGGAAGAATCGAGGAGCGTCCCCAACTTGAAGACCGATTCAGGGGGCTACTGACGGTGTCCTGGACTAGGGGGTATTCAACACGTCGTCTCCCGACCAGCTGGATCGGGCCAAGGACCCCCATGGCGATTCACTAATGGGCCACTTTAGGCAGCCCATGCCGCATACAAGGAAGACTCCACAAGACTTGGTGATCAAGACAAGGACTCCTCTCCACCAACGTATTCGACTAGGACTCTTGTTATCCTAGGCCTCTGGTACATTATATAAGTCGGGGCAAGGCTAGTCGATAGAGTATCATGACATTATTCATCATACCCTCAGGTTTTAGACCACAACATATGATCTCGAGGTAGATCAACTCTGTAATCATACACATCGAATATAATCAAGCAGGAATAGGGTTTTACCTCGGAAGGCCTGAACCTGGGTAAACACCGTGTCCCTCGTCTCCTGTTATCCATCGATCCTAAGACACAAAGCTTGGGACCCCCTACCCGAGATCTGCCGGTTTTGACACCGACACCGTTCTAAGCAAAATAAGATGCATAAAGGATAAACATCACAAGCATTCAAAATATGTGACATGATATGGCCATCATCATCTTGTGCTTTTGATCTCCATCTCCAAAGCATCATCATGACCTCCATCGTCACCAGCTTGACACATTGATCTCCATCGTAGCATCATTGTGTCGAGCTTGTCACGCCAACTATTGCTTCTACAACTATCGCTAACGCATAGTGATACAGTAAAGCAATTACATGGCGCTTGCACTTCATACAATAAAGAGACAACCCTGAGGCTCCTGCCGATTGTCGATATTACAAAACATGATCATCTCATACATCAACATATATCACATGATATCTTGACCATATCACATCACAACATGCCCTGCAAAAACAAGTAAGACGTCCTCTACTTTGTTGTTGCAAGTTTTATGTGGGTGCTACGGGCTTCTAGCAAGAACCCTTCTTACCTACGCAAAAACCACAACGGTATTTCATCAAGTTTGTTGTTTTAACCTTCTTCAAGGACCAGCCGTAGTCAAATTCGATTCAACTAAAGTAGGAGAAACAGACACCTGCCAGCCACCTTTATGCAAAACTAGTTGCATGTCTGTCGATGGAACCGGTCTCATGTGCGTGGACATGTAAGGTTGGTCCGGGCCGCTTCATCCCACAATACCGCTGAATCAAAATAAGATGTTGGTGGTAAGCAGTATGACTATCACCACCCACAACTCTTTGTGTTCTACTCGTGCATACCATCTACGCATAGACCTAGCTCAGATGCCACTGTTGGGAAACATTGCATGGAAAACAAAAAAAATCTACGCACACGCAAGATCTATCAAAGAGATGCATATCAAGGAGAGGGGGAGAGTGTGTCTACGTACACTCGTAGACCGTAAGCGGAAGCATTTCACAACGCGGTTGATGTAGTCGAACTTTCTTCGTGCTCCAACCGATCTAGTACTGAACGCACGGCACCTCTGCGTCCTGCACATGTTCAGCTCGGTGACGACCTCCGCCTTCTTGATCCAGCAAGACGGCGAGGTAGTAGATGAGTTCCGGCAGCACGACTGATGGTGATGGTGAAGTGATCGCCGCAGGGCTTCGCCTAAGCACTACGAAAATATGACCGGGGTGTAAACGGTGGAGGGGGGCGCCGCACACGGCTAAGCAATTGTCTGTTATGTGTTGGGCGCCCCCTCCCACCCACACACACACACACACACACACACACACACACACACACACACACACACACACACACACACACACACACACACACACACATATATATATATATATGTATGTATAGGTGGGAAGGAGGGGGAGCAGCAAAGGGGGCGCCCAAGTAGGAGGAATCCTACTTGGCACTTGGGTCTCTCCCAAGTTGCGCCCTCTGCCTTATATAGGTGCGGCGGAAAGGCACGGGAGGGTAGCCCCCCCCCCCCCCTCCCCTTCCTTTCTCCCTTGAGAGGGAAAGGCTGGAGGAGCTAGCCGTCCCCCTTTCCTTCCCTAGGGCTTGCTCGCCAGGGAGAGGGGCGCACCAGCCCCCTGTGGGCTGGTCTGTCCCTCCCTTGGCCCATTAAGCCCATATCTCCTACCGGGGGTGTCCGGAACCCCTTCCGGTGACCCGATGGCTACCCGGTGCATCCAAAAATCCTTCTGGTGTCCGACTACCATTGTCCTATATATAAATCTTTACCTCTTGACCATTTCGTGACTCCTCTTCATGTCCGTGATCTCATCTGGGACTACGAACAACATCCGGTCACCAAATCATATAACTTATATAACACTATATCGTCAACGAACGTTAAGCGTGCAGACCCTACGGGTTCGAGAACTATGTAGACATGACCGAGACACCTCTCCAGTCAATAACTAATAGCAGAACCTAGATGCCCATATTGGCTCCTACATATTCTACGAAGATCTTTATCGGTCGAACCGTTATGACAACATACGTAATTCCCTTTGTCCATCGGTATGTTACTTGCCCGAGATTCGATCGTTGGTATCTTCATACCTAGTTCAATCTCATTACTAGCAAGTCTATTTAGTCGTTCTGTAATACATCATTGTGCAACTAACTCATTAATCACTTTTCTTGCAAGGCTTCTCATGATGTGTATTATCGAGAGGGCCCAGAGATACCTCTCCAATACTCGGAGTGATAAATCATAATCTCGATCTATGCCAACTCAACAAACACCTTCGGAGATACCTGTAGAGCATCTTTATGATTACCCAGTTACGTTGTGACGTTTGATAGCACACAAGGTATTCCTCCGGTATCCGGGAGTTGCATAATCTCAAAGTCGAAGGAATATGTATTTGACATGAAGAAAGCAATAGCAATAAACTGAATGACCAATATGCTAAGCTAACGTATTGATCTTGTCCATCACATCATTCTCCTAATGATGTGATCCCTTTATAAAATGACAAAACATGTCTATGGTTAGGAAACCTTAACCATCTTTAATCAACGAGCTAGTATAGTAGAGGCTCACTAGGGGCACGGTATTTTTTTATGTATCCACAGATGTATTTAAGTTTCCGGTCAATACAATTCTAGCATGAATAATAAACATTTATCATGATTTAGGAAATAAAATAATAACATTATATTATTGCCTCTAGGGCATATTTCCATCAGATACCACTTGATAGAGGCAAAGGTGTCCCATCTTTCGATGAGATGGTGGCTATCGTTTTTGGTGGAGTAGACTTTGACGATCCGACTATAAACGTGCGAGGAAGTCGCCCCTTAGCAATCGCTAGACCAACTCCGAGAGGTTATTGACCATGCCGGAGCATGATCAACCTGAGGGTCTGTTTCCTGCACGCAAACAAAGAACAAGCAAGAAACTGCAATTGCAATCTGGATACTGCGAATATAAGAGGAAGGCTTTATTAACAAAGGCGGGGTTGTGTGACGTCTTGGTCTGGTCGTCGAACACAAATGAAGTACTCGAGTTGCAGCTATGGTGAACTTTAATCTAAACAAAACCCCAAAGTCTGAACGGTGCCTTAAGGGAGTACTTGTAGGGGGGAAGAGAGGCAATTTCATCCCCCTTGGCAAGGTGGGACTAAAACACCTACTGAGTCGTTTCCCCTACGTTACGAACTCTAAAAAATAGCCTATAAGTACTATTTCAAAATTACATGGGTCTGGCCCAAAATTAAGGTGGCGCAGCACCTATATTAAGCTATGGATGAAATTCATGAAAGGGCATCTTGTATATTTCGTCCATGTCCTTGTATGTTATCAAGGAGGCTTCAAAATGCTGAAATCTGCACTAGAAATGTCGTTCTCGTTCGCGCGCGCCTTCATCTCCATGCTTGATCCTGCTCCAGTGTTCATCCCTCTTGTCCATGCTAGGCACTTCATTAGTAATCAGCACAAATGTATCCAATTTAGGAAGCATCATATTCTCATGAACATTAGAATTGTTAACAAGAAACAAAAGTACCTAGTAATTCAATTGGCGTGCGCGAGCTCTAGTAATTGGTCCAATATGTATAGTAGCAGGGGTTTTGGGTGTAACAATGGTATTGATGTCCTCATCAATACCATTGTATGGAACCACTTGATAGAGGCAAAGGTGTCCCGTCTTTCAATGAGATGGTGGGTATCGTTTTTGGTGGAGTAGAATTTGACGATCCGACTACGAATGTGCCAGGACATTGCGCCTAAGCAATCACTAACGCCGGAGCACGATCAAACTGACCACCAGGGTCTGTTTCCTGCACGCAAACGAAGAACAAGCAAGAAAGAGAAATTGCAATCTGGATATTGCGAATATAAGAGGAAAGCTTTATTAATGAAGGTGGGATTTTGTGGCATCTTGGTCTGGTCGTTGAACACAAATGAAGTACGCGAGTTGAAGTTATGGCGAACTTTAATCTAAACAAAACCCAAAGTTTGGACGGTGCCTTAAGGGATGTATTTTTAGGGGGAAAGAGAGGGGATTTCGCTCCCCTTGGCAAGGTGTGACTAAAACACCTCCTGAGTCGTTTCCCCTACAGTACGGACTCTAAGAAATAGCCTATAAGTACTATTTCAGAATTACATGGGTCTGGTCTAAAAATAAGGTGGCGCAGCACCTATATTAAGCTATGGACGAAATTCATGAAAGGGCATCTTGTATATTTCTTCCATGTCCTTGTATGTCATCAAGGAGGCTTCAAAATGCTGAAATCTGCACTAGAAATGTTGTTCTGGTTCCCTTCGTGCGCGCCTTCATATCCATGCTTGATTCTGCTCTAGTGTTCATCCCTCTTGTCCGTGCAAGGCCCTTCTTTAGTAATCAACACAAATGTATCCAATTTAGGCAACATCATATTCTCATGAACATTAGAATTTTTACCAAGAAACGAAAGTACCAGGTAATTCAATTGGCATGCGCGAGCTCTAGTAATTGGTCTAGTATGTATAGCAGTAGGGGTTGTGGGTGCGACAATGGTATTGAAGTCCTCATCTGTGAGGGTTTTGCTGTGGCGAGGGAGGCAATTCGGGGGGGAATGGTGGGGAAGATGCGTCCGGTGGTGGTTCCCCTCCTCTTATACGATGGGACATTTTTGCACGTTTTCCATAAACACGTGCACGCCCACAACCGCGGTACGGTGCACGGGAAAGCGAAACGGCAAGGCGCGCATGTCATACACCGCCCACATGTCTCTCCAGCCCCACACGTCAGTAACTGAGGAGGTAACGGTCAACTACGTTGACGCGACGACAAGGCTCTATTTGCGCTTTTGTGAGAGTGGGGCAAATGGGGGAGGGGAAAGTGAGGAAATTTAGAGTCCTTGGGCAAAACTGAGCACAACTAAGCAACTAGGTGCACAGATATAGAAAACCCTTAATTATAAATATTAATTTTCTAAGTTAGCATTGCTAACTTTAATTGATATTTTCATCTGCGTGCCCATCATGCTTTCGATCAGATCGCGTTTGGTCATACAGCATCCCGACTATAGCGCATTAGGACTGCCTAAACCACGGCTATAGGAAGTATTGTTCCCTAATACGCGCACATAGTTAGAAATATCACAACTTGTATGAGCGTCGTTGGTTATCCAAACGATGCATTCACCTGTTATGATTGGACATTCTAAAGATGCTTCATGAACGGGCAGAACACACATAGAAAAATCGAAAAACAAACCAAATACTCAAGACTGAGATGCTTCACTTATCTCTGCTTGTTTGGTTCTTGCTCTGATTGGACGTAGAGGTTGGCCGTGGCCTGCCGTGTAGACCCTTCGTCCGTCCATGAAGGAGGATTTTGCTACCTTGGATCCTTATCAGAAAGACAGAAAAACTTTGATTGTGTTCTACATCCACAACATGTTCCTTAGCTGTGAGCATAAAGTATGCATTATGCAGCATGATGCATGTCACGAGTGTAACTACTAGATGCAGATCATAACTATGACTACAACTTGCCATGGTAATTTACATGACGTTGCAGGATGTTTGGACTTGTTTATTTGCTTTATACATAAGTTGTTGCCGGCTGGAGCAGATCCAGCAACGATGATAGTTGCTAGCGCGTACGGATCCCGCTAGCGTCCTAAGGGTAGAACTTGCGAAGATGGTACTTCTGCAGGTTTCAATGTTCCATGAATTTTTCACAGGATTCCCATCTTCGGTTTCTAGCCTGATAGCACCAGTCTAGTAACTTGCACCACCCTAAAACGACCTTCTCTCTTTGGTGTCAACTTGCTTTGCACTTTCCCGGACTGAATCTGGCAAAGCACAAGGTCACCTTCCTCGAACACGGGAACGGATGTTGCGGCTGTAATAGCGATGCAACCCCTATTGATAACGTTCTGCGCATACAACTGCCCTGGATTAGTTCTCCTCAAGTAAATTGATATATTCATGTCTTCTTCGCTCTTGATCATCTTCATCATAAGCTCTAACTCGAGGAGATTCGTACACGAGTGTCGTGGGGAGTACCGCTTCAGCTCCATGGACAAGAGCGAAGGGGGTTTCTCCTGTCACTCGATTTGGTGTCATTCTGAGTGACCAAAGAACAGACGGGACTTCATCGGCCCAGCGTCTACCGCATTTTTTTAGATTGTCAAAAGTCTGGGTGCGGAGACCACGCATCACTTCAGCATTTACCCTTTCCGCTTGTCTGTTGCTTCCCGGGTGAGTAATAGACGCGTAGCAAATCTAGGTACCGAGTTGCTCACAGTCTATTGTGAAGGCGTCACTCATGAACTGGGTGTCGTTGTCGGTAATGATGTGGTTAGGCACATCGAAATGGCAGACCATCCCCCTGAAAAACGTGATTGCAGACTGAGCAGTGACTTTCCTGACAGGCTCTACCTCAGGCCACTTCGTGAACTTGTCGATAGCCACGAACAAGTACTTGAAGCCCCCGGTAGCATGGGGAAAAGGCCCGAGGATGTTCAGCCCCCATACCGCAAACGGCCATGAAAGTAGAATCGTATGAAGAGTCTGCGTTGGTTGATGGATCTCTTTGGAGTGGAATTGGCATACATCACGGGTCTGGACTAGCTCTTCCGCATCACTTAAGGTTGTGGGCCAATAAAATCCATGTCGGAAAGCCTTGGCCACATGTCCGCGGGAATCAGTGGACCTTTGTCGAGGGGCGGATGGGGGCTGATCTGTTTCGTTGCAGTTTTGCTTTCGATTGAAGTGCCACGTGTCTTCCATCCAACGGCACCGAAAAACAATGACAGAGGTGTCATCCGGTACCTAGCGCGCTCCTTAGAGCATCTACGACCATACTTCAAATCCGGCCCCATAAACGCCCACGAACACGCCTGGGCGCATCCATAGGCAGTGACTGGTCATGCCTCAAATTTACTACTCTGCATCCAGATACCTCATGTTTAAAATCAAGCATGCAAACGAGGAAATCCTACGTAGAAATCTATACTACCCTAATTCTCGTCGAAGATGTTCACTATCTCCGTGCCTGGCTCCGGGTACATGGGCGGCAGGCGCAACTCCGGCTCATGCGGCTCCTACGGCTCCTCCTCATCTGCATCTACCTCCATCTCTGTGTCGAGTTCATCAAAAAGCGCATTGGTCGCAGCCCGTTCCTACGAGATGAACTACCGGTTGGCCTCCACATAACCCTCATCCTGGATAGACTCCAGGATGTCCTGCTGATCCACCATCTTGGCCGCTTGGACGACCGCGAAGTCCGCCTACGCGTCCTCCATGTTGAAGCCTGGAGCCGGCGCCTCCGCCTCGTCGTCCTCCGGATTCACCACCTCCATCGGCACCGGTTGTTGCTCCTCCGCCTCTTCCTCCTCCTCCGGATTCGAGGAGTCCGGGGGCAGGCCGGCAGCGATGCGGGTGGCGTGCCTCGCCAGGATCTCCTGCTCAATCTGGAACAAGCGCTCCGGCATGAGCATAGCATAAGTCTTCTTTTGCTAAGCCATAGCGAAACCAAACGGCGTGGGAAGAGCGGCAGAGCAACGGGAGAGAGGTGGGTAGGCTCAGGCTGGCGGTACGAAGAGGAGGGAGGTGGATGTGGCTAGGATTGGGGGACGCCCGCCGACTTTAATAGCCGGATTTGGCCTCATGCGGCGAGCCGCCACGTTCACACCGTGTGGGACTCCATCATCGGTCCAACATGACAGACATACCAGCCCGGACATTTGAGACCTCTTAGATGAGGCAGTTTGTCCACGGTATGCACGATCGAACGTATCCAGTGTGTAGGTTGCCTAATTCTCATCATATCTTTGACAAATATTAACTCCATCCCAAATTACTTGTCTATATTTTCACTCAATCAATGCCACCCGCCAGACCGAAGTTCGACATAAAGCACAACAAGATTCGACACTTGCTCCCCAGGCAGTCATTAGGTAGTGGTGTAAAACATGCTACTGACACTTGACACTCAGACAAGTTCAGGTTTCCTAATCATGGCCATATAACCACCCATACATGTTCAATCAAGTTCAGGATTCCTAATCATGCACCACATATGGTCTTGCATCTTTAGATGTCGTTATGCAGAAGGCAAATCTCAGATAGCTGTGAATCTTCACGGGCTGGAGCTGGAGGCCTGGAAGGTGCCTGGCCTATGTTTCTCCATCAAACCGGTGAGAGCGGCATCAAACTCCTTCTCGAGCTCCACCTCCTTTGCCATGTACTCTTTCTTCAGCTGCACCTTCTTCTCCTCGTGCGCTTTTATCAATTCGTCCCTTTCAGCCTCAAACTCCTGCACGTCCTTAACCTGGCACTCTATGAACCGCTGTACCTGTTCCTTCCTGCACAAGCATAACACGGGTTTAAATTGATGGTGTTTTTACTATATATTTTTTACAAAGACATGATAAAGTTGAAGAGGACAAGACATGACATGATAAAAACTGAAGGAAACAAAAACAGTATTTTGACAAACTAAACAACAATATTGACAACATCCATCACTACAATACACAATTGCAACATTAGAGCATCTCCAACAAGTCTCCTTTCCCATATGAGAAATTGGTTTAGGGGGAGTTGGGCCAAAAATAAACTGCTCTAGCAGGTACCATAAAACTGGTTTACATCATCTAGGGGAAAAGAAAGCCTTCCCGTAAACCTTGTGTGAGATCTCACATTAGGTGAGATCAATGAGATCGATTTTTTCTAAAAAAAAAATACATGTTCAACATTCTCAAAAAATTTGTAGACACATCAATGTTTGATGTAAAACCTCAAAAGTTTCAGCTCCTAATTTGACTTACATTAATAGAAACAAAAAAGACAAAATCGGATGTGAATAGTGTCAAATTCACCCAAAGCTGCCACTATTCACTTTCAAGAAAAAAAATATCTCTAAATATACATCGAGTTTTGAGCTGATTTTTTTCGGAGTTTTAGACACACCCCACATCAAAGTTGTTACATAATTTCAGATTTTTTTTGAAATATCTAAATATGAGTTATGGGGGTTGATCTCACGATCTCACCTAATGTGAGATCTCATACAAGTCTCCCCCCATAAACCTTGCCCTAAAAATGGCGGGAGGCAACCGTTGAAATTTCAGGCCGCCTCCACACCCGGCTGCCTCTCCGCCATTTGTATCCTAGTTTAAAGAGAAATAAAAAAAAACAAATTTTAGGAGATGTATATAGGGTCTGCTAAAGCACCTCACCTGAGAACTTCCCCTAAATTATATGGACATTCTGTATATTCGATCATGTTTCATGTGGCGGACCGACACAAAACCATCACACATACCTTAGCCTCACGATTTTCAGTAGTCCCAGAATCCACATCACACTGTCTAGCCTTTGCACGCTCCTCCTGCAGCAACCTCTCAAACTCGCTTTCCTTGTCTTCTGTGGCCTTGTGAATGTTCTCTATCTGATCATGGAAGAATTTTTCCTGGGATTTCATCTGCGGAGTATAGAAACACAAGATCAACATATGAGATGAACTCAAAACAAGGAAAAAGACAACACAGGAAATAATGGGAAAGGTTCTGTATTTGCAGAAAACGGACATTACAACAAATCCTATTGAATGTTGAGCATGACTATCTAAGTCATTGGCATGTAATAGTATTTGAAATAAGATGTCCCTTTGATGTTTAGATGTATGTTCACAGGCACTAGTGTAACCTTTAAGCAATCATTACCTCTTCCTCATACTCAGAGTGCTTCTCTTTAGCTTTACTCCTGACGAATATATTCTCTTCCATAGTCTCTCGAAGTTTCTGCGTAATAACACCCAGGGTTTCTTCTACAACTTTAGAGCGCTGCTCTGTCTTAACCACCTTGTTCTTCAGATAATTGAGTTGCTGATTATCTTCGCTCATTTGCTTCATCTGGGCCACTACCATCTCATTATGAGATCTCATCTCGTATTTCAAGCGGCTTTTCCCTGAAAATTATGATAAAGCATTTATGTTTAAACTTAGCACAGTAGGCAAATATACTCCCTCCGTTCCAGAATATAAGGTGCATAAATTTCCGTGAAAGTCAAACATATGTATGTTTGACCAGGATTCTAGAATAAAATATCAACATCCTCAATACAAAATAAAGGAAATATTAAAATACTTATCAAGGATGGATCTAATGATACAAATTTGGCGTTACATATATTTACATTTACTCCCTCAGTTCCAAAATACAAGGTGTATTAGTTCTTCAGAAGTCAAACTTGAACATATTTGACCAAGTTTCTAGAAAAAAACATTAATATCTATAACATCAATTTTGTATCGTTAGATTCACCATGAAAATTATTTTCATATTTTCTTTATTTTCTATTGCGGATGTTGATATTTTATTCTATAGTTCTGGTAAAAAAAATACGTTTGAATTTCACTTTTTGGTTTAATTTAATATAGTAGTATGGAACAGAATTCGTTTTAATTTAATATAACAAAAAGATAATGCTTTCAGAACAATCACATGATATAGTACCATAAGATAGCAATAAAGCACTAATAAACCAAAGCACATGAGGGAACGAACTAAAACCACATCACTAACCAGTAGGACCAGTAAAACGTATTTTGTGTTAAATAGGCAAAAGATCCTACTCACCAAAAGGTTCCTGCACAAACAAGTGGTGGCTTTGATCGGAAATTATAATCAAAATAGCATCAGAAAACTAAACAGGCATGTGATACTATGCTCCAAGTACACTTTGTTCTCATGAGGCTCGTATATAAACATGATCGCAGGAAGTATTGACCATGTTAACATGTCAATACGAGGGAAGAACAGAGTACACAGCTTCACATGTACATCATGTTGCATTAGCACCAATCATCATTGGTGGCACCGAATTTAGGAAGAGAAGTTCATTACAGCCAGGTATTTACCATATGAACAAGCAATTGCACAGAGTCCCATGCATTAAAACGTATGACCACAAGTTATATATTATACCTTGGCAGTGTCTATTGAAAGTCTCCATGTCTTCCTTTCTGGCTAGGAAACCGTATAATTGTCTCTTCCCACCAGGTAAGAAAGGAACCCTCATGATTCTGCCAAGTGTCCCTGTCTGTTCTTTGATCAATAAAATGCTTATGAAGACGTTCTGCCTCCATATAGCCCACAGCAGAGCTTTCAAATATTAGCACACTCATGCCACGGTGCCCACCTGGACCATATGCATGGCGTGCTTTGGTCGCAGCATAATCACTGAAATACTCGAGAAGTTCTTGGTTGCCCATGCCTAACCACTAGTGAGCATCAATGAAGAGTCAAATCAGAATGCAATAAAACATCATCGTAGAAATCTTGAATAATTATTTTAAATATATGCATTTCAGAAATCCATGTGCCAGAACTATGAGTTGGTTGCGAGATCTTATGTGCCTACCCCAATTAGAAATGCAATGGAATACATTCGTGAACATTCAACTGATCACCAACTACACCTAGTCAACAGATTATATACTTGTTTTCTTTTAATTTGTATTACATTCAAGCATGAGTGCAAGCAAATAATAATAAAGAATAATTATAACAGATTGACCTCATGTTAAACGAATATTGAGTATTTTAATCCTTCCGAGACAGAATAACAGATATGAATCAAAATGCTGTAAAGAGAGAAGAAAAGAAATAAGCATGAAAATATAGCAGTTTTGGTCTTTACTTTTGCTAATATTAGATATGCCATAAGTTTATACATTACAAAAGAAATAGCACATGAGTAAAGGGATGAGGATTTGTGGCTCTCGGGTGCCACACACCCCTATATGAATATAACATCAAAAAATATATTAGAAAATTTCAAAAAAAAACTGAAATTTTGGGATATGAAACCTGGGTGCCCGTTGTACACACGTGTTCAGTTTCGTGGGGAATGGGTGCCCGTGGTAATGTCAATAAAAAAGACAAAAAAAATCATATGTGTAGGAAAAAAATTGATGTGCGTATGTCGGGCCGTAATTCCTACGCCACGGATACCATGGGCACCCATTCCCCACGAAAATGAACACGGGTGTACAATGGGCACTCGTTTCGTATCCCAAAATTTCAGAATTTTAGAAATTTCCTGATATTTTTTTAATGCTATTTTCATATAGGGGTGTGTGGCACCCGGGTGCTCCAATGCATTTTCCATGAGTAAAGTTGTGATTACTATTTAGGGTAACTATAAATCCAGGTGTACAAGCCACACTCCACATTAAACATCATCTAGAAGGGGGGAAAACATTGCAACCTACCACCATAGCAATATTATGTAAACAACATCAAATGCCAGTAGACAACATACTTGAAGATACAATGCTAAATAAATATAACACATGTTATGTGTAAAGCTCTTGGCAGAGCTAAAGATAGGTGAACATCACCTTATCATCTTCATCTTTTTCAAGTAGGGTGTTCATCACGATGACCATTGGTGGCCATACTATCTCCCGGTCAGTGCTTTCTCGCAATCCTTTCCATTTCCCAAATTGCTCACCAGATGGTACCACAGAAGATCCCCTGTGAGACATCTCCTCTTCAAGCAATGCAGCCAATTCCCTGTGGAGCTTAACCCTCTTAGAACCCTTTGTTCTAGCATGTGTCACCAAAGATTGCAGCCCTTTGAACCAGTCAATTGCTCCTGGTCCATTTTTGCATGCCGGACAATGCCATTGCCTAGTGTGCTCATGTATCTGATCGACACTTAAGGTATTGATGACTTCAAAAAAACTCTTGAACCACTTATTCATTTTTCGTGTCTCAAAACTTTTCTCAGATGCATCAGAATCATAGTCATCACTCATATCATCATCATTATCATCATCTGATGAATCCTCAACTTCAGGATTATTCGCCTCAGGGTCTAAACCAGATGAAGCAACATCATCCTTGCTGCTTTCAGGACCAGATGGGCGAGGCCTGGATGCCCACTGCCAACCATTTGCCAGGGGTGGAGTCACAACTGGGTTTGGTGCTTGCAATTCTGGCTCTGTAGACTTTGTTTGTGATGATGCCCTGGGATTACCTCTGGCAGCAGACCCTACGATCAGAAGGTTGAGCCCAATTGTTTCCTGAAGGACGTGAAGATCCATTGCCATTCCAAGCTTGACGTGCTGTAGTAGGTGGAGCATTTGAGGATGAACCCCATGGTGCCCATTGTCCCCTCCCAGATGTTTGCCCTAGTTTCTTCTTCTTCTCAATAGTCTCCCAGCCACCCCCTGGATGCAAGACAGGATTATGTAACATATTTACATGCATGATGACAACAATAGAAAAAACTGCAGAACAGAATAAGGCTAATGAATTGTTAATCAAAGTCTTGGGAAGGAGGTACAGGAATTAAGTTGCAGACTTACAAGCAGAAAATATGTAAACATTCAGTAGACAAGCAATTGCAGAGCAACAAGATTTTTGGCAGTAGCAAATATGTCAACCAAAATCCAAACATGGTTAGAATTGTTGAGTGATACATGTAGTAGCAGATTACAGGCAAATATATAAGCTCTTAAGGTAGTATTTGGCAGGAAGCCAAAGTTTAGCTTGGCGAGCTTTACAAAATTAAGCTAGTGTCCGGTTCCCAACCATGGTTTAGGCCAGGCCTACCAAAGCCTTTTCTTGGCTGGGTCTCACGTATCAAAGACACATTTGTCACAAGGCAAGTTAGACAAATCGTTTGATCTGTTTTGGTATACTTAGGTTATGAAGCTACACCAAGCAGTAACTGGTAATGCATGAGCATGGTACAGGATGGAGCACAATAATATTAAAGAAAACATAGACAGGCAACCAAACAGTTCACAGTATGTATAAGAGCATAGTGGTACTGAGCCTAAAAACAAACAAAAGCATATACCGCAATATCTACGAAATGTTGTTATGTATTGTCCAATTTTCTAACTTGAAATTTTCATTCAATGGAGATTTGATACCAGGCAATGTGTGGTGGTGTTTCTCAATGTATTCACTTGATATTGTCGGTCTTGGGGGATTTTTCTATAAACTTGGTCAAACTTTAACCTAGGAAAATCCTAGAACTTCATTTATTTGGAAACGGAGGGAGTACATTGAGAAGCACCACAGTACATTACTAGCATATCCTCCGCATCTACACTGAACAGATTAGCTGTGTGCACAAACCATGCAAAACCAAGAACAAGCCTATTGGATACAGATTTAGAACCAGTTCCGACTTTACAAATCTTTTAAGTTTAACCATCCAGAACAGCGCCCATTATTTTTATGACATTCACCTGAAATGCAATCAGTCAATAGAAACAAAATGGTCTCAAGGGGGTTACAATTAGGGACGGAGCTGGGCCAGAGGCATCCAGGGCCACGGCCCGAACCTATATGTAGGGTCCAGCAGAGTAGTAAGCCCACCAAGGGCCCAATATCTTGCTCTCAGCAAAGCCCAGACATGAGCAAGGCAGTGAATACATCAAGTTGGTCCCAATTCCCAAACTCTGGCAGCTCACTCGCTCGAACTTTTTTCCACTCCTACGACATGACACGTGCACCGCCTCACCATCGTCGAACTTGGCTCCCAGTGGCTACCTCTGTTGCGCGCCCCGCCGCCGTGCTACCCTGAATCTTCTCCACTGCAGGCCTCCACCCGTATGTGTCACGTCATTGCACCCTGCCTCTGCTGGCTGCTGTGCAGCCGAGGGCCAAGGGTCCAGCTGCTGGCTCACTCAACTCCCCCGTCCTGGACTCCAATCCTATTTAGAAATTCTGTCGTTGATTTCTATTTTACTTGATATTTGTGCCGTCACTTTTGAAATTATGTTATTGATTTCATAAAGGTATTGGCGCTTCTTATATTGTGGATGTCATCTTGGGAGGTTCTGATCAACCAAACTATTGATCTGATACTATTTCCCGTATCCTCTTACTATTTTTTGTACTTAAGTCATGTTTTGGAAGTTCAAATTCTACGATGACCGTACAATTGAGCAATAGTTTTTTTAGGATTTCACACAAAAAACCTCTGAGGAAATTAGAAGCTTGTAATCCTTGGCGGGGCGTTTGCTCCAATCCTGGCTAGTCGCTGTTACAATAGCATTAGTTACAGGAGTCTCATACGCAGGAGTACACAGCCATTCAAAATGCAAAAACCACAAAGTCGAACCCGCTTAAATGAACACAATGTTCGGAACACCCCGATCTTTCTAACATCAGCATTAAACCAAATTATTCCAAGGAGTTCAACCAAATTGAATCAAAATTCAATGAAAGAAGAAAGAATAGACAAACATTGCAACTAAAAATACTGGACGGCCTTACAACTTTACTGTTCTAACACTTATTAACCGTACACAAAGCAAGTTAAAGTGTTGGATAAAACAATATTAACCGTACCAAATACTTATAAAGAACATTCTTACATACCAACCAGTACCAGTAATATAAGCAGGTGAACAAAGCAAGTTAAAGAAGGTATCCAAAGCAGATATTAGATGAGCAGATGAAACGTATAACTAACGCAAATCACCACCAAATCAAAAAGAAAAGCACACAAAAATTGGTATCGCCGAGAAATCCCAGTGAATAATCCGTGTCCGTCCATGATTTTGTATACACGGAAAGATCCGCTTCATATATGAAGCTCACGGAACTAACGGGAACCCCGTCAAAACGAACCCAAACCTAATAAACATATTTAAATTAAGGGGGAAAAACTCTAGGCAGGTAGAATAGAATTAACAAACGAAGCGACCTACATCCCTAAACCAAACAACAAAGTTCGCAGAGCAGCATTAATCCCTCCTCCTCAGTCATTAACCCGATCGAGCAAAAAGAAATCACCAGATGCAACAATCGATTCGCCCCACCCAACGAATCCCCGCACCACGCGGATCCCTGAAGCACCGACACATAGGACGATAGGCCCGCAACTGACGTAGGGGTAAACCCTCCACCCCCATTACAGGAATGTGACCATCTCCGAACCGCGGTAAGAGAGGGGGATAGGAGAGGGGGGCGCTCACCGGGGTTGTCGCCGTTGCCGGGAGGCCCGCCGCCGCGTCGATCGCCGGACATCGCGAGGGTCTGCGTCGTCCTCTGCTCCGCCCGCGATGTGGGTTTTAGGGGGGAGGTGACTCTAAATGAACTGTGAGACCCTGGAGGGAGGGTGGGCGCTATAAAACTAGGCAGGTGAGTCGGCCGGTACCCTCAGAGCGAGAGGTGACCGCACCGCGCCCGCACAAGAAAAGCTCGTTTCCCTAGCCCGTTTCGCGTTTCCCGGACGTACCACCAGTGGGGACGGGATATGGACCCCAAGATTCAGTTGCCGTGGTCGTTGGGTCAACAAGTCAAACTACTCAACTTCATTGAACCCCCTCCCAATGAAGCCTCCTCAGCCGTTTGAATTGTGGACCGTCCGATTGTCTTTCCGAGCTCGTCATGGCTGTCAGATCTCTTTTTAAGCATATCACTAAGCATTTTGAGCAAGAACCTCATTAAGCAACACCTCATCCCTTCTTAATAGTATTGTCTTTTCCTATAGACTCAATTAGATCTTGGATCACTAAAATAGAAAATGTAAAGTCGTGTGCTTTGAGTTTGAGCCAATCTTTTGTCTTTAGCAATTTGAAGGGTCCACTTTTGATACGTCTTCGTCGTATCTACTTTTCCAAACACTTTTGCCCTTGTTTTGAACTCTAACTTGCATGATTTGAATGGAACTAACTTGGGATCGACTGTTCTCGAGACTTTCCATGGTGTTATTTATGTGCAGAAACAAAAGTTCTCATAATGACCTGAAACTCCACGGAACATATTTTTAGAAAACATTAAAAATACTGGAAGAAGAATCCACGTCAGGGGGCCCACCACCTGTCCATAAGGGTGGGGGCGCGCCTGCCACCCTGGGCGCGCCCCCCTGCCTCGTGGGGCCCCTGGCGCTCCACTGACCTCAACTCCAACTCCATATATTCACTTTCGGGAAGAAAAAAATCAGAGAGAAGGATTCATCGCGTTTTACGATACGGTGCCGCCGCCAAGCCCTAAAACCTCTTGGGAGGGCCGATCTGAGTCCGCTCGGGGCTCCGGAGAGGGGAATCCGTCGCCATCGTCATCATCAACCATCCTCCATCACCAATTTCATGATGCTCACCGCCGTGCGTGAGTAATTCCATCGTAGGATTGCTGGACGGTGATGGGTTGGATGAGATCTATCATGTAAGTTTTGTTAGGTTTGATCCCTAGTATCCACTATGTTCTGAGATTGATGTTGCTATGACTTTGCTATGCTTAATGCTTGTCACTAGGGCCCGAGTGCCATGATTTCAGATCTGAACCTATTATGTTTTCATGAATATATGTGAGTTCTTGATCCTATCTTGCAAGTCTATAGTCACCTACTATGTGTTACGATCCCAAGAACCTCAAGTGACAATAATCGTGACCACTTCGGTGATGACCATAGTTTGAGGAGTTCATGTATTCACTATGTGTTAATGCTTTGTTCCGGTACTCTATTAAAAGGAGGCTTTAATATCCCTTAGTTTCCATTAGGACCCACCGCCACACGGGAGGGTAGGACAAAGATGTCATGTAAGTTCTTTTCCATAAGCACGTATGACTATATTCTAATACATGCCTACATTACATTGATGAATTGGAGCTAGTTACATGTCACCCTATGTTATGATCATTACATGATGAACCGCATCCGGCATAATTCTCCATCACCGATCCAATGCCTACGAGCTTTTCACATATTGTTCTTCGCTTATTTACTTTTTCGTTGCTACTTTTACAATCACTACAAAACCCAAAAATATTACTTTTGCTACCGTTACTGTTACTTCCATACTACTTTGCTACTAAATACTTTGTTGTAGATACTAAGTTATCCAGGTGTGGTTGAATTGACAACTCAACTGCTAATACTTGAGAATATTCTTTGGCTCCCCTTATGACGCCCCCGATTCGACCGTACACTAATCATGCACGCAAATGTGTACGATCAAGATCAAGGACTCACGGGAAGATATCACAACACAACTCTAGACACAAATCAAAATAATGCAAGCTTCATATTACAAGCCGAGGCCTCGAGGGCTCGAACACAAGCTCGAAACACAAGCGTCGTGAAGCAACAATATCTGAGTACAGACATAAGTTAAACAAGGATGCCTTAAGAAGGCTAGCACAAAAGCAACACGATCGAAGAGGCAAGGCCTCCTGCCTGGGACCTCCTAACTACTCCTGGTTGTTGGCGGTCTCCACGTAGTAGTATCCATCGGCGGTGGCATCTGGCTCCAAGGATCCACCATCTGGTTGCATCAACCGAAAAGAAGAAAGAAGGGGAAAAAGGGGGAGCAAAGCAACCGTGAGTACTCATTCAAAGTACTCGCAAGCATCAGATCTGCCAGAATAGAGGGGGAAGGACAAGCCTAACGAAGACTAGCATCTTCAAGCAGCTCCGAGCATCTTGCAACATGTAAAAGAGTAAAGAATAGCAGTTTATAATTAACAAGCATGTTGTAACATTAATGCCCAGAGATCCTTCCTCGACTCCCTGCGAGAAAGCGATCCCGGAGCCACATATCTTAAGTATCCATTTCTAGTTGTATTAGATTAAGATATAAGTCTGAACGTCCATTCCGTGGACACGGTATTCAAATAAAGATCTTCCCTGCAGGTGCACCACATTTTCCAGCACGCTCGATCACTCTGGCCGGACACACTTTTCTGGGCCAATGCCCGGCCTCGGAAGATCAAAACGTCGCAGCCCTACCTAGGCTCAGCAGAGAGGTCCCCGCCGGTCTACATCCTAAGCACTCCGGGGGCTTGGGCCCATCGCCCTCAGCACTCCGGGTCGTTCTGGCAGGGTGGATACCGGACCGCCTCGGATGGCCAAAGACGATCCGATCGCGTCATCGCCGAATCGACGCCCCGACAAAGCTTCTACCGATACCACGACGTTGAGGCCCATAACTATTCTCGCGTGGTGGTTAGTGCGTAAAGGCCAAAGGCCAACTCGTAACAAATACCCAAACCTGTTAGTGCATTATTAAAAGGAGTGACGGTGTCGGGACAAGTCCGAGCTATCACCCTCCTCCGGGTGATATCGCTAAACAGCCACCGCCATCGCCACATCGCACGGGTGCTCTCCGCCCGCCCCGCTTTCACAACGGTCTCCGGAAAGTCAAGGTAATCAGGTGTCCGGACATCAAGGGAAAACCCAAGGAATCGCCCTCGGAGGATTCCACTCGATGTAATAATCAAGGTGAACGTAAGAGGAACCACCTCGAGGTTCACACTTGAGGTGTTGCACTGTGAGCCGTATCGGGAATGGTGAAAGAGGAACCACCCTCGATGACCACACCGAATAGCTACACTACAGAATTATCATCAGGAGTGCGTTAAGAGGGATCACCCTCGGCACTCGATAGTAGCTCTGCAGAGTCGAGCAACTAAAGGGGCGTGATGTGATGTGAGGTGTCAGTTCGTCGTCGATCACGTAGATCGAGTCGTCGATGATGAAGCAGGGGCAACAAGGACAAGGTGGGGGTCACTGATGGATCACTAACCAACCTATACTAAGCAGTTTAGGACAAGCAGATAGGTAACAATAGCAGGTACAAAAGCAGGCTATGCATCAGAATAGGAGCAATCAACAACAGTAGCAAAATCTAATGCAAGCATGAGAGAATGAAATGGGCGATATCGGAATGATCAAGGGGGGGGGGGGCTTGCCTAGTTGCTCAGACAAGAAGAAGGTGTCGTCGTCGACGTAGTCGATCACAGCGGCATCAGCAACAGTCTCGGGGTCTATCGAAGAGAGGAGGGGGGAGAAACAGTAAATACAAAGCAAACATAGCGTAACAGGACAACATGCAGAGCTAGACGTGTTCTAACACGGTGCTACGCGTTACCGGCGAAGGGGGATAACATCCGGGAATGTTTCCCCGGTCCCGGACGTCTGTCCGACAGATGAACCAGAGGGGAAAGTTTGCAGGTTCGCTATGCTAGAGACATGTGGAAGATGAACGGACAACGTATCCGGATTCGTCATGAAATTCTGAGCAACTTTCATGTAGAAAACTTTTTCATCTGAGTTACGGATTATTTTAAATTAATTTCTAAAGTTTAAAGGATTTTTTAATTTATTTAATTCGAATTATAAACCGTGAAATGTTTTTTAACACAACAGGGGGCTAGTCACACTCAATGACATGTGGGGTCAAGGAGCTGGGTTGACTCAGTCAACACCTTTACTAGTCAACCAATGAACAGTGCATTGGGCCCTACTTGTCATTGGCACACACTATCAATTAGGCTTTTAAAAATAAGGGGCCACATGTCATCTGTACATAGACAATTCTAGCCATTAATTAACACCTAATAATACTAATCTAAGCAAGGGCCGGCCACTACTCCGACCACGTGCACGACGCGCACACACAGGACACACAAGTTAGTAGGCTAGGAGTTATTAACATAAGATGTCATTTTGTGATTTTTGTAGGATTTAATCTATTCATCAAATAGATTTGGTCCAGTGGGATGGAATAGAGTTTGTCAAGCACACTTTCTACTCATATTATTTTCAGCCATGTTAACCGTTGTTTAGACGCTGTTTAAGGGCTCACTAGAGGGTCACCATTGTAGAAAGCAGAAAAGCTAGCAAGTAGCAGCTACAAGAATCAGCAGAGCAACACTGGTAGTGGCGTGGCGCGGCGTGCACGAGAGACAAGAAGGCGGACGGGCGCACATGCGCATGAGCACGGCAGAGGCCGCCACGGTGCCGGGTCAACGAGGAGCGGCGTGGGAGCGGCAGGCAGACGCCGCCAATACCGGGCGCGACGACTACCAAGCAAGAGTAAAGTAGTCGGGCAAAGAAACAACAATGATAGCACTCGCGTATACTTCCTATAAGCTGTTTGCGCGTCAAGGGGAACTCCTGAGCATCGCGAGTCAGGAGCCTAACTGGTCACGTAGCCCCTCACTCCTTGGTCTGTCCTGGTCTTCGGTCGGCCCAACAACGGTTGAGGTATGCGCGGGAGCGGGCTCTCCTGACGCAGAACACAAAGCAAATAGGAAGAAAATCGCAAAATCTCAAAGCAAATACTACAAGCCATATCGTTCTCCCAAATACCAAGCATGGGTTTAAACGCCTCCACGAGGCATGATACATGTTGCAGGGATAAAACAGGGAAGCAGCCGCAAGCAAGTCACCCCTGGACACCGCCATCACCCGCAGAAGGTGCTCCTCCCTTAGTAGCGTCGCCTTCACCTGCACCGCCAGTCGCAAGATCGGTGGCATCGCCGGTCGAGGGCGCGAGGACAAAGCCGCAGAACTTCTTCAGCAGGGCCTCCACTTGACCTTTCACGGCTGCAAGCTTGGCAAGCAGTTGTTCATCACCATAAGCTCCAAAGCACTCGTCAAGATGAGCATTGTGGTCACGAAGGTACAGATGGCTGAAGACACACGTCAGTGCAGCTGAAGAAAGGACACGAGCCTTTGCCTCAGCCATGGGACCAATGCCTTCCACGACCTCCTCAAGCACCTTCACCAAGTGGGGAAGAAGCTGAGCAGGGTCATCCTCGTCAGTGGTCAGCGGCTTCTCCAAGCCCTTCTCATACAGAGAGTTCAGCGCCACGCTGGACCTCTCCTCAAGAAGCGAGAAGGCCACACGGTCTTCGGCCAGGACCTTCGCCTTGCCGTCAAGATCAGCCTCCTTCGCCTTCGCCTTCCGCTCCAACTCCTCCACTGGGTCAGGTTCATGCTCAAGCGCCGGCCAGCTCTCCCAGCTCGGCGTCGCGGCCCTTGATGGCATCTTCCCGGGCCCTCATCTCCTCCTCCTTCGCTTGGCAGCCACATGCTTCTTCTATGCACTGGTCGCGAGCTCTTCACTGTCCTCCAGCTCTAAGAAGGTCGCGGGCGGCCTCGACGTCCTTCAGCGCCGCCTCGCGATCAGCCGCAGGTTTGGCGGCGACCTGCTTCTCCTTCTCGGAGGCCGTCGTGGCCTGGCTCGGCGAGGCACGAACCGCCGAGTCAGAGTGAAGCCAGCCAGAGGCCAGCTCCAGGCGCGCGGCTACCAGGCGCGGGTCCACGCCCAGGAGATCTTCCCGCAGCTGGGCCATCTCCGAAAGGACGCGCTCCAAGGCGGCAGAGGAAGCAGAAGAACCTGGGGCCAGAGGCGCAGCAGGAGGAGGGGGCGGCGTTGTCACCAGAGCCTGGGAGATCAAGGGCTCCTGAGCCTTTGGGACCTCATCAGCCGAGCCAGGCACCGGCACTTCCGGAGCCAGCGGGGCCACGGGGGCTGACTCCTCCCGGCGATGCTCCTCTTGGCCTCGTGAGGGCGACTGGGCTGGGGAGGTGCGAGTGTTGTCGCCTCCTTTCTCCGTGGAGGGTGCACGGCCGCTGCATCCTCTTTCCTTTTCTTCGCTGAAGGCTTCGGCCTGATCGACAAAGGGTGAACGTCAGAAAATAGCAAGTACAAGCAGGAACAAGACGAAGCTCGAAGCACTTACTGATCCACCGCGACATAATCCACCCTCCGTTTGGGAGCCTAAAACCCGAAAGCGTCGGAGCCTGAGGAGTGGGCACACGGGCTCTGGGAGCAGAAGACGGCGCGGCAGCAGGGCCGGAGGCAGCTCCAGGTGGAGACGAGGCGGAGGCGGGACCTCGAGAAATCGGTGACAACATGCCCCTCGTTGGGATAGTGGGCAACTCTCCCTCCTCAGGGCGGGTGTCGACCTCGGCGTCGTCAGGAAGGGCGCGGAGGATGTCAGCCTTGCTCAAGGGGGAGGTTTCTCCCATCTCCTCGGGGGTCTCCCCCGAGTCCTCCTCCCCCTCTTCCTCCCCATGGGACTCATTAGAAGACAGCTCCACCGGCCTCGGCACTGCAGAGGCCCCAGTAAGCACCGGCGGCACCAGCCCGCACGCGTCAAAGGTCGCCCAGGAAGCCACGATCTGCTCCCAGTCCTTGCGGTGGAACAAAGGAACGGAGGCGCTCGGCGGGTACTCCTGGTTGTCCCCAACCAAGAGGCGCAGAATAGCAGTCAGCTCATCGTCAGGCAGGGCCTCTGGGCTCAGGAGAATCTTGTCCTCTTCATCTCCAAGCCTCCACAAAGGGCGCGCACGCGCCTGAAGCGGAGCAACGCGCAGCATCAAGAATTCCCTAAGGAGCATAGCCCCTGTCACTTTGGCCACATTCGCGTTCCCCGGCTTCAAGACGGTCTTCATCTGCTCCAACACCGGCGACGCCCGCTCGTTAGTAAGCTCTACACGAGACCACCCCTTGTCGGACTAGGGCATCTTCGCTGGCCGCTTAAGCGCCGGGTGGACGACTTACGCCCATCATGACCCATTTGGCCCTGAGGTTGTCGACCTTCTTCCCGGTGTTCGAGATCGAGTTGGCCTTGTCGGCCGCGATGAAATTGGCGCACCCAGAGATGTGGCCTTCGCTGACGCGGAGGAAGAAGAAGTGGCGCAGCAGTGCCACGGACGGCACCACGCCCAGATACGCCTCGCAATAGTAGGCGAAGATGGACAGGAGAAGGATGGAGTTGGGATGAAGATGCAGCACCTGCAACCCTTATTGGCCGAGGACCTCATAGAAGAAGTCGGAGAAGGGAGGAACCAACCCCGCGGCGATGCTGCTCGTGAAGAAGGGGAAGAACATGCTCCCCTCGTGCTCCGGCATGTCAGAGGCAGCCCGGAGCTCCGTCTTCCCCCCTTCGTTGCTCTCCCCTGCCGTCAGCAAGCGCGTCGCGGCGAGGCTCTTCTCCGAGACGTTGGGCACGTCGAGAGCAAGTTCGTACCAAGCCGGCGATGAGGAGGGCTTGACCTTGCGCAGTTCCATCGGTCGCTGATGCGGTGGAGGATGGAAGCAGATTTGAGGATTTCAGAAGCAGAGTGCAAGAAAGGGGATCTGAGCAAGGCGAAGAGAAGCAATGAAGGCAGGCACTGTCTACGCCAGCCTTTTGTCAAGTCGGGCAGTTGCCTAGGCAGCGTGGGGAAGCGGAGACACCCACGTCCAATCAACCGCCACGCATCAACCAAGGTCAAGAAGCTTTGGGGCCATGGCGCCCGCACTTGACCTTTGGCTTTGCCTCGAAGCCAAGCGCGAGCGTGCCTTGGGCCCGGGGGCTAATGTAGGTATTCTAGGAATGGGGGTCCCCAGACTTGCCTGCCTGCGGCCCACAGCGTGGCCGTGTTAGCAGGCATGTACGACCCATCTTCATCAACAAGGCATTAATGACCCTCGCGAGGGGCCAAGCCTTGCGAGGCGGACGGCGCAAGACCTCCTGAGGAGCGGCCTCGCCAGGTAGGCTCGCGAGGGGCGGAGAGATCAAGGCAAGGCAAACCTCGTGAGGTTCTCGTGACGTGAGCCATGACGATCGAGACCAAAGGGCGCCAGCAGAACCAGCCAAGGCAGCTCACCTCGCTTTCCTCTTTGGTGCTAAAGGAGGCAAGCGCAGGCGCGGAGTACCGAGGCATCAAGCAAAGGTTTCCATATCGGTGCAACGAGACCAAGACCAGCAGGACAGCAAGATGGAGGTCACCATGGAGCCCAAGGCGGCGTCACCACCAGAGCCTTTTGCAGGCGAAGGCCTCTTTTGTCAGGATAAGCTGTACTAGCTGTCCCCTTTCAAATTGGTCGTTGTTGGCTCCCTTCCCGCTCAATATTTAGGGACAGGACGTGGGCCTATATAAGTAGAACTAGCCACCACCGTAGGAAAAAAGATAACGGATTTAGAGGCATCCCACCTGATCCTTAGCCACACACCAAGCACAAGGACACCTCAACCTCAGGAGGCTATTCTTCCCCTTGTACTGTTCATCATCAGCCCGAGAGGCAATCCACCACCACCACACTGGAGTAGGGCATTACACCACAACGGTGGCCCGAACCAGTAAAATCTTGTGTCCTTTGTGTTGTGAGTTCGTCAAGTTCGTTCTTGAGATCTTAGCTAGTTAGGACGTGGATCGGTAGGGAGGTGTCGGCATTCTGGGAATGGGGGTCCCCAGACTTGCCTGCCTGCGGCCTACAGCGTGGCTCAAGTGGGGGCCCAGCACGACCCAGCTTCATCAGCTCAAACTCAAGACCCTCGCGAGGGGCCAAGCCTCGCGGGGCGGACGACAGGAACCTCCCTCAGGAACAACCTCGCCAGGCAGGCTCGCGAGGAGGCGGAGAGATCAAGAAAGGGTACCTCACGAGGGTGCCCCGTGACGCAAGCCATGACGATCAAGGCTGTGGGCGCCAGTCATGAAGATCCTCATTTCCCCTTTGGTGCAAAGGAGGCAAGCATGTGCCAAGGCATCATGCAAAGGTTGCCGCCTGTGCAACAAGACCAATACCAGCAGAACGGCAGGATGGAGGTCATCGTGGAGCCTGTGACGGCGTCACCATCGTGAGCCTTTGGCACCAAGACCAACTTTAGTCAGATAAGTGTACTAGATGTTCCCCTTCAAAATGGCCAATCGTTGGCACCCTTCCCGCTCATTATTTGGGAAGAGGCCCAGGGCCTCCCTCTATAAATAGGACTAGCCACCACAAAGGGAAGGCATACCGGAAACCAGTCGAACCACCTAGAGAGAGAGAGAGAGAGAGAGAGAGAGAGGGGGGGGGGATCGAACTCACCCAAGCAGTTCATCGCACCAGCCCAAGAACAGCCCCTCGCGAGGCTGTTCTCCCTTTGTATTGTTCATCATCAGCTGATAGAGGCAAATGTGTCTCGTCTTTCGATGAGATGTTGGTTTTCGCTTTGGAGGAAGTCGACTTTGACGATCCGACTATTTAACGTCTGAGGACGCCGCGCTTAGCAATCGCTAAACCAACTCCGAGAGGTTATTGACCACGCCAGAAAGCACGATCAACTCGACCACGAGGGTCTGCTTCCTGCGAGCATACGAAGAACAAGCAAGAAACTGAAATTGCAATCTGGATATTGCGAATATAAGATGAAAGCTTTATTGATCAAGGTGGGGTTCTGTGACGCCTTTGTCCGGGTCGTTGAACACAAACGGCACGCCGGGTTGCAGCTATGGCGAACTTTAATCTAAACAAAACCCAAAGTCTAAACGACGCCCTAAGGGTCTGTATATATGGAGAAAGAGGAGGAATTTCGTGGCCCTTGAGGGAGGGGTCCAAACCAACCCTAACTCTTGTTTCCCCACACATACGGACTCTAAAAACAGCCTATACTTAAGTATTTCGAAATTACATGGGCCTGCCCAATAATAAGGTGACGCAAAGACCTAGAATAGCCTATGGACGAATATTATGAAGTGGCATCTTGTATATTTCGTCCAAGGCCTCATGAACTCATTAAGGTGGCTTCAAAGTCCTCGAATCATCACTTATAACTCCGTTCTTATTCCCCTTAGCATGCCAACATCTCCATGCTTGAACTTGCTCCAAGGTTCATCTTTCTTGTCCATGGTAGGCCCTTCATTTGTAAGCAAAACAAATGTATCCAATTTAGGCAGCATCATATTCTCATGAACATTGGAATCGTTACCAAGAAACGAAAGTACACGATAATTCAATTGGCGTCGCGAGCTCTAGTAATTGGTCCAAGATGTATAGCAAATAGGGCCTGTGGGTGTAACAATGGTATTGATGTCCTCATCGTCCTCCCCTTCTTGAAATGAAGCCGTCCTCGACGGAAGCTCATCTTCCTCACCCAAATAAGGCTTCAAATCTGCAATGTTAAAAGTGGGACTAACCCCAAAATCTGCAGCAGCTCAAGTTTATATGCATTATCATTTATTTTCTCTAACACCTTAAATGGACCATCAAGACGTGGCATTAGCTTTGATTTATGCAAATTAGGAAACCTATCCTTACGCAAATGTAACCAAACAAGATCTCCAGTGCAAAGACAACATGTTTTCTACCCTTATCTCCAAAGAAGTTTATATTTAGCATTCATACGCTCAATGTTTTCCTTAGTTAACTCATGCATTTTTAAAATCAATTCAGCACATTCTTTAGCATCAAAATTAACCTTCTCCAAGATGGAAGAGGCAACAAATCAATAGGTGCACGAGGTAGGAAGCCATACACAATTTCAAAAGGGCACATCTTAGTAGTAGAATGCAATGAACGATTATAAGCAAATTCAATATGAGGCAAGCATTCTTCCCACATTTTCTTATTATTCTTTAAAACAGCCCTAAGCATAGTAGACAATGTTCTATTGACTACTTCAGTTTGTCCATCGCTTTGGGGTGACAAGTAGTACTAAAAGCAATTTAGTCCCCAACTTAGCCCATAAACATCTCCAAAAGTGGCTAAGAAATTTAGTATCACGATCTGAAACAATAGTATTTGGCACACCATGCAAGCGAATAATTTCACGAAAGAACAAATCAAGAACATTAACAAAGATCATCGCTTTTATGACATGGTATAAAGTGTGCCATTTTCGAGAATCTATCCACGACAACAAATATGCTATCCCTCCCTTCTTTGTTCGAGGTAAACCTAAAACAAAGTCCATAGATATATCCTCCCAAGGAACACTAGGCACGTGCAAAGGCATATATAAACCATGAGGATTGAGTCGTGACTTAGCTTTTTGACATGTAGTGCAAATGAGCAACAAAACGCTCAACATCCCGTCTCATCTTTGGCCAAAAGAAATGTGTAGCAAGTACATCCTCCGCCTTCTTCACGCCAAAGTGTCCCATTAATCCTCCTCCATGCGCCTCCGCAACAACAAAAGATGAACATAGCTAGCGAGGAATGCATAGCTTGTTAGCACGGAACACAAAACCATCATTAATAACGAACTTGTTCCATGTTCTTCCTTCTTTACAATTTCGCATTACATCTTTAAAATCAGCATCATGCACATATTGATCTTTGATGGTCTCCAAACCAAATATTTTGAAGTCAAGTTGTGAAAGCATAGTGTAGCAACGAGACAAAGCATCAGCAATAACATTTTCTTTACCCTTCTTGTGTTTAATGACATAAGGGAAAGTCTCAATGAATTCAACCCATTTAGCATGTCTATGATTCAGTTTAGCTTGACTTTTAATATGTTTCAAAGATTCATGATCGTAATGTATAACAAATTCTTTGGGCCATAAATAATGTTGCCATGTCTCTAAAGTCCTAACAAGAGCATATAATTCTTTGTCATAAGTAGAATAGTTCGCACTAGGCCCACTCAATTTTTCAGAAAATTATGCAACAGGTTTGCCATCTTGTAATAACACACCTCCTAATCCAATTCCACTAGCATCACATTCAAGCTCAAAAGTCTTATCAAAGTCAGGAAGTTGGAGTAAAGGAGCATGTGTCAACTTATCTTTCAATACCGTGAAGGCTTCTTCCTGTGCGGTACCCCAAACAAAAGACACATCCTTTTTTGTAAGCTCCTTGAGAGGTGTAGCAATGGTGCTAAAGTCTCTCACAAAACGCCTATAGAAACCAAATGAGTCCAAGAAAACTCCTCACTTGTGTGACCGCTTTGGGCTGCGCCAACTCTCAATAGATTCAATCTTGGCTTTATCAACTTCAATTCCCTGTGGAGTAACAACATAGCCAAGAAAAGATATTCGGTCGGTGCAAAAGGTGCACTTCCCAAGGTTACCAAACAAACGTGCATCACGTAGAGCATTAAAAACAGCACGTAAATGTTCCAAATGTTCTTCCAAAGATTTGCTATAAATCAATATATCATCAAAATAGACTACCACAAATCGTCCAATGAAAGCACGAAAACTTCGCTCATTAGTCTCATGAAAGTACTAGGTGCATTAGTTAACCCGTAGGCATGACTAACCACTCATATAAACCAAACTTAGTTTTAAATGTTGTTTTCCATTCATCTCCCAATTTCATACGAATTTGATGGTATCCACTACGCAAATCAACTATGGAGAATATTGTAGAGCCACTCAATTCATCAAGCATATCATCTAGCCTAGGAATATGATGACGATAACGAATAGTAATATTATTAATGCCTCTACAATCAACACACATAAGCGACGTACCATCCTTTTTAGGCACTAGTATAATAGGAACAACACAAGGACTAAGAGATTCGCGTATATAACCTTTGTCGAGCAGCTCCTCAGACTTGACGCATAATCTCCTTCGCCTCCTCCGGATTGGTACGGTATGGTGCACGGTTGGTAGCGATGCACCGGAATTAAGTCAATTTGATGCTCAATCCTCGAATAGGTGGTAATCCGGTGGCACGCCTTGTGGGAAGACGTCGGCGAACTCCGCAAAATGTTAGTGACAAGAGGGGCAAAGAGGAAGGCACGTCCTCGAATGAAAATAATGCCTCTTTGCACACAAAAGCATAGCAACCAGATTTGCTAGAATCTAACTCATCAATATCAGATTTGGTGGCAAGTAAACATGCACTTTTCAGCTTAATTTCAGAAGCAACATTAGATGGTTTATTATTAGGCTTCAGTTGTTGCTCAAATTCTTTTGCCACAATCTGATTTTCACTCTTATTTTTCTCCTGTTTTGCTTTATTAGCTCTATTAATATCATCTTTCAAAATGGAATCAGAGTCATAGGAAGCAAAGTAATATTTTTATCCTTGTGAACAAGAGTATACCGATTGTTTCTACCATGGTGTATGTAATTTTTATCAAATTGCCATGGTCTACCAAGTAATAAGGAACATGCTTGCATAGGTACCACATCACAATCAACATAATCGATATGTAGAGATACTAAAATACACACCGAACAATACGTGTTACCTTAACCTTGCTGTTGTTGTTGAACCATTGGATGTAGTAAGGATGTGGATGTGGTCTTGTGGCGAGAGAAAGCTTCTCCACCATAGCCATGCTAGCCAAGTTGTTGCAGCTCCCTCCATCTATGATGACGCGAATAGAACGTTCCTTCACAACTCCCTTTGTATGGAACAAGTTATGCCTCTGATTTTGCTCAACTTGTGTAACTCGCACACTCAAAACACGTTGAGCAACTAAACATTCATACCGTCAAGATCTTCAAAGAGCCATGTATTGCGTCTCATGATCGTAATCATCTCCACCGTGTTCTTCATGTGTAATAAGAGCCAAAGTCTCTTCATCATAGTCACTAGCGGACTCCATACCCACCATCCTCAAGAGCAATCATCACACGCTGAGATTGGCATTCTCTCGCAAAATGTCCTCTTCCCTTACAACGACGACAAATAATATCACTTGTGTGCCCTGCTGACTCCATGGAAGAAGAAGAGCTCTGTAGGCTCAAGCAGGTGTGCTCTTGGCGATAGTGGTGGTTGTGCCTGCTTTCTTGTATCATGGTTGGAGGCGGCACCACCGGAGGTGCCGTGTAGTAGAACGTGTGGAAGTAGATGATGCATGTGGTGTCCATGATGAAGGTCGACCTGCAGAAAAGTTAGTCCGCCGCCAACGCTCGTCGATCCTCAAGACTTCATGTTCAGCTTTACAAGCAAGATGGAATAATCGAGTGATATTATTATAATCCTTGTAGTCTAGAATGGTCTGAATCTCTATTTAATCCACCCGTAAAACGTGCAAGCATAGCTTCATTCTCCTCAACAATACCACATCTAGTCAAGCCAGCTTTGTAATTCCCGATAATATTCTTCTACCGAATTTTTCCTTGTCTTAAGCGCTGCAATTTTTGAAGTAATTCACGTTGATAATATGGTGGAACCCAACGAGTACGCATAGCAGTTTTCAAAGCAGCCCAAGTAGCCGGAACAGGATATAATCTACAATGTTCGCACCACCAAACACATGCAAAGCTAGTGAAAGCACAAACAACATCAGGAACACGTCTCTCCTCAGGATATTGTAAACATGTAAATCGTTGTTCAGTTTCTAACTCCCAAGTAAGATATATATTAGGAACATATCTACCCTCAAATTGTGGAATATTCAATTTCAGTTTAGGGAGATGGTCATGATCTCGTACCTGAGGGGGAGCCCTAACATTGCCATTATTTGCATGTGGACGACCTGGTGGTTGTGGTGGTGGTTGCACGTAGTTCGATGTTGATCAACCTCATCCTCGTAATCTCCCACATAATCATCCTCCCCACATCGCCAGCAGGAGCCATGTATATCAACAGCACCAAAGAGCTTGGCCAGTCAAGAGGGACACGGGAAGCTCGGCGGAGGGCTGTTTCAAGCGATGTGGAGGTAGTCGTTGTTGTTGTAGTAGAGGTGCGTTAGGTGCAGCCGGTGGTGGTGGTGGTAGACGCCTTGAGCAATTCATTAAACTTGTTATTGAGCTTTGTTTCGAACGCCTTCTCAATGCCATCTATCTTCTCCATGGCCTCTTCAAATCTATTTAGCACATCTTCCACCTGCCCACTCATCATTTGTTGAAACTTATCATGTAGCGCTTTGTTTTTCATGTTCTCCCAAATACCTCGCCGGCTTGTGATCCTGCCATGGTTAGCAAAGCAATAGAAACACACAAGAATATGATTCACTGCACTACTAGGAAGTGGTGGTGGTGGTGTGGGTGTCACAAATCCGTCAAGCAAATCTCAAATTCTTACCAGTTCTTACCTAGCAGCAGGCGGTGATCAGCAACCGATGTAGTCAAAACTCTCAAAGCTTGGATAGAGCAATTACCAGGGAGAGTCAAACACACGACGCAGATGTATGTGGAGCTGGGAAGGCTTATAATATGGTAGCAAAAGGGTCAAGAATAATCAATTCAGAGATGCAAAGTTGAATAAACACTCAACGACGGTATCAGGTCTTTGGTCCTAGGCTAGACCGTGCTAGAGACGCGAGCCTAGAACACTAACAAAATCACGGCACCGCACGTAAACAAGGGAAAAGCACACTCTGGAATTTTTTTTCGCTCTTTTTTTTATGCTTTTTTTTTTTGCGCCGCTTTTTTTTTTTTTTGGCGAAAAATCACTATAATGGCGAGTGTCTCAAAACTCTTCCGAGGTAAAATCGACAGGATGGGCACGTAAATTTTTCGACCAATTTTTTTTATTTTTCTCGATCGCCCGACCCAAAAGCTGGAAACGGGTCAAAAAACTTTCTATATCGGCGACTGTCTCAATACGCTTAGAAACACCTAAAAATAGGATAGCCAGAAATTTTTTCGACAAGTGTGTTTTCGGAAAATATTGGGCCTAAACGGAGGGTGGTTTCCGGACTCTTTTTTTTTTCGAAACCTACTCCAGCAAGGAAACACGAATTGGAAACTAGATGGATCTCGGAAACAAACCTAATATGCAAGGAACTCGGATTGGTGGTGGATATATGGTGGTGGTATATGGCAGCGGTGGTGGTAGCGGTGGTAGTATATGGATATGGATCGGTGGTGGTATATGGACACGGATTGGTGGTGGTCTATAGATACGGATTCGGAGCGGTGGTGGTAGGTGGCAGGGGCGATGATGATGGTGCGGTGGCGGCGTGACAACTTATGACCAGAACTGGAAACTCTAAAAGACTAGACGCTAAGACCAACAACTAGACACGACGATGCAACTGCAAATTCAACAAAGCAAAACCCTAAAGAGATTATGCAAAGGCTCAGATTGGTTCGGATATGATGAACTAACCTAATTTTTTTTGTGGCTTTCTCGTGGACTTTAGGTATGAAGAACAGACTCGACCTAATCTACGAAAAACTGTAAAATCTCACCGAGCAACCTAAAAATCTGATACCACTTGATAGAGGCAAAGGTGTCCCGTCTTTCAATGAGATGTTGGTTTTCGCTTTGGAGGAAGTCGACTTTGACGATCCGACTACGAACGTGCGAGGACGTCGCGCCTTAGCAATCGCTAAACCAACTCCGAGAGGTTATTGACCACGCCAGAGCACGATCAACCTGACCACGAGGGTCTGTTTCCTGCGAGCAAACGAAGAACAAGCAAGAAACTGAAATTGCAATCTGGATATTGCGAATATAAGATGAAAGCTTTATTGATCAAGGTGGGGGTGTCTGGTCGTTGAACACAAACGAAGTACGCGAAGTTGCAGCTATGGCGAGCTTTTAATCTAAACAAAACCCAAAGTCTAAACGATGCCCTAAGGGCTGTATATATGGAGGAAGAGGAGGGAATTTCGTGGCCCTTGAGGGAGGGGTCCGAAACCAACCCTAAATCTTGTTTCCCCACACATACGGACTCTAAAAACAGCCTATACTTAAGTATTTCGAAATTACATGGGCCTGGCCCAATAATAAGGTGACACAGCACCTAGAATAGCCTATGGACGATATTATGAAGTGGCATCTTGTATATTTCGTCCAAGGCCTCATGAACTCATTAAGGTGGCTTCAAAGTCCTGGAATCATCACTTGTAACTCCGTTCTTGTTCCCCTTGCGCATGCCAACGTCTCCATGCTTGAACTTGCTCCAAGGTTCATCTTTCTTGTCCATGGTAGGCCCTTCATTTGTAAGCAAAACAAATGTATCCAATTTAGGCAGCATCATATTCTCATGAACATTGGAATCGTTACCAAGAAACGAAAGTACACGATAATTCAATTGGCGTGCACGAGCTCTAGTAATTGGTCCAGTATGTATAGCAGCAAGGGTTGTGGGTGTAACAATGGTATTGATGTCCTCATCATCAGCCCCTGAGGCAATCCACCACACCACACACTTGAGTAGGGTATTACACCACAACGGTGGCCCGAACCAGTATAAACCTCGTGTCTCTTGTGTTGTTCATCGTTCCTAGTTTAGATCCCTCGCAATTCATTCACGCGTGAACTGGTAGGGGAAAGATCTCCGCGCGCACCCCAGTGTTCGAACCTCAAGTGTCTGCCGGAACCCGAAATCCAACATTTGGCGCGCCAGGTAGGGGTGCGCTGGTATCTTTCTTCCGTTGGTCGCGTGTGGTCTTCCGTCAGGTTTCATGGCTGACGCCGCTGAAGCCTGGGCGGCGAAGCGCCGGTTCAGCGCCGCTCGAGTCGCCAGACGGCTCCTGCCGGGCGACACCCCGTTCTCCACACCGCCGCCACTGCCCGACGAGGAACGAGCAGAAGCTTGCCTTCTGCATCCATCGGTGAGGCGAGAAGGCCGCACCGCCACTCCTTCGCCCTGCTGGTTTTTCGCCCCAGACGCAAGGCCATGGAGGAGGTTTCGAGCCAGCTCATCGCGACAAACGAGCTCTCACACGCCTGGCCGACGACGTCTACGAGGAGTGGCTCGACCGCGTCGCCGAGCTCGTCCGCACCGTAGGGGGTCCCCCGCGCCCCTCTCGCTGCCTCGCCCTTCACCCCGTGCGGGAGGCAGGGAGCCGGAGGTGCCCCCGCCGCCTCCTTCCCAAGAAGGCGCCCTGGCTCCAAGGCGCGTGGTCCCGGGCCGAGACCCTCCGCCCGGCCTCCAAGACCAAGAAAGGAGCTGCCAGGAGATCCCTCGTCCCCAAGAAGGTGCTCGCGTGCTCCTAGCACCGGAGTGCCGCGATCGCGCTCCAGCGCCACCGCGTCAAGACCCCACGCTGCTCCAGGCAGCAGTGCGCGGGAACCCACAAGAGCAAGCCCCGCATCATCAAAGAGCTCCAGTGGCCACTACAGGCTGTCGCGCCTTCACCGCCGAGCTACGTAGCGTCGCGTGGCCCGGCAAGTTCAAGCCAGACCTGCCTCCCCGCTACGACGGCACCGCCGACCCCGCGGAGTTCCGTCGGCTCTGGCTGGGCATCAAGCCGCCAACGGGACGAAAAGGTCATGGCGAATTGGTTCCCATGGCGCTGAAGGACGGGGCCCGAACCTGGCTCCCGGCACGATCTCCTCCTGGGACGAGATGCGCACCCGCTTCATCGTGAACTCCCAAGGCACTCGCGACCGATCGTGAGCGACATGCGCCGCATCAAGCAGCAGCCAGCAGAGACCTGCGAAGTACATCCGAGACTTCAACAACGCCTCGCCTCAAGATTCCCAAGGTGACCGAGGAGGCCATTGTCGGTGTCAAACCGGGCGGATCTCGGGTAGGGGGTCCCAACTGCAAGGTCTAGGCGGATGGTAACAGGAGACAAGGGACACGATGTTTTTACCTGTGTTCGGGCCCTCTCGATGGAGGTAATACCCTACTCCTGCTTGATTAATATTGATGATATGGGTAATACAAGAGTAGATCTACCACGAGATCAGAGAGGCTAAACCCTAGAAGCTAGCCTATGGTATGATTGTTGTTCGTCCTATGAACTAAAACCCTCCGGTTTATATAGACACCGGATAGGGTTAGGGTTACACAGAGTCGGTTAGAATGGTAGGAGATCTACATATCCGTATCGCCAAGCTTGCCTTCCACGCCAAGGAAAGTCCCATCCAGACACGGGACAAAGTCTTCAATCTTGTATCTTCATAGTCCAGAGTCCGCCAACGGTGATAGTTCGGCTATCCCGGACGCCCCCTAATCCGAGGACTCCCTCAAGAGCTCCCCAAACCAAAGCTTCAATGACGATGAGTCCGGCGCGTAGTTTGTCTTCGGCATTGCGAGGTGGGTTCTTCTCCAAATTCGATATACTTGTCGAATAGTGTACGGCTTCTGATAAATGCTGCGCTCCTTGGCTTCCACGCCCAATAATGGCCATCTTCCACATGTTTGAATGAATGCGAAAAGCCAGGGTATTTTTACACTTATCCCCCTAGCTGCGCAAATGAGCTGTCTATAAAAGGGCGAGGATCTAGATCTGAGTCACACCATCCCTCCGTGAGCTTTCATCGGGCGCCCTCGACAAAAATCCATTCCATCATGGATGCTGACGCAGCTCCTCCTCTCGCGCTCCCAGCCCTCACCTGAAATTGGGAGAGATGCACAGTCCCGCATAGCGAGCTAGTGATACTCCAAACCAAGGGATTTCTTCCCCGGCCTTCATGGTTCTCGGTTCGAGCCGACTCGCCACCTATAAGGGCGGAAAGCAAGCGGAGAGTGTCCCCGATCCCTCCAAAGGAGAGCGGGTATGCTTTTTCTCTTATCTAGTAAGAGGACTCGGATTTCCAATTCATCCATTTCTCCTGGGGCTACTGGAGTTCTCTGGCCTCAGCTTGCACCACCTTACGCCGCCTCCATTTTGCACATCGCGGGCTTCGTGGGCCTTTTGCGAACTGTTCTTGGGCATCGAGGCTCATTTTATACTGTGGAAGAGATTATTCTGCCTTGTACCCAGTTCTCATGAGGGGTCAATATATCAAGTGGGCGGAGCGAATTGTATGCGCATCATTTGGACCGGATATCTATCCGAACCCCGAAGAAGTCGTCCAAGACCGGCCTTCGGAATGGTTTTATATAGAAGACGTCCGCTGCGGATCCTATTCGGATCGGTCTCCGGAGTTCAGCAATGCTCCTTTGAAGAAACGCCTGAGTTGGCGCCGCGAAGCCCCGGAGGGAAGACGACAGGGACGTCCTTTACCGATGAGCGAATAAGATTGTTGGCTCATGCCGGATCGACCATGATTGGTGTCATGGCCACATGCATTATGCGGGGGGTGCAGCCGCTTCAGTATAGGGGCCACCCCATGTGGGATTTCAACGGGGAGGACGATGCCACCCGTCATGGCCGTAAGGGGCCGGGATCGGTCGCCGATCTAGTGAAGATCTTGTCCGCGATGTACAAGGGAGAAGAGGAAGATTTTCTCCGTCGGTCCATTGAACGGATTTTGTATGAACAATCCCAAGCCGGGTAAGCGGACATTTCTTTTTGCACATCCGATCCGTATTCTACCACGGTTAGGTATCTCATTTTGTGATTTTGGCGCAGGATCGCGCCAGTCCGTAAAAGACATAAACAGCCCGCCTCCACAACCCGAGGATCCGAAAGGTTCCTCGATCCGCCTCCCAAGAGGATCCGGACATATTGGTGGAGCTGATTGATGGGGTATATCACCAACCGAGCATCGATAATGCCTTGGTTGCTATTACGGCCGATTACCCCGAATACTTCCAAATTACAGTAATCGAGACCAAGGTCCCAATACTCGATAATGACCCATCCGTGCTTATTTTTGATCACCGTATACCAATGGTGTTTCGTGGGGGTGCCTTCGAGGCGGAGGAGGCCGAGCTCATGACGGCCAGCCAACAAGGGGCAGCACGGCCCCGCAGCTAAAAAAGAAGTGTGGTCCGGATCGAAACTCCGCCGCAACGGTATGGCGCGTCACCATATTCCTGTGATTGATTCTCGAAGGCGATTAACGCTGGTGCTCTTTTCGTGAAAAAGAGCGCCACGGACCGAGTCCGAGAGGTTGCCAATCGAACCTCCGCCAGCCGGGCTCCAAAGCCGGGTCCAAGCGGAGGCGAAAGCACGAGGCGCAAGGCCGGATGCTCCTCCGAAGGATGCCGACAGATTGTCCGCCACCAACTCCGAGGTGGAGAGCGCCATGAATCACAAAGCGCCACGACAGCTTCTTCAGGACGCATGTTTCTCCCAAGAGGCCTTGAATGCCTTCAATTCGGGAGATGCGCACCTCCGTGCCGCTCAAGATGGTCTAGCCAGAGCCACAGAGCAGTATGTAAAGGACATACGCGTGAGGAAATTTGACAGTTATATGCCAGCAGCCCCCGAGACTTAAAATAGTTAGAATAACTGATTTAAGGATCATTTGTTATGCAGGATCTTACAAAAAAGAATACCTGACTGTCTTGGGAGCTTGAAGAATGCAAGGCCCAACTTGAGGTCAGATTAGCTGCCACAGGGGAGCCATAGAGACCCCTCCGTAATATATGCTTCAAAGATAAGTAGTTTGTGAAGTGCGGCGTGTGTAAATCGACAATAATATTGCAGATGGCGCCGACTAGATCCGGACAAGCAACAGCTCTTGCGCCGGTTGAAGGGCGGCGAGAATGTGCTTACAAGGGTGAGGCAAGAGAAAAATAATCTCCAAGATGCCAACACCCACCGGGTGAGGAACTAAAGGATGTTCGTGCTCACTGTCGACTGCGTGAAGGAGAATCGGCGACTTCGCTGCGGCATTTATAGTAAGTGCTTGAGCGAACTTTGAAAAGAGTTCAGCGAGGAAGTCAATTAACAGAGTTATGTCTGTAGGTATGCTCACGGGTCGTCCTGAAGAGGAAATGCCCGGTTCTACGGGTGACCTTCTTCCCGAGCTATTTCAACTGCATGAACGAGTTCGACGGGTGATGAAAGGCGTCGCCTGTGCCTTTGTGGCCATCTATCTCCCTACCAAGGCCTTGGAGAGCTTGCGGAGAAGCTTCAGGAGCACGGTGGCGCTCCGACTATGGAAGATATCGCCTATCGTCAAGGCGCCAGGAGGCCCGGGCCATGGTGAAGACGCTACACGAAGGCGGACCCAAACCACATGGCCGAGGTCGGACTCAGGGGCCCGACGGGAAGGAGATCCTCGTGAGCTTAGTGTACGGCCAAGTAGAGTTGGCCGCAAAGTATTCCCAGCAGGATCAGAACTAGACAGCCTATTAGACGGCATCGAAGAGGAATACAATCACCAATTTGACTATGTAATTTAAAATGACATGTAAAATGCCTTCTAGTCGATTGTAGATCGCTTGTCATAGCGGACCTTTTGCTTCAACCCGGGACCCAATAGTCCGGAGTGTGTCCGAATACCCTCGCAGCTATGTAAAAACCGGGCATGCGTGGAGACCAAAGGTAGGGGTCATGAGTGCTTTATAAGACAAGTGCCCAACTAGTTATGTTATATTACATGATTAGTAAGAAACATCTTCCGTGGAGAATAGTTCCGTTAGGGGTTCCTTTCTCGGGAGGCATGCCCTAAAGTGCATGTCCTGACCGTGAAAAAAAGGTAAAAGCGTCTGGGGCAGATAAATGAAAAATAAAAATCGCCTTTTACTTCACCGAATCAATATTCCCTTAAGAACGCTTAGCTTTCGCTTCACCGGCCTGAGGTACACGTCCCCGTCAATTCGCGGTAACAATCGCAGAGGTGCTCCTTTTACCACCTAGCCGAACAATCGAGAACGTAGGGGTAAGCACAGGAGCCAGGCAACCCAGCTTGGCCAAAACTTAAGTCATATCGATGCATATAATGGTGAATAAAAGGTACATGCGGAAGTGTGACACATGTGTTGGGCATAAAGCCCGTATAAATAAGCTTCTCGCTAAAGAAGCCCTCAGTATAATGAGCGCGGATAGCGCTGGCCAAGTGTGTGCGAGCAATGCGCTAAAACGAGCCTTTAACGGCTTCAAAAAAGGAGGAAGAAGGAGAGAAATAAAAGACAGCTTAAAATATAAAATATAGACGGCGAAGGAGACGAACTCGTAATCCGCGCTTAGGCGTAGAATCTTCGGAGACGGCCGCTGCTCCATGGGTTCGGCTCGAGTTGGTTATCCGATGCGCTTGCAGACGCACGCCCGCCGGCCAGACTTGGTCGATGATGAAGGGACCCTCCCATTTGGGCTTGAGTTTGTCCTTTTTCTTGTTCGGCAAAGCGTAGAACTAGTTCGCCAACGTTGTAAGCTTTGGCCCGCATTTCCTCGCTTTGATATCTTCGAGCTCGTTGTTGATAGAATGCGGAACGAAGCTTTTGCCACGCCACGCTCCTCCTCCAAGGCGCCCAAGCTGTCCTGCCGATCTAGCTCGGCTTCTCTTTCTTCGTACATGCGCACGCCGAGGTGAGTCATGAATTATGTCGCAGGGCAAAACCGCCTCTGCACCGTATACCATAAAAAATGGTGTGAATCCGTAGTGCGATTCGGCGTGGTCCGCAGCTCCCCAGTACGGAGTCGAGCTCCTCTACCCAAAGGCGTGTTAGATTCCTTTAGGGACCGCACTAGTCCGGGTTTAATGCCGCCATGATTAGACCGCTTGCTCGCTTGACTTGACCGTTAGTTTGGGGGTGATAGACCAAGCGTAGTCGAGCTTGATGCCCATGTTTTTGCACCAGAGTTTAACCTCGCCGGCCGTGAAGTTCGTGCCGTTATCGCGATGATGCTATGGGGGACGCCAGAACGGTGTACTACCCCGATATGAAATCTATCACCGGTCCGGATTCGCCGCTTTACGGGCTTGGCCTCTATCCATTTGGTGAATTTATCCACCATGACCAATAGGTATTTTTGCTTGTGGGTTCCTCCTTTAAGGGGTCCAACCATGTCAAGCCCCTGCACTGCCAAGGGCGAGGAGATGGGTATAGTTTTGAGGGCGGTGGGTGGCATGTGGCTTTGATTAGCAAAGAGCCGGGCAACCGACGATCGCTGGACTAAGTCCCGAGCATCCGCCCGCCGCCGCCAATAAAATCTCAGACGGAAGGCCTTGCCTACAAGGGCTCTGGCTGCGTGCATGGTGCCCACCGAGTCCCGGCATGAATTTCAGCCAGAGATTCCGCCCTTCCTCTTCGGAGATACACCTTTGAAGGACTCCGTTGTGCTTTTCTTATAAAGCTCTCCCTCATGGACCTTATAGGCTTTAGACCGCCGCACTATGCAAATGGGCCTCGTTTTGGTCCTCGGGAAGTTCCTGCCTAGTTAGGTAGGCTAGGAATGGTTCTGTCCACGGGGCGATGACTGCCATAATTTCGTGGGCTGACAGTGTTATTTTGTTGGCGGGACCACCAACTATGTCGGGGTGTTTGGTGTGGGGCAGTGCGGTTGGGTCCGGGATGTTATTTCCGTACTCTCCCTCCCATAGTACGGATGGCTTGAAAAGCCTCTCTAGGAATATATTGGGGATTTGATCGCGCTTTGCGCCAATGCGCTAACACGCTCGCCGCTCGGGTTGTTATCCCGGGCTTTATGGTGAAATTCAAGCCCCTCGAACCGAGCTGACATTCTTAGGACGACATTGCGATAAGCTGCCATTTTCGGATCCTTGGCATCAAAGTCCCCATTTATTTGGGATATCGCGAGGTTCGAATCCCCGCGCACCTCTAGGCGTTGAATGCCCATGGAGTCTGCCATCCGGAGACCATGTAGAAGGGCCTCGTATTCGGCCGCGTTGTTGGAGTCTCATGTACATTATTTGAAGCACGTATTGGACTGTATCTCCGGTTGGGGACGCTGAGAACAATGCCAGACCCCGTGCCGCCAACATTTTGGAGCCGTCAAGTGCATGATCCAGTTGGAATATGAGTCGTACTCTTTAGGGAGTTCGCTTCAAATTCATGGCGATGAAGTCAGCCAAAACTTGCGACTTAATAGCTCGCCGTGGCTTGTAGGTTATGTCGAATGGGAGGAGCTCAATGGCCCACTTAGCAATCCAGCCCGTTGCGTCGCGGTTGTTTATAATGTCATTAAGAGGTACTTCGGAGGCTACTGTTATCGAACACTCTTGGAAGTAGTGTCGCAGCTTCCGGGATGCCATGAACACCGCGTATGCTATCTTTTTGATAATGCGGGTACCGTGACTTGCATGGAGTTAGGACAAGGGACACGTAGTAAACTGGTTTTTGGAGAGGGAACTTGTGTCCGTCTGCTTCTCGCTCGACAACGAGCACCGCGCTTACAACTTGATGGGTTGCTACGATGTATAATAGCATTGGTTCGCCCCATGTTGGGCGCGCCAGACCAGATTTGTTTCCAATATGGCTTTGATTTCTTCGAGTCCGACCGTGGCAACATCCGTCCACTCGAAGTGTTCGGTGCGCCGGAGGAGGCGATAAAGGGGTAATGCCTTTTCTCCTAAGCGGGAGATAAAGCGGCTTAGAGCCGCCATGCATCCAGTCAATTTTTGTATTTGTTTGAGGTCTTTGGGGATATCCAATTGTGACAGAGCTCGGATCTTGGCTGGGTTTGCTTCAATTCCTCTACCGGATACAATGAAGCCCAAGAGCTTTCCTATTTGATGCGCCAAAACACATTTTTCCGGTTGAGCTTGATGTCATATGTTCGGAGATTATCGAATGTGAGCCTCAAGTCGTCGACTAAGGTTTCGACATGCTTGGATTTGACGACCACATCGCCTACGTATGCCTCCACCGCTTTGTCGATCTGGTTTGCCGTGACATGTCCGAATCATGCGCCGATATGTTGCGCCGACGCTTTTGAGCCCAAAGGGCATTGTGTTGAAGCGTAATGGGCCGTATGGAGTGATGAATGCCGCTATGGCTTGGTCTGGTTCTGCCATCTTAATTTGGTGGTAGCCGGAGTATGCGTCGAGGAAACACAATGAATCGTGTCCTGCGGTGGCGTCGATAATTTGATCGATGCGGGGGAGGGGGAAGGGATCCTTTGGGCAAGCCTTGTTAAGGTCCTTAAAATCAACACATAGGCGTCAGGATTTGTCCTTCTTTGGTACCATTACCAGGTTTGCTAGCCAGTCCAGATGTTTAATATCTCTGATGAATCCGGCCTCCAATAGTTTGGCTAGCTCCTCTCCCATGGCCTATCTCTTGGGTTCGGAGAAACGCCGAAGAGCTTGTTTGATCGGGCTTGAATCCTTTTAGGATATTTAGGCTGTGCTCGCCACCGGCGTGGGATTCCCGGCATGTCTGAAGGGTGCCGAGCAAAATGTCCCAATTTTCACAGAGGAATTCTCGTAATGCAGTCACCCACATCGTGGTTTAATTGTGCCCGATGGAGGCCTTTTTGTAGGGTCCGCTGGATGGACTTGGAATTTGACTATTTCGTCTGCCCGGTTTAAAAGAGGAGGACTTGGATCTCTTATCGAGTATCACATCGCCCCTGCCCACCGTGGGAGCGCAATAAGAAGGAGTTCCTCTCGCCGCTAGGGTTTTGGATAGTGCCTCAAGGGCAAGTGCGGTTGTTTTATTTTCGGTAGCGAGCGCTATATCCGGGTCACTAGCGCGAGTGATAACTCCGTTGGGTCCGGGCATTTTGAGCTTCATGTACCCGTAATGGGGTATAGCTTGAAAAATTGTGAATGCCTCTCGCCCTAACAGAGCGTGGTATTCATGCCGAACGGGACCACTTGGAATGTGACCTCCTCGGACCTATAATTGTCCGGCGTGTCAACACCACATCTAGTGTGATCTTTCCTGTCTGACATGCTTCCCGATCGGGATTATTCCTCTAAAGGTTGTGCTGCTTCGCTCAATGCGGCTCCGCCTATTTCCATTTTTCAAGGGTTTCTCGTAGATGAGGTTTAATCATACCGTCCATGAGTACCTTGGTAGGCGAAAGTCGCCCACTATTGGACTGAGGACCAATGCGGCCGGTGCTCGGGCTGTTCGAATTTAGGTTCGCTATTGGCGTTAAAGGTAATAGCCGTGTCACCCATGGATTTATTGTTGCTATCCGTAGACTTCGGCAAGGTCATGGAGTGTTCGCTTCGCATATTATTTGATGCTAAAGTCTCAAGGCTGTTAATACCCGTCTTGGTATCGCTGGTGCTCTGGAGCTAAAAGCTCTTGCCACTTTTGGCCACTGCCGTAGTATCCAACATGCTCTAAGGCTATGAGTTGGAGTGGCGCCTGCAGGCTATGAATTCTGCGGGGTCCATTGAGCCATCCCTCCAAAGACGGTTCCATGCCCTTTGGGGGTTTTTGCTTTTGGTATGTAACCTGTGTGCTGGTGATAATGCACCCTTTTATTTTGGACTAGGGTCAGATTCGGGGCCGGATTATCCCAAAATTTGATTTCGTTTTCCAGCGCTCTCCATCGCACAAGACTTTCGTACTATGGACGCCAAGTCGTCAAGCGTGTAATTTCACGACGACTTATGGCGTTTAGGATTCCCTTGTCCGTGCAATTATTGCGAAGAATGAAATTGCGTCCTCCTCGCGGCAATCCTTTATCCCGTCCATAACTGTGGAGGAATCGCCCAAGAATGATGTATCGCTTCACCGGGCTCTTGCCGGATTTGGGATAGATCGCTTATGTTTGGGTGGGCGGGTGGAATTAAATTTCGAACCCCGTCCGATCTAAGATTCAAGGGCCAAAAAGTTTCCGAACTTGGAATCTTGGGTTCTTGGAGGTTGTCCAATGAATCTAGCCCGCTGCCTGACTTTAAGTTCAGGGCTTGAGTGGTGTCCTCCCTCCGCTGGAATCCGCATGGAGGGTCGAATCCGGACATAGCTGGTCCTTAAGGTAGAAGAAGAGTCGCCAGATTGTTCCTCTACCACAAAGAACGTCGTGTAACACAGGGAGAGTTGATCTCTCTCGGATCGGGTTTTAGGCCCAATCGATCGTAGTCTCAGAGCGACTCCCTGTAGCGCGATGCGATCCAAGAGCTCGTTCAAGGAAGAGAGCTCCATCGGATCTAATTGCTCGGCGAGTTCCGAGTTAATGTGAAGATTGCTTTCGATGACCCGAGAAGTCATCGTCAATGGTAACAAAGCGGTCATAAGAAAACCGCTTAGCCGGAGAGTTTGGCCAAGCACAAAGCTCCTTTACTAACAAAGGTCGCCTTTAAAGACGGGATGAGGCATCCTTCCTCGAGCAGCGACGCAGAGGAACTCTCAATGAAAGCACCAATGTCGGTGTCAAAATCGGGCGGATCTCGGGTAGGGGGTCCCGAACTGCAAGCGCTCTAGGCGGATGGTAACAGGAGACAAGGGACACGATGTTTTTACCTGTGTTTGGGCCCTCTCGATGGAGGTAATACCCTACTCTGCTTGATTAATACCGATGATATGGGTAATACAAGAGTAGATCTACCACGAGATCGTAGAGAGGCTAAACCCTAGAAGCTAGCCTATGGTATGATTGTTGTTCGCCCCACGGACTAAAACCCTCCAGCTTATATATAGACACCGGATAGGGTTAGGGTTACACGGAGTCAGTTACAATGGTAGGAGATCTACATATCCGTGTCGCCAAGCTTGCCTTCCACGCCAAGGAAAGTCCCATCCGGACACGGGACGAAGTCTTCAATCTTGTATCTTCATAGTCCAAGAGTCCGGCCAACGGTGATAGTTCGGCTATCCGGACACCCCCTAATCCAGGACTCCCTTAGCCATCATCTCAGCCTTCTCCGATGGCGTGCGTGACGTCAAGATGAAGGAGGATCTAGCAATGCATGAAGACCTGTGCACATCTCTGGAGCTGTTCAACTTGGCAACCAAATGCGCCAGAGGTCGAGGAAGGCGCCTCTCCCTCCTCGAGGTTCCGGCTGCCGATCCGTAAGAGAAGAAGCCCAAGGCCAAGGACGTGAAGCGCAAAGGGGCTGCCGTGCTCATGGCGTAACTGCACACCAAGCGAGGCAGGATCAGCCCGAGTCATCCAAGGGCAGCCGATATCTGCGTGGTACCACGATCTCCACACCCACAACACCAACGAATGCCGTGGAGCTCGTGGGCCGTGCGAGAAGGCGTGTCGGCCGACGCCCGAACACAATGATCGGGCTACGACCGAGGAGGAGGAAGAGGCACAGGGCCTGGGAAGACCGTGGCCGTCGCCGAGATGGCGTGGATGACCTCGCGAGGACCGGCCGGTGACCAGCCTCGCGAGGGAGGTTGGAGAGACCAACTGGCGAGGATCGCCCTCAAGGCAACGCAGGCTCCCACCTGCCTCACCCGCCAAGGAGGTACTAAGACAATCATCGTGGGGGGGTTGGGGGCTTCCAGGAGCCGCCGCGATCGCTTGCATCCTGGTGGCGCCAGCCCCACCTCTCAACAAGATCTTCAAGCAGTTTGCTGGCAAGGTGAATGCAGTCCTCCCTAAGCCAGAGGCCACACGCCTTCTCAGGTGGTCGTCGTGCGCTATCACGTTCAGTTCAGCGGATCAGCTCAAGTGTGCGGCAACGGCAGGAGTCCTCCCCATGCTTTGCTCACCAGTCATCAACAACGTGCAAGTCACCAGGACCCTCATCGACGGCGGAGCAGGGCTCAACGTCCTATCTTTCGAGACATTCAACGATCTCCAAGTGCCATACGATCAGCTTCAGCCAACCAAACCTTTCTCAAGAGTCACCGATGGCTCCACCGTCCTGATAGGGCAAGTTCGTCTTCCCGTCACCTTCGAACAGCGCAACAACTACCGCACCGAGCTCATCGACTTCGACGTCGCCCACATTCGTTTGCCGTACAATGCCATCCCCGGTACCCAGCTTTGGCCAAGTTCATGGCGTTGACTCACCATGGCTACAATGTCCTCAAGATGCCGTGAAGCGGAGGAGTCATCACAAGGCCTTGTGAGGAGAGGGATGCAGCAGTGCTCTCTTGAGCGTGCCTTCCAAGCCGCAGCAATCGAAGACCCAGATCACGTATGAGAGACTTCCGTGGCGACCCCAAGAAGAAGAAGGCTTCACCTGGTCCAAGCCCTCATGGGGCGTGCACCTCCGGAGGTGTGGCAGATGGGACTGCGCCTGCTCAAGGGCGCCACCCTCTAACGTGATAGGAAGGCGCGCCTGCGCCCTCCTTAAGGCGGGGCTCGGGGCTCTTTCATGGCGAGCCACCCGACCTAGCTCGAAGTCACGAGGGAGGCGCCAGCACCACTTGTAGGCATACTTCAAGGCACGTTTCCCTCAGGAAGGTATGAGGCAAGGAGGGCCAAACCCTCAGGAGTTCATCGCGAGGAACACCCAGGAGCTACAGGAGTCTAGAGTCATGCGCGGCTATCGCCGCTTGTCCGCCGTGGCCCCACATCCAGGCGAGGATGCTGGGCTGCGAATCTGCATCGACATACAGGGGCTCAACCCAGCCGTGTCTCAGGAGCGCCTCTGGCCCTCACGCGTGGGGCGTTGCGAAGGTCCACCTCACAACTACATTCGCATGCCTTTCGACCTGCCGAACGCGGTTGCCGCCCATCAACGCCTGCTGAGGTCCGCTCTGGAGGCTCAGGAGGTCAAGCAGCGCGTGGTCCTGGCAGAGATGGAGATGGCTCTCGAGGAACCCCCCGTACCCCCGGAGCCTCCCGAGGCTCCAGGTCTGGAGGGCTCGTGAGGGCTGGCTTCCTCGTCACGCGTCATCCGCTACCTCAACACCCTGCCGTCCCCGACCATATCAGGTGACACCTTTCCAAGTTTCTGCTGGGCTGGGAGCGCCCCTGCTGCATCATTCCCAGCTGCGTGGGTCCGTCCTCATGCATGTATCCGCTTTGCTTGTGTTCTTTACTTACCTTGTTGGGGCGCCTCGGGCTGCATTATCCCCAAGCTGCTCGGGCTGCACCTGGCGGCGTATTTTTTATCCGCACCTATCTAGATGAATTTGCTTATTCATACATAACATGCTTGACCTCATCGCCCGCTCGATTGACACCTACATTTGGAGCCGCTCGCTCAAGACGGTGCTTGCATGCGGGTCCGTCCCTCGCAACACGTATAAATCTGAGTGGTCGAGCTCGCCGCAGCAGCCCAAGGCGCCACCTCAACAAGCCCTCGGTGCCCCGATCACTCCCCTGAGGCGACCAATGGTTGGTGGCAGCCGTAACGATGAACCTTGTTTCCCTCGTGATTGGTATGCGGGACCTGCTCCAGATTAACGCTGGCGGCCTCACGAGGCTTCTCTCCTCCTCTCCGCCGATCCGCTTGCACGTTAAAAGGGGGTACCGAGCATCGCGACTCATGGGATCTTCATCGATCTCCAGCCCTCACCCCAGCCTTGACTCCACCGTGATCGCGACCGTCATACCGGTAGCGGCCGAAGCTCGCTCGAGGGCCGGGACCTGAGGACGTAGAGCATTAAGAAAATCGCGGGGGAGAGGGAAGAAGCTCGCGAGGACCCAACCCAGCAACACCACAGCTGCCGTCGCGCAGACACAACACCTCATCGAATGCCGCTCCAAACTCGCAAGATAAGTCACGCCAAAAACTGATCCGACTCAGCGCTAAACCCTCGCCTACTGCTGCTCTGTCACGGCAAAGCTGCCTACCTTTCTTGCCCAGTGGAGGCTGCTTGAGCGCTAAAGGGGACCTCCTGAGCATCGTGACTCGGGGCTCTTCTTGGACCTCGGGCCGCTCACCTCCGGCCTTGACCCATGGCATCGCGACCTGTCATACCGGTGACACGGTGAAGCTTCACCTGGGACCGGGACTCACAAGCAGAGCACCAAAGCCCTCGTGAGGAAAGAAAGGGGAGCTGAGCTGGGGCGGAACAAGCATCTCACAGCGATTCATCATAAGGACATAATATTCACAAAACATGGCCAGCGCCTTACATACCCCCGCGGGGTGCTACTTCGATTCTTTGCAGGAAGTAAAAGGTGCTAATCCTAAGGAACGCCAACTACGCGTGCCTCCGCAGGAGACGCCATCATCAACAGTGGGCCGCCAGGCGCCGGCCCAACCCCATCCAGATCACCGGTGCCGGTAGCCTGAATCGCCCGCCTGGCTCCGGGCGCGACGCGAGCTTGGAGGCTCGTAGCTGTCGTCGCTCGTCTCCGGAGTTGCCAGAAGCTCGGCGGAGGCGCTGGACCCTCCGGTCCCTTCGCTGCTGCCTGAGGAGCTGCCGAGGGGTCGACCGGCGGGCCTAGTCCTTGCCACGACGACGCCACGACCACCCTTCTCGGGGCAGCATTCCAGCCGGTGTCCTTCCGCGTCGAAGACCTTGAAGAACATCAAGGAAGCACCATCGTATTCCAGGTGGATCACGAGGGCGCCCCTCGTCCGGTAGACCCGGGCGATCTCGCCCCAGCCTCAGGTCATGTAGACCTTGCCCGGAGCGACAACCGCAACCTCCGCTCCGGTCACAGGGGTGCTGCAGCCAGCGTGCTACAACCAGAGCTCCAGAGAGCCCCTCTGCGGGATCTCGAAGGCGAAGGAGGGAGGAAGGCGAAGGAGGGAGGAAGGCGAATCCAAGATTGAGGAGGCATGGCGGCGTGGAGAACAAGCTCTCGGGAGGAGCCCTCGGCATGGACTCCAGGAGGAACAACACGCACCGCTGTAACCCGCCGGCGCCGACGGTGGCGTCGTCCGTGGCGCTCGGCGTCTACTCCTTCAGGGCCCTCAATGCGGGCGTACAAGGGCAGCGGGAACACTGGCGGCGGCCGCTCGTACCAGGGCCTCGACACCTCCTGTCGGGCGCCCTCATCTCGGCGGCAGAGGGCTAGCCGTTTCTTTAGCGGAAGCGGGTCGGGACCCTCTCGGGGGGCCTTCCCCTTCTCTTCCGTAGAAAACCGGCGGGTCGGAGCCATTGTTGCAATGCGGAGCAAGGGCGAGGATGGAAAAGAAGGAGCAGCAAGAAGAGATGGATTGGAAGGGCTCGCGCCGTTCCGTACATATAGCCGGAGGAGGCCAACCGCTGGCCTCCACGATCACAGGTAATCATGACCCATTTTTGCATGCAGGGACTTGTCAAGTCGGACGGTTGCCGAGGCATCGTGGGAAAGTGGAGACGCCCACGACCAATCAATCGCCACGCGCCGCCCAAGGCCGTAGGCTGTTAGCCATGATTAGCCGCACTTGCCCTCGCTTCTCTGCTAAGCCAAGTCCGAGTGCGCCTTGGGCCCGGGGCTAATGTCGGCGTTCCGGGAACGGGGTCCCCAGACTTGCACTCGCTCGCTGCCTGGCGTGGCTCAAGTGGGGGCCCAAAGACGGCCCAGCTTCATCAGCTCAAGCTCAAGACCCTCGCGAGGGGGCCAAGCCTCATGGGCGGGGCACGAGAACCTCCTCGGGAACAACCTTGTCAGGCAGGCTCGCGAGGAGGCGGAGAGATCAAGGCAGGGTACCTCACGAGGGTGCCCCGTGACGCAAACCATGACGATCAAGGCCAGGCGGGCGCCAGCCTGCGCAGCGTCCTCATTTCCCCTTTGGTGCAAAGGAGGCAAGCACAGGCCAAGGCATCAGGCAAAGGTCGCCACTTCGATGCAACAAGACCAAGACCAGCAGAACGGCAGGATGGAGGTCATCATGGAGCCCAGGACGGCGTCATCGTCAGAGCCTTTGGCAGCCGAAGACCAACTTTAGTTAGGATAAGTGTACTAGATGTGCCCCTTCAAAATGGCCAATTGTTGGCGCCCTTCCCGCTCATTATTTGGGAAGAGGCCCAGGGCCTCCCTCTATAAATAGGACTAGCCACCACAAAGGGAAGGCAGACTGGAAACAAGTCGAACCCCCTAGAGAGAGAGAGAGAGGCGATCAAACTCACCCAAGTAGTTCATCGCACTAGCCCAAGAACAGCCCCTCGCGAGGCTGTTCTCCCTTTGTATTGTTCATCATCAGCCCCTGAGGCAATCCACCACACCACACACTGGAGTAGGGTATTACACCACAACGGTGGTCTCAACCAAGATAAACCTCGTGTCTCTTGTGTTGTTCATCGTTCCTAGTTTAGATCCTTCCCAATCCATTCACGCGTGAACTGGTAGGGGAAGATCTCCGCGCGCACCCCAGTGTTCGAACCTCAAGGGTCTGCCGGAACCCGAAATCCGACAGGAGGAATTCTTCACGCGCACCCCAGTGTTCGAACCTTAAGGGTTTTGCCGGAACCCGTGATCCGACAGCTCCGGATCCCCTTTCTTGCTCCTTGCTTCCGAAATCTCCAGATCTTCTCCCATGCCCTTTCGCATCAGCGACCAATGGCGCCCCGGAAGGTCAAGCCTGCCTCGTCGCCGGCTTGGTACGTGCCTGCTCTCGACGCGCCCAACGTCTCAGAGAAGAGCCTCGCCGCCACGCGCCTGCTGACGGCAGGGGAAAGCAACGAGAGGGGGAAGACTGAGCTCCGGGCTGGCTCTACCGTGCCGGAGCCCGAGGGAAGCACCTTCTTCCCCTTCTTCATGAGCAGCACCGTCGTGGGGCTGGTTTCCCCCTTCTCAGACTTCTTCTATGAGGTCCTTGACCACTACGGGCTGCAGGCGCTACATCTTCATCCCAAATCTATCCTTCTCTTGTCGAGCTTCGCCTTCTACTGCGAGGCGTACCTCGGTGTGATGTCGTACGTGGCTCTACTGCGCCACTTCTTCTTCCTCCGCATCAACGAGGGTCATACCTTCGGGTGTGCCAACTTCGTCGCGGCCGGCAAGGCCAAGTCGATCTCGAAGGCTGGGAAGAAGGCCGACGACTTCAGGAGCAAGTGGGTCATGATGGACGCCAAGTGCGTCCACCCACGCTTGGTGCTGCCAACGGAGATGCCCCAGTCCAACAATGGGTGGTCTTGCGCGAAGCTCACTGATGAGCGGGCGACGTTGGTGCTGGAGCAGATGAACACCGACCTGAAGCCGGGCAACGCGAAGCCGGCAAAGGTGACAGGGGCCATGCTCCTAAGGGAATTCCTGATGGTACGCGTGGCCCCACTTCAGGCGCATACGCGCCCCTTGTGGAGGCTTGGGGACGAAGAGGACAAGGTTCACCTGAGCCCGGAAGCCTTGCCTGACAGTGAGCTGGTTGCGGCTCTCCACCTCCTGGTCGGGGACGACCAGGAGTACCCGTCCAGTGTCGTGGCCACCAGGCCGACCTTTGACGGGTGCGGGCTGGTGCTGCCGGCGCCCACCGGGGCCCCTGTGGAGCCGACACCGGTGGAGCTGTCTTCTGATGAGTCCCGCGGGGAGGAAAAGGAGGAGGATGAGGAGCACGACTCGGAGGTGACCCCTGAAGGGATGGGGGAGACCTCCCCCTTGAGCAAGGCTGACATCCTCTGCACCCTGCCAGATGACGACGAGGCTGGTGCCCACCAGGAGAAGGGGAGCCGCCCGTGATCCCGACGAAGTGCAGGTCGGCGCTGGTCTCCCGAGATGCTGCTCCTGCTTCGACGCCGCCTGGGGCTGCTTCCGCCCCACCGCTGCCCGCCTGCCTTCGCCTCCTCGAGCTCAAGGCCCGCCTCAAGCTTCGAGGCTCTCAGGCTTCAAGCTCAGCAAGCGGAGGGTGGACTACGCCGCAGTGGACCAGTAAGTGCCCGTGCTTTGCCTTGTTCTTACTTATGCTGCTGCTTCTTGATGTTCATCGTTGGTTGGTTAGGCCGCCGCTTACGGCGAAGAAGAGGAAGGTGGATGAAGCGACCCCGCCCGGGGCTGAACCATCTAAAGCAGCCGCACCCCCCTCCGTGAAGAAGGGAAGCGACAACACTCACATCACCATGGCCCGGTCGTCCTCGCGAGGCCTGGAGGAGCATCCTCGTGGGGAGTCAGCCCCCGTGGCCCCGCTGGCTCTGGAGGCGTTGGTGTCTGGCCCGGCCGCTGGGGTCCCCGAAGCTCAGGAGCCCCCGGTCTCCCAGGCCCTGGTGATGACACCATCTCCTCCTCTTGCTGCGCCACTGCTTCCAGGTCCTTCTGCCAACCCTGATGTCTTGGAGAGTGCTCTTCTTGAGATGACCCGGCTGCAAGAGGATCTTCAAGGCCCCGACCGCCACCTGACGGCCGGTCGCCTGGAGCTGGTCTCTGGCTGGCTTTATTCTGACGCGTCTGTTCGAGCGACACTGAGCCAGGCCGGGCGACCTCCGACAAGGAGAGGCAGGCTGCCGCCCAAGCCGTGGCTGCTCGCGAAGTTGTGCTGAAGAATGCCGAGACCGCCCAGGATCGCTGCTGGGCGCTGGAGGCCGAGCTGAAGAACCTGCATGATCTACGCGCAGAAGGCGCAGGCCGCCAGGCGGATGAGGAGAAGATGAAGGCCCGGGAAGACGCCACCAAGGATCGCAACGCTGAGCTGTGAGAGTTGGCGAAGGCGCAGGCCGCGGAACGCAGCCGGCTGGAGGAGCTCGAGCGGAAGGTGGAGGCGGAGAAGGCCGATCTTGAAGCCAAGGCGAAGGTCCTGACCGAGGATCGCGCGGCCTTTGCGCTCCTCGAGAAAAGGTCCCGCGCGGCGCTGAAGGCACTCTACGAGAAGGGCTTGGAGAGGCTGCTGACCACCGACGAGGACGGTCCCGCCCAGCTGCTTCCCTACTTGGCTGATGCGCTCGAGGAGGTCATGAGCGGCATTGGTTCCATGGCAGAGGAAGAAGCCCGCGTTCTTTCCTCAGTCGTGCTGACGCGTGTCTTCAGCCACCTCCATCTTCGTGATCCCGATGCTCGCCTTGACGAGCTGCTAGAGCCTGTGGACGACGAGCATTGTGCGGCCGCTGCCGCAGCCGTGAAGGGCCAGGTGGAGGCCCTGCTGAAGAAGTTCCGCGCCTCGCTCTCGCGCCTTCAACCGGTGGTGCTACCAATCCTGCGACTCCGGCTGGTGGTACAGGCGAAGGCGATACCACCAAGGAAGGAACACCCCTTTCGGACATCAGCGGTGCCCAGTGATGATTCACTTGCGGCTGCTTTCCTGTTTAACTCATGCAACATGCATCGTGCCTCGTGGAGGCGTTTGAACTTGTGTTTGATATTTGAGAGAACAATATGCATTGTAATATTTGCTTTTGAGATTTTGCGATTTTCTTCCTATTTGCTTTACGTTTCACGCCTAAGCAGGGCCCGCCCCGCTGCGATACGCCAACCGCCGCTGGGTCATCCCGGAGACCGTGATTGACCAAGGGGTGAGGGGCTACGTGACAGTTAGGCTCGTGAGTCGCGATGCTCAGGAGTCCCCCTTGACGCGTAAACAGCTTATAGGAAGGAGATGCGAGGATAGGTTTAGTGTTCTACGTCGGCAGGGCCTGGTCGTGCTCATACCTCAGCCGCCGTTGGGTCGTCTGGAGACCAGAATGAGACCAAGGAGTGAGGGGCTACGCGACCAGTTAGGCTCCTGAGTCGCGATGCTCAGGAGTCGCCCTTGACGTGCAAACAACCGTCATACCTTTGCCCTCGCCACTACTAGAAAAAGGGCTGCTAGTGGCGCACCTGTTTTCGCTACTAATGGCGCACTACAGGTGCGCCACTAGCACCACGCCATTAGATTTTTTACTAATGGCGCACCTGTGGTGCGCCATTAGTATAGCCCACCTTGCGCCATTAGTATCTGGTATACTAATGGCGCACCACATAGAAGTGCGCCATTAGTAATAAAATTTTTTCAAATTTTTTTCAGAATTTTTTTTAAATTTTTTTTCAAAATTTTCAAATTTTTTTCGTTTTTTCTTAATCTCAGGTCAATATGCTTAATCTCAAGTCAAATCGCACTATGTGGTCAAACTTCCCGAAAGGTCACCCATCCTCACACTACTCCAGCCTGAGCACACTTAACTTCGAGTCTATCCAACCCCAGCACTAGCTCACTTCACAGGCACTTGTTGATATATCAATCATATCAATCATATTAAACCTTCTTGATGTCTACGACGTTGTTCATGTTCATGAGTATGATGAAATTCTGAAAAAATATTTCAAACTTCCCGGTCATATTACGTATCATATTGAAAACAAAAATCGAATTTTTTTCGAAACCATTTTTTTTTCTGTTACTAGTGGCGCACCTAGCAAACGGTGCGCCACTAGTAAGTTTGAAATTTTTCCATTTTCCCCTCTAGATCTTAAAAGCCCGTAACTTTTTTCTGTTAGGTTTTGGGGATTTTGAAAATGTTTAACGGGGTTCCCCAGTTAAATTTGGATGTAACTTTTCGAGTAGATGATTTTTCATATAAAAACTTTTTAATCCGAGGTCGTATGCAAAAGTTATGCCCATTTTACAAATTCCAGAGAGATTTTGCAAATAAAGTAGAAATTCATATTTGTAAATTTTCCCAACAAGTAGACCACATATCACATGGGAAACTTATTTTCTTTTATTTTTTTTGACATTTCCATCATTTTCTTTTATTTTTCTTTAAACTGAAAAGGCGGTCCACCGGGGGGGTGCATTCGGTGGAATTTTTGGGCCAAGTTAGTAATGGCGCATCGTGGAAGTGGTGCGCCATTACTAGTTCAACTAGCAACTAGTAATGGCGCACCACACACACGGTGCGCCATTACTAGTTTAAAAAAAAATAAAAAAATTGAAAAAAATAGAAAAAAATTTGAAAAAAATTTACTAGTGGCGCACCGTGGATGTGGTGCGCCATTACTAGTTTAAATAGTAATGGCGCACTATCCACTGGTGCGCCATTACTAGTTTTGAAAAAAAATGAAAAAAAATTGTTACTAATGGCGCACCGTGGATGTGGTGCGCCATTAGTATTTGGACACTAATGGCGCTTGGTGCGCCATTAGTATATACTAATGGCGCACCACATGTCTGGTGCGCCATTAGTGGCCATATCATCTATAGCCCTTTTCCCAGTAGTGCGCCGAGCCTCGACTCGGGAGGGGCGCGCGACGACCAGGTCCGGGGGACCTGGTTGGGTCGCGTATGCTTGGGCGTGACCCGAGCGCAGCCCCCGTGCCTAGCCCCCTCGCGCGACTCTCCTGAGGGGAGGTGTTGCGGTGAGGCCGGACACTGAGCTCAAGGGCTCCTCGGTTGATACGCATGGGCCACCTCGCTTGTTTATCATCACCAACATGAGCATAGTGCTTCCGCACTTGCACGGCATAGCCGCCCCCAAGAAGTTGTCGGCGGCCAAGGAGCATGGTGCTTCCACTGGTACGTGGGAGGGGACTCCCTACTATGGAGAGCCCCCGGGGCATGTACAACCCCGCCCTGACACATGGCTTGCACGGTGGCTAGGACGAGGTGTGTCTGGGCACTTTCGTGAGCCAGTATGGGACTCACGAGGCCCTACCTCAAGGCGGGTTGCGCCTGGTCTTGATCCTTGCTTGCTGTGGTGGTCGTGCGAGGTGGTTAGACAACCTGCGCCGAACGAATCTCCTGGGGTTATCGCGTGAGAAGGCCAAGCACCAACGGCCCCAGGAGGTGACGGGAACGGGACTGGCCCACCAGACAGAGCTCAGCCGTTGGATTTATCGATGCTGCAAGGACGGGCCCGAGCACAGACGCCGTGCCTAACCTTCTCACACAAAGGGCCCTGAAGAAAGACGATCGACACGTGGCTCCCGTGGTAGGTGACAATCAAGCAGGTGATAGTCATAGATAGATTAAGCATGGAAAGCTAACTGGCTCAAGTAAACACAGGGGAGATACATGCCACTGGGTCAGGCCCGAGCGGCTTGGGGATGATGCAGCACGAGGGGCGCCCCCAGCAAAGTAAGCTAAAGACATAAAAAGGGATACATGCCACAGGGACGGACCCACGCGACATGGGAATGATGCAGCCCTGAGGGTGCTCCCAGCTAAATAAACTTAGAAAATGTCACCTGGTTCCGTTCCAGAAGGGGTGTTGGGGTAGCTGAAGGTGCGCGGCGAAGCGGTTGCTCCTCACTAGCCACCGGGGCCCTGAGCCTCAGGAGGCTCTGGGGGTCCAGGCGGTTCCTTGAGGACCGTCTCCATCTCCGCCAGATCGCATCGCCTCGCCTCCCTGAGCTGCCAGGACGCGCCGCAAGTTGCGTTGGTAGGCGGATGCCACGCTCGGCAGGCCGAATGGCATGCGAACGTAGCTGTGCGGTGGGCCCTTGCAGCGTCCCATGCGCGAAGGCCAGAAGAGCTCCTGAGACGCGGCCCTGTTAAGCCCTCGGACATCGATGCAGATGTGCAGCCCAACATCCTCGCCTAGATGGGGGGCTGCGCCAGCTGAGCGGCGATCGCCGCGCATGGCCCTTGCATCCTGCAGTTCCTGAGTGGTCTTGGTAATGAACTCCTGAGCACTGGGCGCTCCTCGCCCTGTGTCCTCCTGAGGGAGACGTGCCATGAAGCACGCCTCCAAATGATGCCCGAGCGCCTCCCCGTAATGTTGGCAAGGTCTGAGGCCCTCCAGAAGAGAGCCTCTGAGCCCTGACCAAGGAGGGCACCGGGCGCGCCTTCCTATGCGATAGAGGGAGGCGCCACGGCGGCGCTGATCCCGACGTGGGTAATCGCTTGGGCGCCGCTTCCCCGAGGCCCCTGTGCGGAGCAGCTGCTTCTTCTTCTTGGGGATGGCCTCAGAGGGTACTCGCCTTTTGCCGGGTCTTCGATTGCTATAGCTTGGAAGGCACGCTCGAGGGAGCACACCGCATCTCTTTCTTCGCAGGGGACTGTGATGATTCTGCCGCTTCCTGGCATCTTGAGGACATTGTAGCCGTGGTGGGTCACCGCCATGAACTTAGCTAGGACTGGACACCCGAGGATGGCATTGTATGGCAGACGGATGTGGGCGACGTCGAAGTCGATGAGCTCGGTGCGGTAGTTGTCGCGCTGTCCGAAGGTGACTGGGAGGCGGACCTGTCCTATCGGGGTGGTGGAGCCGTCGGTCACTCCTGAGAAAGGCTTGGTAGGCTGAAGCTGATCGTAGGGCACTTGAAGGTTGTCGAACATCTTGATCGATAGGACGTTAAGCCCTGCGTCACCGTCAATGAGAGTCTTGGTGACTTGCATGTTGCTTATGACGGGTGAACAGAGCATCGGGAGAGCGCCAGCGGTGGCCGCGCACTTGAGCTGGTCTGCCGAGCTGAAGGTAATAGCACACTTGGACCACCTCGAAAGCGGCGCGGTGGCCTCGAGATTGGGGAGGACTGCGTTCACCTCGCGAAAGCAAACCGCTTGAAGATACGCCGTGAGGTCAGCTTGAGCTCCGCCCAAGATGCAGTAATAGCACGCTGCTCCCCGGAAGCCCCCTCGTCTTGATGGTGGTCGTCGTTACTTCTTGGTGGTGGCAACAGCGGAGGAAGACCGGTGTTGCCTTGAGGGCGATCCTCACGAGGCTGATCCCTCCAGGTGCCCTCGCGAGGCTGATCTTGCCAGCGGTCCTCACGAGGCCGGTCGCCACTCTTGGCGTGGGCCTCGGTCGTCCTAGCGTCCTCTGCCACGTCCTCCTCCTCGGCCAGAAGCCTCGATGCTATTCTTTCGGGCGTCGATCGAAACATCCGGCCGTGAATGGCCCCGAGCTCTCGGACAATCATTGGTGTTGTGGCTGTACACGTTGTGGAAGGCGCAGAACGGTCGGTTGCTCTTGGATGACTCAGCCGTCCTCAAGGCTTCAGGTTCCGGCCCGCCGCAGTACGGCCGCCTTTGCGCTTCACGTCCTTGGCCATGGCTTTCTTCTCCTCCAGGTCGGCAGCTGGGAGCTCGAGAAGGGAAAGGCGCCCTTCCTAAGCCCTTGCGCACTTGGTTGCCAGGTTGAACAGCTCCAGGGATGTGGACAGCTCCTCGTGGATGGTGAGCTCCTCCTTCATCTTGACGTCTTGGACGCCATCATAGAACGCAAAGATGATGGCCTCGTCCATCACCTTGGGGATCTTGAGACGAACATTGTTGAAGTGCTGGATGTACTTCTGGAGGGTCTCCCCTGGCAGCTGCTTGATGCGGCGGAGGTCACCCACGGCCGGAGGGCGGTCGCGAGTGCCCTGGAAGTTGGCGACGAATCGGTCACGCATCTCGTTCCAGGAGGAGATCGAGCCTGGAGGCAGGTTCAGGAGCCACAAGCGTGTGCCATCCTTGAGAGCCATTGGGAACCAGTTCGCCAAGACTTTCTCATCACCGTTGGCCGCCTCGATTCTCAGCTCGTAGAGCTGCAGGAACTCCGCGGGGTCGGGGGGTGCCGTCGTAGCGGCAGGTCTGGCTTGAACTTGCCTGGCCATGCGACGCTATGCAGCTCAGGAGTAAAGGCGCGGTAGCCCTCAGTGGCAACCAGGACCCTTTGCTGATGTGGAGCCTGGCCTTGATACCCACGCACCGCCACCGCAGGTGGCGCACGGTCTTGTCGTAGTGGCGCCGGGAGCGCAGGAGCGTTCTCCCGTGGTCGTGGGACTTCTTGGCGGCTTCTTTCTTCTCGCGCGGGCGCCGGACGTGGTGGGTCGCGCCGAGGGGCCGTGCGTCTTGGTGCCAGGACGCCGTCTTGGGGCAGAGGTGGTGGAGGCACTCCATGAGCCACGTCCCTGCAGCTGGCGGAGGGCGAGGCAGCGAGAGGGAAGGCATAGGGGAGCCCCCTGCGGCGCTGACAAGCTCAGCGATGCGGTCGAGCCAGTCCTCGTAGAGGTCGTCGATGGGGCAGTAGCGCAGGAGTTCGCGCGCCATGCACAGCGTGGCCAGCGCGTCCGTGGGAGCGCGATGGGCGTGAGACGACGAGCGTCGAAGTCAGCGGCAGTGGCGGTGGCCGTCCGCCGCACTAAAGTGCAGCGAGGATGCTTGCTCATTCCCAGCCGGGCCGGTGGCGGCGTTAAGCGGCGGCGGCGAGGAAGCGGCAGGGTGGCCCGCCGGCGGGAAGCGGTTCGAGCGGCAAGGCACCGAGCTTCGGCGCTTCAGCCAGCTTCGGCAAGCTTCCTTCGCCGCCCGTTGCTCGCGTCGTCTCCATGGCGGACGCTGTCAGCGCTTCGTCTTTGGCCGCCGGGCTGCCTCGCCGCCCGCGCCGCTCAGACGGCTCCCGTCGGCGGCCACCTCGTCGTTCCCCGTCGCCTGCCGCCAACGCCGCCACCGGCCCGGCGAGGAACAAGCAGCAAGCATCCTCGCTGCACCCCTCGGTGCGGCGGGATGGCCGCACCGCCACTCCATCGCTGACTCCGGTCGGTTTTTTCTCCCATGCACGTCGCGCTCCCGTTGACGCGCGAGCCGCGCTCCTCATGGCGCACGGGCTCCTGCGCTACTACCCAGTCAACGACCTCTAAAAGGACTGGCTCGACCGCATCGCCAAGCTCGTCCGCGCCGCAGGGGGCTCCCCTGTGCTATCCCTCTCTCTACCTCGCCCTCCGCCAGCCACGGGCGACGTGGCTCACAGAGCACCTCCACCACCTCTGCATCAAGATGGTGCCTTGGCGCGCGGCTCCATGACGTGACCCACCACGTCCGGTGCCTGCGCGTGAAGAGAGAAGCTGTCAAGAAGTCCCTTCGCCGCAAGAAAATGCTCCGCCACTCCTCGCACCGCCGCGCCAGGATCGTTTGTCACGGCAAGGCCCCGCGCCGCTTGCCATGGTTGCGCGTGAGCACCAAGGCCAAGCTCCACCTTCGAGGCGGGCCCCGGTGACCACAGCCGGCTGCCGCGCCTTCACCCCCGAGCTGCATAGCGTCGCCTGGCCAAGCAAGTTCAAGCCGGATCTGCCTCCTCGCTACGACGGCACCCCCGACCCTGCGGAGTTCTTGCAGCTCTACGAGCCGAAAGCATCGGCGCTAACGGCGACGAGAGAGTCATGGCGAATCGTTCCCCATGGCTCTCAAGGATGGAGCCCGCCTCGGCTCTCGAACTCGCCTCGTGCTCGATCTCCTCCTGGGATGAGATGCGCAACCGCTTGCCGCCAACTTCCAAGGAACTTCGCGACCGCCACGGCCATGCGGGTGACTCGCCCAAGGCCAAGCAAAGAAATCAGAGAGACCCTTCAAGTACATCCAAAGGTTTCAACAACGTCCGTCTCAAGATCATCAAGGTGACGGACGAGGCCATCATCTCCGCGTTCTCTGATGGTGTCCGCGACGTCAAGAAGAAGGAAGAGCTTGCTACCCACAAGGAGCTGTGCACGTCTCTGGAGTTGTTCAACCTGGCGACCAAGTGCGCTAGAGCTGAGGAGGGGCGCCTCTCCCTCCTCGAGCTCCCGGCCGCAGACCCGGAGGAGAAGAAAGCCAAGGCCAAGGACGTGAAGCGCAAGGGAGCAGCGTGCTTATGGCGGAACCGGACACCAAGCGCGACAGTGACCAGCCCGAGTCATCCAAGAGCAGCCGACCATTCTGCGCCTTCCACAACTTGAATACCCACAACACCAGCAATTGTCAAGAGCTCAGAGCCATTCGAGAAGGGTGCTTCGGTTGACGCCCCGAGCGTGGCGACCGGGGCTACGGCCAACGAGGAGGACATGGTGGTGGACGCTGGGACGACCGTGGCCCGCGCCAGGAGTGGCGCGACCGGCCTCGTGAGGGCCGCTGGCAGGACCAGCCTCGCGAGGGCGCCTGGAGGGACTAGCCTCGTGAGGATCGACCTCAGGGCAACGCCGATCTTCCATCTCTACCGCCACCGCCAAGAAGGAATGACGACCACCATCAAGACGAGGGGGCTTGGGGCTTCCAGGAGCCATGTGCTATCGCCTGCATCTTCGGCGGAGCCCACACCCCAGCCTCGTAGCGTATCTTCAAGCAGTTTGCTCGTGAAGTGTCACGCCCAATATGCGATACTATCCTAAAGAGACTCGAAGGTCCCACCAAGGATAGAACCGCATATTGAAACGCTTTTGCAAGGTGGATATCATTACATCAACATTACATAATAGATGGGGGATACATACAAGAGGCATACAATGCCACACGAATACAACATCACAATACATAAGAGCACCATCCAACTATGGATGAAACACAAACAGAAACTCAAACGACATCGACCCTGCTAGCCCAGGCTGCCAACCTGGAACCTATCCCCTGATCGAAGAAGAAGCAGAAGAAGAACACCAAAACAAGTAAACATCGCTCTCGCGTCGAGATCATCGTGATAACCTGCACCTGCAATCGTTGTTGTAGTAATCAGAGCCACGAGGACTCAAAGCAATCCCATTACCATGGGTATCAAGACTAGCAAAGCTTAAAGGGAAAGGAAGGTAAAGTGGTGAGGTTGCAGCGACTAAGCATATATGGTGGCTAACATACGCAAATAAGAGCGAGAAGAGAGCAAGCGAACGGTCGTGAAGCTAGCAATGATCAAGAAGTGATCCCGAACTCCTACTTACGCCAAACATAACCCAAAACCGTGTTCACTTCCGGACCTACCGAAAAGAGACCATCACGGCTACACACACGGTTGATGCGTTTTAATTCGGATCACGGTGTCAAGTTATCTACAACCGACATTAACAAATTCCCATCTGCCGCGCAATCACAAGTACGACTTTTCGAAGATTATACCTGCAGGGTGTCCCAACTTAGCCCATGATAAGCTCTCTCGATCAACGAAGGATATACCTTCTCCTGTGAAGACCCGATCGGACTCGGAATCCCGGTTTACAAGACATTTCGACAATGGTAAAACAAGATCAAGAAGACCGCCTTGGATGTGCCGACAAATACCGATAGGAGCTGCACATATCTCGCTCTCGTGGCACACCGGATAAGCTAAGCGTCACAGTACCGACGTAATCCAAGTTGCCAAGGAATTGTCCCGCACGGTGCTCTAGTTTGGACCAACACTTGAAGGAGCACTGGCTCGGGTGGGGTAAATAAAGATGACCCTCGGGCTCCGGAAACCCAAGGGAAAAAGGGCTAGGTGAGGCAAATGGTAAAACCAAGGTTGGGCCTTGCTGGAGGAGTTTTATTCAAAGCAAACTGTCGAGGGGGTCCCATAAATCACCCAACCGCATAAGGAACGCAAAATCCGGGAACATAACTCCGGTATGACGGAAACTAGGGCGGCAAGAGTGGAACAAAACACCAGGCATAAGGCCGAGCCTTCCACCCTTTACCAAGTATATAGATGCATTAATTAAATAAGAGATATTGTGATATCCCAACATAATCCTGTCCACCATGGAGAAATCTTCAACTTCACCTGCAACTAACAACGCTATAAGAGGGGCTGAGCAAAAGCGGTAACATAGCCAAGCAATGGTTTGCTAGGAAGGGTGCAAAAGGTTAGAGGCTGACATGGCAATTTGGGAGGCTTGAAGAGCAAATGATAGGAAGCAAAGAAAGCGATAGAACGAAGCAACTAGCATAGCAATGATAGTAGTGAGATCCAGGGTAGCGGTCATCTTGCCTGAAATCCCGCAAGGAAGAGGAACGAGTCCACCAAGAAGATGAAGCCACGAAGACGAACCAAGTGTAGACGAACGAATCCTCACGATCGCAACAAAACGGGAACTATCGAGAAGAAGCACACACCATGGTGAACACACCACACATAGAAAGACATGATGCACAACAAGCATGATGCATGACAAAGCTACATGAAGCTACTCATGGCAAGAGATGATGACATGGCAATATGCAACACGCAAGCAAGTGATGTGGCAACGACGATTTAATAATCGCGTACACTGGCGCATTGAATCCGGGCGTTACAACACTCCTCCACTAACAAGAGATCTCGTCCCGAGATCTTAGGACCGAGACGGAAGGGAAAAGGGATGAGGTGAAACAAGAACTCAAGAGAAGAAGCAAAGAATTGAGAGCACTCGAGAAGAAGAGAGGAGCGACGAGAATGACGAGAATCGAAAGCTCACGGAATCAGATAGACTATGAAATCACTCCGGTTAGAACAAGATAAGAAACGAATAAGACTGAAAGGATTTAGGCAGCACTCCAGCTGAAACATGGAGGAATAAAACACAAGCTTCACAAGATGGAATGACACTTGATGAAGACATGACACAAAACCTCCGGAAAGAATTGAAAGAGAATTGAATGAAAAGAATATAGAAGGATTGAATGGAGTTGTTGAGAAAATCAACAACGAAAGAATAAGCTTGATGTGGACTTATGGATAACATCTCAAAATTATGAGGTGATAACCGACCACAAGCGGAAAAGATTAAATAGCTGAGAAGAACGAAGAAATGCAAAACTCCACTTCAAAAGAATATGGAGAATTAATTGCACTTTGAGATGCAAGAAGGAAGATACTAGAACTCCTTGAACAAGAATCTTGATGAACTCTTGAAGAATGAATTAAATCATGACGATCTACCGTGAAGAACTCCGGTAACAAAAGGATGACGAGATAAAATGAAGGATGAAAAAATAAGATGAGTGTTGCGATAATTTAGATGGAGGTCCCGACGAAATGACTGAGGAAATTTGAACTCCGGAAAAGAAAAGATGAAAACACTTGGAACTAGAATTTATTCAACAGGAACAAACTCCGAAGGAAGGGATTAATCACTTGGATGAAATAAGAATAAGATTTATTGTATGCTTATCGTTCATCAAATTAAATTGATGACATGGATTTTGCATATTACTTATTCTTCTTGAAAAGGATTAAGGGGGGGTATAACACAAAACTTGAGAAAGTCTTCATGAACCACCGGTAGGACCTGAAAGATCGAATGAATAAAAATGGTGATCCAGGAAAAGTAATCTTGAACAAACCATCGTTAGAATTCGGAAATGACTGATGGAAGAGAAATAATCACCGGAAGAATTAGAAGAACCAATAAGCTAGAGGGGATTTAGATGCAAAAGAACAAAGAGAACATGAGCTGATTAAAGAACACTTGAACGAAGCACTGGGATACATAGAGAACGACAACTGGAATGATGGCCTCCGGTGAAAAGAAACGGGAAAACAACTCCTGACATACTCCGGATAGGTGAGAAAAAGAAATATATGACAAATGGAATAATTCGAGAGGGTAACAAGAAGCTAGAACCACGAAACGTCGAGAGAACGGACAAGATTTGGAGGACGAACTCTTCTTCGGTCTTCCAATGACGACGAGAAACACCACCAAAATTTACTGAGATACTCCGGGAGAATGAAAAGCAGAGAGGTTGAGCCAACAATAAAAAGAATTTGAAATCGATCTTGACAAGGCATGTGACTGATGGAATCCATTCTTACGTCCCACTTGAAAAGAATTTAGGAATAACTCCGGGAAATTAGAAGAGTCAGGTAGGATCCTGGAAAAAGACCTGTGGGTTAGGGCCCACTGAAGAGAAAACACCGTTGGAAAGGATTGTTGAAGAGATAGATGATGCACCGGAACAATTGAAATATTTGAATGAGGTGACAACCTCGAATTAATTCGAACACGCATTTAATCTCTTGAGATGTCTTCCTAACTCCGGAATGATAAACCTGGCGAGAGGCGAACGAAAGGTGGGGAAAACACTTGAGCTGAAGGAAAGAATATAATCACTACCGAAAATGGAATTGAATCCACCAGAGAAGAAAAGGAGATGGAGAATGTCGAACGAGACGAGAATTCAATGGTTGAAATGATTGAGGGAAGACTGAAGAGGCTCCGCACGAAAGAAATTGATGCTCGAAAGAGACTCAGACTCTGGGAAGAAAAAAAAGGTGGGAGGGCGGGAAAACAAAGTCAACTTGGAAGGGGAAATCGACGAATAACTTGAAGAGAAAACACCGGTTGAAAGAAAGCAAAGGCTTCACACGAGTAGGGTGGATACTTGATTACGGACTCCGGCTCCAAGAAGAAAAAAGGGGTGGGCGGGTGGGAAAAGAAAACAACTAAGGATTGAACTTGGCAAAGAAGAAGAGGCTCGAGTCAACTTGACGAGAAATGCACCGGACAAAAGAGGAAGGACAGCGAACGAAAACTAACCGCGTGATCCTAAAGAAAAATTTGAACGGGAAGAGGAGTAGTTCAAAACACCTACGTCAAGATTTCTTACCAGAGCGACGAAGGGACTGAGGAGTAAAAGAATTCCTACCCTTCGATATAACTAGACTCCGAAAATAGCTTTATTCTAGACTCGACATCGGCCAAACTACACGATCAATCAAGGGGGCTCCTAGGGTCGGTCGAGGCTCTGATACCAACTTGTCACGCCCAATATGCGATACTATCCTAAAGGGACTCGAAGGTCCCACCAAGGATAGAACCGCATATTGAAACGCTTTTGCAAGGTGGATATCATTACATCAACATTACATAATAGATGGGGATACATACAAGAGGCATACAATGCCACACGAATACAACATCACAATACATAAGAGCACCATCCGACGACGGATGAAACACAAACAAACTCAAACGACATCCACCACCTTTAGCCAGTGCTGCCGACCGAACCTATCCCCGATCAAGAAGAAGCGTAAGAAGAACACCAAAACAAGTAAACATCACCCTCGCCGAGATCATCGTGATAACATGCACCTGCAATCGTTGTTGTAATAATCATGAGCCACGAGGACTCAAAGAATCCCATTACCATGGGTATCAAGACTAGCAAAGCTTAAAGGAAAGGAAGGGTAAAGTGGTGAGGGTGCATCACGACTAAGCATATATGGTGGCTAACATACGCAAATAAGAGCGAGAAGAGAGCAAGCGGAACGGTCGTGAAGCTAGCAATGATCAAGAAGTGATCCTGAACTCCTACTTACGCCAAACATAACCCAAAACCGTGTTCACTTCCGGACTCCGCGAAAAGAGACCATCACGGCTACACACACGGTTGATGCGTTTTAATTTGGATCCGTGTCAAGTTATCTACAACCGGACATTAACAAATTCCCATCTGCTGCATAACCATGCACGGCTTTTAAAGATTATACCTGCACGGGTGTCCCAACTTAGCCCATGATAAGCTCTCGCGATCAACGAAGGATATACCTTCTCCCGTGAAGACCCAATCGACTCGGAATCCGGGTTTACAAGACATTTCGACAATGGTAAAACAAGACCAAGAAGACCGCTTCGGATGCCGACAAATCCCGATAGGAGCTGCACATATCTGCGTTCTCGTGGCACACCGGATAAGCTAAGTGTACAGTGCAGACGTAATCCAAGTTGCCAAGGAATGGACCAAGACGGTGCTCTAGTTTGGACCAACACTGGAGGAGCACGGGCCCGGGGGTAAAATAAAGATGACCCTCGGCTCCGAAACCCAAGGGAAAAAGGGCTAGGTGAGGCAAATGGTAAAACCAAGGTTGGGCCTTGTTGGAGGAGTTTTATTCAAAGCAAACCGTCAAGGGGTCCCATAAATCACCCAACCACAGCGTAAAGGAACGCATAAAATCCGGGAACATAACACCGTATGACAGAAACTAGGGCGGCAAGAGTGGAACAAAACACCGTGCATAAGGCCGAGCCTTCCACCCTTTACCAAGTATATAGATGCATTAATTAAATAAGAGATATTGTGATATCCCAACAAAATCCTGTCCACCATGGAGAAATCTTCAACTTCACCTGCAACTAAAAATGCTATAAGAGGGGCTGAGCAAAAGCGGTAACATAGCCAAGCAATGATTTGCTAGGAAGGGTGCAAAAGTTTAGAGGCTGACATGGTAATTTGGGAGGCTTGAAGAGCAAATGATAGGAAGCGCAGCAAAGCGATAGAACGAAGCAACTAGCATAGCAATGATAGTAGTGAGATCCGGTAGCGGTCATCTTGCCTGAAATCCCGCAAGGAAGAAGAACGAGTCCATGAAGAAGATGAAGCCACGAAGACGAACCAAGCGTAGACGAACGAATCCTCACGGTCGCAACGAAACGGGAACTATCGAGAAGAAGCACACACCATGGTGAACACACCACACATAGAAAGACATGATGCACAACAAGCATGATGCATGACAAAGCTACATGAAGCTACTCATGGCAAGAGATGATGACATGGCAATATGCAACACGCAAGCAAGTGACATGGCAACAACGGCGAATAACTGGCAGACACCTGGGGCATTGAATCCGGGGCGTTACATGAAGTGAATGCAGTCCTCCCCGAGCTCAAGGCCACACGCCCGCTCAGATGTTCCCAGTGCCCCATCACGTTCAACTCGGCAGATCAGCTCAAGTGCGCAGCTACCGCTGGCGCCCTCCCGATGCTTTGCTCCATAGTCATTAGCAACGTGCAAGTTACCAAGACCCTCATCGACGGCGGCGCAGGGCTCAACGTCCTGTCCGTCGACACGTTCGACAACCTTCAAGTGCCATATGACCAGGTTCTGCCTACCAAGCCTTTCTCAGGAGTGACCGACGGTTCTACCACACCGACAGGGTAGGTCCGCCTCCCTGTCACCTTCGGAGAACGCAAGAACTACCACACCGAGCTCATCGACTTCGACGTCGCGCACATCCGTCTGCCGTACAATGCCATCCTTGGGTATCCAACCCTGGCAAGTTCATGGCTGTGACCCATCACAGCTACAATGTCGTCAAGATGCCGGGAAGCGGCAGGATCATCACGGTCCCATGTGAAGAAAGAGATGCAGTGTGCTCCCTCGAGCGTGCCTTCCAAGCTGTAGCAATCGACGACCCCGACACCAAGGGAGAGGGCCCTCCTGAGGCCATCCCCAAGAAGAAGAAGCAGTTGCGCCGTGCAGGACCTCAGGAGGGTGGTGTCGTAGCTGGAACCTCGTCAGGATCAGCGCCCGCTCCAGGGGCGTGTCCCTCCATCGCATAGGAAGGCGCGCCCGGCGCCCTTCTCGGGCAGGGCTCGGGGGCTCTCTTCTAGAGGCCTCAGACCTTGCCCACATCACGAGGGAGGCGCTTGGGCACCACTTGGAGGTGTGCTTCGCAACACGTGTCCCTCAGGAGGACACGGGGCAAGGATTGCCCACCGTTCAGGAGTTCATCACCAAGACCACTCAGGAATTACAAGACGCAAGGGCCATGCGCGGCGACTGCCGCTCACGAGGCGCAGCTTCCCATCCAGGCAAGGATGTCGGGCTGCGCGTCTGCATCGACGTCCCAGGGCTCAACAGGGCCGCTTCTCAGGAGCTCTTCTGGGCTTCGCGCATGGGACACTGCAAGGGCCCACATCACAGTTACGTTCGCATGCCTTTTGGCCTGCCGAGCGTGGCGACCGCCTATCAATGCAACTTGTGGCGCATCCTGGCGGCTCAGGAGGCCAGGCACCACATTGTCCTGACGGAGATGGATACGGTCCTCAAGGAACCACCTGAGCTCCCAGAGCCTCCCGAGGCTCAGGGCCCCGGTGGCTCGTGAGGAGCAATCCTTTCGCCGCGCACCTTCCGCTGCCCCGACTCACCTTCATCAACAGAACCAGGTGACATTTTCCAAGTTCATTTAGCTGGGAGCGCCCCTCGGGCTGCATCATTCCCAGGCCGCACGGGTCCGTCCCTGTGGCATGTATCCCTTTTTATGTCTTTAGCTTACCTTGTTGGGGGCGCTCCTCGGGCCGCATCATCCTGATGTAGGGCGGAACCCTACATGGACGATCTTTCACGTTGGAGCGGATCCTACGGTGAATCACGAAGAACACGCGGAAGAACAAGAGGGAGACACGGGGAAAACGAGAGAGAATTCACTCAACCAACAAGGAATCGGTCACACAAATGCTAGATCAAAGAAGACAAAGAGAGATACATGATTCAAGGTCAACAAAGGACGATACAAACAGTAGCCGTTCTTCTCCGTGAGGAGGTCTTGATGATGGTCTTCTCCGCAAAGGGAGGTCTTGAATCCAAGGTGGATCGTCTCCAAAGAGGGGCCGCGGTCTCTCTCGTGGAGTAGATCCGGTATGGATGAGCGAAGCTCTATCTATGAGCTAAATCAACGCTAACCCTAGAAAGAGGAGGGGATCAAGTATATATAGTCTCGGGCGAAGGGGTACAAGGGGACGAGTCCCGGAGGCATCGTGACGCAGTAGGAGGCCGGACGTCCGGCCGGGCCGGATGTCCGGTCTTCGCGAGGCGCCTGATGTCCGGCTCTCAGCCGGATGTCCGGCAGAGCGACTGCTTCAAAGCAGAACGGGAGAGGGGCGCCGGATTTCGGCCGGGAGCCGGATATCCGGGCTTCAGGAGGCCGGATGTCCGGGGCTGGGGCCGGATGTCCGGCCGTGGTAACTGCTTCACCGGATCGGGAGAGGGGTGCCGGATTCAGCTTGAGGCCGGATATCCGGCTCTCGAGACGCCGGATGTCCGGTGGTTGGCCGGATGTCCGGGCTTTGGTGAGGCGCCGGATGTCCGCCTCGCCCGGATGTCCGGCCGCCGCAACTTCAAGCAGCTCCGTCTTCTTCCGCTGCCGCTTCCATGCTTCCCTCGCGGATGGTGTAGTCGCTCCTTGGCGCTTGCACTCCTCCTTGACATCCGAGAAGCTCCGACAATACCTCTGCATGCACACGGGGGAAGTGTCAAGGAGTATACCATCCCCGAAGGGGTTAAGTGAGCACGATGTAAAGGAGAAGATTCACCTTTGTGTATGTGAAGAAGAGGTCGACGTGTCACTTGCCAAACGGACTCTTGACATGGTGATGACCGTGAGATGCTCCGCATCATCCCTCCCCTTGGAAAGGATCCGACCTCGGATCGAAACCAAATCACCATGGGAAAGAGATGGCGGTGCCGTGTCAAAGTGGTCGATCACCAAGCTCTCGTCATCTTGAAGCTCGAAATGGGCATTCTCCAATGTCGCACCGTCTTGTGATTCCTTCAAAAGGAGCAAATACAACAAACACTTGGAAAAATAAATGTGGTTAGCGTTAGTGCAAAACCAAGCATTCAATTGGTGATTCACCAAACAAGTGTCGCCATCAAGCATAGCAAATGGTGTGGCAAAGGATTGTGACATGGCATGTAAGCGCATAAATTGAGCACAACAAAGATATCATGGGGACAAGCATGTAAATGGGAGGTAGAGATGCAAATATGTGTGTCAAGAGAATAAGCATCTACCTCAATTTCATAGCAAGCATTCATAAATTGCTCAATGAAAGGTCTATGGTAGGCATATGAATCATTCATAACACCAAGTAAAATGAAGTGTCTAAACACATGGGTCAAGTGCAAGACAATCCAAACATAATGTGCATGGGGTGTAGTGAATATCATGTGGCACTCAACACAATGGAAAGAGCAATTGTTCATCATGTGAGAGGCAATCAAGTCAAGCATGTAGCAATCAATGGGACATGGCATATGTGAAGTAATGACATTGTTGCAACCAAACATATGAGAGGAGCAAGTAATCCAAGAATTGGATGCAACACACAAGGTACATATGTCATGATGCATGGGAATGTGATAATGGCAAGTCAAAGCAAGATCTCTACTAAGTGCGCAATCAAGTGGTCCAAGATGACCAATAAGTCTCATCGTGCAAGCAACACAAGTAGTATGATCCGCAATATCCATGCTCAAGAAAGATGTCACCTTGAAGGCATGTCCTTGTGCATTCTTCACAATGCCAAGTGGAAGCAAATGCGGTGTAGAAGCGATTAAGTGGTAGAATGTATGAGGCTCGCTCTCAAGAGCTCGAATGGTCAACTCACGTGAAGTGGAAGTCGACACAAAGTCCAAGTATCCTACACATGCACAAAACAAAACAAAGAACGTGTCATGGTAGATGAACTCATCATCCATCATGATGGTTCTCATCTTTTGCACAAAACCATTAGAAGGACAAGTGCATGAATAATATGATGCAACAATGGCAATATTCATGGCACTAGGTATATGGTGCAAAGAGTTAAGACAAGCATGCTTCACAAGAATTATGTCAAAATCTCCAAATATATGCGAGAATGCTATGGGGGCAATCTCATGAGCAAGAAGAGAATCATTGTTGCACTCAATACATGGCAAATCATCTAGCATGAGGGAGGCAACACATAGAGATATATGACAAGAAGCAATATGAATCATGTGCAAAGCATATAGATGGTTGTCATCAACCGCATGAAATGGTGATGCAACATAAGCAAGCATAGTAATCAAGTCGTGCAAACAAGAGGAGTCAAGATGCAACACACTAGAAGAAATCATGGCAATCATGTCATGTAAACGAATAATAGGCATAGGGAATGCACATGACATATCGCAAGCACGAACACAAAGCAAGATCATAGTGTCATCATAGGCATGGGGCACAAAGCAATCATGGCAATACCAAACAATATCTCCACCACGCTGCAAATACACATACTAGTACTAGAATCAATCATCATGTGTAATGCAAAGCATGGGTCACAAATGCATGGCAAAGGCATAGGAATGGGCATATCATGCAAAGTGAACATGGCAAGATGGGCAAAGGATATATAATGGAGAACAACCCATAGCCAAGTGAGGGCCATGTAGAAGAAATGCGCCAAGTGTTTGCGCCAAGTGAGCGGTGGGAAAGACAATCCATGGGATCCCAAATCATCGTTGCTCTCTAGAGCTCGCTTTGTCAACTCGTGGGATTGCGAGGTCGACAAGTATTCATGGGTACCTACACAAAAGAGACAAAAACCAAAAGAAATTGTGCGCGTGGTAAATGGACACATCATCCATCATGATGTGTATGTGCACGTGTGAGTTAGCATAAGATAAGCATCGCTCAAAGAAATTTGATGCATGGTATAAGAACATGTCATCCATCATGAAAGAATAGTTATTATGTATGACACGATGGGGACACAAATTGAGAATGCAAGTATATGGCGCATCGATAGCATTTTCATTCATGGGGAGCATGTGGTGCACACAAGTATGGGGATCATGCAATGAATGGGATGGATCAAATTCTGCTAACATGTATGAGGAAACTATGGGGGTCTCCTCATGAGCAATATTGGAAACATCATTTGGAGAAAATGGACAACATCCAAAACAATGCATATCCGGGTTAGGAGGGCATGGCATGGCATATGAGATAAAGGATGCAAAGGGAGCATATCAATATCATCACAAGAAAAACAAATGCCAATAACCATGGGCTTGTCATCTATGCCACATGTGCAAATTGGGTTTATTTTAATGGCATATGCATAGTCACTATGAAGAGATTGCAAATAAGACATATGATGGATCTCATGCATAGCATATGACAAGTCAAGCGGATTAGCAAACATGATGTGACCTAAAGAATTGCCACAAGAAATCCTATGTAACATAGCATCACTACTAATAGACTCCACATGAGAATCATCATATTCATAAATGGGCAAATCATCACATGGGGAAATCATACTAGAATGAATCATGTCAATAGGGTGATCAACATCATGCAAGCAATCAATGTCAAAATAGTCCACTAGTGGGACGAGAGCATCACCGTCACCTTTGTTACCCTTGTCATTCCACTCAAGTGGTGTAGGTGAGGTGGGAAAGACCAAATGGTGGTCATCTTCATCTTGATGGAACCATGTGGGGGTGCATCATATTCCACCATGGCCATCGTCTTGTCCAAAGGGAGGATGGAGTCGTCGAGGATCGGCGCGTCATCATAAATGGGACCTAGCACCAAATGAGAAGACACAATAGAGGTAGAGGTCAAGTTGTTAGAAATGCAAATGGCCTCACTAGACCTATCAACTATCTCACTCTCTCTATGTGGTGGTTCACTCACTCCCTCAAAATAGGTGCACTCAAACTCACGTATGGTGGGGTCACTCATCTCACTCAAGTGGTGGGGGTTGTGGCTCTCCTCACATGGGAATTGGGGCAACACATATATGGGGCTAGTGGTGAAGTCACTCTCACTGTCAATATGGTGGCTCAAGTCACTCAAGTCATCGGACGTCGCCGTGGTCGAAGGGAAAATCCCATGCTCAACCGTCTCGTAGTCGTCGTCGTGGATGAAGGCCGAAGATGGCACATCATCGCTCTCGTCGTGGATGAAGGCCGAAGATGGCTCAACATCACTCTAAATCGTGGATGAAGGCCGAAGATGGCACAACATCACTCTCGCCTCCTAAGATGGAAGCATCATCCTTGCTCGCCACCTTGTCGCTTGCCTCCAAAGCTTGGTCCTTGAAGGTCTCCGTAGTCGCATTTGTCGCCGCACCATCTTGAAAAAGAGTCAAGGTAGACTCGGCATCAACAATGCCACAAAGAGGGATGGCGGTGAAGTCGCACTTGGGAGCATCATCTTGGAGCTTGTCGGGCTTGGACATCATGGTGGTACTAGCCTCATGCTTGTCGTGAAGCTTGGTCTCCACGAAGTTTGCTTGGGGTGGAGAAGCGTTGGCCTTCATGAGTTCTTGTTCGCCTTGAGAGCACCAATGTAGTAGTCGTTGATGGACTTGTAGTTCTCGAGGAAGATGGTCTTGGAGATGTCATTGTGCAATCCCATCATGAAGTGGAACTTCATTGACATGGGGTCATCCACGCTGCTCGTCAGAAGGCAATCTTCATCTCCTTGAAGTACTTGTCGATGGACTTGGATCCTTGGGTGGTGTTCTCCAATTGGCGCCGAAGTTGTTCCGTGTATGTTGGAGGCACGAACTCTCGCCGCAAAGCTCTCTTCATCTTGGACCAACTCATCTCGTAGCACTCGAAGGTGTGTGAAGCCACCATGTCGAGGCGTAGTCGTGGAAGTTTCTTGTGGCGCACTTCACTTGATCTTCGGGAGGAACTTGATGTAGCTTGAGGTAGTCGTCCATCAAACGCCTCCCACTCGAGGTACTCCTAGGGTTCTTGAGTCCCATAGAAAGGAATCTCGTGGTCGATGTCGAGGTCGTAGTAGCTCGTGGAAGTCGCGGACTTGAGCTTGGGGAGCTTCTCTTGAGCGTAGTCTTGGGGTGCTTGTTGGCGAAGATGCCGAATATCCGAAGGCGAAGATGCCTTGAAGTCGCCATGGCGAAGATGCCAAGGAGATGGTGAAGTCGTGGAGCGGTTGTTGATGTTGAACTCTTGACCTTCACGTTCTTGTTGATGATGGTGTCGATGCCGATGTGATCTTGCCGGAGACGGTAGCTCGGAAGCATGTGCTCTTGAGCCGTCTTCTCGAAGATGAGGAAGATCGCTTGTAGGACTTGATGAGGCTTTGATCTCCTCCATTTTAGCTTGCATCTTGGCGTCGTAGTTGTTTTCCATGGCATCGAACTCGTCGTTGTTGTTGTAGACCGAAGATGAAATGCCTTGCCTATCCATCACAAGACTCAAGCAAATATGAGTGGGAGAAAGGGAAGAACTTATACCAATGTACCTTGACCGATGTTGAAAATGAATCAAGTTCACCCAAATGCGGACAATGAAATAGCACTATTGGTACCAATCCTTGCTCGGTTCTCACACCTACACAAGTAAAGCTTATGGAGGAGCTCGGTGAGGATAGTGGCACAAAATTTAATGCAAAATGTTAGCAAGAGTCAATAATGTTGAAAGAGATTCACAAATTAAGCGAAACAAGTAGACCAATAGCAATATGAGGCACACGGAAACACACACACGGATAGATAAATGGGGCCGTGCAACCAAGGAATGAGCTCAAAATGTGGAATCCACCAAAAGGCTCGTGTTGCACAACTCAAGAGAGACGCTAGCACGATTGCTCAATGGGCGGATACGACACTTGTGCACAACCTATAAGATGCAAAATGGATAAATTTCTATCCCAAGTATGCTATGTATGTATAGTTCCCGGTGTTTTTCTCAAGATGATCTAAGATGATCGGATATGACAATCTTATATGCAATGTTGTATGATGCTATGGCACTTGCTTACAAGCTTCTTTGCTCTCTCTTTTCTTTGCTTAAAAGCTTATTCTCTTTTTTTCTATGGCCACTTTGCACAATGCACAAACCAAGATAGCAATTGTGTGTATGCGGAACAAACTTGAGACACAATGGATGATATGATACCAATATGATATGGTATGGTATGTAATGGGAGGTATGATCACTAATGTGCACAAGTAACGTTGCCGGCAATACTCAAATGGCTAGTCTCGATAGGCAAGTAACGCAAAATGGGCTAGGGGTTATCAATGCAATAGCAAGGGAATATACAATGGAGGGATACCACGATACCAAGATGATATGGAGGTTACCGTCCGGCGATGATGAGTAGCGGTGTTCTTGATGTAGATACCAAGATGATGGAGACTCGTCCCTAAGTAGCCAAACACCTTAGGAAACGGAAAAACCGCGAACTCAAAATCTCAAACGTCAAATGTCAAAATGGTGGTAGCGGGAATGCGGTGGAGGTTTGCACTTGGCAATGCGGAAGTGGAATGATGGGCTATACACGTGTCGGAGTTGAAGTTGTCGTCCCTAAGTAGCCGAAACACCTTAGGAGACACAAGCCACAACTCAAACAAACTCAAACAACTATTGGGTTAAGTTGAGGTGGTTGAAGTGTATGGTGGGCAAGCCTATGTGGAAGTGGTGGTGGTGGTTGATGAAGAAGCAATCGTCCCTAAGTAGCCGAAACACCTTAGGAGACTCGAATCACTTCTAAAGCAACCTCTAATGCTATGGGAAACAAAATGGGTTAGGTTGCGGAAGTCGGTGGTGGTTATCACGGAGGATGTGGCTAAGCCCTAGGCAAAGATGCCAAAATTCACAAAATTTAATGGAGTCAAATTGTGTTGGTGGTATTTTTGTGGGAAGGGGATGTCAATAGCTTCAAAACGAGCTAAAGAACGTCAAAATCGGACTCGGATGAATTAGTTATGGACAAAGCGGTGAAATGGGAAAGCTGAAATGTACGGGGCCGGATATCCGGCTCGGGGCCGATTTCCGGGGTGAATGTCCAGAACCGAGCGATTTTGGTGCTCCAGGGCCCGTATGTCCGGCTTAGTCTTGATGTCCGCCGGATGGTCGGATGTCCTACCGAGGTCTTGATGTCCGGCTCGACGGATCCCGATCTCGTTTGGGGCGGAAATTTTCGAATTGGGGGCGGAAATTGATGATTTCAAGGTCAAAATTGGAGAGATTTCGTGGAGGAAAGATGGGGAAACTTGGGGGAATGCTAGATCCACTTGAAACCAAGCAAATCCACGGATCAAAATCAACAAAACATCATCAAAACTAACAAATCACAAAAACTTTTGGGGCTATTTTTGGTGAGGATTTTCGGATTCAGTACGAAATCAACAAAATCAAGCTAGAAAAAGAGGGGTAGGGGCTCTAAAAACGTGATCAACCTAAGCTCTGATCCATAGATGATGTAGGGCGGAACCCTACGTGGACGATCTTTCACGTTGGAGCGGATCCTACGGTGAATCACGAAGAACACGCGGAAGAACAAGAGGGAGACACGGGGAAAACGAGAGAGAATTCACTCCACCAACAAGGAATCGGTCACACTAATGCTAGATCAAAGAAGACAAAGAGAGATACATGATTCAAGGTCAACAAAGGACGATACAAACGGTAGCCGTTCTTCTCCGTGAGGAGGTCTTGATGATGGTCTTCTCCGCAAAGGGAGGTCTTGAATCCAAGGTGGATCGCCTTCGAAGAGGGGCCGCGGTCTCTCGTGGAGTAGATCCCAGTATGGATGAGCGAAGCTCTATCTATGAGCTAAATCAACGCTAACCCTAGAAAGAGGAGGGATCAAGTATATATAGTCTCGAGCGAAGGGGTACAAGGGACGAGTCCGGAGGCACCGTGACGCGGGGAGGCCGGACGTCCGGCGTCGGGCAGATGTCCGGTCTTCGCGAGGCGCCGGATGATCGGCTCTCAGCCCGGATGTCCGGCAGAGCGACTGCTTCAGCAGAACCGGGAGAGGGGCGCCGGATTTGGTCGGGAGCCGGATATCCGGGGCTTCGGGAGGCCGGATGTCCGGGCTGGGGCCGATGTCCGGCCGGTGGGTAACTGCCACCGGATCGGGAGAGGGTGCCGGATTTGGGCTTGAGGCGGATATCCGGCTCTCGGAGACGCCGGATGTCCGGCGGTTGGCCGGATGTCCGGGCTTTGGTGAGGCGCCGGATGTCCGGCCTCTGGCCGGATGTCCATTTCTTTCTTTCCAGCAACTCCGTCTTCTTCCGTCGTCGCTTCCATGCTTCCTTCCCTCGCGGATGGTGTAGTCGTTCCTTGGCGCTTGCACTCCTCCTTGACATCCGAGAAGCTCCGACAATACCTATGCATGCACACGGGGGAAGTGTCAAGTAGTATACCATCCTCGAAGGGGTTAAGTGAGCACGTGTAAAGGAGAAGATTCACCTTTGTGTATGTGAAGAAGAGGTCGCACGTGTCACTTGCCAAACGGACTCTTGACATGGTGATGACCGTAGGATGCTCGCATCACATCCCCAAGCCGCTCGGGCCTGACCTAGTGGCATGTATCTTCCTTGCGATTACTTAAGCCAGTATGATTTCCATGCTTAACCTACCTATGATTATTACCTGTTCGATCACCACCCATCATGGGGGCCGCGCGCCGGCCGTTTTTCTTCAGGACCCTTCGCGTGAGTAAGTTGAGCACGACACCTATGCTCGGGCCCGTCCCTGTAGTGTTGATAAATCCAACAGCTGAGCTCTGTCTGGCGGGCTGGCCCCATTCACGTCACCTCCTAGGGTCGTTGGTGCTTGGCTTTCTCACGCGATAACCTCAGGAGATTTGTTCGGCGCAGGTTGTCTGACCACCTCGCAGACCAAAGACAATGAACAAGAACCAAGACCAGCGCAACTCGCCTTGGGGTAGGGCCTCGTGAGTCCTGCGGCTGGCTCACGAGTGCCCAGACACCTCGTCTAGCCCCGCTGCAAGCCACGTGTCCCAGGGGCTGTCAGACACGCCCGGGGCTCTCTCAGAGAGGGAGCCCCCCTCCCACGCACAAGTGGAAGCACCATGCTCCGCGCTGGCTGTCGACACTGCTGAGGAGCGGCTATGCCCGTGCACAAGCAGAAGCACTATGCTCCGCGCTGGTGATAAACAACTGAGGGCGGCTTCACGGTTGTACCAACCTCAGGGAGCCCCAAAGCTCAGCGTCCGGCCTCACCGCAACGCCTCCCCTCAGGAGAGCCCCGCGAGGGGGCTGGGCACGGGGTCTGCGCTCGGGTCACGCCCAAGCGTACGCCACCCAACCAGGTCTCCCGGACCCGGTCGTCGCGCGCCCCTCCCGCGTCGGGCCTCGGCGAGGGCAAAGGTATGGAGATTGTTTGCATGTCAAGGGGGACTCCTGAGTATTGTGACTCAGGAGCCTAACTGGTCATGTAGCCCCTCACTCCTTGGTCCGTCCTGGTCTCCGGTCGATCCAATGGCGGTTGAGGTATGCGCGGGGCCGGGCTCTGCCGACGTAGAACGGTTAACCTATCCTGGCGTATCCTCCCTATAAGCTGTTTGCGCGTCAAGGGGGACTCCTGAGCATCGCGACTCAGGAGCCTACCTGGTCACGTAGCCCCTCACTCCTTGGTCCGTCCTGGTCTCCGGCCATTAGCGGTTGAGGTATCTGTGGGCCGGACTCTGCCGACGCAGAACACAAAGCAAATAGGAAGAAAATCGCAAAATCTCGAAGCAAATATTACAAGACATATTGTTCTCACAATATCAAACGGAAGTTTAACGTCTCCACGAGGCCTGATGCATGCTGCAGGAATGAAACAGGAAAGCAGCCGCAGGTCACCCCTGGACACCGCCATCGCCCGCAGAAGGTGCTCCTCCCTTGGTAGTGTTGCCTTCACCTGCACCGCCAGCCGCAGGATCGGTGGCATCGCCGGTCGAGGGCGCGAGGACGGCCGCTGAACTTCGTCGTGCCAGGGCCTCCACGACCTTTCGAGGCTCTGGCGGCAGCTACACAATGGTCATCAGCTACAGGCTCCAGCAGCTCGTCGAGACGAGCATTAGGGTCGCGAAGGTACGGATGGCTGAAGACATGCGTCAGCGCAGCTGAAGAAAGGACACGAGCCTCCGCCTCAGCCATGGGACCGAGGCCGTCCACGACTTCCTCAAGCGCCTTCACAAAGTGGGGAAACAGCTGAGCAGGGCCATCCTCATCGGTGGTGAGCGGCTTCTCCAGGCCCTTCTCGTACAGTGACTTCAGCGCCACGCTAGACCTCTTCTCAAGAAGCGAGAAGGCCACGCGGTCTTCGGCCAGGACCTTCGCCTTGGCGTGGAGATCGGCTTCCCTCGCCTTCGCCTTCTGCTCCAACTCCTCCAGTCGGCTGCACGCCGCGGCCTGCGCCTTCGCCAGCTCCCGCAGTTCGGCGTCACGGCCCTTGATGGCGTCCTCCCGAGCCTTCATCTCCTTCTCCTTCGCTTCGCGGCCACGTGCTTCTTTTGCGCGCTCGTCACACAGGCTCTTCAGCTCACCCTCCAGCTCTCGGCAGTGGTCGTGGGCGGCCTCAGCGTCCTTCAGCGCCGCCTCGCGATCGGTCGCAGCTCTGGCGGCGGCCTGCTTCTCCTTCTCGGAGGCTGCCGTAGCCTGGCTCAGCGACGCTCGTTACTCCGTCCTCCTGAGCCCCCGTCTTGGGCGTACAAGGGCAGCGGATACCCAAAAGGAGGCCGCTCGCACCAAGGCCTCGTCACCACCTGCATCGCCACTGTGTCGCGGCGGTGGACCGACCTCTTCTTCAGCGGAAGCAGTGCCGACACGTCGAGGGGAATCTTTCCCTTCTCCTCAGCTGAGAACCTTCAGATCGGCGCCATTGAAGTTGCTACTAGCAGCGGAGCGGAGGAAGAAGAAGCAAGCGGAATGGGAAGAAATGGGCGCTGGGGGCTCTGCCCCCTCCCTCATTTATAGTAGGAGAAGGCCAACCAGCGCCCCCAGGATCACAGCTAATGATGGTTTTCCTTGCATGTCACAGGGACTGGTCAAGTCGGGCAGTTGTCGAGGCAGCGTGGGGAAGGGGAGACGCCCACGTCCAATCAACCGCCACGTGTCGCCGAGGCCGCAGGTTATTGGGGCCCGCGGCGCACCGCACTTGACCTTTGGCTTCGCCTCGAAGCCAAGCCCGAGCGCGCCTTGGGCCCGGGGGCTACTGTCGGCGTTTTGGGAACGGGGGTCCCCAGACTTGCTGCTGCGGCCCTGCGTGGTTGTGCTAAGCAGCCCGTCTGTCATCGTCATCGACAAGGCATTCAAGACCCTCGCGAGGTGGACGACCCAAGACCTCCTCAGGAGCGGCCTCGCCAGGCAGGCTCACGAGGGGCGGAGAGATCAAGGCAAGGCAAACCTCGCGAGGCCCTTGTGACGTGAGCCATGGCGATTGAGACCAGGCGGGCGCCAGGCAGGCACCAGGGCGCGCATCGTTCTCGTTTCCTCTTTGGTGCTAAAGGGGCAAGCACAGTCGCGGAGTACCGAGGCATCAAGCGAAGGTTTCTATGTCGATGCAACAAGACCAAGACCAGCAGGACGGCAAGACGGAGATCACCATGGAGCCCAGGACGGCGTCACCACCAGGGCCTTTTGCAGGCGAAGACTACTTTTGTCAGGATAAGCTGTACTAGCTGTCCCCTTTTGAATTGGCCGTTGTTGGCTCCCTTCCCGCTCAATATTTGGGGAGAGGACCAGGGCCTATATAAGTAGAACTAGCCACCACAGTAGAAAACAACTCATTCAGAGGGATCTAGAGCCAACCCTTAGCCACACACCGAGCACAAGAACACCTCAACCTCAGGATGCTGTTCTTCCCTTGTACTGTTCATCATCAGCCCAAGAGGCAATCCACCACCACCACACTGGAGTAGGGTATTACACCACAATGGTGGCCCGAACGAGTATAAATCTCGTATCTTTTGTGTTGTGAGTTCGTCGAGTTCGTCCGCGAGATCTTAGCGAGCTAGGGTGTGGATCCGTAGGGAGGAAACCTTCGTGCGCACCCCAGTGTTTGAACCTTGAGGGTTTTGCCGGAACCCGTGATCCGACAAACACTGCTAGTTGGAATAGCTTCTACCCACTTAGTAACATAATAAACATCAACTAGAATATGTGTATACCCATTAGAGGAGGGAAAAGGTCCCACATAATCAAAGCCCCAAACATCAAATGGTTCAATAACAAGTGACTAATTCATAGGCATTTCCTGGCGTCTACTAATATTACCAATCCTTTGGCATTCATCACATGACTAGACAAACTTATGAGCATCCTTGAAGAGAGTGGGCCAGTAGAAATCGGATTGCAATACCTTGTGCAGTTCTATCTCCAGCATGGTGTCCTCCGTAAGAATCGGAGTGACACTTCCGTAGGATCTGTCCCTGTTCATGCTCAGGTACACAAAGTCTAATAACACCATCTACTTCTTCTTTATAAAGGTGTGGATCATCCCAAAAGTAATGTCTTAAATCATAGAGAAACTTTTTATTTGCTGGTATGTGAAACTAGGTGGTATAAATTTAGCAACAATATAGTTAGCATAATCAGCATACCATGGAGTATTACGAGAAGCATTTATGACATTTAATTGCTCATCAGGAAAGCTATCATCAATAGGTAGTGGGTCATCAAGAACATTTTCTAACCTAGACAAGTTGTCTGCAATGGGGTTCTCAGCTCCCTTTCTCTCAATAATATGCAAATCAAATTCTTATAGCAAGAGAACCCATCTAATAAGTCTAGGTTTAGCATCTTTATTTTCCATAAGATATTTAATAGCAGCATGATCAGTGTGAAAAGTTACTTTGGAATCAACAATATAAGGTCTAAACTTATCACAAGAAAAAACAACTGCTAAAAATTCTTTTTCAGTAGTAGCATAATTTCTTTGGGCACTGTCTAGAGTTTTACTGGCATACTGGATAACATTTAATTTCTTATCAACTCTTTGTCCTAGAACAGCACCAACAGCATAATCACTAGCATCACACATATTTCAAATGGTAAATTCCAATCAGGTGGTGGAACAATAGGCGCAGAAATCAAGGCTTTCTTAAGTATTTCAAATGCTTCTACACAATCATCATCAAAAACAAAAGGAACATATTTTTGTAAGAGATTTGTGAGAGGCCTAGAAATTTTAAAGAAGTCTTTAATGAACCTCCTATAGAAACCAGCATGACCAAGGAATCTTCTTATACCTTTGATATCTTTAGGACACGACATCTTTTCAATAGCATCTACTTTAGCTTTATCAACTTCAATACCTCTTTCGGAAATTTTATGCCCCAAGACAATACCTTCATTAACCATAAAGTGGCACTTCTCCCAATTCAAGACAAGATTAGTTTCTTCACATCTCTCAAAACTCGATCAAGGTTGCTTAAGCAATCATCAAAAGAAGTTCCGTAAACGGAGAAATAATCCATGAAAACCTCAACAATCTTTTCACAAAAGTCAGAGAATATAGCAGTCATACATCTTTGAAAGGTAGCAGGTGCATTGCATAAACCAAAAGGCATACATCTATAAGCAAATGTACCGAAAGGGCAAGTAAAAGTGGTTTTCTCTTGATCCTCTTTTGACAGATGTATTTGAGAGAAACCAGAATAACCTTCTAGAAAGCAAAAATGAGTATGTTTGGATAATCTTTCTAGCATTTGATCAATTAAAGGTAGAGGGTAATGATCTTTTCTAGTAGCTTTATTCAATTTGCAAAAATCAATTACCACTCTATATCCTGTAACAATTCTTTGAGGAATCAATTCATGATGAGGACATCAATACCATTGTTACATCCACAGCCCCTGCTGCTATACATACTGGACCAATTACTAGAGCTCGCGCACGCCAATTGAATTATCAGGTACTTTCGTTTCTTGGTAACGATTCCAATGTTCATGAGAATATGATGCTGCCTAAATTGGATACATTTGTTTTGCTTACAAATGAAGGGCCTACCATGGACAAGAAACATGAACCTTGGAGCAAGTTCAAGCATGGAGATGTTGGCATGCGCAAGGGAAGCAAGAACGGAGTTACAAGTGATGATTCCAGGACTTTGAAGCCACCCTAATGAGAGCATGAGGCCTTGGACGAAATATACAAGATGCCACTTCATAATATTCGTCCATAGGCTATTCTAGGTGCTCAGTCACCTTATTATTGGGCCAGGCCCATGTAATTTCAGAAATACTTAAGTGTAGGCTGTTTTTAGAGTCCGTATGTGTGGGGAAACAAGAGTTAGGGTTGGTTTCGGACCCTCCCTCAAGGGCCACGAAATTCCTCCTCTTTCTCCATATATACAGCCCTTAGGGCGTCGTTTAGACTTTGGGTTTTGTTTAGATTAAAAGTTCGCCATAGCTGCAACTTCGCGTGCATTTCGCTTGTGTTCAACGACTGCATAAAGGCGCCACGAACCCCACCTTGATCAATAAAGCTTTCATCTTATATTCGCAATATCCAGATTGCAATCTCAGTTTCTTGCTTGTTCTTCGTTTGCTCGCAGGAAATGCAGACCCTCGTGGTCGAGTTGATCGTGCTCGGCGTGGTCAATAACCTCTCGGAGTTGGTTTAGCGATTGCTAAGGCGCGACGTCCTCAAGACGTTCGTAGTCGGATCGTCAAAGTCGACTTCCTCCAAAGCGAAAACCAACATCTCATCGAAAGACGGGACACCTTTGCCTCTATCAAGTGGTATCAGATTTTCAGGTTGCTCGGTGAGATTTTACAGTTTTTCATAGATTAGATCGAAGTCTGTTTCTTCATACCTAAAGTCCACGAAAAAGCCACACAAAAAATTAGGGTTAGTTCATCATATCCGAACCAATCTGAGCCTTCGCATAATCTTTTTAGGGTTTTTGCTTTGTTGAATTTGCGGTTGCATAAATGCGTGTCAAGTTGCTGGTCTTAGAGTCTAGTCTTTTAGAGTTTCGAGTTCTGGTCATAAGTTGTCACGCCGCCGCCGCACCATCATCATCACCTTGCCATCTACCACCAATCCATATCCATATACCACCACCAATCCGTATCCATATGCCACCACCGCTACCATATACCACCACCGCTGCCATATACCACCACCATATATCCACCACCAATCCGAGTTCTTCTCATATTAGGTTTGTTTTCGAGATCCATCTAAATTCCGATTCGTGTCTCCTTGCCTGAGTAGGTTTCGGAAAAAAAAGAGTCTGGAAACCACCCTCCGTTTAGGCCCAAAATTTTCCGAAAACGCACTTGTCGAAAAAATTTTCTCGCTATCCTATTTTTAGGTGTTTCTAAGCGTATTGAGACAATCGCCATTATAGAAAGTTTTTTTGACCCGTTTCCAGCTTTTGGGTCCGGCAATGAATTTCTTTTTTTGGTCGAAAAAATTTCGTGCCCATCCCTGTCGATTTGACACAGGAAGAGTTTTGAGACACTCGCCATTATAGTGATTTTTCACAAAAAAAGGAGCGTAAAAAAAAAAGCAGCGCAAAAAAAAAAGAGCGAAAAAAATTCCAGAGTGTGCTTTTCCGTTGTTTCCGTGCAGCCGTGATTTTGTTAGTGTTCTAGGCTCGTGTCTCTAGCACGGTCTAGCCTAGGACCGACAAGATCTGCGTCGTTGAGCGTTTATTCAACTTTGCATCTCTGAATTGATTATTCTTGACCCTTTTGCTACCATATTATAAGCCTTCCCAGCTCCACATACATCTACATCGTGCGTTTGACTCTCCCCGTAATCGCTCTATCCAAGCTTTGAGAGTTTTGACTACATCGGTTGCCGATCACCGCTTTCTTCTTTGGGTAAGAACTGGTAAGAATTTGAGATTTGCTTGACGGATTTGTGACTGTCCACCACACCGCCACCACCACTTCCTAGTAGTCTGTCGAATCATATTCTTGTGTGTTTCTATTGCTGCTAACCATGGCAGGATCACAAGCCGATTTAGACCGACCGGGAGAACATGACAAACAAAGCGCTACATGATAAGTTTCAACAAATGATGAGTGGGCAGGTGGAAGATGTGCTTAATAGATTTGAAGAGGCCATGGAGAAGATAGATGGCATTGAGAAGGCGTTGAAACAAAGCTCGATAACAGGTTTAATGAATTGCTCGCGTCTACCACCACCACCACCGGCTGCACTGACGCACCTCTACAACAACAACAACGACTACCTCCACGTCATGAAGCAGCCCTTCGCCGAAGCGAGCCGTGTCCCTCTTCACCGCCAAGCTGCCGGTCATTGTTGATACTTCGTGGCTCCTGCTGGCGATGTGGAGGAGGATGATTATGTGAGAGAATACGAGGATGAGGTTGATCAACTTTAACTACGTGCAACCACCAAAGATCACAACCACCAGCACCACAACCACCCGGTCGTCCACATGCAAATAATGGCAATGTTAGGGCTCCCCCTCAGGTACGAGATCATGACCATCTCCCTAAACTGAAGTTGAATATTCCACCATTTGAGGGTAGATATGTTCCTGATATATATCTTACTTGGGAGTTAGAAACTGAACAACGATTTACATGTTTACAATATCCTGAGGAGAGACGTGTTCCGCTGCTGTTTGTGCTTTCACTAGCTTTGCATGTGTTTGGTGGTCTGAACATTGTAGATTATATCATGTTCCAAACTACTTGGACTGCTTTGAAAACTGCTATGCGTACTAGTTGGGTTCCACCATATTATCAACGTGAATTACTTCAAAAATTGCAGCGCTTAAGACAAGGAAAAATTCGGTAGAAGAATATTATCGTGAATTACAAACTGGCTTGATTAGATGTGGTATTGTTGAGGAGAATGAAGCTATGCTTGCACGCTTTTGGGTGGATTAAATAGAGATATTCAGACCATTCTAGACTACAAGGATTATACTAATATCACTCGATTATTCCATCTTGCTTGTAAAGTCGAACGTGAGGTGCAGGATCGGCTGTGCGCTATGGCGCGGACTAACTTTTCGCAGGTCGGCCTTCATCATGGACACCACGTGCATCATCTACTTCCACACGCTCTACTACACGGCACCTCCGCCGGTCGCCACCTCCAACCGTGATACAAGAAAGCAGGCACAACCACCACTATACGCCAAGAGCGCACTTCTTGAGCCTACAGAGCTCTTCTTCTTCCATGGCGTCAACAGGGCACACAAGTGATACTATTTGTCGTCGTTGTAAGGGAAGAGGACATTTTGCCAGAGAATGCCAATCTCAGCGTGTGATGATTGCTACTGAGGATGGTGGGTATGAGTCCGCTAGTGACTATGATGAAGAGACTTTGGCTCTTATTACACATGAAGAACATGGTGGAGATGATTACTGATCATGAGACGCAATACATGGCTGCCAAGATGCTTGTGTATGAATGTTTAGTTGCTCAACGTGTTTTGAGTGTGCAAAGTTACACAAGCCGAGCAAAATCAGAGGCATAACTTGTTCCATACAAAGGGAGTTGTGAAGGAACGTTCTATTCAGCGTCATCATAGATGGAGGGAGCTGCAACAACTTGGCTAGCATGGATATGGTGGAGAAGCTTTCTCTCACCACAAGACCACATCCACATCCTTACTACATCCAATGGTTCAACAACAACAGCGGCAAGGTTAAGGTAACACGTCGCTCGTGTGTATTTTAGTATCTCTACATATGCTGATTATGTTGATTTTGATGTGGTACCTATGCAAGCATGTTCCTTATTACTTGGTAGACCATGGCAATTTGATAAAAATTCTGTACACCATGGTAGAAACAATCAGTATACTCTTGGTCACAAGGATAAAAATATTACTTTGCTTCCTATGACTCCTGATTCAATTTTGAAAGATTATATTAATAGAGCTAATAAAGCAAAACAGGAGAAAAATAAGAGTGAAAATCAGATTGTGGCAAAAGAATTTGAGCAACAAATGAAGCCTAATAATAAACCATCTAATGTTGCTTCTAAAATTAAAACTGAAAAGTGCATGTTTACTTGCCACCAAATCTGATATTGAGGAGCTAGATTCTAGCAAATCTGTTTGCTATGCTTTTGTGTGCAAAGAGGCATTATTTTCATTCGAGGACGTGCCTTCCTCTTTTGCCCCCCGCCGTCACTAACATTTTGCAGAGTTCACGACGTCTTCCCACAAGACGTGCCACCGGATTACCACCTATTCGAGGGATTGAGCATCAAATTGACTTAATTCCGGTGCATCGCTGCCCAACCGTGCACCATACCGTACCAATCCAGAGGAGATGAAGGAGATTATGCGTCAAGTACGTGAGCTGCTCGACAAAGGTTATATACGAATCTCTTAGTCCTTGTGTTGTTCCTATTATACTAGTGCCTAAAAAGGATGGTACGTCACAGATGTGTGTTGATTGTAGAGGCATTAATAATATTACTATTCGTTATCGCCATCCTATTCCTAGGCTAGATGATATGCTTGATGAATTGAGTGGCTCTACAATATTCTCCAAAGTTGATTTGCGTAGTGGATACCATCAAATTCGTATGAAATTGGGAGATGAATGGAAAACAGCATTTAAAACTAAGTTTGGTTTATATGAGTGGTTAGTCATGCCTTTTGGGTTAACTAATGCACCTAGTACTTTCATGAGACTAATGAACGAAGTTTTACGTGCTTTCATTGGACGATTTGTGGTAGTCTATTTTGATGATATACTGATTTATAGCAAATCTTTGGAAGAACATTTGGAACATTTACGTGCTGTTTTTAATGCTCTACGTGATGCACGTTTGTTTGGTAACCTTGGGAAGTGCACCTTTTGCACCGACCGAGTATCTTTTCTTGGCTATGTTGTTACACCACAGGGAATTGAAGTTGATAAAGCCAAGATTGAAGCTATTGAGAGTTGGCTGCAGCCCAGAACTAGTTTTCTTGGACTCGCTGGTTTCTATAGGCGTTTTGTGAGAGACTTTAGCACCATTGCTGCACCTCTCAATGAACTTACAAAGAAGGATGTGCCTTTTGTTTGGGGTACCGCATGTGAAGAAGCCTTCACGGTATTGAAAGATAAGTTGACACATGCTCCTTTACTCCAACTTCCTGACTTTAATAAGAATTTTGAGCTTGAATGTGATGCTAGTGGAATTGGATTAGGAGGTGTGTTATTACAAGATGGCAAACATGTTGCATACTTTTCTGAAAAATTGAGTGGGCCTAGTCTAAACTATTCTACTTATGACAAAGAATTATATGCTCTTGTTCGGACTTTAGAGACATGGCAACATTATTTATGGCCCAAAGAATTTGTTATACATTCTGATCATGAATCTTTGAAACATATTAAAAGTCAAGCTAAACTGAATCGTAGACATGCTAAATGGGTTGAATTCATTGAGACTTTCCCTTATGTCATTAAACACAAGAAGGGTAAAGAAAATGTTATTGCTGATGCTTTGTCTCGTTGCTATACTATGCTTTCACAACTTGACTTCAAAATATTTCGTTATTAAGGATGGTTTTGTGTTCCGTGCTAACAAGCTATGCATTCCTGCTAGCTCTGTTCGTCTTTTGTTGTTGCAGGAGGCGCATGGAGGAGGATTAATGGGACACTTTGGCGTGAAGAAGACGGAGGATATACTTGCTACACATTTCTTTTGGCCAAAGATGAGACGGGATGTTGAGCGTTTTGTTGCTCGCTGCACTACATGTCAAAAAGCTAAGTCACGACTCAATCCTCATGGTTTATATATGCCTTTGCCTGTACTTAGTGTTCCTTGGGAGGATAGATCTATGGACTTTGTTTTAGGTTTACCTCGAACAAAGAAGGGAGGGATAGCATATTTGTTGTCGTGGATAGATTCTAAAATGGCACACTTTATACCATGTCATAAAAGCGATGATCTTTGTTAATGTTGCTGATTTGTTCTTTCGTGAAATTATTCGCTTGCATGGTGTGCCAAATACTATTGTTTCAGATCGTGATACTAAATTTCTTAGCCACTTTTGGAGATGTTTATGGGCTAAGTTGGGGACTAAACTGCTTTTTAGTACTACTTGTCACCCCCAAACCGATGGATAAACTGAAGTAGTCAATAGAACATTGTCTACTATGCTTAGGGCTGTTTTGAAGAATAATAAGAAAATGTGGGAAGAATGCTTGCCTCATATTGAATTTGCTTATAATCGCTCATTGCATTCTACTACTAAGATGTGCCCTTTTGAAATTGTGTATGGCTTCCTACCTCGTGCACCTATTGATTTGTTGCCTCTTCCATCTTCGGAGAAGGTTAATTTTGATGCTAAAGAACGTCTTGAATTGATTTTAAAAATGCATGAGTTAACTAAGGAAAACATTGAGCGTATGAATGCTAAATATAAACTTGCCGGAGATAAGGGTAGAAAACATGTTGTCTTTGCACCGAGATCTTGTTTGGTTACATTTATGCGTAAGGATAGGTTTCCTAATTTGCGCAAATCAAAGCTAATGCCACGTCTTTGATGGTCCATTTAAGGTGTTAGAGAAAATAAATGATAATGCATATAAACTTGAGCTGCCTGCAAATTTTGGGGTTAGTCCCACTTTTAACATTGCAGATTTGAAGCCTTATTTGGGTGAGGAAGATGAGTTTCCGTCGAGGACGACTTCATTTCAAGAAGGGGAGGATGATGAGGACATCAATACCATTGTTACATCCACAGCCCCTGCTGTTATACATACTGGACCAATTACTAGAGCTCGCTACGCCAATTGAATTATCGTGTACTTTCGCTTTCTTGGTAACGATTCCAATGTTCATGAGAATATGATGCTGCCTAAATTGGATACATTTGTTTTGCTTACAAATGAAGGGCCTACCATGGACAAGAAACATGAACCTTGGAGCAAGTTCAAGCATGGAGATGTTGGCATGCGCAAGGGAAGCAAGAACGGAGTTACAAGTGATGATTCCAGGACTTTGAAGCCACCCTAATGAGAGCATGAGGCCTTGGACGAAATATACAAGATGCCACTTCATAATATTCGTCCATAGGCTATTCTAGGTGCTGCGTCACCTTATTATTGGGCCAGGCCCATGTAATTTCGAAATACTTAAGTGTAGGCTGTTTTTAGAGTCCGTATGTATGGGGAAACAAGAGTTAGGGTAGGTTTCGGACCCCTCCCTCAAGGGCCACGAAATTCCCTCCTCTTTCTCCATATATACAGCCCTTAGGGCGTCGTTTAGACTTTGGGTTTTGTTTAGATTAAAAGTTCGCCATAGCTGCAACTTCACAGATTGCCGTTTGTGTTCAACGACTGCATAAAGGCGCCACAGAACCCCACCTTGATCAATAAAGCTTTCATCTTATATTCGCAATATCCAGATTGCAATATCGGTTTCTTGCTTGTTCTTCGTTTGCTCGCAGGAAATGCAGACCCTCGTGGTCAGGTTGATCGTGCTCGGCGTGGTCAATAACCTCTCGGAGTTGGTTTAGCGATTGCTAAGGCGCGACGTCCTCGCACGTTCGTAGTCGGATCGTCAAAGTCGACTTCCTCCAAAGCGAAAACCAACATCTCATCGAAAGACGGGACACCTTTGCCTCTATCAATTCATTCTTATCATTAGGAACAACGGTAATACTTCCTTTCTTAGGGACACAATGAATAGGGCTCACCCATTGACTATCGGCAATAGGATAAATTATACCTGCCTCCAGAAGCTTTAGTATCTCATTCCTTACCACTTCTTTCATCTTAGGATTTAACCATCGTTGATGATCAACAACTCGTTTAGCATCTTTCTCCAAATTTATTTTGTGCTGACATAAAGTGGGACTAATGCCCTTAAGATCATCAAGTGTATATCCAGTAGCGGCATGGTGATTCTTCAGAGTTTTCAATAATTTCTTTTCTTCATGCTCCGAAGGTTAGCACTAATAATAACAGGATATATCTTCTTTTCATCAAGATAAGCATATTTTTAGAGTATCGTAATTGTTTAAGCTCAAACACGGATCACCCTTAGGTGGAGGAGGATCCCCAAGGATTTCAACAGGCAAATTGTGTTTCAAAATAGGCCCTTGCTTAAAGAATACTTCATCTATTTTTCTTCTTTCATTCATAGACAGATCATTCTCATGGTCTAGCGAATATTGTTCTAGAGGATCATCAGGAGTCACGGCAATAGAAGCAACACCAATAATTTCATCTTTACTAGGCAATTCTTTATCATAGGGTTGTCTACAAAATTTAGAGAAATTAAAATCATGAGACATATTTCCTAAACCAACAGTAACAGTATCTTTCTCACAGTCTATCTTAGCACTAATGGTATTCAAGAAAGGTCTACCAAATATAATGGGACAAAAATTATCTCGTGGGGAAGCAATGACAAGAAAATCAGTAGGATATTTTATCTTCCTAGACAAGACTTTAATATCTCTAGCGATCCCAATTGCTGATATAGTATCTCTATTAGCGAGCTTAACAGTAACATCAATATCTTCTATCTCAGCAGGTGCAATGTCATTCATAATTTATTTATATAAGGTATAAGGAATTGCACTCACACTAGCACCCACATCACATAAGCCATGATAACAATGATCTCCTATTTTAATAGAAACAACATGCATGCCAACAACAGGTCTATGTTTATCTTTAGTATCAGGTTTAGCAATTCTAGCAGCTCCATCACAGAAATAAATAACATGCCCATCTATATTATCCACCAAGAGATCTTTAACCATAGCAATACTAGGTTCAACTTTAATTTTCGTAGAGGGTTTGGGTGTTCTAATATTACTTTTGTTGACCACAGTTGAAGCTTTAGCATGATCCTTTATTCTAAAAGGGAAATGTGGTTTCTCAATATAAGCAGCAGGAGCAATAGGATCAACATTATAAATAATAGTTTCTACTTCAACTTTAACAGGTTCAGCTACTTTAACTTCAATGGGAGGATGATATTTAAACCACTTCTCCTTAGGGAGATCAACATGAGTAGCAAAAGATTCACAAAAAGAAGCTACTATCTCAGAGTCAAGTCCATATTTAGTGCTAAAATCACGAAAAGCATCGGTATCCATAAAAGATTTAACACAATCGAACTTAAGATTGATACCTGACTCCTTACCTTTGTCGAGATCCCAATCTTCAGAGTTGCGTTTAATTCTTTCCAATAAATCCCATTTGAATCCAATATCCTTCTTCATATAGGAACCAGTACAAGAAGTATCGAGCATGGATCGATCATTATGAGAAAGCCAAGCATAAATTTTTTGAATAATAATTTCTCTTGAGAGCTCATGATTGGGGCATGAATATAACATTGACTTAAGCCTCCCCCAAGCTTGAGTGATACTTTCTCCTTCACGAGGCCACAAATTATATATAATTCATCACGATGAACCAGATGCATAGGATAAAACTTCTGATGAAATTCCAATTTCAATCAATTGTAGTTCCATGATCCAATATCATCCAATAGCCTATACCATGTCAATGCCTTTTCCTTCAAAGATAAAGGGAAGACCTTCTTCTTGACAACATCCTCGAGCATACCTGCAAGCTTAAATAATCCACAAACTTCATCCACATATATTTGGTGCATATCGGGATGTAATGTTCCATCTCCAGCATAAGGATTAGCTAGCGGTTTCTCTATCATACCCGAAGGAATTTCATAATAAATATTTTCAGTAGGTGCAGTAGGTTGAGGAGCAACTCTTGCTCTTCCGGTCGAGGTGAAGATACCCCGAACAAGCCCCTCAAAGGAGTAAATTTCGGCACACTATATAAATGTTTCCTTACCAAATTCCACTTACCAAAGGCACTTCACTCCTCGGCAACGACGATAGAAAAGAGTCTGATGACCCACAAGCATAGGTGATCTATCATAGTCCTTTCGATAAGTAAGAGAGTTGAACCTAACGAGGAGCAGAAGGAAATGACAAGCGGTTTTCAGCAAGGTATTCTCTGCAAGCACTTAAATTATCGGTAACAGATAGTTTCGTAGTAAGATAAATCGTAACGGGTAACAAGTAATAAAAGTAAACAAGGTGCAGCAAGGTGGCCCAGTCCTTTTTGTAGCAAAGGACAAGCCTGGACAAACTCTTATATAAAGCAAAGCGCTCCCGAGGACACATGGGAATTGTTGTCAAGTTAGTTTTCATCATGCTCATATGATTCGCGTTCGTTACTTTGATAATTTGATATGTGAGTGGACGGGTGCTTGGGTGCTGCCCTTCCTTGGACAAGCCTCCCACTTATGATTAACCGCTCTTGCAAGCATCTACAACTATGAAAGAAGAATTAAGATAAATCTAACCATAGCATGAAACATATGGATCCAAATCAGCCCCTTATGAAGCAACACATAAACCAGGGTTTAAGCTTCTGTCACTCTAGCAACCCATCATCTACTTATTACTTACCAATGCCTTCCCCTAGGCCCAAATAATGGTGAAGTGTCATGTAGTCGACGTTCACATAACACCACTAGAGGAAAAACAACATACATCTCATCAAAATATCGAACGAATAGCAAATTCACATGATTAGTTATAACAAGACTCCTACCATGTCCTCAGGAACAAACGTAACTACTCACAAAGCATATTCATAATCATAATTAGAGGAGTATTAATTATCATTAAGGATCTGCACATATGATCTTCCACCAAATAAACCAACTAGCATCAACTACAAGAGTAATCAACACTACTAGCAACCCACAGGTACCAATCTGAGGTTTTGGCACCAAGATCGAATATAAGAGATGAACTAGGGTTTGAGAGGAGATGGTGCCGGTGAAGATGTTGTTGGAGATTGACCCCTCTCGATTAGAGGATCGTTGGTAATGACGATGGCTTCGATTTCCCCCTCCCGGAGGGATGTTTCCCCGGCAGAACAGCTCCGCCGAAGCCCAAGATTGGTTCTACCCAGGTTCCGCCTCGAGACGGCGACGCTTCGTCCAGAAAGCTTCCTTCTGATTTTTTCAGGGTAAAAGACACCATATAGCCAAAGATGGGCACCGAAGGCCTGCCAGGGGGCCCACAAGGTCGGGGCCGCACCCAGGGGGTAGGGCGCGCCTCCCACCCCTGTGGCTGGTGGCCCCCCTCTGGTCCTTTCTTCGCCCAATATTTTTTATATATTTCAAAAACATGCTTCGTGAAGTTTCGTGACTTTTGGAGTTGTGCGTAATAGATCTCTAATATTTGCTCCTTTACCGGTCCGAATTCAGTACCAAGCATTCTCCCTCTTCATCTAAACCTTATAAAATAAGAGAGAAAACGCCTAAGTATTGTGATATAATGTGTAATAACAGCCCATAATGCAATAAATATCAACATAAAAGCGTGATGCAAAATGGATGTATCAGTATGTACTACTTGTCCCCCTTCAAAATTGGCCACGGTGGGATCCCTTCCCGCCTTCGCTTGGAGGAAGAGGATCAAGGCCACTATAAATATAGCTTAGCCACCAATTTGGAAGAGGATCAGGGAGAGACCTGACTAGCTCACACCCACACTTGAGCAGACCTCGTGAGGTTGTTCTTCCCTTGTACTAGTTCATCCTCAGCCCCTCGCGAGGCTAATCCACCACAAAGTAGGAGTAGGATATTACACCGCAAGGTGGCCCGAACCTAGGTAAACTGTTGTGTCCCTTTTCTTTCTTGTTTATCGTGCTAGGCCGTGGGGGCAATGAACTGGTTCGCTGGAGAGGTTGAGTTCTTCGCACACGCCCCAGAGTTCGAACCTTTCTTGGGTCTGCGGAGCCTTGAATATGACATGGATGAAGAGGACCGGCGAAAAGGATCGTCGGAAGTCTACAGGACCTGGACATCTGTCCCTTGAGAACAGCAATAGCAGCAACCCAGCAGCACAGAAGCTACAGGGCTCGGACATCTGGCCTGGCCCCGAGATCTGGCCCGACAACCCCTGACATCCGGCGCCAGCCTGGAAATCCGGCCCGTCCTGTCCAGAGAGCAGCTAAACACCATCGAAGCCCAGACATCCGGCCCTGTCCGCGCATAGTATAATGGGCCTCCAACCCATGTATCCCTCCAGCTCGTCCCAACATGTACTAGCACTATAAATGGACCTCTTCCCTCTCCATCTAGGGTTAGCAAATGAATATCTCATTAGAGATAGAATTTTGCTCATCCACTTATCCCCTACTTCTATGGAGATCGAGACCTTCTAGGAGAAGATCCCCCAAGTGGATTCAAGACCCCCCTTGGTGGGAAGATCCTCCAAAGATTCAAGATCTCTTTCCTCACAGATTGAGTTGAACTAGTTACCGTGTATCCTCCTTGTTGACTTGAATCGTGTATTTCCCCTTTGTGTATGTGGATTTAGCACATGTGTGATTGGATCTCGTTGATTTGAGTGTTTTCCTCTCTTGTGTTCTTCATCTTCTTTAGGAATTCCCCTCGAAATCGTGAAAGATCGGTCATTAGGATTCCACCCTATATCAAATGGTCTCTAAAATTGTCGAATTAATAACACTGGGTAGAACAATTGCTGAGGACCCAAGGTACTGACCATGTTCATCCCTACATACTGCTGCTGTAGCTCCAACACATTCATCATAGGACAAACCTCCATCTACATAGATTTTAACGTGTCCACTAGATCATGATGGTGCGTGTTGCCGCACCCCTCTATTTTGCCGACAAAATAATAGAAGTTCTATAAATTTTGACTAAATTGTGAAGCATAACTAACCAATATAATGGAAAATAATGGAGAAATAATCTGGTGAAAAATGAAGGTTTTGCACACCATGTTTGGTTCCATTTACATGGGACATTCAATATGGATCAGTATATGAAACAAAAAATAAATTAGAGCATTTTAAGTATGAAATCTGAAATAAATTAAGGAACATCTGAGAGTTTCACACATCAAGGAAAGTGCAAGCAAAAAATACGTCCACAATGTTGCTTACAAAAGAAAACCAAAGGTGCCACAAGGATGTAAATTATGGGCTTAGATTATATCAGCTAAAATGTTATTCAACATCATAATACATGTACACTTGTCTGGAAATGAGAGAAAACTGAAACATGTTCATACAGATTACTAAATAAATCTGCTTAGCTGAATCAAAATTTCTCCTGCAAAAACAATATCATGCATGGACGAATCAACTGAAGTGATGAATTTGACACATATGACAACACAGCCAGCTAGACAAATGCTTTTTAAGATGGACTGTTAGAAGACACCTTTGATGACAATTTTAATGATTCAAACAGGGAAGATTTCTCATGCAATGCATCCTCTCTTGAGAAGTTATTTGGATACTCCCATGCTTTTCTATCTATACCTGATTTCTTCATATTTCTATCTATACATGGTTTCTTCATATTAGCTTGATCAGGTCACACTGTAATTTTCCCTGATATTGTTGACTTTGTTTTTCCCATCGTATATCTGCATGCATCTGCAGAAACAAGTTGGATTTAGCTTTGGTGATAACTTCAAATATTGTGCACATGTTATAGACTCAAGTAAACGTCATTCATTCTAATGATAGATGCAGATTTGCTTATACCAGGCAATCAACCAATAAGACTTGCTTCACCTACAACAAAATATGGGAGCTCACCACTATATCAATTTCTGTTATTCTTCATTTGATTGCATCACGAATCGGACAACCAACTCAGGTTGCCAAAATGTAATAACCCGGAATACCATCATCCCTAATCTCACACCGGACTCTCACAAACCCAGCAAAAACCATAATCACCCATATTTCCATCGTGCCCAATCTCACAAAAGATATTCTCAGAAACCAACAAAGCATCAAGCAATATCTTTAGTAAGTAAATTTGATGTAAATGAAAATTCGCGAACATGATCTAAAATGAACAATACTACTCTCGAAGGAGCCGAGAAACATGACCTTAACAAATTTGGACATAAGGATAGCATGCAGATATGTCAAGTTGTAGAATAACATCGAGAAAAATAAGAAGTGAAATTTGTATAGGCGTGAAAAATGGATAGGTTATATATATATATATATATATATATATATATATATATATATATATATATATATATATATATATATATATGGATTGAACAAAGTGATGTGTGCAAAATATAAATTAGTACACATGCATGTAAGTAGTCACAAATATCACAATGTTAGTCAACAGGTCAACCAACAGAAGCACGTGTCAAATTCCTTGAGAAGGACTTTGAAAGAACATTGAAACTTTACTTGACAAATTTTCTTATTTGGAGTATGCTAGTTACACAAAATGCCTGATTCAGCCACTCAGAGTTTTGATTATATCTAAGTCTGCTATTGGAGGATCTTGATAAGGATCATACAAAAGTGCTAATTTTATACGAAATTCCTTCGGTGCTATTAAAAAAAATTAGGAATTTCTTTTAGAATACATTGAGAAACTAATGTTACCTAAAATGCAGAACAACCATCTGCCACCTTTGAGAATGTTCGTATTTGAGCCAAATCATAGTATAGCGGCTCCCCTATCAAGAAAAAGGGAGTTCTTCGATTGATTAATTGCAATAGAACTACTACAAAGAATATTGTTAACGGATGGATCACAGAATTTGAGGTTCCCCTGGAAAAATAATTCAACAAATTAGTACTATATATTTCTTGTACTTCTACATCTCTCAGCAGATATAAGTGGACCTCTCCTTTATTTCTTGTGTGTTCGCTCTTGCATATGTGCGATACTTACTTTGTTATTGCTAGAACAATCATACGCTTAACTACTGAAAAGAGCAGAGCACATCAGGAGAGAAGGACCCCTTTCCCAGTGAAGAGAAGGAGAAAACCTAGGGGAGCAAAGGGCCCATGCCGCATGCACGAGGATGATTTCACTGCCGATCTGAATCGGTGCAGCATCAGTTGTTTGACAGATGAGCTACCTCTCTCACTCGGTCATCACCGGATTTTACCCCAGCACTCGCGGGAGAAGAGAGGGAAGTGGAGGGGCCAAACGAGAGTGTGGATGTCCTAGATCTGCAGCAAGGTTGAAGACGGATGGGCAACCTGGTTAAGAGCAATGGCTATGGAGGTGCTATTTTCCAAGGAAGAAGGGAAGGAGCCACTGGGATGGACGGGACGGGGGACGGTGGCGGTGCAGCACCGACGAACAAGTCGGTAGGTCTACGATACAGCTGGATGAGAAAAGAAAAGGATTAGCGGGTTGTGACTAGGCCTTCCATCTCTGCGGCCCAGTTATAGAGAGAAATCAGGGCTCATTCTGCGGAGCAGTGGCCCGCGAAACGACCTTTAGAGGGTGCACGACTTGCAATCCTACGCGTACGTACACCCATCCAACGGCGGAGAGCTCTAAATCGCTGTGGAGGCTCCTAGCTCGCCCCATTATACTATTTCTTAACTAGGTAGAAAGTGTGAGTTGTCAGCACTCAAAGAAAGCTATGCCGGTATAGTCATGTTCAATCCATTTATACAACCACTGAAGCATTTCAAGTCTAAAGAATTGCAAACACAAAAAAAGTTCATAAGAACATGGTACTCCTTCAAGGAAGAGTTGTCATGATATGCAGGCAAAAGACATTGCAAAAACCGATCACTACAGAGCAAGAGCCTATGCACCAGTTCAGAACACATAAAATGGCAATAGATAATTTAACATTAAGAAAAAACATGCAACACCATCGCTCAAACCCAGCATCCAATTCTCTCATTTCAAAGCTTAAATAAAAGACTGCATGAATTATCGATAGTTGTACAGATCCAGCATGAATAAATCCTTGTCTAATCCAACATTCGCTCAATAAACAAAAAAGCGTTGGAGAGATAGCATAGAGAGGCATCATCAACAGTTGAGGCATAGATGACAAAACTCCTTCAACATGGTTATGTATGCTCGCCTTTGAGCAATGCCATCCACATCTATGTATCCTAGATGTTGGGGATGATAAAGCAATTAGATTTGGACATTCAAAGGCATATCCACATTTAAAACATAAAATAGGCTAGCCAACTCCCCTCCAGAAGGCTCTCCCGATTGGGCCTTCGTGGGCCATCGGATCTGGCTCTCGGACACGCCTGAGCCGTTGGATCTTCACGGCGGTTAAATCAGTTTTCACCTCACGATCGTTTTTCACTGGCCAATGACGGGTCGGCTCACGCGGCACGCTGGTTGGCTGGGTCGCCTATTTCCGCATGCAGGCCATTTTTCCCAATCCCCACCACGCTCCGCACCCAATCCCCGTCTCCCTGGCCCCAGCCCCCACCGGACAAACCCTAGCCTCACCAAGCCCCACATCTGGCGCTCCTCCCTCCTCCATCCTCGTTAGCCGCCGCCGCCGCCGTTCTGCCTCCCTCCTCTCTCCCCTACAACCACGTCGCCGGGAGGAAGCCGCCGTTCGTGGCGCCATGCCGCTGCCGGGGTGTTGCGCACGCTTCGTTCCCCACAGCCCCTCCCTCATCCTCGCTCATCACCGCCGCTGCCTGCTACTCCCGGGGCGGCCGAGTGCCAACGGTGCGGCAATGGCTGTTCCAGGAGGCGAGGGCGAGGGCGCGGGCGTTGGGCGCGTGGACAAGGAGGAGGAGTCAACTTGAGGGAGGAGATGAGAGAGGTGAGGTTGGCGGCGATTGCGAGTGGAGGAGTCCTGAGGCAATCGACGATTTTTAGGGTGGTCGGCGACCTACATGCCCTCTGCAACGGTGAGCTCTCCTTTCCCCGACTACGCTCCTCTCTCACATCAGATCGGATCGGACCCCTGATTTCTTTTTTTGTTCGATTCAGTCCGTAGCAGCAGCAGGCGACCTGCAGCAGCTCCTTCCTACCTTCCATGGACGAGCTCTTTGGAGACGCCGTCCAGCCCGACCACGGCCACGACTACCCCACGCACAAGGTCCCTTCCTGCTCCCCCACCTTCTTCCATGGATCAAGACGCTACATATACTGCTGCTGCTGTTTTTCAAATGAATGAACGAAACTTGCTTCCTTATTTCTAGAGGAAGGTTGATTCATTTGTCAAATTCATTCCACCGAAGCCGCCCAGAAAGGTAGTTACAGTGAATTGATGTTCGCACTGAGGCCGGAGGCGAGAGGTGAGGGCACGGAGGTCGGTGGCAAGTGCTCAGGAGAGAAGAGGAAGGCGGCGGCGCTGGGCTGTGGCTGCGGTTTACACGAGAGGGAGGTGACCCGCCCAGAAAGGTAGTTACAGTGAATTGATGTTCATATGAACCTCAATGATGTGAACTTTTTATTAGATCTGAGTTGCAATCCTCAATTTTTTTCGGTTTGAGTAGCAATGCTCCTGCTCTACTAGCTATGACATTTTCCATGATTTTTCTTCTAATATCGTATAGCGTTCATGCTTGTGGGTTCAACTTGTGATTTCTGCCATATTTATGGAGGGGGAGGACGCCAACTACTAGGAGAAGGATCAGTTTAGCAAGTACAGGATGTAATTCTCTTATGATTATGGGTAGATGCCTCCTTTATTTAGTTACCAGAGTTGTTCACTATTGAATATGCAAATTCAGCATCCTTTATATAATGGGATCTTATGAACTCTTTTTGAAGATTACTGAGAAGCGCAACCTTTTGATCTTCGAGAACCGCAAGTTTGCTGACATTGAAAACACATTCATTATGCAAGACGAATGGTGAGAAATGTGTTATTCCCTATCCTTCCATTCTATTTGCATATTCGCGCAGTATGCCTAGTTTTTTTCCTTTCAAGATGAATATTCTACACATGAGAGCAATATACTTGTTATTATTGATGCTCATATAATTCCTGGACTGGAATTGTTGATGGCTTGAGGCTTAAAGTATGTTATGTGTTGCATACCTAATAAATATTAGCAAGCTAATGTTGCAGCTTGACAGATGCTGTGATAACTTCTCCTTTTTCTGTTTGTTAATATCCACTTCGAACTGAGCAGCCATGATCCGGATTTCCTCTATGTAGCTATGAGATGCATGCAGTTTGTTATTGTGTATCGTGTGCTAAAACATTGATTATTTGACAATGAACACATGGAAATGCCTTAACCATTCAACTTGCCTAGCTCAGTATTTTAACCAATAGAGAAGTTTTTTTTGTTGCTTCCCCTTTTGTTAGATATTTTGCTTTTTGTATGTTGAGGGGAGATGGATATGGCCTCAGGACTAAACACACAGACCACATGAAGTGATCTGATGGTAGGTGAAGTATTTTTTATTGGCAATGCTAATGTCTGGACCAGCTCAATGGTTTTAACTCTATGATATTCAGTTTAGCATATCACATGTACAAATGCATATATACAAATTGTGGTAGGCAACTCACTATTTAGACGACGCGACTATTCTCTTTGATAAGGAGAGTCCCACCATACTCATGTGAGAGTTAGGCGTGGTAGTGGGTAGTGTTTTCTCATCATCCATTATGTGTTTCTTCCGCTCTAGCTCGAAGTTGCTTAGTTAGATAATGATTCGCAAATTCCAGCATTGCATGTTGCCTGACACTTTTGCATTAGCGTTGAATTGCAGCCTGCATTTTTGCAGCCCGCGAGGCGTGTAAATGTTGGACTATTGTTTCTCCGCTGATCCACATGTTTCGCCACAAAGACAGTACTCTGTGTGTGTGTGATCTCTCGAATTAGTTTTTATGTTTCTCTGTGTTGAGTACTTTTGTAATCTCCATGGGTGTGTTTCGTATTTTCTATGTATCCTCTGTCATTCTTTTAAGTGTTTAATGTTTTCTTTTGTAGTTTTTGATATTTAGGTGCAGTCACGTTTCATTTGTCGCAGACCTGCACCCGTTAGGAAAATCATAGTTTCATTTCGATCATGTTTCTTTAAGTTGTTCAAAGGTTTGTTCATTATGTAGTAGAGTAAGCGATTACATTTTGTCCATCGCTTAAATCACTCATGTCACATTCAGTTGATTGATTAGGTTTAGTTTTGTTCCTTCCTCTTTGTTCCTTCAGCTTTTTGTTCCTTTATTTAGTCATTGTGCTTGCATCATTTGGCGATATTTTAGTCCATCTCAATAGACCCCTATGATTCTTGATAGTTTATCTCTTTCAGAGATCAGACTTTTCCACTTTGTTAGTTAGGCTAATTTATGCTTTTTCAGTTTTTAGTCTTTACATGATTTAGTTGGACAGTTGTGTTTGATATTTCAATAGTTTAGTAGTTTCATACTTTCATTTAATTAAATAGTCTTATTTTTAGTCTCGATTTCGTGTTTAGTTTCCATACAAGTACTTTTTTACTCATGTGCTTTTCGGTCTTTTGACTATATGTGGTTTTCAATCTTTTCATCTCTTGGTTTACTTGTCATTCTTAATTTATCCGCCTTTACTATTCTCGGTCTTGTTTTTTATTGAGAGACACAACCTTTTCAATACACTTCTATTTTAATTTTTCATAACAACGGCTGTTTTTTTGTTTCAACTTTGACTCTATGCATTTAAAGTAAACCAAGTATATTAAAATAAACCAACTATATTCATATATGCCTCAGTAATTGGTACAGCCATTTTTTATCGAGAGAGACAACATTTCAAAACACTTCTATCTTCATGTTTCATACCAACGAATATTTCTTGTGCTGACATGTGAGTTAATTATTTGGAAAAAATATAATCATATATGTATTGCCAACAACTTTTATGTTTAAAGCAACCAATTTTGTGAAAAGAATGGAGAGAAAGATACATGTGCAATTTCTTGATGTTACAGCGGATGGATACTCGATCTTTAAACATAAGCATGTATGAATAGGTACAAATTCGAGGAAAGGCCAATGAAATAGTTGTCTGTACACATATGTGCCATTTTTATACCTGGTTGTCTGGTTGCATTATTTGTCTGGTTTCAATTCAGTTTGAGTAGATTGTTATCCGTGAGTGATACTTGCTACTATTTGTACCCATGCACCAATTTGCATACCTATTTTAGGCACACAAACCAACCATGACTGAAAATAATGTATATATAATTTACTATGATTCATGGTGAGAAAATCATGATTTAATAAACGAAAGGTGGTTTGTTTTGCTAACAGTACTAAGTATAAATGTAAATCGCAGATCGTGACGTCATTGCTACGGGCTCCACGTTGTTTATGCTAGACAACACAACGGTGCTTGTGTTATCTATAGTTGAAGTCGCAGTTTAATATTCTTTGCTTTATGCTTGTGTTATATGTGGTTGAAGGGACATCCTTGTTAGTTTGCATGGTCTATGTAAGAAGGGGCAGTACAATGCTTGTCAAGTTTGTTTATATTTTGATGGCTGTTGAATACGTGAATTTGTTACGTACATAGGTACTAGGCATAGGATACTTTACTCATTGATGACATGTAGTTTTAGAGAACTTCTGAAAATTCCAATTCAGGTTTTCTGTGTTCCATTCAGGAAGAACGCATACCCTGCACGGGTATAAAATTATCTACTACTTACCTTTGTGTCTCGACATATGCTTGTGATGCATCGTGTCGCCAGAGGCCAACATTATCCAAAGATCATAGCGATGCTAAAAATGCCTATTGGTTACTCCGCATATTCTCATCTGATTTCTCATATATAGATATTAATTTCCTTTCATGGGAGGCCTTCATTACATTTCAGCGGCGGTTGCGGATGTGATTGGCGGTTGAGGGAGGGTCTCCGACTAGAGCAGCAGGAGCAAGGTGCTCGAGGAAGTTCAGGTTTGCCTCTACATCCTCTCTCTTTCCTCCACTTTGTTCTTGCATTTAGATGATACAGTCTGTGATCATGTGTATGTGCATTTATGAGATCTTTTGCCGCTAGGCAATGAGTTTATGGTTCTTGAAATTGGGTAATAGAACATGGTTGTTGTGCCTTTTTCCCTTGTTCTTTTGAAATGCAACATGACAATAGCCAATGTCATATATCAGGGTTGTAAACCTATTAGATTTGGGACAGAGGAAAGTATGAAGATCTTCTTATTATTGCAAAGTAAAGTTGATATTAGTGCCAACTTAGCTGATCTGGTCCGAAGGGGTATCTCAACTTTATGAGTTTATAGTTTATTTGCATCTAAGAATAAACCTTAGATTTTAGATAGAATTTATGAGTGAAAGTATTCTGGTGTATACCATCCTTTGTGCAGGATTGTCATGGTTATTGTGTATGTCAATTTTGTTGACAAAATAGATCCAAATGATATCTTTTTCGGTGTCTTATGGTAGATATATTTGGTCCATTGTTTCATGCATTCTTGACTTTATGATTAATATTCCTAGATATTTGAACAAAATTTAGCTTTTAAATATACATCCTGTGAAATTTACATTATTACAAAGGCACTCCTTTGCACGGTTTTCGATAAGAGATTTAACCTTTTTTGCAGTATCATTCTCCCTGACGGATTACATGTAGGTCGTCGTTCTAATTACAAGCATGCTTTCAGCTCATGGTTCTTATATTTTTGTATTTTCCATAGGACAATTTTCTGGATTATTATCTATACTGGAGATCTAGGAGTCCACCCCGAATTCAGTCTCCAAGGAGCCGTTCATCCAGGATCCACCAAAATTCAAATGATATGTGAAAAGCGTGTGCTAGATGTGGCCCCTATCCAGCGTTTTGATCTGTCCACTCAGGTGCTTTTGTCTAGGTGGTAACACAACAAGTCGCTTATCTTATAGAAACTTATTATACGTGACAGTCCTATGTTCGCTTACGCTTGCATGTTAGAGAAAGAGCTTACGCCCCTATGTGAGTAATCCTATGGGAATTAGCAACGTTATTGTACTTTCAAGTGGGCTGAATCCAATGCAAGTTTTTGGAGCAAATTGGTTTCCAGAACAAACGACTAGGTATTCCCAAAGAGGTCATTCCACTGGTGGCTAGCATAATATCTTCATGTCGGGACAAGTAAGATGACAGATCATTTCTCAAATCATATGCCGCTGTTCTCAATTTTTATTCCCTCTTCTTTTCTGCTACTTGCCTCACTAACTATGACCTCAACGATCTTTGGTGCAGCGATCCAAGCAAGCAACCATCATTCTACCAGCTCTTGTCATCGCTAAAGAAATTACAGTGGTTACATTGTTACAGAAAGCCTATGACAATTTGCGAGTGTTGTTTGTGCAATATCTTTGGTTTTATGGCAGGTGCATGTATGAATTCAGATGGTAGTGGTCTCCTTGTTTACAGTTATAAGAATAATAAAAATATTGATAATGGTCTTTCCACTATTACAGTCTCATAGATTACATTACCTGCTTCCATTAGAAAGGAATTGTGGCTCATGGGTTTACTGGATGATCTTTTTGATAGACATTTTAAAAATAGCATGGTTTAACACATGGGCTTTCTACTACGAGTATCGGATATGTCCTTGCAAAATGAAACTATTTTCATCGACAACATGGCTTTAGCGGGTCTCTGCGCCATTTTACATGCATATGCCTCAGTAATTGGTACAACCGTTTTTTATTGAGAGACACAACCTTTTCAATACACTTCTATTTTAATTTTTCATAACAATAGCTGTTTTTTTGTTTCAACTTTGACTCTATGCTATTAAAGTAAACCAAGTATATTAAAATAAACCAACTATATTCATATATGCCTTAGTAATTGGTACAGCCGATTTTTATCGAGAGAGACAACATTTCAAAACACTTCTATCTTCATTTTTCATACCAACGAATATTTTTTGTTTTGGCTTTCACTCTATGCTATTAAAATAAATCAACTACTTTAAGATAAACCGGCTATATTATATCTTTTTTCCTTAGGTTTCTTATCTTTCCCCCTCTCTTTTTTCCAAGAAATATATGCATGCCCAAGTTTTTCATCATGATAACCGTGTTTTCAAACTTGCTAAAAAAATACAACCAAGCCAACTTTGCTTTCTCATCATACTGCATGTCTTCAAACTTGCTAAAAAAATACAGCCAAGCCAGCTTTACTCTCTCATCATCCCAAGAAATATATGCATGCACAAATTTTTCATCATGATAACCATCATTTCAAACTTGCTAAAAAAATACAACCATGCCAACTTTACTACCTCATCATAGTGGCCATTTTTTTAGATTGAACATATTCATATTATGCAAAATTTCCCTTTTCCCAGACTATGGTTTAGTTCAAGGTTCTTGCAGCATGAAACTATTTTCATCGACAACATGTCTTCAGCGGGTCTCTGCGCCATTTGGCGCAATGGGTCAACTAGTGTGATATTGAAGTAGGCAACACCAGATAACTGAAGTCCTCTTGAGCTCATTGTCCATATGTACCCAACAATACTTAAGCAAACTAACACCGAGTTACTATGCAACATTTTGATCTTTTTTGTCCAGGCTTAGCCAATGTGCTCTATATCTTAAAAGAAAACATCTATTTGTTTTCTGGATCACGTCGTGTTGAACATACCAGTAATGTGTCCTTGACGGATGCAGTCATATCCAACCCGGTAACAAAGCAATTCAAGCATTGTATAATAAAGTAAAACATAAAGATTCAAAGTGTCAAAGTCCATTACCTATCAGTGAGGCATTCTCATAGGAAATGCAGCGTGATACATCAAGTTCCAAAGAATTTATACTTAAAAGGAAAGCCACAGACAATCTCCACATGATAGGTCATGGCATCCACAACAAAGCTTATATGTGCACAAGAAGTCATGTTGATTATACATTAAGGGACTTTACATCACTGATACAACTCATTCATCCAAACACCGACTGATGTAAGATAATCTTACATAGCATAATGAAAAAAGGGTACAAAGCGCATATATGATGTACAGGTCAAAATAAAGTACTTGGTTCTATAAATTAGTTAATGTAAGTCACCAAAGACTTGATCATCAACACCACTATTTATGGATAAGATCATTGTCTCATTGCTACAAAAACTTGCAATGCCTAGAAGTATTTGGTAGATGTTTTTCGATACAACTATAAATACCTATGACTACTCGGGTAGGACTAAAATCCTCAAACTCGCCATGACACTCCAACCTCGCCACCCAAACAAGGTGTGCAAGCATCTCTTGAAGAAAACACCTAAAATATGACAAATCAGTAAATTTAACTTGTGGTAATAATTTCAAGAGTGTGACTAACGGCAGTTTTGGCAGACTGAAATACAAAATGTAGCTGAATATACATGCAGTTGGAATAGACGAAAATAGTAAAAACTTGTTCAAATCCTTGCAAAGCAAAAGAGATTCTTGTAACTGAGTGCTCATACCATCAAAAACTCTTTAAGACTGAAAAATATAAATTAGAGAATTTAACTATGCAGACAGTCATCGTGTGCATCGTATGCTGAATGTAGGACACCGACTGAGATTAAAAAACTAATATAGGGAACTTTTGGATTTAGTAAAAATTTGAAGTAAAGCTGAAGTAAAGCCAGGACACTTTTGGATCAGCGGGAGTAGCAATTAAGCCGTAAAGAATCACTACAAAAAAAGACACTTCCGTGATGATAGTGTTTGTCACAGTAGGTCACGTTTTCTGTCATGCATGTACATCCATGACAATTTTATGACAGAATCAAGACAGTCATACATGTGTTGTCGTAGAAGTGTTCCATGAAATTACCAAAATTATCATCACGGAAGTGTCCACTTCCATGATGATAAATCGTGCGTCATGGAAGTGCTTTCGTCAAGGGTGACCAACACGTGGCATCCATCAGAATCTTAACGCCGTTAAGCTATCGGGTCCGGTTTTGGATCCGATAACCCACTAACAACCCAGAACAATGAGGATTTTCCACGTGTAAAATTCTCATTGGCCGGAGGAAACACGTGTTGGCTAACCGTTGGGACAGATGTCATCCATTCATTGGACAGGAGGCGCCTATGATAGGTCGACACGTGGCACGGCCCAACAAAGGGCCCATTCCGGTGAAAAAGGCCGGCCCAGTAAAAATTAGCAGGCCGGACCATATAATGCCTACTTGTGTCAGGTCCATTTAAGCCCACGGCCCATACGAGATGTGCCAATTTGGCCCGTCAACAGTCCGTTAAAGATTTGACACCATTGCAGCCCATCGTCAGTTCGAGCCCGTTAACAACCCGCTATATATTTGGGCTCGATATCGGCCCGATGTGATTTCGGCCTGTTAACGGTCCATTCAAGGGATGGGCCAATTTTCAGGATGTACATCTTTCGGCCTTTTAGCGACCCATTTAAGTGTTGGGCCAATTTTAGGCCCGGTGTGTCTTTCAACCTATTGACGGCCCATAAATGAGTTGGGCCATTTATAGTCGGACCTTAGTTTTGGCCTTTTAGCGACCCATTTAAGTGTTGGGCTAATTCCCGGCCCGGTATGTCTTTCAGCCTGTTGACGGCCCATAAATGATTTGGGCCATTTGTAGTCAGACCTGAGTTTTAGCCTTTTAACGGCCCATGCTCTTCATGGTCCAATACCAGCCCAGCTTTCTCTTCGGCTGCTAAAGGCCCACAACACACTTGGGCCATTTACAAGACGACGACTTTCGGCCTCTTAGCGGCCCATGCTCTTCATGGTCCAAAGACGAGCTCATTGCCTCTTTCTCGGCCTGCTAAAGGCCCACAGTATAGTTGGGCCATATGTAGCCCGACCTTAGTAACGACCTGTTAATGGCCCGTGAAATCAAATGGGCCCACCTGTTGTCGCTTCGATGTCGGCCTGTTAACGACCTAGGAGGTAAGAGGGCCGACCATTAACTTTCGGCCTGGTAACGGCCCATTAACTTAATGGGCCCACTAAAGTTCGTACATGTCTTTAGGCCCAATTAGATAATTTGAGCCCATTACTATGAGCAATTATGCACAGGACCAAAACCGATCAAGCAAAGGTACGGCATACAGGGAAAAACATTGCACATCCAAAGATATATTACAGAAATTACATCCACCGGCAATCAAATATTGATGCGGTGCAAATAAATGAACAGAACCTAACGATCTACAACGTCACAATCTGCAACCTCGGTAGCGGATGACGCCCATAATTATGTGGGCAAGTTCTTGTTGCTTTGCTACACTGTCTCTGAAAACATTGACCGCTTGTTGTTGCATTTAATGTGCACCTCTGATTCCTCCACCATTTCCATCATTGGTTTAGCCATTAATTGGTTCACAAACATACATTTTTTCCATTGCATTCGAGACAGAGGAAACTGAACAGATTCAGATGGCGGTTTTGGCAGGCTTGTATTATTGATAGTGGAGAGTGTCTTGACCACTGCATCATAACATAAATTGGGAGGGGAACCGAGCAGATTAATCAAGAGTTATTGCCATATTACCTGGCCTAGATTTATTGGAAATAAACAATGGGGTTGCCTTGCTGTTTTCAGAGTTTATCTTCTTATCTTCAAAGACTGCACCAAATTAACACACTAGCATTGCTATCATTGGCCAGGTCAGATAATAGGAAAGCAACATTGACACAACGAACGTTTGGGCAACCAGACCACACCAGCCTACACCAAATTAACACAATATGGCACAGCTATCATCAGCCAGGTAAGGTAATATGAAAGCAACATTGACACAATGAATGAATGAATGGGCAACCAGAGCCGCACTACTATTCAGTAATGTGCATGATATGAGATAGTAAACTCATGCAGCTCAGTATGCAAAACTACCAGGAATTTTTGCTTACAAAGATCAACATTGTCGCCTTTAATTATACATTTTGCTACAACTAAATTTAGATCAGATAAAGGTTGGATTCATGCCGATTAACAAAATACATGATGATGTAAAATATAGTGATATTCAATGTGTACATACATCAAGATTGGAGCACGAGAGAATTCCCATAAGATAGTTTCCTCGAATACGATCCCAATACAGAAAGTCTTCTATCATTTAGGCTTATTTTCTAAAAGAGAGATGGGTAAGAAACATGTAGAAAATATGATCAGAATGCTATAAAATTTCATGATGCGAGGATACGCACACGCTTCTTAGAATGTAGTTGACATATTTTTGCTGGACTGGAGCGGACTAGTTCTTTGGCCACTAGAATCTGCTTATTATCAGTGGGAGTTGGGTTTCTCTGTCCTGGAGCAGTATCTATGAAAACTGGAGTTGGTTTATTATCTCTTGGCATTTGGATCTTTTGCAAAGACCTGGTTTGTAACCCTTCAGATTCTAACATAGACGTCTTCCCCTTGCATGCCTTATGTAGAAGAATGGTGCTTCAATTATAAAACATGCTACAACAGAGATGGAATAGGTACTGAAGAATAGAAAGGCATGACATATTGACATGTATTCCCTCCATCCGGAAATAAATGGATGGGTCTAGGCATATTTCAGTTCTAGATACATCCACTTTTATCCATTTCTGCGACATGTAATCCGGACGGAGGGAGTATGATGTAAGAGCTAGGGATACGACAAGACAACAGCGTAAAAAACACTACTTGAATGTTAAACTGTATGCTAGCGGAATACATACAGAAAAACACTAAGGCAACATATGCATGTATGATTGGGAAACTAAGATTGCATTGCAAGAGACCACTAGAACAACACTTCAATGTAAAAAAACATGGTATGGTAGACAGATGAAGTACATACTGATGAATAACAATGCATAAGATATTGAGAAGCATGATGTCCAAACTAAGCATATGGCATTGCGATAGAGTAGAATGACAGGACTTGAATTTGAAAACATGTTATCATGAATGGAATAGGTACTGAAAAACAGGAAGGCATACCAAATTTACATGCATGATCAGCAGGCTAAGCACAAGGCATTGCAACAGAGTAGATGCACTCCAGGACATTATATGCATGTTGTACTCATACCAAGGGCCAAGTTAGAGCAAGGACCTTATGGGGTGAATAGGATTCATCATCTTTCTGCAAGTCTTGTGAAGAACTGCCTTTACATGTTCCATCATATTTGGTATCATTGACGTCAACTTTGTTGGCTGTTACATTGCTCCGTGAGGTTCTTGTTGATAAATCAGTGTGTGCAATTATATCTGACATGCATGGAAGACAACTAGTAGTTAGATTTATGTAATGAGGGCCTGTAGGAGATGACACAAATAGTAGGACTGGGGTTAACTAGCAGGGATAGGTCTCAAAAACTAAAGGGAGAACACAGATGAAAGATACAGAATATGTATCGTTTGTACTCGAGATTAACTAGATGGCACACAAAAGTATTAAGGAACAACATAGGTTATACTAGAAGTGGTATAATACTATAATCACCAGCCTGTGGGATAGCATTGGCTGATGGATGATAACTATGGAACAGCGTTTCCTAAAGAACAAGTCTCTTAGCTGAACTATGGAACAACGTTAACTCCTGAACAAGACCCGTAAGAGATCAGCATGAATATACAATGAAATGTGATAATATATTTTCAATGCTTAGATGAATAACAAAGCCATAAATGTTGCACACAAGTAAGATGAGGGTGTCGGATTTCGGGTTCCGGCAAAACCCTCGAGGTTCGAACACTGGGGTGCGCATGAAGATCTCCCCCTACCTAATCATGCCCTTAGACTCACCACGGTCTCAAAGCCTAGCTCGATGAACCCGCAACACAAGAGACACGAGATGTATACTGGTTCGGGCCACCGTTGTGGTGTAATACCCTACTCCAATGTGGTGTGGTGGATTGCCTCTTGGGCTGAGGATGAACAGTACAAGGGGGAGAACAACCTCTTGAGGAGAGGTGTTCTTGTGCTTGGTGAACTTGTGTGGGTGAGGATGGATCTAGTCCAAGGTGAGATGAGTTGCCTCTTACTGTGGTGGCTAGTCCTATTTATAGAGGCCCTGGTCCTCTCCCCAAATATTGAGCGGGAAGGGAGCCAACAATGGCCAAATTTGAAGGGAGACAACTAGTACAAGCTATCCTGACTAAAGGTGGTCTTCGCCGCCAAAGGCTCACAGTGGTGACGCCGTCTTGGGCTCCATGATGACCTCTGTCCTGCTGTCCTGCTGGTCTTGGTCTTGTTGCACCGATATGGAAACCTTTGCCTGATGCCTCGGGACTCCTCGCCTGCGCTTGCCCCCTTAGCACCAAAGAGGAAATGAGGACACTGTGCGCACTGGCGCCCGCCTGGCCTTGGTCGTCACGGCTGACGTCGTAGGAACCTCGCGAGGTTCCCTTGCCTTGATCTCTCCGCCCCTCGCGAGCCAGCCTGGTGAGGCCACTCCCGAGGAGGTCTTGTGTCATCCGCCTCATGAAACTTGGCCCCTCGCGAGGGTCTTGAATGTTTGCTGGTGAAGATGGGCCATACAGGGCCGCTGGCGGAGCCACGCCATGGGCCGCAGGCAGGCAAGTCTGGGGACCCCCGTTCCCAGGACGCCGACAGTAGCCCCCGGGCCCAAGGCGCACTCGGACTTGGCTTCGAGGCGAAGCCAAAGGACAAGCGCGGAGCGCCGTGGGCCCCAACAGCCTGCGGCCTTGGTCGACGCGTGGTGATTGATTGGACGTGGGCGTCTCCGCTTCCCCACACTGCCTCGGCAACTGCCCGCCTGACAAAAGGCTGGCGCGGGCTACGCTTGCCTTCATTGCTTTCCTTCGCTTTGCTCCAGATCCCCTTTCTCGCTCCTAGCTTCCGAAATCTCCAGATCTGCTTAAATACCCTTCCGAGCTTCCGACCAATGGCGCCCCGAAAGGCCAAGGTTGCTGCGCCGCCTGCTTGGTACGAGCCGGCTCTAGACACGCCCAACATCTCAGAGAAGAACCTCGCCGCCACGCACTTGCTGACGGCGGGGGAGAGCAATGAGAGGAGGAAGACCGAGCTCCAGGCTGGCTCCGCCGAGCCGGAGGCTTCGAATAGCACCTTCTACCCCTTCTTTATGAGCAACATCGTCGCGGGCCTTGGTACGTCTCCAACGTATCTATAATTTTTGATCGTTCCATGCTATTATATTATCTGTTTTGGATGTTTATGGGCTTTATTATGCACTTTTATATTACTTTTGGGACTAACCTATTGACCCAGAGCCCAGTGCCAGTTCCTGTTTTTTCCCTTGTTTCAGTGTTTCACAGAAAAGGAGTGTCAAACGGAGTCCAAACAGAATGAAACCTTCGGGAACGTGATTTTTGGAACGGAGGCAATCCAGGGGACTTGGAGTGCACGTCAGGGAATAAACGAGGAGAGCACGAGGTAGGGGGGCGCATCCACCCCCCTGGGCGCGCCCTCCACCCTCACGGGCCCCTCGTGGCTCCCCTGACGTATTTGTTCCTCCTATATATACCAATATACCCTAAAACCTTCGGGGAACAGAATAGATCGGGAGTTCCGCCGCGGCAAGCCTCTGTAGCCACCAAAAACCAATCGGGACCCTGTTTCGGCACCCTGCCAGAGGGGGGGGGGGACCCTCACTGGTGGCCATCTTCATCATCCCGGCGCTCTCCATGACGAGGAGGGAGTAGTTCACCCTCGGGGCTGAGGGTATGTACCAGTAGCTATGTGTTTGATCTCTCCCTCTCTCGCTCTCGTGTTCTTGATTTGGCATGATCTTGATGTATCGCGAGCTTTGCTATTATAGTTGGATCTTATGATGTTTCTCCCTCCTCTACTCTCTTGTAATGGATTGAGTTTTCCCTTTGAAGTTATCTTACCGGATTGAGTCTTTAAGGATTTGAGAACACTTGATGTATGTCTTGCGTGGGATACCCGTGGTGACAATGGGGTATTCTATTGATTCACTTGATGTACGTTTTGGTGATCAACTTGCAGGTTCCGCCCATGAACCTATGCATCCGGGTTGGCACATGTTTTCGTCTTGACTCTCCGGTAGAAACTTTGGGGCACTCTTTGAGGTTCTATGTGTTGGTTGAATAGATGAATCTGAGATTGTGTGATGCATATCGTATAATCATACCCACGGATACTTGAGGTGACATTGGAGTATCTAGGTGACATTAGGGTTTTGGTTGATGTGTGTCTTAAGGTGTTATTTTACTACTTAACTCTAGGGATGTTTGTGACACTCATAGGAATAGCCCAATGGATTGATCGGAAAGAATAACTTTGAGGTGGTTTCGTACCCTACAATAATCTCTTCGTTTGTTCTCTGCTATTAGTGACTTTGGAGTGACTCTTTGTTGCATGTTGAGGGATATTTATATGATCCAATTATGTTATTATTGTTGAGAGAACTTGCACTAGTGAAAGTATGAACTCTAGGCCTTGTTTCCTAGCATTGCAATACCGTTTACGCTCACTTTTATCATTAGTTACCTTGTTGTTTTTATATTTTCAGATTACAAAAACCTATATCTACCATCTATATTGCACTTGTATCACCATCTCTTCGCCGAACTAGTGCACCTATACAATTTACCATTGTATTGGGTGTGTTGGGGACACAAGAGACTCTTTCCTATTTGGTTGCAGGGTTGCTTGAGAGAGGCCATCTTCATCCTACGCCTCCCACAGATTGATAAACCTGAGGTCATCCACTTGAGGGAAATTTGCTACTGTCCTACAAACCTCTGCACCTGGAGGCCCAACAACGTCTACAAGAAGAAGGTTGTGTAGTAGGCCTGGTTCCCTCTTTCTCCGACTTCTTCTACGCCATCCTCCTCCATTACGGGTTACAGGCCCTTCACCTCCATCCCAACTCCATCCTTCTCTTGTCGATCTTCGCTCTCTACTGTGAGGCGTATGTCAGCGTGATGCCGTCCGTGGCTCTGCTACGCCACTTCTTCTTCCTCCGCATTAACGATGGTCATACCTCCAGGTGCGCCAACTTCATCGCGGCCGGCAAGGCCAATGCGATCTCGAAGGCTGGGAAGAAGACCGACAGCTTCAGGAGCAAGTGGGTCATGATGGACGCCAAGTGCGTCCACCCACGCTTGAAGCTGCCGACGGAGATGCCCCAATCTGATGAGGGGTGGTCTCGCGCGGAGCTCACTGATGACTGGGCGACGTGAGTGCTGGAGAAGATGAACGCCGACCTGAAGCCGTGCAATGCAAAGGCGGCGAAGCTGACAGGGGCCATGCTCCCTAGGGAGTTCCTGATGCTGCGGGTGGCTCCGCTTCAGGCACGCACGCGCCCCTTGCGGACGCTTGGGGTGAAGAAGACAAACTTCTCCTGAGTCCGGGAGCCTTGTCTGACGAGGAGCTGGTTGTAGCTCTCCGCCTCTTGGTCGGGGACGACCAAGAGTATCCGCCGAGCGCCATCGTTCCCCTGTTCCGTCGGAATGACGGGGCGCAGTTTGCAGCCGCCATTCCCACCTTCGACGAGTGCGGCTTGGTGCCGCCGGCGCCCCTTGTGATCTCGAAGGCGACGGTGCCGGTGGACGTGTCTTCTAGCGACTCCCGCAAGGAGGAGGAAGAGGAGGAAGAAGAGGAGCGCGACTCCGAGGCGACCCTCGAGGGGATGGGGGAGACCTTCCCCTTGCGCAAGGCTGACCTCCTCCGCACCATGCCTGACGACAACGACGAGACCGATGACCTCCAGAGGGGGGAGCCGCCCATGACCCCGACGAGGCGCAGGTCAGAGTTGGTCTCCCGAGATGACGCCCCTGCTCTGACTCCGCCTGGGCTGCTTCTGGTCCATCCGCTGCCCCTCCTCCTACTCTTGGCGCCCGCGCGTCTGCGCCTCAGGCTGCGAGGCTCTCCGGCTTCAAGCTCACAAAGAGGAGGGATTACGTTGCGATAGACCTGTAAGTGCTCTTGCCTTGTCCTGTTCTTGCTTCTGCTGCTTGACCTTGACGCTTCTCTGTTGTGCGATTAGGTCGACGCCTGCGGCGAAGAAGAGGAAGGTGGAAGCAGTGGTGTTGCTCAGGACCAACCTGCCTGCCGCGGCTGCGTCTCCCTCTGTGGAGAAGGGTAGCGTTGGCGCTCATGTCTCTCCGGCTCGGCTGCCCTCGCGATGCACTGGGAGAATCTCGGGAGGAGTCAGCCCCGTGGCCTCACTGGCCCGGAGGCACCGGTGTCTGCTCGCCATCGAGGTCTCCAAAGCTCAGAGCCCCTGCCTCCAGGCTATGGTAATGATGCCGCCTCCTCCCCCTCCTGCTGCACCGCTGGCTCCAGGTCCTTCTGCCTCCCCTGACGTCTTGGAGCGCGCTCTTTATGAGATGACCCGGCTGCGAGAAGACCTTCAGGGCGCCGACCCCCACCTGGTAGCTGGGCGCCTGGAGCTGGTCTCTGGCTGGCTTCATTCTGATGTGTCCGTTCGAGCGGCGCTGAGCCAAACCGTGATGACCTCTGAGAAGGAGAAGCAGGCCACCGCCCAGGCAGCGGCCGCTCGCGAGGCGGCGCTGAAGGATGTCGAGGCCGCCCAGGATCGCTGCCAGGTGCTGGAGACCGAGCTGAAGACCCTGCGCACCGAGCATGCGGAAGAAGCCCGCAGCCGCAAGGCGGAGGAGGAGAAGATGAAGGCCCGGGAGGACGCCATCAAGGGTTCCAACGCCGAGCTGGAGGAGTTGGCGAAAGCGCAGGCCGCGGAATGCAGCCGGCTGAAGAAGCTGGAGCAGAAGGTGGAGGCGGGGAAGGCTGATCTTGACGCCAAGGCAAAGGTCCTGGCTGAGGATCACGAGGCCTTCAAGCTCCTCGAGGTAAGGGCTCGGAAGGCGCTACAGTCGCTCTACGAGAAGGGCTTGGAGGGGCCACTGGCCACCAGCAACGAGGGCCCCGCCTAGCTGCTTCCTTATCTGGTTGATGCGTTTGAGGATGTCATGAGCGGTATCGGCCCCATGGCAGAGGGGACGCCCGCGTTCTTTCCTCGGCCGCGTTGACTCGCGTCCTCAGCCACCTCCATCTTCGCGACCCCGCCGCCCGCCTTGATGAGCTACAAGAGCCTGTGGACGACGAGCACTGCGCAGCCGCGACCGCAGCCGTGTAGGACCAGGTGGAGGCCCTGCTGGAGAAGTTCCGCGCCTTCGCTCCCACGCCTTCGACCGGTGGTGCTACTGATCCCGCCACCCCGGCAGGTGGTGCAGGTGAAGGCGACGCCACCAAGGAAGGAGCATCCCTTGCAGGCGACGACGGTGTCCAGGGATGACTTGCTTGCGACTCTTTTCCTGTTTGAACTCCTGCAACATGTACCGTGCCTCGTGGAGGCGTTTAAACTTGCGTTTGGTATTGGGGAACAATATGTTTCGTAATATTTGATTTGAGATTTTGCGATTTCCTTCCCATTTGCTTTACATTCAACGTCGGCAGGGCCCGACCCCGCGCATACCTTGATGTCTACTACACAACCTTCTTCTTGTAGACGTTGTTGGGCCTCCAAGTGCAGAGGTTTGTAGGACAGTAGCAAATTTCCCTCAAGTGGATGACCTAAGGTTTATCAATCTGTGGGAGGCGTAGGATGAAGATGGTCTCTCTCAAACAACCCTGCAACCAAATAACAAAGAGTCTCTTGTGTCCCCAACACACCCAATGCAATGGTAAATTGTATAGGTGCACTAGTTCGGTGAAGAGATGGTGATACAAGTGCGATATGGATGGTAGATATAGATTTTTGTAATCTGAAAATATAAAAACAGCAAGGTAGCAAGTGGTAAAAGTGAGCGTAAACGGTATTGCAATGCTAGGAAACAAGGCTTAGGGTTCATAGTTTCACTAGTGCAAGTTCTCTCAACAATAATAACATAACTGGATCATATAACTATCCCTCAACATGCAACAAAGAGTCACTCCAAAGTCACTAATAGCGGAGAACAAACGAAGAGATTATGGTAGGGTACGAAACCACCTCAAAGTTATTCTTTCCAATCAATCCGTTGGGCTATTCCTATAAGTGTCACAAACAGCCCTAGAGTTCGTACTAGAATAACACCGTAAGACACAAATCAACCAAAACCCTAATGTCACCTAGATACTCCAATGTCACCTCAAGTATCCGTGGGTATGATAATACGATATGCATCACACAATCTCAGATTCATCTATTCAACCAACACATAGAACCTCAAAGAGCGCCCCAAAGTTTCTACCGGAGAATCAAGACGAAACGTGCCAACCCCTACGCATAGGTTCATGGGCGGAACCCGCAAGTTGATGACCAAAACATACATCAAGTGAATCACGTGATATCCCATTGTCACCACAGATACGCACGGCAAGACATACATCAAGTGTTCTCATATTATTAAAGACTCAATCCGATAAAATTACTTCAAAGGGAAAACTCAATCCATTACAAGAGAGTAGAGGGGGAGAAGCAACATAAGATCCAACTATAATAGCAAAGCTCACGATACATCAAGATCGTGCCAAATCAAGAACACGAGAGAGAGAGAGAGAGAGAGATCAAACACATAGCTACTGGTACATACCCTCAAATTTCGAGGGTGAACTACTCCCTCCTTGTCATGGAGATCGCCGGGATGATGAAGATGGCCATCGGTGAGGGTTCCCCCCCCCGTGGTGCTTAACAGGTCCCGATTGGTTTTTGATATTTACAGAGGCTTGCGGCCGCGGAATTCCCGATCTATTCTGTTCCCCGAAGTTTTTAGGGTATATGGAGTTATATAGGTGGAAGAAGTACGTTGGTGGACCTCCGGGCTGTCCACGAGGTAGGGGGCACGCGCTAGGGGGGTGGGCAGCCCGGGACTCCCCTGGTGCAGCTTCGGTACTCCATGGGCTTCTTCTGGTCCAAAAATAGGTTCCGTGGAGTTTCAGGTCAATTGGACTCCGTTTGATATTCGGTTTCTTCGAAACACTGAAATAGGCAAAAAAAACAACAATTCTGGGTTGGGCCTCCGGTTAATAGGTTAGTCCCAAAAATAATATAAAAATGAATAATAAAGCCCAATATTGTCCAAAACAGTAGATAATATAGCATGGAGCAATCAAAAATTATAGATACGTTGGAGACATATCAAGCATCCCCAAGCTTAATTCCTGCTCGTCCTCAAGTAGGTAAATGATAAAAAAGAATTTTTGATGCGGAGTGCTACTTGGCATAATTTCAATGTAATTCTTCTTAATTGTGGTATGAATATTCAGATCCGAAAGATTCAAGACAAAAGTTCATATTGATGTAAAAACAATAATACTTCAAGCATACTAACTAAGCAATTATGTCTTCTCAAAATAACATGGCCAAAGAAAGTTCATCCCTACAAAATCATATAGTTTAGTCATGCTCCATTTTCGTCACACAAGAATGCTCTCATCATGCACAACCCCGATGACAAGCCAAGCAATTGTTTCATACTTTAGTAATCTCAAACCTATAAACTTTCACGCAATATATGAGCGCGAGCCATGGACATAGCACTATGGGTGGAATAGAATATGATGATGGGGGTTGTGTGGATAAGACAAAAAAGGAGAAAGTCTGATGAGGACATCAATACCATTGTTACACCCACAGCCCCTGCTGCTATACATACTGGACCAATTATTAGAGCTCGCGCACGCCAATTGAATTATCAGGTACTTCCGTTTCTTGGTAATGATTCCAATGTTCATGAGAATATGATGCTGCCTAAATTGGATACATTTGTTTTGCTTACAAATGAAGGGCCTACCATGGACAAGAAAGATGAACCTTGGAGCAAGTTCAAGCATGGAGATGTTGGCATGCGCAAGGGGAACAAGAACGGAGTTACAAGTGATGATTCCAGGACTTTGAAGCCACCCTAATGAGAGCATGAGGCCTTGGACGAAATATACAAGATGCCACTTCATAATATTCGTCCATAGGCTATTCTAGGTGCTGCGTCACCTTAATATTGGGCCAGGCCCATGTAATTTCGAAATACTTAAGTGTAGGCTTTTTTAGAGTCCGTATGTGTGGGGAAACAAGAGTTAGGGTTGGTTTCGGACCCCTCCCTCAAGGGCCACGAAATTCCCTCCTCTTTCTCCATATATACAGCCCTTAGGGCGTCGTTTAGACTTTGGGTTTTGTTTAGATCAAAAGTTCGCCATAGCTGCAACTTCACAGATTTCGCTTGTGTTCAACGACTGCACTAAGGCGCCTCGTAACCCCACCTTCATTAATAAAGCTTTCCTCTTATATTCACAATATCCAGATTGCAATCTTAGTTTCTTGCTTGTTCTTCGTTTGCTCGCAGGAAACAGGCCCTCGTGGTCGTTGATCGTGCTCGGCGTGGTCAATAACCCTCGGAAGTTGGTTTAGCGATTGCTAAAGGCGCCGACGTCTCAAGACGTGACGTAGTCGGATCGTCAAGGTCGACTCCCACAGAAACGATAGCCACCATCTCATCAAAACATCGGGACACCTTTGCCTCTATCAAGTGGTATCAGATTTTCAGGTTGCTCGGCGAGATTTTACAGTTTTTCGTAGATTAGAACGAGTCTGTTCTTCATACCTAAAGTCCACGAAAAAGCCACAAAAAAAATTAGGGTTAGTTCATGATATCCGAACCAATCTGAGCCTTCGCATAATCTTTTTAGGGTTTTTGCTTTGTTGAATTTGCGGTTGCATCGTCGTGTCAAGTTGCTGGTCTTAGAGTCTAGTCTTTTAGAGTTTCAAGTTCTGGTCATAAGTTGTCACGCCGCCGCCGCACCATCATCATCGCCTTGCCATCTACCACCCTTGCTTATCCGCCACCGCCTCAATCCGTATCCATATACCACCACCAATCCGTATCCATATACCACCACCAATCCGTAACCATATACCACCACCAATCAGATCCATATACCACCACCGCTACCATATACCACCACCGCTGCCATATACCACCACCATATATCCACCACCAATCCGAAGTTCTTCTCATATTAGGTTTGTTTTCGAGATCCATCTAAATTCGATTCGTGTTTCCTTGCTCACAGTGTTTCGAAACCACCCTCCGCTTAGGCCCAAAATTTTCCGAAACGCACTTGTCAAAAAATTTCGCTATCCTATTTTTAGGTGTTTCTAAGCGTATTGAGACAGTCGCCATTATAGAACGTTTTTTTTGACCCGTTTCCAGGTTTTGGGTCCGGGCAGTCGAAAAAAAAATTGGTCGAAAAAATTTCGTGCCCATCCTGTGAGTTTGACCTGGGAAGAGTTTTGAGACACTCACCATTGTAGTGATTTTTTTTTCCAGAGTGTGCTTTTCCAGAGTGTGCTTTTCCGTTGTTTCCGTGCAGCGCCGTGATTTTGTTAGTGTTCTAGGCTCGCGTCTCTAGCACGGTCTAGCCTAGGACCAAAGACAAGATCTGCTCGTTGAGCGCTTATTCAACTTTGCATCTCCGAATTGATTATTGTGACCCTTTTATAAAGCCTTCCCAGCTCCACATACATCTACATCGTCGTTTGACTCTCCCCGGTAATCGCTCTATCCAAGCTTTGAGAGTTTTGACTACATCGGTTGCCGTATCACCGCTTTCTTCTTTGGGTAAGAACTGGTAGGAATTTGAGATTTGCTTGACGGATTTGTGACTGCCCACCACACCACCACCACCACTTCCTAGTAGTCCGTCAATCATATTCTTGTGTGTTTCTATTGCTGCTAACCATGGCAGGATCACAAGCCATTTAGACCGATCGGGAGAACATGACAAACAAAGCGCTACATGATAAGTTTCAACAAATGATGAGTGGGCAGGTGGAAGATGTTCTAAATAGATTTGAAGAGGCCATGGAGAAGATAGATGGTATTGAGAAGGCGTTCAAACAAAGCTCGATAACAAGTTTAATGAATTGCTCAAGGCCTACCACCACCACCACCGGCTGCACCTAATGCACCTCTACAACAACAACAACGATCGCCTCCACATCGCTGAAGCAGCCCTCCGCCGAGCGAGCCGTGTCCCTCTTCACCGCCAAGCTGCCGGTGCCATTGTTGATACTTCATGGCTCCTGCTGGCGATGTGGGGAGGATGATTATGTGAGAGAGTATGAGGATGAGGTTGATCAACTTCGTAACTACGTGCAACCACCAAAGACCACAACCACCGTGTCGCCCACATGCAAATAATGGCAATGTTAGGGCTCCCCTCAGTATGAGATCATGACCATCTCCCTAAATTGAAGTTGAATATTCCACCATTTGAGGGTAGATATGTTCCTGATATATATCTTACTTGGGAGTTAGAAACTGAACAACGATTTACATGTTTACAATATCCCGAGGAGAGACGTGTTCCGTCATTGTTTGTGCTTTCACTAGCTTTGCATGTGTTTGGTGGTCTGAACATTGTAGATTATATCCTGTTCCAGCTACTTGGGCTGCTTTGAAAACTGCTATGCGTACTCGTTGGGTTCCACCATATTATCAACGTGAATTACTTCAAAATTGCAGCGCTTAAGACAAGGAAAAATTTGGTAGAAGAATATTATCGTGAATTAAAAATTGGCTTGATTAGATGTGGTATTGTTGAGGAGAATGAAGCTATGCTTGCACATTTTCTGGGTGGATTAAATAGAGATATTCAGACCATTCTAGACTACAAGGATTATACTAATATCACTCGATTATTCCATCTTGCTTGTAAAGCTGAACGTGAAGTGCAGGATCGATGTGCGTTGGCGCGGACTAACTTTTCTCGCAGGTCGACCTTCATCATGGACACCACGTGCATCATCTACTTCCACACGTTCTACTACACCGGCACCTCCGCCGGCTGCCACCTCCAACCGTGATACAAGAAAGGTGCACAACCACCACTATCTCGCCAAGAGCGCACTTTGGGCCTACACGGAGCTCTTCTTTTTCCATGGCGTCAACAGGGCACACAAGTGATATTATTTGTCGTCGTTGTAAGGGAAGAGGACATTTTGCCAGAGAATGCCAATCTCAGCGTGTGATGATTGCTACTAAGGATGGTGGGTATGAGTCCGCTAGTGACTATGATGAAGAGACTTTGGCTCTTATTACACATGAAGAACATGGTGGAGATGATTCTGATCATGAGACGCAATACATGGCTGTCAAGATGCCGACAGTATGAATGTTTAGTTGCTCAACGTGTTTTGAGTGTGCAGGTTACACAAGTCGAGCAAAATCAGAGGCATAACTTGTTCCATACAAAGGGAGTTGTGAAGGAACGTTCTATTCGCATCATCATAGATGGAGGGAGCTGCAACAACTTGGCTAGCATGGATATGGTGGAGAAGCTTTCTCTCACCACAAGACCACATCCACATCCTTACTACATCCAATGGTTCAACAACAGCGGCAAGTTTAAGGTAACACGTCTTGTTAGTGTGTATTTTAGTATCTCTACATATGCTGATTATGTTGATTGTGATGTGGTACCTATGCAAGCATGTTCCTTATTACTTGGTAGACCATGGCAATTTGATAAAAATTATGTACACCATGGTAGAAACAATCAAGATACTCTTGTTCACAAGGATAAAAATATTACTTTGCTTCCTATGACTCTGATTCAATTTTGAAAGATGATATTAATAGAGCTAATAAAGCAAAACAGGAGAAAATAAGAGTGAAAATCAAATTGTGGCAAAAGAATTTGAGCAACAAATGAAGCCTAATAATAAACCATCTAATGTTGCTTCTGAAATTAAACTGAAAAGTGCATGTTTACTTGCCACCAAATCTGATATTGAGGAGCTAGATTCTAGCAAATCTGTTTGCTATGCTTTTGTGTGCAAAGAGGCATTATTTTCATTCGAGGACGTGCCTTCCTCTTTGCCCCCGCTGTCACTAACATTTTGCAGAGTTCACGACGTCTTCCCACAAGACGTGCCACCGGGATTACCACCTATTCGAGGGATTGAGCATCAAATTGACTTAATTCCCGGTGCATCGCTACCCAACCGTGCACCATACCGTACCAATCCAGAGGAGACGAAGGAGATTATGCGTCAAGTACAGGAGCTGCTCGACAAAGGTTATATACGCGAATCTCTTAGTCCTTGTCCTGTTCCTATTATACTAGTGCCTAAAAAGGATGGTACGTCGCGTATGTGTGTTGATTGTAGAGGCATTAATAATATTACTATTCGTTATCGTCATCCTATTCCTAGGCTAGATGATATGCTTGATGAATTGAGTGGCTCTACAATATTCTCCAAAGTTGATTTGCGTAGTGGATACCATCAAATTCGTATGAAATTGGGAGATGAATGGAAAACAGCATTTAAAACTAAGTTTGGTTTATATGAGTGGTTAGTCATGCCTTTTGGGTTAACTAATGCACCTAGTACTTTCATGAGACTAATGAACGAAGTTTTACGTGCTTTCATTGGACGATTTGTGGTAGTCTATTTTGATGATATACTGATTTATAGCAAATCTTTGGAAGAACATTTGGAACATTTACGTGTTGTTTTTAATGCTCTACGTGATGCACGTTTGTTTGGTAACCTTGGGAAGTGCACCTTTTGCACCGATCGAGTATCTTTTCTTGGCTATGTTGTTACACCACGAGGAATTGAAGTTGATAAAGCCAAGATTGAAGCTATTGAGAGTTGGCCGCAGCCCAAAACGGTCACACAAGTGAGGAGTTTTCTTGGACTCGCTGGTTTCTATAGGCGTTTGTGAGAGACTTTAGCACCATTGCTGCACCTCTCAATGAACTTACAAAGAAGGATGTGCCTTTTGTTTGGGGTACCGCATGTGAAGAAGCCTTCACGGTATTGAAAGATAAGTTGACACATGCTCCTTTACTCCAACTTCCTGATTTTAATAAGACTTTTGAGCTTGAATGTGATGCTAGTGGAATTGGATTAGGAGGTGTGTTATTACAAGATGGCAAACCTGTTGCATACTTTTCTGAAAAATTGAGTGGGCCTAGTCTGAACTATTCTACTTATGACGAAGAATTATATGCTCTTGTTCGGACTTTAGAGACATGGCAACATTATTTATGGCCCAAAGAATTTGTTATACATTCTGATCATGAATCTTTGAAACATATTAAAAGTCAAGCTAAACTGAATCGTAGACATGCTAAATGGGTTGAATTCATTGAGACTTTCCCTTATGTCATTAAACACAAGAAGGGTAAAGAAAATGTTATTGCCGATGCTTTGTCTCGTCAGCTATACTATGCTTTCACAACTTGACTTCAAAATATTTGGTTTGGAGACCATCAAAGATCAATATGTGCATGATGCTGATTTTAAAGATGTAATGCAGAATTGCAAAGAAGGAAGAACATGGAACAAGTTCGTTATTAAGGATGGTTTTGTGTTCCGTGCTAACAAGCTATGCATTCCTGCTAGCTCTGTTCGTCTTTTGTTGTTGCAGGAGGCATTTGAGGAGGATTAATGGGACACTTTGGCGTGAAGAAGACGGAGGATATACTTGCTACACATTTCTTTTGGCCAAAGATGAGACGGGATGTTGAGCGTTTGGTTGCTCGCTGCGCTACATGTCAAAAAGCTAAGTCACGACTCAATCCTCATGGTTTATATATGCCTTTGCCTGTACCTAGTGTTCCTTGGAAGGATATATCTATGGACTTTGTTTTAGGTTTACCTCGAACAAAGAAGGGGAGGGATAGCATATTTGCTGTCGTGAATAGATTCTAAAATGGCACACTTTATACCATGTCATAAAAGCGATGATGTCGTTAATGTTGCTGATTTGTTCTTTCGTGAAATTATTCGCTTGCATGGTGTGCCAAATACTATTGTTTCAAATCGTGATACTAAATTTCTTAGCCACTTTTGGAGATGTTTATGGGCTAAGTTGGGGACTAAACTGCTTTTTAGTACTACTTGTCACCCCCAAACCGATGGACAAACTGAAGTAGTCAATAGAACATTGTCTACTATGCTTAGGGCTGTTTTGAAGAATAATAAGAAAATGTGGGAAGAATGCTTGCCTCATATTGAATTTGCTTATAATCGCTCATTGCATTCTACTACTAAGATGTGCCCTTTTGAAATTGTGTATGGCTTCCTACCTCGTGCACCTATTGATTTGTTGCCTCTTCCATCTTCGGAGAAGGTTAATTTTGATGCTAAAGAACGTGCTGAATTGATTTTAAAAATGCATGAGTTAACTAAGGAAAACATTGAGCGTATGAATGCTAAATATAAACTTGCTTTGGAGATAAGGGTAGAAAACATGCTGTCTTTGCACCGGAGATCTTGTTTGGTTACATTTATGCGTAAGGATAGGTTTCCTAATTTGCGCAAATCAAAGCTAATGCCACGTGTTGATGGTCCATTTAAGGTGTTAGAGAAAATAAATGATAATGCATATAAACTTGAGCTGCCTGCAGATTTTGGGGTTAGTCCCACTTTTAACATTGCAGATTTGAAGCCTTATTTGGGTGAGGAAGATGAGTTTCCGTCAAGGACGACTTCATTTCAACAAGGGGAGGATGATGAGGACATCAATACCATTGTTACACCCACAGCCCCTGCTGCTATACATACTGGACCAATTACTAGAGCTCGCGCACGCCAATTGAATTATCGTGTACTTCCGCTTCTTGGTAATGATTCCAATGTTCATGAGAATATGATGCTGCCTAAATTGGATACATTTGTTTTGCTTACAAATGAAGGGCCTACCATGGACAAGAAAGATGAACCTTGGAGCAAGTTCAAGCATGGAGATGTTGGCATGCAAGGGGAACAAGAACGGAGTTACAAGTGATGATTCCAGGACTTTGAAGCCACCCTAATGAGAGCATGAGGCCTTGGACGAAATATACAAGATGCCACTTCATAATATTCGTCCATAGGCTATTCTAGGTGTCACGTCACCTTAATATTGGGCCAGGCCCATGTAATTTCGAAATACTTAAGTGTAGGCTGTTTTAGAGTCCGTATGTGTGGGGAAACAAGAGTTAGGGTTGGTTTCGGACCCTCCCTCAAGGGCCACGAAATTCCCTCCTCTTTCTCCATATATACAGCCCTTAGGGCGTCGTTTAGACTTTGGGTTTTGTTTAGATCAAAAGTTCGCCATAGCTGCAACTTCACAGATTTCGCTTTGTGTTCAACGACCGGACCAAAGGCGTCTCGTAACCCCACCTTCATTAATAAAGCTTTCCTCTTATATTCGCAATATCCAGATTGCAATCTTAGTTTCTTGCTTGTTCTTCGCTTGCTCGCAGGAAACAGGCCCTCGTGGTCAGGTTGATCGTGCTCCCGCGTGGTCAATAACCCTCGGAAGTTGGTTTAGCGATTGCTAAGGCGCGACGTCTCGCACGTACGTAGTCGGATCGTCAAGGTCGACTCCCACAGAAACGATAGCCACCATCTCATCGAAACATCGGGACACCTTTGCCTCTATCAAAGTCTCACATCAACGAGGCTAATCAATGGGCTATGGAGATGCCCATCGATTGATGTTAATGCAAGGAGTAGGGATTGCCATGCAACGGATGCACTAGAGCCATGAATGTATGAAAGCTCAACAAAAGAAACTAAGTGGGTGTGCATCCAACTTGCTTGCTCACGAAGACCTAGGGCACTTGAGGTGGCCCATTGTTGGAATATACAAGCCAAGTTCTATAATGAAAAATTCCCACTAGTATATGAAAGTGATAACTCAAGAGACTCTCTATATGAAGAACATGGTGCTACTTTGAAGCACAAGTGTGGAAAAGGATAGTAGCATTGTCCCTTCTCTCTTTTCTCTCATTTTTGGGCCTTCTCTTTTTATGGCCTTTGTATTTTTTTATATATTCCTCACTTGGGACAATGCTCTAGAAAATGATGATCATCACACTTCTATTTATTTACAACTCAATGATTACAACTCGATACTAGAACAAAGTATGACTCTATATGAATGTCTCCGTGATTGTACCGGATATGCAATGAATCAAGAGTGACATGTATGAAAGAATTATGAATGGTGGCTTTGCCACAAATACTATGTCAACTACATGATCATGCTAAGTAATATGACAATGATGAATGTGTCATGACAAACGGTATGGTGGAAAGTTGCATGGAAATATATCTCGGAATGGCTATGGAAATGCCATAATAGGTAGGTATGGTGGCTGTTTTGAGGAAGATATAAGGAGGTTTATGTGTGAAAGAGCGTATCATATCACGGGGTTTGGATGCACCGTGAAGTTTGCACCAACTCTCAATGTGAGAAAGGGCAATGCACGATACCGAAGAGGCTAGCAATGATGGAAGGGTGAGAGTGCGTATAATCCACGGACTCAACATTAGTCATAAAGATCTCACATACTTATTGCAAAAATCTAAAAGCCAAAAAAAACCAAAGCACTACGTGCATGCTCCTAGGGGGATAGATTGGTAGGAAAAGACCATCACTCGTCCCCGACCGCCACTCATAAGGCGGACAATCAAAGAACACCTCATGTTTCAAATTTGTTACATAACGTTTACCATACGTGCATGCTACGGGACTTGCAAACTTCAACACAAGCATTTCTCAAATTCACAACTACTCAACTAGCACAAATTTGATATTATTACCTCCATATCTCAAAACAATCATCAAGCATCAAACTTCTCTTAGTATTCAAAACACTCATAAGAAGGTTTTTACTATTCTTGAATACCTAGCATATTAAGATTATTTAAGAAAATTACCATGCTATTTAATACTCTCAAAATAATCTAAGTGAATCATGAGAGATCAATAGTTTCTATAAAACAAATCCACCACCGTGCTCTAAAAGATATAAGTGAAGCACTAGAGCAAATGACAAACTACTCCGAAAGATATAAGTGAAGATCAATGAGTAGTCGAATAATTATACAACTATGTGAAGACACTACCATTTAAGAATTTAATATCTTGGTATTTTATTCAAACAGCAAGAAAAGCTAAAGAAAATAAAACGACGCTCCAAGAAAAACACATATCATGTGGTGAATAAAAATATAGCTCCAAGTAAAGTTACTGATGAACTAAGATTTAAAGAGGGATGCCTTCCGGCATCCCCAAGCTTAGGCTCTTGGTTATCCTTGAATATTACCTTGGGGTGCTTTGGGCATCCCCAAGCTTAGGCTCTTGCCACTCCTTATTCCATAGTCCATCGAATCTTTACCCAAAACTTGAAAACTTCACAACACAAAACTTACCAGAAAATCTCGTGAGCTCTGCTAGCTTAAAGAAAACAAAACACCACTTCATGGTACTGTAATGAACTCATTCTTTATTTATATTTGTGTTAAACCTACTATATTCCAACTTCTCTATGGTTTATAAACTATTTTACTAGCCATAGAGTCGTCAAAATAAGCAAACAACACACGAAAAACAGAATCTGTCAAAGATAGAATAGTCTGTAGTAATCTGTAACTAACGCAAACTTATGGAACTCCAAAAATTCTAAAATAAATTGGTGTACCTGAGGAATTTGTCTAGTAATCATCTGCAAAAAGAATAAACTAAATAGCACTCTCAAGTAAAAAGTTTTAGCTAATCTCGTGAGCGCTAAAGTTTCGGTTTTTTTACAGCATGATCATAAAGACTTCACCCAAGTCTTCCCAAAGGTTCTACTTGGCACTAACACTAATTAAAACACAAAACCACACCTAAACAGAAGCTAGATGGATTATTTATTCCTAAACAGAACCAAAAAGCAAGAAACTAAAATAAAATTGGGTTGCCTCCCAACAAGTGCTATCGTTTAACACCCCTAAAAGATAAGAATTGAAACATAAAGAGAGCATCATGAAGAATATGACTAGCACATTTAAGTATAACCCACTTCCTATGCATAGGTATTTTGTGAGAAAACAACTTAGGGGAACAAGAATCAACTTGCATAGGAAGGTAAAACAAGCACAACTTCAAGACTTTAAGCACATAGAGAGGAAACTTGATATTTTTACAATTCCTACAAGCATATATTCGTCCCTCATAATAATTTTCAATAGCATCATGAATGAGTTCAACAATATAACCAGCACCTAAAGCATTCTTTTCATGATCTACTTGCATAGAAATTTTATTACTCTCCACATAAGCAAAATTCTTATCATTCGGAATAGTGGGAGTTTCATAAGAGACTTGAATACTATAAATTCTTTCCACATTAAAAGAGTAATGTTCAGAGAAAGGGTACTCATAATCATGACAAGTTTTATAAATATAATCATCACTACTCTTTATAGCATAAGTTTCATCACAATAATCATCATAAGTAGCAACTTTATTCTCATCATAATCAATTGAAACCTCTTCCGAAATAATGGATACATCACTAAATAAAGTCATGACCTCTCCAAATCCACTTTCATTAATATTATAAGATTCAACATCCTCCAAAATAGTAGGATAATTACTTCCTAAATTTGACACTCTTCAAAACCCACTTTCATCAATATAATCATCATAGGTAGAAGGCATGCTATCATCATAACAACTTTGCATATCAAAACTTGGGAGGATAAAAATATCATCTTCATTAAATATAGCATCCCCAAGCTTGGGGCAAACATTAATTTCATCAAATATATTCTCAAATATGTCATTCTCATCAAACATAGCTTCCCCAAGCTTGGGCCTTTTCATATCATAAGCATAAACACTCTCATCATTAATAGTATGGATAACACCAATAGTATAGCAATTATCATATTCATCCAAGCAAGTGCCAAAAAGACTTTCAAGATCATAAGAAGTATCATTATCTTCCCAATCATAATCATCACAACAAGCAATAGGCATAACGAGATCGTCATCAAGTGCATCATCTTCCACAATTATTTTTGATTCATTTTCATGAGGCACAACAATAATCGGAGCAACATTATTTGGGAGGGATACCTTTTTACCTCTCTTCCTTCTTATTTTCTTTATGTAATTGGCAATATAAGGATTTTCAATGCAATTCACCACACAATACATATAAATTTCCTCTAGATCCAAACCAAGAAGTTTGCAACGGGCAAAATCTGGAAGATAATTAGTTAAACGTTTCATTTCTTCGCAACCCATAAGCAAGCTAAGTTAATTATAATGTGCAAGGGAAACCAACTCATCACAATTTTTGGACACGGTTAGATTGTGAAACAATTTGCATCGGATAGTTAAATGACCCCGTTCATTGCAAAGTTCACAAGTACGGCTAAGAAAATTTAAATCTTCAGCACAAACATCTAGCCTTTCTTGTAACAATTTAGTTTCTAAGTACATACGCCTCTTGGAATATCTATCTTCCCTATTTGGTGTATACTTGCAAACCCAACGTACTCCACAAAAATTGACATGTTTATAGGAGACATTTTCATCATAACTAGTGCAATCATCATTAGTACCATGGATATTCAAGGAGTTCATACTAACAACATTGCAATCATGCTCATCATTCAAAGATTTAGTGCCAAACATTTTAATGCATTCTTCTTCTAATACTTTGGCACAATTTTCCTTTCCATCATACTCACGAAAGATACTAAAAAGATGAAGCGTATGAGACAAACTCAATTCCTTTTTTTTAGTTTTCTTTTATAAACAAAACTAGTGCTAAAACAAGAAACAAAAAGATTCGATTGCAAGATCTAAAGATATACCTTCAAGCACTCACCTCCCCGGCAACGACGCCAGAAAAGAGCTTGATGTCTACTACACAACCTTCTTCTTGTAGACGTTGTTTTGCCCTCAAGTGGATGACCTAAGGTTTATCAATCCGTGGGTGGCGTAGGATGAAGATGGTCTTTCTCAAACAACCCTGCAACCAAATAACAAAGAGTCTCTTGTGTCCCCAACACACCCAAGACAATGGTAAATTGTATAGGTGCACTAGTTCGGCGAAGAGATGGTGATACAAGTGCGATATGGATGGTAGATATAGGTTTTTGTAATCTGAAAATATAAAAACAGCAAGGTAGCAAGTGGTAAAAGTGAGCGTAAACGGTATTGCAATGCTAGGAAACAAGGCCTAGGGTTCATACTTTCACTAGTGCAAGTTCTCTCAACAATAATAACATAATTGGATCATATAACTATCCCTCTACATGCCACAAAGAGTCACTCCAAAGTCACTAATAGCAGAGAACAAACGAAGAGATTATGGTAGGGTACGAAACCACCTCAAAGTTATTCTTTCCAATCAATCCGTTGGGCTATTCCTATAAGTGTCACAAACAGCCCTAGAGTTCGTACTAGAATAACACCTTAAGACACAAATCAACCAAAACCCTAATGTCACCTAGATACTCCAATGTCACCTCAAGTATCCGTGGGTATGTGATAGAGGCAAAGGTGTCCCGATGTTTCGATGAGATGGTGGCTATCGTTTCTGTGGGAGTCGACCTTGACGATCTGACTACGTACGTGCGAGACGTCGCGCCTTAGCAATCGCTAAACCAACTTCCGAGGGTTATTGACCACGCCGGAGCATGATCAACCTGACCACGAGGGTCTGCATTTCCTGCGAGCAAACGAAGAACAAGCAAGAAACTAAGATTACAATCTGGATATTGCGAATATAAGAGGAAAGCTTTATTAATGAAGGTGGGGTTCTGAGACGCCTTGGTCTGGTCGTTGAACACAAACGAAGTACGCGAAGTTGCAGCTATGGCGAACTTTTGATCTAAACAAAACCCAAGGAAAAAGCTACTAGATGGATCTAGTTATATAGGATCAAGGGGTGGCGGCCAAGGAGGTGGTAGGACGTCCCAAGGCAGCCTAAAACTAACCCTAGGTCGTACAAGGCCAAGGGGCCCAAGCGGAGGTGACGTAACACCTTTGGACTTGTAGTTTGACTCGGATTCTGCTGCAGCATCAGATTGTTTCGTCCATAACTCAACGCTCCGGACGAATTTGAAGGTGAATCCAATTGGGTTGGAAGGTGCACGAAATCTATTTTCCAACAAAAAAGAATCACCCAATTTGGAGTCCGGAAGAAAAAGTTATTGACGTTTTGAGTCAGGTATGTCTGCAGGTAGTCCGAATCTGAGTCCGTAACGTGAGAGACTTGGACTCTATCTTCTCTTGGTCCAAAAGTGACGTGAGAGGACTTTTGAACAGCACCTAAACTTCTCCTTTTCCCTTATCTTCATATGTGTATTGTACAAATGTCCCATACACCTACAATTAGACAAAACACAAAAGTATGTGATGTATTTTTGTTCGGATAACATAAATAGATTATTGAATAGTTTGCACTAGAAATCACCTGACAAATATGCATGTATGCAATATTTTTGGTATTATTCAAGGTAGTCATGTCCTCATCAGTATGATTATACGATATGCATCACACAATCTCAGATTCATCTATTCAACCAACACATAGAACCTCAAAGAGCGCCCCAAAGTTTCTACCAGAGAATCAAGACGAAAACGTGTGCCAACCCATATGCATAGGTTCGTGGGCAGAACCCGCAAGTTGATCACCAAAACATACATCAAGTGAATCACGTGATATCCCATTGTCACCATAGATACGCACGGCAAGACATACATCAAGTGTTCTCAAATCATTAAAGACTCAATTCGATAAGATTACTTCAAAGGGAAAACTCAATCCATTACAAGAGAGTAGAGGGGGAGAAGCAACATAAGATCCAACTATAATAGCAAAGCTCATGATACATCAAGATCGTGCCGAGTCAAGAACACGAGAGAGAGAGAGAGACAGAGAGAGAGAGAGAGAGAGAGAGAGAGAGAGAGAGAGAGAGAGAGAGAGAGAGATCAAACACATAGCTACTGGTACATACCCTCAGCCCCGAGGGTGAACTACTCCCTCCTCGTCATGGAGATCGCCGGGATGATGAAGATGGCCACCGGTGAGGGTTCCCCCACCTTCGGCAGGGTGCCGGAACAGGGTCCCAATTGGTTTTTGATGGCTACAGAGGCTTGCGGCGGTGGAAATCCCGATCTATTCTATTCTTCGAAGTTTTAAGGCTACATGGAGTTATATAGGCGGAAGAAGTACGTCGGTGAACCTCCGGGCTGTCCACGAGGTAGGGGGCACGCCCTAGGGGTGGGCGCCCCACCCTCGTGGGCAGCCCGGGACTCCCAGTGCCGCCTCCGCACTCCGTGGGCTTCTTCTGGTCCAAAATAGGTTCCGTGGAGTTTAGTCAATTGGACTCCGTTTGATATTCCGTTTCTTGAAACATTGAAATAGGCAAAAAACAGCAATTTGGGCCTTCGGTTAATAGGTTAGTCCCAAAAATAATATAAAAGTGAATAATAAAGCCCAATATTGTCCAAAACAGTAGATAATATAGTATGGAGCAATAAAAAATTATAGATACATTGGAGACGTATCATACCTCAGCCGCCGTTGGGTCGTCCGGGTCACCAGGACGAGACCAAGGAGTGAGGGGCTACGTGGCCAGTTAGGCTCCTGAGTCGCTATGTGATACGTCTCCAACGTATCTATACTTTTTGATTGCTCCATGCTACTTTATCTATTGTTTTGGACTATATTGGGCTTTATTTTCCACTTTTATATTATTTTTGGGACTAACCTATTAACCGGAGGCCCAACATGTAATTGCTGTTTTTTTGCTCATTTCAAAGAGTTTCAAGAAATGTAATATCAAACGGAGTCCAAACGGAATGAAACCTTCGGAAACGTGATTTTCTCACCGAACGTGATCCAGGAGACTTGGACCCTACGCCAAGGCACAAGAGAGGCGGTCACGAGGGTGGGGGCGCCCCCCCTCCTAGGGTGTGCCCCCTGCCTCGTGGGCCCCTTTTTGCTCCACCGACGTACTCCTTCCTCCTATATATACCTATGTACCCCCAAACGATCAGAACAGGAGCCAAAAACCTAATTCCACCGCCGTAACTTCATGTACCCACGAGATCCCATCTTGGGGCCTGTTTCGGAGCTCCGCCGGAGGGGGCATCCACCATGGAGGGCTTCTACATCAACACCATAGCCTCTCCGATGAAGTGTGAGTAGTTTACTTCAGACCTTCAGGTCCATAGCTAGTAGCTAGATGGCTTCTTCTCTTTTTGGATCTCAATACAATGTTCTCCCCCTCTCTCGTGGAGATCTATTCGATGTAAACTTCTTTTTGCGGTGTGTTTGTTGAGACCGATGAATTGTGGGTTTATGATCCAGCTTATCTATGAATAATATTTGAATCTTCTCTGGATTCTTTTATGTATGATTGAGTTATCTTTGCAAGTCTCTTCGAATTATCCGTTTGGTTTGGCCAACTAGATTGGTAGTTCTTCCAATGGGAGAAGTGCATAGCTTTGGGCTCAATCTTGCGGTGTCCTTACCCAAAGGATGTAAAGGGTTGCAAGGCACGTATTGTATTGTTGCCATCGAGGATAACAAGATGGGGTATTTATCATATTGCATGAATTTATTCCTCTACATCATGTCATCTTGCTTAACGCTACTACTGCTTTTTAACTTAATACTCTAGATGCGTCTTTGGATAGCGGTCGATGAGTGGAGTAATAGTAGTAGATGCAGAATCGTTTCAGTCTACTTGTCTCGGACGTGATGCCTATATACATGATCATACCTAGATAAACTCATAACTATGCTCAATTCTGTCAATTGCTCAACAGTAATTTGTTCACCCACCGTAGAATATGTATGCTCCTGAGAGAAGCCACTAGTGAAACCTATGGCCCCCGGGTCTATTCTCATCATATCAATCTCCATCACTTTAATACTTGCTTTGTTTTTACTTTGCCTTTTACTTTTTGCTTTGCATCTATATACCAAAAAAATACCAAAAATATTATCTATCATCTCTATCAGATCTCACTCTCGTAAGTGACCGTGAAGGGATTGATAACCCCTAATCGCGTTGGTTGCGAGTAGCTATCGTTTTGTGCAGTGCACGAGGGACTTGTGCGTGGCCTCCTACTGGATTGATACCTTGGTTCTCAAAAACTGAGGGAAATACTTACGCTACTTTACTGCATCACCCTTTCCTCTTCAAGGGAAAACCAACGCAGTGCTCAAGGGGTAGCACTATGCTCAGGAGTCCCCCTTGACGTGCAAACATCTTACCGAAAGGAGATGCAGGTGTAGGTCTAGTGTTCTACGTCGGCAGGGCCTGGCCCCGCACATATCTCAACTGACGTTGGGTCGTCCGGATCACCAGGACGAGACCAAGGAGTGAGGGGCTACGTGGCCAGTTAGGCTCCTGAGTCGCGATGCTCAGGAGTCCCCCTTGATGCTCAAACAACCTTCCTACCTTTGCCCTCGCCAAGGCTCAGTCCGGGAGGGGCGTGCGATGACCAGGTCCGGGGGACCTGGCTGGGTGGCATACGCTTGGGCGTGACCTGAGCGCAGCCCTCGTGTCCAGCCCCCCTCGCGTGACTCTCCCGAGGGGAGGTGTTGCGATGAGGCCAGACACTAAGCTCAAGGGCTCCCTGAGGTTGATACGGCCGTGAGGCCGCCCTCAGTTGTTTATCACCAGCGCGGAGCATGGCGCTTCCGCACTTTCACGGGCATAGCCGCTCCTCGGAAGTGTCGCCGGCCAGCGCGGAGCATGGTGCTTCCACTGGTACGTGGGAGGGGACTCCCTAACGCGGAGAGACCCTGGGGCGTGTACAACCCCGCCCTGACACGTGGCTTGCACGGCAGGGCTAGACGAGGTGTGTCTGGGCACTCGTGAGCTAGCGCGGGACTCACGAGGCGCTACCTCAAGGCGGGTTGTGCCTGGTCTTGGTTCTTGGTGGTTGTAGTGGTCCTGTGAGATGGTTAGACAACCTGCACCGAACGAATCTCCTGAGGCTATCGCATGAGAAGGCCAAGCACCAACGACCCTAGGAGCTGACGTGAACGGGGCCGTCCCGCCAGACAGAGCTCAGCTATTGGATTTATCGACGCTGCAGGGATGGGCCCAAGCATAGACACCGTGCCTAGCCTCCTTATGCGAAGGATCCTAAAGAAAGACGCTCGGCACGCGGCTCTCATGGTGGGTGACAATCAAGCAAGTGATAACCATAGATAGATTACGCATGTAAAGTGAACTAGCTCAGATAAATGCAAGAACGATACATGCCACTGGGCTGGACCCGAGCGGCTTGGGGGTGATGTAGCCCGAGGGGCGCTCCTAGCAGAGTAAGCTAATGACGTAAATGGATACATGCCGCAGGGACAGACCCACGCGGTCTGGGAAAGATGCAGCCCAAGGGGCGCTCCCAGCTAAATAAACTTGGAAAATGTCACCTGGTTCTGTTCTCGAAGGGGTGTTGAGGTAGCTGAAGACGCGTGGTGAAGGGGTTGCTCCTCACGAGCCTCCGGGACCCTGAGCCTCAGGAGGCTCTGGGGGTCCAGGCGGTTCCTTGAGGACCGTCTCCATTTCCGTCAGGACTGCGTGATGCCTGGCCTCCTGAGCCGCCAGGATGCTCTGCAGGTTGCGCTGGAAGGCGGACGCCACGCTCCGCAGGCCAAACGGCATGTGAACGTAGCTGTGAGGTGGGCCCTTGCAGCGTCCCACATGCGAAGGCCAGAAGAGCTCCTGAGATGCGGCCCTGTTGAGCCCTGGGACGTCGATGCAGACGCGCAGCCCGCTATCCTCGCCAGGATGGGGAGCCGCGTCAGGTGAGCGGCGGTCCTGCGCATGGCTCTCGCATCCTGCAGTTCCTGAGTGGTTTTGGCAATGAACTCCTGAGCGCCGAGCGCTCCTCGTCCGGTATCCTCTTGAGGGAACCGTGCTGCGAAGCACGCCTCCATGTGGTGCCCGAGCGCCTCCCTCGTGATGTTGGCAAGGTCGGAGGCCCTCCAGAAGAGAGTCCCCGAGCCCTGCCTGAGGAGGGCGCCGGGCACGCCTTCCTATGTGAGGGAGGGAGGCGCCCCAGGCGAGGGCGCCGATCCTGACGTGGCTCCACTTGCGGCGCCGCTCTCCTGAGGCCCTGTGCGGAGTAGCTGCTTCTTCTTCTTGGGGATGACCTCAAGAGGGTACTGTGCTGCATTGTTGACGAGGTCTTCGATTGACGCTGCTTGGAAGGCGCGCTCGAGGGAGCACACTGCATATCTTTCTTCGCAGGGGATTGTGATGATTCCGCCGCTCCCTGGCATCTTGAGGACGTTGTAGCCGTGGTGTGTCACTGCCATGAACTTGGCCAGGGCCGGATACCCGAGGATGGCGTTGTACGGCAGACGGATGTGGGCGACGTCGAAGTCGATGAGCTCGGTGCGGTAGTTGTCGCGCTGTCCGAAGGTGACAGGGAGGCGGACCTGCCCTATCGGGGTGGTGGAGCCGTCGGTTACTCCTGAGAAAGGCTTGGTAGGCTGAAGCTGATCGTATGGCACTTGGAGGCTGTCGAACGTCTCGACGGACAAGACGTTAAGCCCTGCGCCGCCGTCGATGAGGGTCTTGGTGACTTGCACGTTGCTGATGAAGGGTGAGCAAAGCATCAGGAGGGCGCCGGCGGTGGACGCGCACTTGAGCTGATCTGCTGAACTGAAGGTGATGGCGCACTTGGACCACCTAAGCGGGCGTGTGGCCTCGAGCCTGGGGAGGACTGCGTTCACCTCGCGAGCAAACTTCTTGAAGATACCCTGAGAGGCTGGGGCCTGACCTCCGCCCAAGATGCAGGCGATAGCACGCGGCTCTTGGAAGCCCCCGGCCCCCTCGTCCTGATGGTGGTCATCGTTCCTTCTTGGTGGTGGCGGCAGCGGTGGAAGTCCAGCATTACCCTGAGGGCGGTCCTCGCGAGGCTGATCCCACCATGCGCCCTCACGAGGCTGGTCCTGCCAGCGATCTTCGCGAGGCCAGTCGCGCCACTCCTGGTGAGGGCCACGATCGTCCCAGCATCCTCCGCCACGTCCTCCTCCTCGGCCGTAGCCCCAGCCGTTGCACTCGGGGCGTCGACCGAGGCGTTCGTCCCGAATGGCCCCGAGCTCTTGACAGTCATTAGTGTTGTGGTTGTGGATGTTGTGGAAGGCGCAGAACGGACGACTGCTCTTAGACGACTCGGGAATGTCTCGGCCGTGCTTTGTCTCCGACTCCGCTGCAAGCACGACCACTCCCTTGCGCTTCACGTCCTTGGCCTTGGCCTTCTTCTCCTCAGGATCGGGAGCCGGGAGTTCGAGGAGGGAAAGGCGCCCTTCCTCGGCTCTTGCGCACTTGGTCGCTAGGTTGAACAGCTCCAAGGCCGTGCACAGCTTCTCGTGGATGGCGAGCTCCTCCATCATCTTGACGTTACGGACGCCGTCAGAAAACACGGAGATGATGGCCTCGTCCATCACCTAGGGGATCTTGAGGAGAACGTTGTTGAAGCGTTGGATGTACTTTTGCATGGTCTCTCACGTCACTTTTGGCCCAAGAGAAGATAGAGTCCAAGTCTCTCACGTTCTGGACTCAGATTCGGACTGCACAGACATACCTGACTCAAAACGTCAATAACTTTTTCATACGGACTCCAAATTGGTTGATTCTTTTTTTGTTGGAAAATAGATTTCGTGCATTTTCCAACCCAATTGGAATCACCTTAAAATCCGTCCGGAGCGTTGAGTTATGGATGAAACAATCTGATGCTGCAGCAGAATCCGAGTCAAACTACAAGTCCAAAGGTGTTACGTCACCTCCACTTGGGCCCATTGGCCTTGTACGACCTAGGGTTAGTGTTAGGCTGCCTTGGGACGTCCTCCCACCTCCTTGGCCGCCACCCTTGCTCCTATATAAGTAGATCCATCTAGTAGCTTTTTCCTTGGGATTTGTTTAGTTAAAAGTTAGCCATTGCAACTTCGTACTTCGTTTGTGTCCAACGACTGCACCAAGACCGCCACGGATCCCCACCATTATCAATACTTCATATATATTCGCAATATTCAGATTGCTTTATCATATTCTTGCTTGTTCTTCGATTGCTTGCAGGAATAGACCTTCGTGGTCGTTGATCGTGCTCCAAATAAGTGGTCAATAACCTCTCGGAGTTGGTTTAGCGATTGCTAAGACGCAACGTCAGGCACGCTTGTAGTCGGATCGCCAAAGTCGTCTCCGCCAAATCGATAGTTATCATCTCATCGAAAGATCGGGACACCCCGCCTCTATCAAGTGGTATCAGTTTTCGAGGTTGCTCGGTGAGAATTTCCAATTATCCCTAGATTAGATTTATTTTCTTACCTATTGTTCAAGAAAAGCCACAAAAAAAGTTAGATCTATTCATCCTTTGTCCAAGCCGGCCGAGCCTTTGCGCTTTTCTTTTCATTGTTTGCATTATTGAATTATCGGTTGCATCGTCGTGTCGAGTTGCTGGTCTTAGTGTCTAGTTCGTTTAGAGTTTCGAAGTTCTGTTCACATTAGTCACGCCGCTTGTTGCATCGTTATCCTTTCCGTTGACCACCATCCATCCATCAATTTCCACCACGTGCTAACCACCGCTCATTGTCATAATCATAGTTGAGATCGTTCACATCTTCACTTGATCCAATCTGCATCTTATCTAGTTTGTCCGGAAAGAGGGAGAGAAAAAGAGAGAAGAAAAGTAAAAAAAGAGTCGAGAAAAAAGATAGAAAGAAAAAGGAAAAAGTGTGAGAAAAAAGAAGAAAAAAAACAAAGTTCAGATCTATCTAGACTCAATCTCGTAGCTGAATTCGGATTGAGTCTGCTTTTGTAATCGCTCAAGAAAACAGGCATAACTTCCTCATCTGAAGTCCGTTTTGGCTCCGCAAGTACTCAAATTAAAGCTAGAGACGAGCCGCATCTAAATAGTTGCAGAAGCTTGTTCAATATTTGGCACCTCAAAATCGGCTGCTAAATAGGTCTTTTTGCCCTCCGAAGTTCGTGAACACAGCTTATTCTAGTTTTTCAAACCAGTTTTAGAATTTTTTTTGACTCCTCATATCAACTCGGAATTGAGGGATTCTTTTTGCATTGGAAAGCTTGAGTTAGTAGCATTCTTTGAAAAAAGTTATTAGACAATTGGCTCAAACTTTTCAAGAGGAAAATTGGAGAGAGAGTTGTTGTATATCCTGCTTGGCAGTTGTTTTTCATCATTATCTTTACTGCCGTTGTGATCTTCACTTATATCTTGCTGTCCGGAGCTACTTATTATCCTTCATTGATGCTAGTTGTGCTACGCCATGACCTCATTAGTGTTCTAGGCTCGCGTCTCTAGTCCGGTCTAGCCTAGGACCAGACAAGATTGTCGTTGAGCGTTTATTCAATTTGCATCTCTGAATTGATTATTGCTAAAAACATTTTGCTACCATATATAGCCAACCCAGCCCCACATATTTCTACACCGTGCATACGTACGTTCCCCTGGCAATCGCTTTACACAATCTTCGGAGTTACTTGACACCGCTGTTTGCCTGTCACCACCTGCTGCATGGTAAGAACTTGTAAGATATTGATATTTGCTATACTGTGAGCGTTTTACCACCACATCCTAGTAGTTCATAGGAACATTATTCTCGAATTTTGTTTCTTGTTTCTACTAATCATGGCAGGTTCCGGAGATAGAAGTTCTTGAATGACGGACACATCTCCACCATCACGAGAGTTGGGACAACACACACAAGCACATGGTCAAAGTTAACTCTTTACTGTCATTTGAGGGTAGATTTAATCCTGCTATTTATCTTGCTTGGGAGCTTGAAGTTGAACAAGTTTTTAGTCACCATGACTTTTCTGAACTTGAGCGAGTACGAGCTGCCACTAGAGCATTTATCGGTTTTGCTTCGCTTTGGTGGAGTGTGCATTGTAAGAAAAACAATGATAACTAACCCACACCTTGGAAAGATTTGAAAGATGTAATGAGACAACAATTTTTCCCTCCTTACTATCGTCGTGAATTGCTTCGCAAATTGGAACAATTAAAAGAAGGCAGTAACACTGCTCATGCTTACTACCAAGATTTCAAATCTTATATGCATCATTGTGACATAGAAGAATCTGAGGATGATAAAATGAATAGATTTTTTGGTGGTTTGAACCATGATATCCGTCCAAGATTTCACTATATTCCTCGTTGCATTACTGGTATGTATGTTCGCGCTTGTACCTTTGAGAGACAGATACAGGAGGATGCATTGGGTTACTACAACAACTACTATTCCAGTTCATTCTCACCACCGCCGGTTGGTTCCTCCACCGTTGCACCTACTAGAGCAGCCCCACCTCAGATTGTGAGTGCGACACCATCTCAAGTGTATGGTGCATTGTCAACGCCGTGCATTCTACATCAGCTACGTCTTTGCGACAAGGTAACAAAGAAGGTATTAATGATATAACTTCACATGAGAATGATGCATCCCTAGTTAACTTGAGTGCATCATGTGTTGAGTTACCCGTGATTTGAGCACATCACCTATTTTAGAGAATCTTGATACTGTCATGAATGCGTCATGTGATCAAACAACTGAAATACCAACAATTTTGAGTGCACCCATTGAATTAACTATTGATGCAAAAGAATCAATGTTTAATCATTTTTTGACCTCTAATCTTGGTGATGATTCTGTGTCGAATGACTTATTGCATGTTTGCTTATTTAAGCATGTTGTAGCATGTAAGTTTGATGCAAGTAAGGTTTATTCACCAATGTTGGGATGGTTTAATGATGAACATCGTCAATCTTTTAAAATGAATAAGAGCTTCACTTATATGTGCAAACTGAGTTGCAATATTTTCATGCCTTCTACTTCTTGTGATAATGTTTTGGCTTTAGATTATGCAAGTTACTCATCTATTCATGTGTCATATGTGCAAAAATCAAGGGAAGTAAAAACGGATGACATATACATATACAACATGTACACCTTGTCTCTTTTGTTAGCCACATTTCGGACTAAGCAACTCCGAGGACGGCTTTGTTTTCAAGAAGAGGAGGATGATGAGGACATGACTACCTTGGATACGACCAAAAATATTGCATACATGTATATTTGTGAGGTGATTTCTAATGCAAACTATGCAATAATTTATTTATGTCATCCACGACAAAAATACTTCACAAACTTTTATGCCATGTCTAATTGCAGGTGTATGGGACAGTTGTACAATCCACATATGAAGATAAGGGAGAAAGAGATGTTTACCTGCTGTTTAAAAAGTTCTCTCACGTCACTTTTGGCCCAAGAGAAGATAGAGTCCAAGTCTCTCACGTTCTGGACTCAGATTCGGACTGCACAGACATACCTGACTCAAAACGTCAATAACTTTTTCATACGGACTCCAAATTGGTTGATTCTTTTTTGTTGGAAAATAGATTTCGTGCATTTTCCAACCCAATTGGAATCACCTTAAAATCCGTCCGGAGCGTTGAGTTATGGACGAAACTATCTGATGCTTGCAGCAGAATCCGAGTCAAACTACAAGTCCAAAGGTGTTACGTCACCTCCACTTGGGCCCATTGGCCTTGTACGACCTAGGGTTAGTGTTAGGCTGCCTTGGGACGTCCTCCCACCTCCTTGGCCGCCACCCCTTGCTCCTATATAAGTAGATCCATCTAGTAGCTTTTTCCTTGGGATTTGTTTAGTTAAAAGTTAGCCATTGCAACTTCGTGTACTTCGCTTGTGTCCAATGACCGCACCAAGACCGCTTACGGATCCCCACCATTATCAATACTTCATATATATTCGCAATATTCAGATTGCTTTATCATATTCTTGCTTGTTCTTCGATTGCTTGCAGGAATAGACCTTCGTGGTCGAGTTGATCGTGCTCCAGCGTGGTCAATAACCTCTCGGAGTTGGTTTAGCGATTGCTAAGACGCAACGTCGTGCACGTTTGTAGTCGGATCGTCAAAGTCGTCTCCGCCAAATCGATAGTTATCATCTCATCGAAAGATCAGGACACCCCCGCCTCTATCAAATGTGGAGCCTGCCCTTGATGTCCGCGCACCACCACCGCAGGCGGCACACGGTCTTGTCGTACTGGTGCTGGGAGCGCGGGAGCATTCTCTTGCGGACGAGGAACTTCTTGGCAGCTTCCTTCTTCTCGCGCAAGTGCCCGGTGCGGTGGGTCACGCCGGGGGGCTGCACGCCTTGGCGCCAGGACACCGTCTTGGTGCAGAGGCGGTGGAGGCGCTCCATACGCTACATCACCCACACTGGGCGGAGGGCGAGGCAACGAGAAAGATGGCGCAGGGGAGGCCCCCGCAGTGCTGATGAGCTCGGTGATGTGGTCCAGCCAGTCCTCGTAGAGGTCGTCAACGGGGCGGTAGCGCAGGAGCTCGCGTGCCATGAGCAGCGTGGCCTGCGCGTCCGTGGGAGCGAGACGAGCGTGAGATGGCGAGTCGGTCGGAGTCAGCGACGGAGTGGCGCTGCGGCCATCCTGCCGCACCGAGGGGTGCAGCGAGGACGCCTGCTTCTCGTTTCCCGCCGGGCAGGTGGCGGTGTTGGCAGCAGGTGACAGAGAATGACGGGGAGGCCCACCGACAGGAGCGGTCTGAGCGACGCTGGCGGCGAGGGCGGCCCGACGCTCAACGCGGGCTCGACAAGCGTCCGCCATTGAGACGACGAAGCGACGAGACGCGGATCGACGGAAGGAAAGCTTCGGCGCACCCCTACCTGGCGTGCCAAATGTCGGATTTCGGGTTCCAGCAAAACCCTCGGGTTCGAACACTAGGGTGCGCACGAAGATCTCCCTCTACCTAATCACGCCCTTAGCCTCACCGCGATCTCAGAGCCTAGCTCGATGAACCCGCAACACAAGAGACATGAGATTTATACTGGTTCGGGCCACCATTGTGGTGTAATACCCTACTCCAGTGAGTGTGGTGGATTGCCTCTTGGGCTGAGGATGAACAGTACAAGGGGGAGAACAGCCTCCTGAGGAGAGGTGTTCTTGTACTTGGTGAACTTGTGTGGGTGAGGATGGATCTAGTCCAAGGTGAGATGAGTTGCCTCCTACTGTGGTGGCTAGTCCTATTTATAGAGGCCCTGGTCCTCTCCCAAAATATTGAGAGGGAAGGGAGCCAACAACAGCCAAATTCGAAGGGAGACAACTAGTACAAGCTATCCTGACTAAAGGTGGTCTTCGCCTGCCAAAGGCTCTGGTGGTGACGCCGTCTTGGGCTCCACGGTGACCTCTATCCTGCTGTCCTGCTGGTCTTGGTCTTGTTGCACCCATATGGAAACCTTTGCCTGATGCCTCAGGACTCCTCGCCTGTGCTTGCCCCCTTAGCACCAAAGAGGAAACAAGGGCACTGTGCACGCTGGCGCCCGCTTGGCGCCCGCCTGGCCTTGGTCGTCACGGCTGACGTCGTAGGAACCTCGCGAGGTTCCCTTGCCTTGATCTCTCCGCCTCTCGCGAGCCAGCCTGGTGAGGCCGCTCCCGAGGAGGTCTTGTGTCGTCCGCCTCGCGAGGCTTGGCCCCTCGCGAGTGTCTTGAATGTTTGCTGGTAAAGATGGGCCGTACAGGGCCGCTGGCAGAGCCACGCCGTGGGCCGTAGGCAGGCAAGTTTGGGACCCCCGTTCCCAGGACGCCAACAGAGGGTACAACCTATCTGGCAGCCATCCATAGGAGTGAGCATCATGTGCTAACTTGTCGATCGCCCTGCAGTTGTTGTGGCTGTCCATGTCGGGCACGCACATTCGATGCAGGGAACTGTTGAGTAGGGACTGTAGCTCCCTTCTGGTGCATGCTTCCCTTGTTGGAGCAGCTGCGGTGAGTCGGAAGACGGTGTGACTGAAGATGCAGAAAACGCATAATGTTAAGAATGACACATCTCTCGATCCAAGAAATACCCTAAGAGATCAACAAAGAAGGTACGAGAGTGGTCCCACGCCCTGTTGATCAAGACTAAATTGGGGTCACACAATTTTATTTTATTTTGGTACTGTCTGATCTATGCCGTATGGCTTGATGGTCGTCTTGTGCCTCCCGGCTGACACTATTCGGAATGTTCCCTGAAGAGCCAGCGACCACCGGCAGAGCAGCCTGCCTCCACCGTGCATGGCCCCGACCAAAATCCCGCTCCCCGCCCCACCGCACTGCCGTGGTTGCGCCGCCCCCGAGCCAATCCAAAAAGACTCGCCGTCATCCAGATCCGGCGGCGGCAATACCTTCAACCCACGCAACTCTAAGATAGCCATCTAAGCGCTGCTTCCGCGGTGAACTTGCGCCCCCGCACCCTTACGTTAGACACCAGCCAACCGACAGCCTAGGAGCTCCGCCGGCTCGAGGGGTGCTGCTTCCCATTGGGAATCGATTGGCCCAGAATAAAAATTCAGACAACTGAAGCCTAAATAAAGTGATTTGAGATGAGGGTGCGACCTATCTGGCGGCTCGGTGAAGTAGGCAGCTCCAGCTGCCTAGTCGGTGAGGTCGGCGCGGTTGCGGTGGCTACCAGCGACAGGGAAGTAGAGATGTCGTGATGGTCGGCGGCTACGGGGAAGCAGCGTCGGGGCTCTGGACGGGTCCAAAGTTGGAGCCGCTCCGGCACCGTGAACAACGGCAGGGGTGAGTCGACTTCGGTACGGTCACGCGGCCGTCGTCGAGGCAGCTCCGGCAGCACGGAGTAAGAGGCACACGGCCAGTGCACGACGGCAAATGGACAGCGTCTCCGGGATTAGAGAGGAGGGCGGCTGTGAATTTGGTACGGTGTGGGCGCCATGGAGGAGGGGCTGAGGTTTCGCGGCTCGGGAGAAGGTGATTTGGTGCCCACGAGGTATGAATGGGGAATTGGGAGGGGGAACCATGTCTTACGGACGCATTTGTCTGAAATGTGGGGGGGAATCTGATGAGGACATCAATACCATTGTTACACCCACAGCCCCTACTGCTACATATACTGGACCAATTACTAGAGCTCACATGACGCCAATTAAATTATCAGTACTTTCGCTTTCTTGGTAATGATTCTAATGTTCATGAGAATATGATGTCGCCTAAATTGGATACATTTGTTTTGCTTACAAATGAAGGCCCAAGCTTGGAGAAGGATGGACATTGGAGCAAGAACAAGCATGGAGATAATGCCATGCTAAGGGGAACAAGAACGGAGTTACAAGTGATGATTTCAGGACTTTGAAGCCACCATAATGGGTGCATGAAGCCTTGGACGAAATATACAAGATGCCACTTCATAATATTCGTCCATAGGCTATTCTAGGTGTTATGTCACCTTATTATTGGGCCAGGCCCATGTAATTTCGAAATACTTAAGTATAGGCTGTTTTAGAGTCCGTATGTGTGGGGAAACAAGAGTTAGGGATGGTTTCGACCCTCCCTCAAGGGCCACGAAATTCCCTCCTCTTCCTCCATATATACAGCCCTTAGGGCGTCGTTTAGACTTTGGGTTTTGTTTAGATTAAAAGTTCGCCATAGCTGCAACTTCGCGTGCATTGCCGTTTGTGTTCAACGACTGCATAAAGGCGCCACGTAACCCCACCTTGATCAATAAAGCTTTCATCTTATATTCGCAATATCCAGATTGCAATCTCAGTTTCTTGCTTGTTCTTCGTTGCTCGCAGGAAAGCAGACCCTCGTGGTCGAGTTGATCGTTCGCTGCGTGGTCAATAACCTCTCGGAGTTGGTTTAGCGATTGCTAAAGGCGCGACGTCCTCGCCGCTCAGAGTCGGATCGTCAAAGTCGACTTCCTCCAAAGCGAAAACCAACATCTCATCGATAGACGGGACACCTTTGCCTCTATCAAGTGGTATCAGATTTTCAGGTTGCTCGGTGAGATTTTACAGTTTTCCGTAGTTTAGATCGAGTCTGTTCTTCATACCTATAGTCCACGAAAAAGCCACAAAAAAAAATTAGGGTTAGTTCATCATATCCGAACCAATCGAGCCTTTGCATAATCTTTTTAGGGTTTTGCTTTGTTGAATTCTTGCGGTTGCATCGTCGTGTCTAGTTCTTTGGTCTTAGCGTCTAGTCTTTTAGAGTTTCGAGTTCGGGTCATAAGTTGTCACGCCGCCACCGCACCATCATCATCGCCTCGCCACCTACCATCACCGCTCGAATCCATATCCATATACCACCACCAATCCGTGTCCATATACCACCACCGATCCATATCCATATACTACCACCGCTACCACCACCGCTGCCATATACCACCACCATATATCCACCACCAATCCGAGTTCTTCTCATATTAGGTTTGTTTTCGAGATCCATCTAGTTTCCGATTCGTGTTTCCTTGCCGGAGTTGGTTTCGGAAAAAAAAAAAGAGTCCTGAAACCACCCTCGTTTAGGCCCAAAATTTTCCGAAAACGCACTTGTCGAAAAATTTTCCGCTATCCTGCTTTTAAGTGTTTCTACGTGTATTGAGACAAATCGCCGTTATAGAAAGTTTTTTGACCCGTTTCAGCTTTTTGGGTCCGGGCAGTCGAAAAAAAAAAATTGGTCGAAAAAAAATATTTCGTGCCCATCTTGTCAGTTTGACCTCGGAAGAGTTTTGAGACACTCGCCATTATAGTGATTTTTCGCAAAAAAAAAAAGAGCAGCGCAAAAAAAAAAAAGCAGCGCAAAAAAAAAAATAGCGAAAAAAAAAATTTCCGAGTGTGCTTTTCCCTTGTTTACGTGCAGCGCCGTGATTTTGTTAGTGTTATTGGCTCGCGTCTCTAGCACGGTCAAGCCTAGGACCAAGACAAGATCTCTCGTTGAGCGTTTATTCAACTTTGCATCTCTGAATTGATTATTGTTGACCCTTTTGCTACCATATTATAAGCCTTCCCAGCTCCACATACATCTACATCGTATGCTTGACTCTCCCTCGTAATCGCTCTATCCAAGCTTTGAGAGTTTTGACTACATCGGTTGCGGTCACCGCTTTCTTCTTTGAGTACGAATCTGGTAAGAATTTGAGATTTGCTTGACGGATTTGTGACCGTCCACCACACAACCACCACCACTTCCTAGTAGTCTGTCGAATCATATTCTTGTGTGTTTCTATTGCTGCTAACCATGGCAGGATCACAAGCCGACGAGACTGACTGGGAGAACATGACAAACAAAGCACTACATGTCAAAAAGCTAAGTCACGACTCAATCCTCATGGTTTATATATGCCTTTGCCAGTGCCTAGTGTTCCTTGGGAGGATATATCTATGGACTTTGTTTTAGGTTTACCTCGAACAAAGAAGGGGAGGGATAGCATATTTGTTGTCGTGGATAGATTCTCGAAAATGGCACACTTTATACCATGTCATAAAAGCGATGATCTTTGTTAATGTTGCTGATTTGTTCTTTCGTGAAATTATTCGCTTGCATGGTGTGCCAAATACTATTGTTTCAGATCGTGATACTAAATTTCTTAGCCACTTTTGGAGATGTTTATGGGCTAAGTTGGGGACTAAACTGCTTTTAGTACTACTTGTCACCCCCAAACTGATGGCCAAACTGAAGTAGTCAATAGAACATTGTCTACTATGCTTAGGGCTGTTTTGAAGAATAATAAGAAAATGTGGGAAGAATGCTTGCCTCATATTGAATTTGCTTATAATCGCTCATTGCATTCTACTACTAAGATGTGCCCTTTTGAAATTGTGTATGGCTTCCTACCTCGTGCACCTATTGATTTGTTGCCTCTTCCATCTTCGGAGAAGGTTAATTTTGATGCTAAAGAACGTGCTGAATTGATTTTAAAAATGCATGAGATAACTAAGGAAAACATTGAGCGTATGAATGCTAAATATAAACGTCTTTGGAGATAAGGGTAGAAAACATGTTGTCTTTGCACTGGAGATCTTGTTTGGTTACATTTATGCGTAAGGATAGGTTTCCTAGTTTGCGCAAATCGAAGCTAATGCCACGTCTTGATGGTCCATTTAAGGTGTTAGAGAAAATAAATGATAATGCATATAAACTTGAGCTACCCGCAGATTTTGGGGTTAGTCCCACTTTTAACATTGCAGATTTGAAGCCTTATTTGGGTGAGGAATATGAGCTTCCGTCGAGGACGACTTCATTTCAAGAAGGGAGGATGATGAGGACATCAATACCATTGTTACACCCACAGCCCCTACTGCTACATATACCGGACCAATTACTAGAGCTCGCACACGCCAATTAAATTACCAGGTACTTTCGTTTCTTGGTAATGATTCTAATGTTCATGAGAATATGGTGCTGCCTAAATTGGATACATTTGTTTTGCTTACAAATGAAGGCCCTAGCTTGGAGAAGGATGGACATTGGAGCAAGAACAAGCAAGGAGATAATGCCATGCATAAGGGGAACAAGAACGGAGTTACAAGTGATGATTTCAGGACTTTGAAGCCACCATAATGGGTGCATGAAGCCTTGGACGAAATATACAAGATGCCACTTCATAATATTCGTCCATAGGCTATTCTAGGTGCTCACGTCACCTTATTATTGGGCCAGGCCCATGTAATTTCGAAATACTTAAGTATAGGCTGTTTTTAGAGTCCGTATGTGTGGGGAAACAAGAGTTAGGGATGGTTTCGGACCCCTCCCTCAAGGGCCACGAAATTCCCTCCTCTTCCTCCATATATACAGCCCTTAGGGCGTCGTTTAGACTTTGGGTTTTGTTTAGATTAAAAGTTCGCCATAGCTGCAACTTCGCGTGCGCCGTTTGTGTTCAACGACTGCATAAAGGCGTCACGTAACCCCACCTTGATCAATAAAGCTTTCATCTTATATTCGCAATATCCAGATTGCAATCTCAGTTTCTTGCTTGTTCTTCGTTGCTCGCAGGAAAGCAGACCCTCGTGGTCGAGTTGATCGTGCTCGGCGTGGTCAATAACCTCTCGGAGTTGGTTTAGCGATTGCTAAGGCGCGACGTCCTCGCCGCGTTAAGTAGTCGGATCGTCAAAGTCGACTTCCTCCAAAGCGAAAACCAACATCTCATCGAAAGACGGGACACCTTTGCCTCTATCAGAATCACTGTTCTACCCCTGCCTTTAGGCTTCTCGGCTTGGGTCTGTGTACTGAGGGTCGGGGATAGTAGAGTAACTTTGCTTCTCCCAAATAGTGGGCACGAGCAATTTCGGGCGAGGAGGGCATGTTTTGAAATATACTGGGCGTGAGCGATTTTGGGTGAGCAGGGCGTGTTTTGAAATATAGTGGGCGCGAGCAATTTCGAGTGAGGAGGGCGTGTTTTGAAATATAGTGGGCGCGAGTGATTTCGGGCGAGAGAGCGGGTTTTGAAATAATGGGCGCGAGCTATTTTGGGCGAGGAGAGGGTGTTTTGCCGACCATGTTTTATGAATTATTCGGCACATGTCATTCCGGCCGAGGAGAAGGCGTGCTTGGATGGAGTTACGAACCTATCCTCGATGTACAACGGGCCAATTGATGCGTGTCCCACATAGGCCGGTAATTTCGCGTCTCCCATTTACTTGCTCGGGCGAATTCCACCGAACAGAGGGTGTTTACGGTTCGTTCAAATTTTGGGAGAACGAGCATCCACGTCTACCTTATCAAGTCGATTTGAATCAAATTTTGAAATATTAGCTTGCCACTTCTTTTTTAGATGGGGAGATCATGCTCGGGAGTAATGTGTTTTTACATGGTCGCTGTGTTTATTTACTATATGACAAATAGTTGACCCACTCAAAAGCAGAATCAAACCCAAAATGAAATATCTCGATTCAATGAAATAGCTCGTTCACCAGGTCAGAATAGTGAACTAAATCCAAAATTAAACACGTCAATGGAGTAGCATGTTGTACAGTATTATAGTACTCCATGAACATGTTGGGAGTCAAATTAATGAACTTGTTTGATATACGCATATCTCCGTTCATGTGTGGATTGCAGAGATGTTCTCCAATTTAAATATTTGAATGCAAGTTTATATCGAAACATGGTTTATATTAGTCTTTGATGCATAAAACGCGACCTCCCCCTCTCCCGGACTCCTGCTCTCTCTCTCTCACTCACTCACTCACTCACTCTCTCTCTCTCTCTCTTTCTCGCCAATAATCTTCAATTCTATCGCACGCATCCAACACACAAACCTTGTTGGTCTCTCTCCATCTCTCTCTCTCTCTCTCTCTCTCTCTCTCTCTCTTTGTGTGTGGGGGGCCTTTCTAGTTCGCATGCATATATACTCCATCTATAGGTCTCTCTCGCACACTATGTATGATTCTCTAGTTCAAGCTAAATATCTTGGGTGCACTCATTGTACGCACACAAATTCCTTGGCTTGTTGCCCGTAACTCTCTCACGCACCACTCTGTCGTCTCGTAGCTCTTCCCTCTCTCTCTCAAACTCTCCATCTACCTGGGTCACACATAAACATGCATATCTCACTCGCACTCGATAGACCCATCTAAAACTTTATCTCTCTCCCTCGTTCTCTCTCCGTCTCACACGCACACACACACACAGTCTCATGCCAGCCAAGTATGATGGTCTCTCACTCAAATGTAGGCACACGCAGTCCCCCCTATATGTATATGACTAGCTAATCTTAGTGTCTATCACAAACATGTGCATGGTCTATCTCGATTTCTCCCGGGGCATCTTTCTATCTCGCACGTACCTCCCTCGATCTCCCACCCATATAAGTCCCCTCACGATCTCGAGGGGATCTCTCTATCACAAACACACCCTCTCTCCCTCCCCATGCGTCCATGTTCTCCATGTGTCCCTCTCGACCTTTGTTCCTTGTTGGCCAGACCTCTATTGGACATGTGCTATAGGGGTGACTCTCTCCGTTGCAAACAATCATGCACTAGCTATCTTCATGTATCTCCTCACCTCGCTTTTCTATCTCGGAGATGCATGCGTGATATGTTTGCATAAGAAACGAAAAAAAACACACTCTCTCTCATTTATCGTTTGTTGTCCCTTTCTCTTTCACACACATACTCTTTTTGCACACTCACTCATTCTCCTTCACACGCACTTGATCTCTCTCAACTTAGGCACTCTCTTCGGTCCATAGCATATAGATTTATTGAAAAGTCAAACATCACAAAGTTTGACCATGTACGTGGAGAAAAACATTTACATCTAGAAAGGCAAACATATACCATTAGATTCATCATGGGATGTAGTTTCATATGATGTATCTTTGGTATTGAAGATATAAATAACATTTTATGTAAACCTGATCAATGTTTCCAAAGTTCGACTTCTAAAAAATTACATGCACCCGCATTATCGAAAGCAGATGGAATATCTCTTTCCCTCTCAGCTATCTCGATGCACCACTCAGCCTTATTGGGGCTCCTCTATCTCTCTCAAACTTTATATCTCCTGGTTCACACAAACACATGGCTGCTTCGCGCTACATATAGACCCATCCAACACTCTCCGCCCTTGTTCTCTCTCTATGTGACACGCACCCCCCTAAGTACCATAATCCCTCACTCCATCATAGGCGTACACACTCCCCCCTAAGTATAATTATCTCTCACTAGCCATTAGGAACACATGTATTGTCTCCTTCCATCCATACGTCTATCGCGATATCTCTCGGGGTATCTTCTATCGCGCACACACCTTGTCACCCGATCTCCCACCCATGTAATCCCATCACGATCTCCAGGGGATCTCTCTATCACAAACATACACTCTCTCCTCCCCATGTCTGCATTTTCTCCGTACGTCTCTCTCAACCTCTCTCCCTTGCTTGTCAGACCCCTGTTGGCCACGTGCTAGGGGTCTTCTCTCTCGGTTGCAAACACCACACACTATCTCCTCACCTTGCTTCCGTTTTCAAAGATGCATGTGTGATATGTTTGCATAAGACACACACGCCTTTTCTCTACTTTTATCTTGTGTTGTCCATGTCTCTTTCACACACGCACACACACCTTTTTCACTCACTCTTTCTATTTCACACACACACTCTCTCACTCTCTCTCTCTCTAGTTAGGGACTCTCTCACATCCATAAGCATATGGATGTTTTGAAAAGTCAAACCTCGGAAAAGTTTGACCAGGTATGTCGTGGTTTTGTCATGGCAGATGTCCTCATGAAAGGACTTAGTCGTGGAGCCATCGCTACGGGTTAGCTTGAAGAGGTTAAAGCGGACAAGGGACGCAAGATAGTTTATACTAGTTCGGCCCCTTCGATGAAGGTAAAAGCCTACGTCTAGTTGTGATGGAATTGATGGGGTTTTGATGACCAGGGAGCGAATATGCTTCACCTAGTCCTCGAGTTGTTGTCTGTTGTCCTGAACCGCCGCCGGGTTGTCCCCTTATATACATGGGTGACATCCGTCGGTTTACAGAGTCCCGAGACCGGCTCATAAACGTGTCCGGTTCGCTCTCCACTCTTTCTATCTTACAAAACAAGTTTACATACTAATGCCGGTTTTACGGCTACAGGCCTAAAACCGGTTCTAGGCCTTGGGCCCTTATATAACGTCCTCATCTGCTTTCATGGGCTTCAAGCATACTTGACTACTGATGAAGTTAACCCGACCTGTCCTGGCCGGTTTACGCCCAGTAGTAATATCCCCAACATTAGGCCCCAGATTGATTTGAACAGGTTCGTGTTAATCCTTAGTAAAAACTTCGTCTTCAACATCTTCTCATAACTTGGTAAACCGCCGTGACGTCATCTTCTCAGATCATGGTGAACCGGCGTGACGTCATCTGTTAAAAAACTGTGTATGACACATCTTCATTAATAGGTCACCGACAATCGAGGCGACAGCTGCGCCTCACTTCCAAATTCACGACCTCTTGATTTTCGCGCCTGACACTTATCTCCTGCCTTTATAAACAGGACCGAAGGGTCATTTTTTCTTTCCCCCTCGTGCCTCTTCGCGTCGTCCTCCTTGCGCCGCTCAGCTTGTGGAGCTCCGCCGTCGTCTCTGCTTCGACCTTGGCCGCTGCATCACCCTGAACGCACCAGAACACTGCGGCGGCCTTCCGCTTCTTCCTCAGCTCCGGTAAGTCTTCTGCCCTTTCCGCCATAGATCTGTTCTAGGGTTTCCAGGTTCTTCGGTGTTCATCATTCGTTACTTGTTCATATGATGGTTCTTTGATGAACTCCTGAATATCTGCTCTGTGTAGTGGTAGCCTTTAGCCTCAGTTTCCACTTACGCATCTCAAAACCATAGATCTTATCTGAACCTTTACTCATTGGTTCGGCACTGCTTCTTTAGGCTTTGAATATATTTTCCTTTTCTGACATGCCCCAGATCCAAAACTGCAACATAACCATGTGAAACCTGTTTTCATTCACTTACTCATCTGCAATCCTGACTCTTCAATGCTTAGACTAGGCGGTTTAACTTTGTAGAAAAAATGACAATCCGGTATATACCATTAGTCCCCTTGTTGAACCGCCAAATCCTTTACCAGGGCACTGTTGCATTGTTGAACTCCGGTTTATAAATAGTTGCCTCCGGATTAGCAAATATGCATCATCATCATATAACTGCCCAACGTATTCTTAAACCGGCAATTACTGTATTTTAGATCTTGCCATGGCGAAACAAGTGTATGAGTGCAACTGGGTCCCTTCTCGAGTGACTGAAGATCAGCTGAACGATCTGGTCAAAACGGGCGCTTTAAGTAAGAAAGACGCCATTCACTGGAGGGTCCCTGGCACGGAATGTCCACCTACCCCTAGAGAGGGAGAAGTTATTGTCTTTACTGGTCATTTAAGTCGAGGCTTCAACCCTTCCGGTTCAAATTTTTTTCGGGATGTCTTAGCTGACTTTCTACTGCACCCACAAGATATTGGTCCTAACTCCATAACCAATATCTGCCACCTTCAAGTATTTAGTGAGGTTTACCTTCAGGAGGAACCTTTAGTAGAGCTATTCAGGGACTGTTTTCACCTGAACTGTCGCACAGAGTTCAAAGACGGATCAAACACAGAACTAGGCGGTGTGGCGATTCAGAAAAGAAAATAAGTCACCTTCCCTCATGCCAATCTTCATAGCCACCCCAAAGAATGGAACCACACATGGTTTTATTGCAAGGACACCTCTCCTTCTGAGGAAAATCCCCTGCCGGGTTACCGTCCGGAACGTTTGAGCAACACACACCCTTTCCCTCGTGAGGCTAACTGCTAAAGAGAGAGTCAAATATTCTCACCAACTATCCAAGCTTAGGGCCTTTATGGCCAACGGGTTGACAGGGGTTGATTTTGCACGCTGCTGGATCTCTTGGAGCATACTACCCTTAAGCCAGCGCCCCGGTTTGATGTGTGAGTACATAGGAGATGTAAAGGATGCTCAGTGGCACATTGATATTCAGCTTACCGACGACGAAGTTACCGAAGCTGTCAAAAAGATGCTGAATGAACCAGAAGAAGTCTATGCTCAAACCGGCCAACCCCCTTTCTGCGCCATTAACAAACCGCCAGCTGTAAGAATCATACTTTCTACTTATCTGAAATTGCCTTTGTCCAAATGTCGTCTGAAAATATTACTATTTTTAACAGGGCGATGATCCATTCTGGAACAAGAAACCTGCGCAAGATAAACCGGCGAAGCCAACCCGGCCAAAGACCAAAGCTGTGAAGAGGCCTGCTAACAGGAAAAGAACCACCGCATCCTCCGATCCACCGGCTGATGATGATGTGGGTAACCCGGATCTTGAGGTAGAACTTGACTCACTTGGTTCATTTTTCATACGCCTTATTGATGATGATTATTGCCAGGACGACGCTGAAGTCAGTCACGCCAATGCTGTAGAGGTAATCGTTCTTTCCTCCGATTCAAACCCTTTGCCTTCACTAAAAATCCGTCGGGCAAACCGGAAAGTTAAATTTTCTCATCCTCTTGCTTACTTGGACCCGAACTTTCTTGTGAAGACACAACAGCACGAGGCTCGCCGCACAACCCGGCACAGCGGCCAGGTAGTTACCTCCGCCGGTTTACCGAACAGTCCGGTTCGGAAACGCCGTTCAGAGGTCTCTAACTCTCTTGTCACTGCATGCCCTAAAGCGGGTTGTTTTTGTCAACCTCTTAATCCGTCTGATTCCAATTATCAGGGCACTTCTCATTCATCCTCTGGCGAGTCATCAGCCACCAAGCTTCCACCGCTTAAAACGGTGCTTGGGTAAGTCATATTCCTTCTTACATCTTTGACATATTATCTTATATGCGCTGAACTGATCTTTTTTAATTCAGAGCCAAACCGAGACCCAGCAAAAAGGCTCTTCTGAATAAACCGGCAGAAGAAAATACGGCTGCTGAACCGGAGAAAATACCGGACCCTAAAGAGGCCAACCTAGATGATGTGCTGGCTGACCCACCACCACAAGACCATGATTTTGTTGCTGAACAAGCAGAAGTTGACACCACAAGCCCTGTTGATCAGCCGACCAGCTCTATCCAGACTAATAAGCCGACGAGTCCAGCGAAGAATAATGACAAACCGGCGACCCCGGTACGAACCGGTGAAGAAAAAGATGATGATGTCCTTATTACTAGCGTTGGCCTTACAGATTCAGGAAACCCTGTCGCTTTATCCAGGCAAACTGCTAAAGAAGAATTCTCTGCAATTGGTAAAGGCAAGTGGAATGCCGATTTATCAACTTATGCCGCTCTGAATGCTCAAGATCTCCATTCTGGCTATCTGAACCGGTTGTACACCAGCCGTGATTATGAAGCCGGTCTGGTCAATATGATGAAGGAAAAATATGAGGTAACCTCTTATATGCTTCTCTGCTTGTATTCTTTGGTAGCTTTAGCAACTCAATAGCCCCAAGTGACGGTTTAAGATCAACTTAATCCGGGACTTGAGTAAGTATTCAATGTGAGCCTCAATTCATCTGAACTTTGCTGACGTAGCCCCCAAGTGCCGGTTCAACTTTGCGAAGTTAAACCGGGACTTTATAGAATAAAAATTCCTGTATCAGTAATCTAAGAACAAATAGCCATTAGCCCCCAAGTACCAAGGGCATAACTTGTTATGTGGTTGGTACTTCAACTTTTGTACAGTCATTTCGTCATGTAACTATCTCTGCAGGCTGAAATTTGAGCAAGAGAAAGTCAAACTGCCGATCTGCAGGAGAATCTTAAGTTGCAACAGGCAGAAACTTCCAAGGCAAAGGAAGAACTGACTAGCGCTTTAAGCGCTATGGAAAAACTTAAAGAAGGCTTCAAGAAAGAGCGGGAGTATTGGGCGTCGGAGAAATCCGCGTTAATGCAGAGGGCTGAAAAAGCAGAAACCGCTCTTAAACCGGTGGTTGATGAATTAACCAGCGTGAAGCGACAAGTTCATGCCATGACTGCAGCTGTATTTGGCAAGTATTCTTATCTTCCGAATTGAGCAGACCTTGTCATGTAACTGCTGGTTTATTAACCCTTGCAATGATACATGAACTCGTATTGGCCACTTTGGATCAGATGTGCGGAAAAAGTTAAAGGCTGCTTACACTTTGATAGAACAACTGTACTCTGGTGCACAACGGATAATCTACACCGCTTCCCACAACAATCCGCCGCCCACCTTGATCAAAGATACTCTTGAAAGGTTATCTATGCTCCCTGCCCGGGTTGAAGAGCTGAAGAAATCTGCTACTAGAACGGGTGCTTTGAATGCCCTAATCCGGGCAAAAGCGTGGGTGCCTGAATTTGATCCTGTGAAAGCGGCCCAAGGCTATCCCGTCTTGAAGGAAGACGGGACAGAATTTGATGAAGAGGATCTCCGAACCATAAACCGGGAAGTTCGCCCTCTGGCTTGTCAACTGGTTGAAGAGGCGGTTTTGTCCCACTATCAAGCTAACTATGATGATCAAAACAAGCGGGTTGTTGCACCAATTCCTAAAGCGGAAAAACTTATCCCGCCAATCCGCAAGCACACTTGCGCTCCGGACATTGAACCGTCCCTGCTGATAAGTGATGAAGCCGTATTTCAAGCCTTAACTGGGATCGACTGGGCAACTGTTGATTTCCAGCCACTGGGTAGGGAGGAAGAAGCTGAACCGGCGCGAGATGATCCGCAACCGTCAGGTCAAGCCGACGACCAAGCGTGAACTGGAGGCCGGTTTAAACTATTGCATGATGTGACCTATATTTGGTAAAAACAATGATCTTTTTGGGCACTGGAACGCCTTGTAATAGGCTAGTTCATATACTTGGTCTGGTATGCCTTCGTGCATATTTATCTTCAACTGATGCTTGTTTGATTCATATTTATCCAAACTGTTTCTGCAGTCAAGAAGCTTAAAATGCCCTGGCGGTTTACCACCGGGCGGATCATGACACCCATGTATGTAAAACCAAAGATGATAACTTAGGTTTAGAATATATAACCAAATATGGAAACATATAATACCTGCCACCGTTGGGCATGATGTTGGCTGACCAACCTTGTACTGGGGCTGACAACCCAAACCTTGGAGGAGAAAACAACTCCTCTTAATATAAGGCCGGTTTACAATGTAAACCGCTCCGGGTTATAATAAACACCGGTTTGCTCCATAATAGGATGGTAACAGAAAATCAGACTGGCAGATAGTCTCCGGATTAAGATTTGACCGTGTTCCGTCAATTTGTAATTGACAGTCGAACTGGATTAACAATGTCGGTTTGAAAACGCAACAAAAGAAATGTTTATAAAAAAACAGAATTCAAGCGAAGGCAGAGATGAAACCATTGCAAATGAGGCTTTGAGCCGATCAAGAGGCATTACCATGGTCGGACACGATCAAGCCCCCAAAAGACGTAGCTATGGTTTGAGTCAGCCATGTCTCCAAATGATGCCTTGGCATTACGCCGATCAAGAGGTGTAGCTATGGTTCGGGTTCGACCAAGCCCCAAGTAATGCTATGGCACTAGGCCGATCAAGAGGCGTGACTATGGTCCAGACGTGACCAAGTCCCCAAGCGATGTTGTGGCTTTGCGCCTATCAAAAGGTGTTGCTATGGTTCGGACACGACCAAGCCCCCAAGTGATATAATATAAAGCTTTTGAGAAGCTAACTCAAGGGGTAAACCGGATGCCGCTTTAAGAAACAGAAGCTCCATGTAACTGTCGGATTTCGGGTTCCGGCAGACCCTTGAGGTTCGAACTCTGGGGTGCGCACGGAGATCTTTCCCCTACCTGCTCACGCATTAATGGTTTGCAAGGGATCTAAACTAGGAACGGTAAACAGCACAAGAGACACAAGATTTATACTGGTTCGGGCCACCGTTGTGGTGTAATACCCTACTCCATTGTGTGGTGTGGTGGATTGCCTCCGGGGCTGATGAAGAACAGTACAAAGGAAGAACAGCCTCGCGAGGGGCTGTTCTTGAGCTGGTGCCATGGACTGCTTGGGTGAGTCTAGCCGCTTCTCTCTCTCTCTCTCTAGTGGGCTCGACCTGTCCCCACTCTCTGTGGTGGCTAGTCCTATTTATAGAGGGAGGCCCTGGGCCTCTTCCCAAATAATGAGCGGGAAGGGCGCCAACAATTGGCCATTTTGAAGGGGAACATCTAGTACACTTATCCTGACTAAAGTTGGTCTTCGGCTGCCAAAGGCTCTGACGGTGACACCGTCCTGGGCTCCACGATGACCTCCGCCCTGCCGCTCTGCTGGTCTTGGTCTTGTTGCATCAAGCGGTAACCTTTGCTCGATGCCTTGGCTCAGTGCTTGCCTCCTTTGCACCAAAGGGGAAACGAGGACACCATGGCCGGGCGCCTTTGATCTCGATCGTCATGGCTTGCGTCACGGGGCACCCTCGTGAGGTACCCTGCCTTGATCTCTCCGCCTCCTCGTGAGCCTGCCTGACGAGGCTGCTCCTGAGGAAGGTTCCTGTCGTCCGGCCCGCGAGGCTTGGCCCCTCGCGAGGGTCTTGAGCTTGGGCTGATGAAGCTGGGCCCCCACTTGAGCCACGCCGCAGGCCGCAGGTAGGCAAGTCTAGGGACCCCCGTTCCAAGAACGCCGATAGTAGCCCCCGAGCCCAAGGCGCGCCCGGACTTGGCTTAGCAGAGAAGCGAAGGGGCAAGTGCGAAGCGCCGCGGGCCCCAACAGCCTGCGGCCTTGGGCGCCGCGTGGCGATTTATTGGTCGTGGGCGTCTCCGCTTCCCCACGATCCCTCGGCAACCGCATGACTTGACAAGTCCCTGCACGCAGAAATGGGTCATGATTACCTGTGATCGTGGAGGCCGACGGTTGGCTTCCTCCGACTATAAGTACGGAACGGCGCAAGCCCTTCCAGTCCATCCCTTCTTGCTACTCCTTCCTCTCCATCCTCGCCCTTGCTCCGCATTGCGACAATGGCTCCGATCCGCCGGTTTTCTGCAGAAGAGAAGGGAAAGTCCCGCTAGAGGGTCCCGACCCGCTTCTGTGACACTCAAAATTTTTTGTTTGATTTTCAACAAAAACTTTGTTGGATTTGAAGAAGGTCATTTAAATTCTTCCAAAAACCTCTCTCTCAAAACTTCTCCCTTGACAAGGATTTCATTTTTGATGTCTTCTTCAACCCTGGTGTTTGGTTATTAAAAACCTTTCTTCTGATTGTCCCCTTCTCAAAATTTATTTTTGGGATTTATTTTCTTTTAAAGAAACCCTAGGAGTTTTGGAACTTCTCTTATATTGAAACCATCCATGATTTTACCATGCCACATGTGGTAAATCTTCCAAAACCCCTCCTTCCACTTTGGGGCAATCCAAACATTCCGTTCCTACAAGACCAACCCATGTTTGGATTTTATTTCATTTATCTTATCTCCCAAAACAATTCTGTCCATTATTTTGAGCCTAGATGATTTTCAAAGCTAGTACCTAATTCCGTTTGAGTTTTGAACTCAAACCAACTCCTCTGGATAGTCTTTAACACCCACAACCTAGATCCATCAAGATCCACTCTTCCTCTTTTCAAAATTTTCAAGTTTCAACCTCTGCAAGTTTGGACCAGATTTGTCAAATTTGGTGAAATTCATATCTTCTCTTCTCCAAAAATTCTACCAAAATTCAGGCAACCCCCAGATGCAGTGAGAGGCCACCCCACCAAAAATCAGCCCTAGGAAAATTCCCCACATGCCAAAATCATTTCGTCGAACACCTGGCCGGCATTGTTCCTGTGCACTTTCAGAAGTTCAGAGATTCAGAGTTTTCTTGATGTCGTTTTAAATCAAGAACTTGTCACCGATCACCGTGCGCCTGGCGCGTTCGCACGGCCCCTTCTCCCTGGCGAGCACCGCCGCCCTCTTGGACAGTGCAGGTGTCGGTGGCGAGCATCATAACGCCCGGTAACCTCTGCGGTGGCAGAGCCACCGTGGCGGCAGAGCCCGTGCGGCTACCAGCATTACTGCTCTCGCCGCCTAATGCTCCCTTCCTTCACAGGCTGGCCCACAGACGCCCAACAAGACCTCAGCACTGCTGCCGTGGCCTGCAAGCATGGCGTGCCCTCTGCCGCCGACGGGCCCGCACCGCCCCGTTCCGTCGAACCCAATCAGATCACCTAATCCGAACTCGTTTAGCGCCTAAACGGAACTAGTGGGACTCCACATTGACGCCCAACGCCCTAAACACCCCGACCAAGCTCTGCGCCGCCGTAACCATCACCGGAGATCTCCGTTCACGGCCACCGCCTCGGATCGCCTATAAAAGGAAGCCCCGAGCTCGTTCTCGAGCACGCACCACCTCTACACCTCACCAGCACCCCGCCAGGCCACTAGGTGGACCTCGAGGAGGTCTCCTCCCCCAACTCCGGCCACCCCGATCCACTCCGATGAGCCCATCCCCGGCACCCAAACCTCGTCAGTAACCTCCTCGAGCACCCAGTAAGCTAACCCATGATTTGATTTGACCTTCGCAGCCCTCCCCGACGAGACCCAGCTCCACCCGAGCCGCCGTCCGCCGGAGCCAGGGCCGCCGTCGATGTAGTGCTCGCGGGCGACCACCACCACCACTCACCGACGCGGAAGGTCACGCTGAGCACGGAGGTAACACCCGATCCCCCTGCCTCGCCGTGGATCGCCGCCGGCGACCACCGCAACTCTCGTGCGCCGACGAGCTCTGCTTTCCCTGTTTGAAAATTCAAACCTGATAGATGGGGCCCGCCCGTCAGCCACTCTGTTCTTTTTTTCCGAACCGTTTTTTGAAAACGTATTCGGGCAAATACGCTTTCAGTCTGAAATGTTTTTCTGGTCTTTTCTGTTCAGCCCCCTGAGAAGTTTCTGTTTCATTACAAAAAGGTCCATGGATTAAAACCCTTATAACTTTTAAACAGAAAAGGATTTTTGAATGATTCTTTTTCTGTCCTCTTTAAAATTTTGTCTAGTTTTTTATCAGGTTTATTTGAAAAATATTTGGAATATTTTTGTGCACCTCACGGTATTTACGATAGTGCGTGTATTTCTGTATATCGTAGATATCGGAGGAGGTGACGGAACCGCGAACTTCACCGAGCTAGGCTCCGACTACTCCGAACCAGGCAAGCATGTTTGAACCTTTGATATGATGAGTGTCTTGGCATGTTTGCATTAAGTAGTTCCATGGCATGTTTTTGGAGCATCTCGATGAAGGTTATATTACATGCAAAGTTGAGGCAAGTGAATTTCGATAATCCATAAGTTGTTGGATATGAGTTTGCATGGCCATGAGATGGCATGAGAATGGGTAAGATGGCAGTGTTGTAGCATGCCAGTCTTATGCCAGACCGTTTGACCCAGTGTCAACATGAATCAGTCCAGTTCCCGTCCGTTTTCCCTTTTCGTACTACCACATGTTTTCCGCAAGGGATACGGCTTAGTAAGTTGCAAACCGTTTTCCTAGTACACACCAAATCGAGAGGCCGGGATGAGGGTTCCATGGCCCGGGATTAAAGCCTATCATCCGGTCAGGGGGCATGGGTGTTTCCGGTTGGGACCGAGAGGGGGGCACCCTTAGAGCGCGCGTATATAAATTTGATCCCATGCTATTCGAGATTGTGATCTCCCCGTCTCAAAGTTTTTCTTGAACGCTGTCTAGGGTGATTCCTGGCATCGTGAGGTGGGATGGGTGTGTACTGGTTAGATGTGTTTCCTCCGAAATACCGTAAACGGAACTAGTCCTTCGTGACTACGGAAATCCGTTGGCTGTGGGTAATTTAGTACAAACTCTGCAGAGTCAAAAATCCTTGAAATCATCTTATCCATGTCCAAGTACTATGTTCATCTTATCTTGTCAAGTGTCAGTCTCGGTGACAGAAACTCCGGAGAACCACATGAGTGTCAAGTCCGGTTAATTGTTTATTCCTATGGATGGACTAACCCGTTTATTATCATGTGTTGAATATTTTTCCGTGAGCATTACTCTTGCAAGTTTAACAGATATGAACAATGAATATAAGCCCTTTCTGCGATGTCGCTCAGACATCCGACTGTGGCAAACTTGTTATTTACTTTGATATAAGCCCTTTCTGCGATGTCGCTCAGACGTCCGACTGTGGCACACTTGTTATTTACTTTGATATAAGCCCTTTCTGCGATGTCGCTCAGACGTCCGACTATGGCACACTTGTTATTTACTTTGATATAAGCCCTTTCTGCGATGTCGCTCAGACGTCCGACTGTGGCACGCTTTTATTTTACCTTGGATACCTTTCTGCGATGTCGCTTAGTGATGAGGACATCAATACCATTGTTACACCCACAGCCCCTGCTGCTATACATACTGGACCAATTACTAGAGCTCGCGCACGCCAATTGAATTATCAGGTACTTCCGTTTCTTGGTAACGATTCCAATGTTCATGAGAATATGATGCTGCCTAAATTGGATACATTTGTTTTGCTTAGAAATGAAGGGCCTACCATGGACAAGAAAGATGAACCTTGGAGCAAGTTCAAGCATGGAGATGTTGGCATGCAAGGGGAACAATAACGGAGTTACAAGTGATGATTCCAGGACTTTTAAGCCACCCTAATGAGAGCATGAGGCCTTGGACGAAATATACAAGATGCCACTTCATAATATTCGTCCATAGGCTATTCTAGGTGCTGCGTCACCTTAATATTGGGCCAGGCCCATGTAATTTCGAAATACTTAAGTGTAGGCTGTTTTTAGAGTCCGTATGTGTGGGGAAACAAGAGTTAGGGTTGGTTTGGACCCCTCCCTCAAGGGCCACGAAATTCCCTCCTCTTTCTCCATATATACAGCCCTTAGGGCGTCGTTTAGACTTTGGGTTTTGTTTAGATCAAAAGTTCGCCATAGCTGCAACTTCACAGCGTGCCGTTTGTGTTCAACGACTGGACCAAGGCGTCTCGTAACCCCACCTTCATTAATAAAGCTTTCCTCTTATATTCGCAATATCCAGATTGCAATCTTAGTTTCTTGCTTGTTCTTCGTTTGCTCGCAGGAAACATGCCCTCGTGGTCGTTGATCGTGCTCCGGCGTGGTCAATAACCCTCGGAAGTTGGTTTAGCGATTGCTAAGGTGCGATGTCTCGCACGTACGTAGTCGGATCGTCAAGGTCGACTCCCACAGAAACGATAGCCACCATCTCATCGAAACAGCGGGACACCTTTGCCTCTATCAAGTGGTATCAGATTTTCAAGTTGCTCGGTGAGATTTTACAGTTTTTCGTAGATTAGATCGAGTCTGTTCTTCATACCTAAAGTCCACGAAAAAGCCACAAAAAATATTAGGGTTAGTTCATCATATCCGAACCAATCTGAGCCTTCGCATAATCTTTTTAGGGTTTTTGCTTTGTTGAATTTGCGGTTGCATCGTCGTGTCAAGTTGCTGGTCTTAGAGTCTAGTCTTTTAGAGTTTCGAGTTATGGTCATAAGTTGTCACGCCGCCGCCGCACCATCATCATCGCCTTGCCATCTACCACCCTTCTTATCCGCCACCGCTCTGAATCCGTATCCATATACCACCACCAATCCGTATCCATATACCACCACCAATCCGTATCCATATACCACCACCAATCCGTAGCCATATACCACCACCGCTACCATATACCACCACCGCTGCCATATACCACCACCATATATCCACCACCAATCCGAGTTCTTCTCATATTAGGTTTGTTTTTGAGATCCATCTAAATTCCGATTCGTGTTTCCTTGCCTGAGTAGGTTTCGGAAAAAAAAAGCAGCCATTATAGGCCCAAAATTTTCCGAAAACGCACTTGTCGAAAAATTTTCTGGCTATCCTATTTTTAGCTGTTTCTAAGCGTATTGAGACAGTCGCCATTATAGAAAGTTTTTTTTGACCCGTTTCCAGTTTTTGGGTCCGGCGTTCGAAAAAAATTTTGGTCGAAAAAATTTCGTGCCCATCCTGTCAGTTTGACCTGGGAAGAGTTTTGAGACACTCGCCATTATAGTGATTTTTCGCAAAAAAAAAAGCAGCGCAAAAAAAAAGAGCGAATTTTTTTTTCCAGAGTGTGCTTTTCCGTTGTTTCCGTGCAGCGCCATGATTTTGTTAGTGTTCTAGGCTCGCGTCTCTAGCACGGTCTAGCCTAGGACCAAAGACAAGACTGCGTCGTTGAGCGTTTATTCAACTTTGCATCTCTGAATTGATTATTGCTGACCCTTTTTGCTACCATATTATAAGCCTTCCCAGCTCCACATATATCTACATCGTGCGTTTGACTCTCCCTGGTAATCGCTCTATCCAAGCTTTGAGAGTTTTGACTACATCGGTTGCCGATCACCTTTCTTCTTTGGGTAAGAACTGGTAAGAATTTGAGATTTGCTTGACGGATTTGTGACCGTCCACCACACCACCACCACCACTTCCTAGTAGTCTGTCGAATCATATTCTTGTGTGTTTCTATTGTTGCTAACCATGGCAGGATCACAAGCCGTTTAGACCGACCGGGAGAACATGACAAACAAAGCGCTACATGATAAGTTTCAACAAATGATGAGTGGGCAGGTGGAAGATGTTCTAAATAGATTTGAAGAGGCCATGGAGAAGATAGATGGCATTGAGAAGGCGTTCTAAACAAAGCTCGATAACAAGTTTAATGAATTGCTCGCGCGTCTACCACCACCACCACCGGCTGCACCTAATGCACCTCTACAACAACAACAACGACTACCTCCACATCGCGAAGCAACCCTCCGCCGAAGCGAGCCGTGTCCCTCTTCACTGGCCAAGCTGCTTTGGTCTTCTTTGTTGATACTTCGTGGCACCTGCTGGCGATGTGGGGAGGATGATTATGTGAGAGAGTCACGAGGATGAGGTTGATCAACTTCAGAACTACGTGCAACCACCGGCACCACAACCACCCGGTCGTCCACATGCAAATAATGGCAATGTTAGGGCTCCCCTCAGTACGAGATCATGATCATCTCCCTAAATTGAAGTTGAATATTCCACCATTTGAGGGTAGATATGTTCCTGATATATATCTTACTTGGGAGTTAGAAACTGAACAACGATTTACATGTTTACAATATCCTGAGGAGAGACGTGTTCCCGTTGCTGTTTGTGCTTTCACTAGCTTTGCATGTGTTTGGTGGTCTGAACATTGTAGATTATATCCTGTTCCAGCTACTTGGGCTGCTTTGAAAACTGCTATGCGTACTCGTTGGGTTCCACCATATTATCAACGTGAATTACTTCAAAAATTGCAGCGCTTAAGACAAGGAAAAATTCGGTAGAAGAATATTATCGTGAATTACAAACTGGCTTGATTAGATGTGGTATTGTTGAGGAGAATGAAGCTATGCTTGCACGTTTTCTGGGTGGATTAAATAGAGATATTCAGACCATTCTAGACTACAAGGATTATACTAATATCGCTCGATTATTCCATCTTGCTTGTAAAGCTGAACGTGAAGTGCAGGATCGTGACGTTGGCGGCGGACTAACTTTTCTACAGGTCGACCTTCATCATGGACACCACGTGCATCATCTACTTCCACACGTTCTACTACACGGCACCTCCGTCGGCTGCCACCTCCAACCGTGATACAAGAAAGCAGGCACAACCACCACTATCTGCCAAGAGCGCACTTTTCTTTGGGCCTACACAGAGCTCTTCTTCTTCCATGGCGTCAACAGGGCACACAAGTGATATTATTTGTCGTCGTTGTAAGGGAAGAGGACATTTTGCCGGAGAATGCCAATCTCAGCGTGTGATGATTGCTACTGAGGATGGTGGGTATGAGTCCGCTAGTGACTATGATGAAGAGACTTTGGCTCTTATTACACATGAAGAACATGGTGGAGATGATTCTGATCATGAGACGCAATACATGGCTGCTGAAGATGCTGACAGCTATGAATGTTTAGATGCTCAACGTGTTTTGAGTGTGCAGGTTACACAAGCTGAGCAAAATCAAAGGCATAACTTGTTCCATACAAAGGGAGTTGTGAAGGAACGTTCTATTCGCGTCATCATAGATGGAGGGAGCTGCAACAACTTGGCTAGCATGGATATGGTGGAGAAGCTTTCTCTCACCACAAGACCACATCCACATCCTTACTACATCCAATGGTTCAACAACAGCGGCAAGGTTAAGGTAACACGTCTTTGTTACGTGTGTATTTTAGTATCTCTACATATGCTGATTATGTTGATTGTGATGTGGTACCTATGCAAGCATGTTCCTTATTACTTGGTAGACCATGGCAATTTGATAAAAATTCTATACACCATGGTAGAAACAATCAGTATACTCTTGTTCACAAGGATAAAAATATTACTTTGCTTCCTATGACTCCTGATTCAATTTTGAAAGATGATATTAATAGAGCTAATAAAGCAAAACAGGAGAAAAATAAGAGTGAAAATCAGATTGTGGCAAAAGAATTTGAGCAACAAATGAAGCCTAATAATAAACCATCTAATGTTGCTTCGAAATTAAACTGAAAAGTGCATGTTTACTTGCCACCAAATCTGATATTGAGGAGCTAGATTCTAGCAAATCTGTTTGCTATGCTTTTGTGTGCAAAGAGGCATTATTTTCATTCGAGGGCGTGCCTTCCTCTTTGCCCCTCTTGTCACTAACATTTTGCGGGGAGTTATTTGATGTCTTCCCACAAGGCGTGCCAAGGATTACCACCTATTCGAGGGATTGAGCATCAAATTGACTTAATTCGGTGCATCGCTACCCAACCGTGCACCATACCGTACCAATCCGGAGGAGACGAAGGAGATTATGCGTCAAGTCACAGGAGCTGCTCGACAAAGGTTATATCTGGCCGAATCTCTTAGTCCTTGTGCTGTTCCTATTATACTAGTGCCTAAAAAGGATGGTACGTCGCGTATGTGTGTTGATTGTAGAGGCATTAATAATATGACTATTCGTTATCGTCATCCTATTCCTAGGCTAGATGATATGCTTGATGAATTGAGTGGCTCTACAATATTCTCCAAAGTTGATTTGCGTAGTGGATACCATCAAATTCGTATGAAATTGGGAGATGAATGGAAAACAGCATTTAAAACTAAGTTTGGATTATATGAGTGGTTAGTCATGCCTTTTGGGTTAACTAATGCACCTAGTACTTTCATGAGACTAATGAACGAAGTTTTACGTGCTTTCATTGGACGATTTGTGGTAGTCTATTTTGATGATATACTGATTTATAGCAAATCTTTGGAAGAACATTTGGAACATTTACGTGCTGTTTTTAATGCTCTACGTGATGCACGTTTGTTTGGTAACCTTGGGAAGTGCACCTTTTGCACCGACCGAGTATCTTTTCTTGGCTATGTTGTTACACCACAGGGAATTGAAGTTGATAAAGCCAAGATTGAAGCTATTGAGAGTTGGCCGCAGCCCAAAACGGTCACACAAGTGAGGAGTTTTCTTGGACTCGCTGGTTTCTATAGGCGTTATGTGAGAGACTTTAGCACCATTGCTGCACCTCTCAATGAACTTACAAAGAAGGATGTGCGGTTTGTTTGGGGTACCGCATACGGAAGAAGCCTTCACGGTATTGAAAGATAAGTTGACACATGCTCCTTTACTCCAACTTCGACTTTAATAAGACTTTTGAGCTTGAATGTGATGCTAGTGGAATTGGATTAGGAGGTGTGTTATTACAAGATGGCAAACCTGTTGCATACTTTTACGAAAAATTGAGTGGGCCTAGTCTGAACTATTCTACTTATGACAAAGAATTATATGCTCTTGTTAGGACTTTAGAGACATGGCAACATTATTTATGGCCCAAAGAATTTGTTATACATTACGATCATGAATCTTTGAAACATATTAAAAGTCAAGCTAAACTGAATCGTAGACATGCTAAATGGGTTGAATTCATTGAGACTTTCCCTTATGTCATTAAACACAAGAAGGGTAAAGAAAATGTGATTGCTGATGCTTTGTCTCGTCGCTATACTATGCTTTCAGAACTTGACTTCAAAATATTTGGTTTGGAGACCATCAAAGATCAATATGTGCATGATGCTGATTTTAAAGATGTAATGCAGAATTGTAAAGAAGGAAGAACATGGAACAAGTTCGTTATTAAGGATGGTTTTGTGTTCCGTGCTAACAAGCTATGCATTCCTGCTAGCTCTGTTCGTCTTTTGTTGTTGCAGGAGGCGCATGGAGGAGGATTAATGGGACACTTTGGCGTGAAGAAGACGGAGGATATACTTGCTACACATTTCTTTTGGCCAAAGATGAGGCGGGATGTTGAGCGTTTTGTTGCTCGCTGCACTACATGTCAAAAAGCTAAGTCACGACTCAATCCTCATGGTTTATATATGCCTTTGCCTGTACCTAGTGTTCCTTGGGAGGATATATCTATGGACTTTGTTTTAGGTTTATGATGTAGGGTGGAACCCTACGTGGATGATCTTTCACGTTGGAGCGGATCCTACGGGGAATCACGAAGAACACGCGGAAGAACAAGAGGGAAACACGGAGGAAACGAGAGAGAGATCGCTCAACCAACAAGGAATCAATCACACAAGTGCGAGATCATCGAACACAAAGAGGTACATATGATCCACAATCAACAAAGGTAAGGATACACGAGTAGCCGTTCTTCTCCGAGAGGAGGTCTTGATGGGGTCCACCCTAGAAGGGGGTCTTGAATCCGCTTGGTGGATCTTCTCCGTAGAGGTCCTGAGCTCCGAGGAGAAGTAACCAAGTGGATGAGCAAGGCTCTCACACAAACATGAGCTAAACCTAAGCTAACCCTAGAAAGTTGGGGAAGAAGGAGTATATATAGTCTAGGGGGCGAAGGGGTACAAGGGCTGCGGCCCAAACGAAGTCAACACACAGGCGTCGGACGTCCGGAAGGCGTCGGACGTCCGGAGGCTCGGGACGGTCCGGACGTCCGGACAGGCTCGAGGCGTCCGTAGAATCAGCTTCTGTCGTGGCGCGCGGACGTCCGGGAGGCAGTCGGTCGTCCGGAGCTTCGTGGTCCGGATGTCCGAAAGTTGTCGATCGTCCGTAGATTCGATTCGAGCGTCGTCGGTCGGACAACCGGAGGCTTTGGTCGTCCGTAGTTCTGGTTCGGGTGGCAAAGTGCCGGACGTCCGGGGAGTCCGGTCGTCCGGGTCCTGGGACTCGTCGGACGTCCGGAAGGCGTCGGTCGTCCGGTGCCTGTGCCTTCAGCAGCATCTCTTCTTCTTCTTCAATATGCTTGGAGTCCTCGCCGTCTTGGCTCTATAAGTAGTTGATCCTTGGCTCACCTCCATGTACCTGATTACACATAGAGTCTCCGAATGAGGTAGTAGCCATGTCTCGTGAGTAGGAAGATGGAGTTCGGAGAGGAGCGAATTCACCTTATCTTCGATAGCCTTAGCTCGGGCTCTTGTCATGTGTCCTAGTGGCGTTGAGGGAGATGTAGGCACGTCCATGGGGATGAGCGAAGGATGCTCCGCATCATCTCCCCCCCTTGGGAGAGATCCGACCTCGGATCAAAAGCTTCATCTCCATGGTAAGGTGCGAGGTCCTTGACGTTGAAGATGTCACTCACAATGTACTTGTCTCGAGGTAGGTCAATCTTGTAGGCGTTGTCGTTGTAGCGTGCTAGCACCTTGAAAGGTCCATCGGCTCTAGGAAGAAGCTTGGACTTGCGTTCTTTGGGGAAGCGTTCCTTGCGAAGGTGTAGCCACACTAGATCACCAATGTTGAAGACCATGGGTTGCTTGTCGACGTTGAGCTTGGACGCTAGTCATAGTACTTGGCGCTCGATGGTTTGTCTTGTATCATCATGCATCTTCTTGATGTAGCTTGCCCGTGCACTCGCATCCATGTTGGTGCGCTCTTGTAGAGGAAGAGGTAGAATGTCCAATGGGGACAAGGGGTTGAAACCGTAGACGACCTCGAAGGGGACTTGCCGGTAGTTGAATGTCTTGCACGATTGTAGGCGTTTCGGCTATGTGTAGACATGCTTCACATTCCTTGATGTTCTTCTTTATCAAGACACGAAGTAGAGTGGATAGTGTGTGGTTCGTCACCTCCGTTTGGCCATCGGTTTGAGGATGGAATGCCGAGGAGAACAAGAGCTTGATTCCGAGTTTGGCGCATAGGGTCTTCCAAAAGTAACTCAAGAACTTGACGTCACGATCGGAGACGATTGTCTTTGGTACGCCATGGAGTCGCAAGATTTCCCTACAAAAGAGATTGGCAACATGTGAAGCATCGTCTATCTTGTTGCAAGGTATGAAATGTGCCATCTTAGAAAATCTATCCACAACAACAAAGACGGAATCCTTGCCATTTTGAGTCCTAGGCAAACCGAGTACAAAATCCATACTAATGTCTTCCCATGGTTGATATGGAATTGGAAGGGCATGTAAAGACCATGAGATTGAGCTTTAGACTTAGCTTTGCGACATGTATAGCATCGGTTGGTGAAGCGTGAGGCGTCATGAACATCTTGGGCCAAAAGTAGTTGTTGGAGAGCGTGGCGAATGTCTTGTCGCGTCCAAAGTGTCCCATGAGTCCGCCTCCATGAGCCTCTTGCAAAAGGAGCAAACGAAGAGAAGACTCGGGAATGCAAAGTTTGTTAGCTCTCATAAGATAACCATCCTTGATGTAATATTGTTCCCAAGACGTGTCGTCAAACACTTAGCATAAGGAGAAGCAAAAGATGGATCATGCTCATACAAGTCTTTTATATGCTCAAAACCAATAACATTCAACTCAAGCTGAGTGACAAGCATGCATATGCGTGAAAGCGCGTCGGCAACTACATTTTCTTTACCCTTAATGTACTTGATCACATAAGGAAAAGATTCAATGAATTCACTCCATTTGGCATGACGTTTGTTCAATTTAGTTTGACCTTTGAGGTACTTAAGCGTTTCATGATCGGTATGGATGACAAACTCATGAGGTCTAAGGTAATGTTCCCAAACATGTAGCACACGCACTAAAGCATACAATTCTTTGTCATAGATGGGATAATTAAGTTGAGCACCGGAGAGTTTTTCACTAAAATAAGCAATAGCTCGTTTTTCTTGCATCAAAACTCCGCCAATTCCGGTACCACTTGCATCACAATGAACCTCAAAGGTTTTGTCAAAGTTGGGCAAAGCAAGAATCGGAGCATGAGTAAGTAAAGACTTGAGCTCATCAAAAGCGGTTGATTGTAAAGTTCCCCAAACAAAGAGGGTATTCTTCTTGCTCAAAGCATGCAAAGGAGCGGCAATTGTGCTAAAATCTTTCACAAAGCGACGATAGAAACCCGCATAAGACCAAGAAAACTTCGCACTTGTTGCAAATTTGTGGGTTGGGGCCAAGTTTTAATTGCTTCAATTTTAGATTCATCAACATGGACACCCTTTGAGGAAGCTACAAAACCCAAGAAAACCACTTTGTCAACTCCAAAAGTGCATTTTTTCAAGTTTGCATAAAGGCTTTCCTTGCGAAGAGTTTGCAACACAGATTTTACATGATTGATGTGCTCTTTCATGGTTTTGCTAAACACAAGAATATCATCAAAGTAAACCACAACAAAGACTCCAATATAAGGGCGAAGCACATGATGCATAAGACGCACAAAAGTACCGGGAGCTTCCGAAAGACCCATAGGCATCACTAACCATTCATATAATCCAAATTTGGTTTTGAAAGCAGTTTTCCATTCATCACCCTCTTGTATGCGTATTTGATAATAGCCACTTTTAAGACCAATTTTTGAGAAAAAGTTGGCTCCACTAAGTTCATCAAGCATGTCATCTAAGCGAGGAATGGGATGCCTATATCGGACGGTAATACCATTGATAGGTCGACAATCGGAGCACAAGCGGAAACTTCCATCGGGCTTAGGCACAAGAATAACCGGAACGGCACAAGGGCTTAGGCTTTCACGTACATGACCGTTGTCGATGAGTTGTTGTACTTGTCGTTGAATCTCCTTGGTTTCTTCCGGATTGACTCGGTATGGAGCTTTGTTTGGAAGAGGCGCTCCGGGGATGAGGTCAATTCGATGCTCTATCCCTCGAAGAGGAGGTAGACCCGGAGGTAGCTCATAGGGAAAATCATCTTGAAATTCCTGCAAAAGAGATTGAAACACCACAGGTAGCTCGTGAATTGTGTTAGATTTTGTTTCTCCATCCTTGCACACAAGGACAAAGTGCATCACACTCGATGGGTTCTCACACACTTCTCTCATCTCACTTTTGGTGGCAAATAGAATGAGGTTTTTCTCTCTAGGCGAAGAGTCGCTCAAATTTGGCTTGTGGCTCTCACTCACTTTTGGGTGGATCACTTTCTCACTCTTTTCTCTATGATGTGTGGCTTGCTTATCGGCTATCACTTGAGTAGGAGACATAGGTCGTAGCACATATTCCTTCCCTTTCATCTTGAAGCTATAGTGATTGGTACGCCCATTGTGGATGACACCACGGTCGACCTAGAAGTAGGTGGCAAACGGTCATTGGGACCACATCACATTCCAACGCGTCTTCGTAAGCACCAATTTTGAAGGAGACTTGGACCGTATGCTCGACTCGTATAGTGCCGGAGTCACTTAGCCATTGAACCTTGTAGGGGTGCGGGTGCTTCCTCTTGACCAATTGGAGCTTGGAGCATAGTTCTTCACTTGCCAAGTTGTGGCAACTACCTCCATCGATGATGACCTTGATGGACCATCCATTGATGCCGCTTTTGTGTGGAAGATGTGGCATCGTTGGTCTTCTTCTTGTTGATGTTGAAGAGTCAAGACCTTGGAGACAACGAGGCGGGGCTCGAATCCTCATCACAAAAGACTTGATGATCTTCTTCTTCGTTCACTTGCCGGTGCATGGCCACTTGCTCAAGAGCTTCCATCTCCTCTTCACTCATGGAGTCATATGTGCCATCGTTGTTGAGGATCATGGTGCGCTTGTTGGTGCATTCAGATGACTTGTGGCCTCGGCCGCCGCAAGTGAAACACTTGAAGGAGCTTGTCTTGATGGTCTCATCGGTCGGAGTAGAGGATGAAGCACGCGGCTTGATGTTGCTTGTAGTAGGAGGAGGACGACTTGAGCTTGTCGAAGTCTTCTTGTAACTTGACTTGTCGTCGTTTCTTGAAGAAAGTTTGGTTGATGTAGATGTTGAAGGAGTCGTTGACGCTTGGTTGTTGGAGAAGCCGTAGGTATTGGATGAGTACTTGGCGTACTTGAAGTCATCTTGTACTTGGCGTTCCGCCTTTGTAGCTTGATGAACGAGCTCAATGAGGGATGAGTATGGTTGGAAGTCGGCGATCTTCTTGATGGGATGATTGAGTCCATTCAAGAAACGTGCCATAGTTTGCTCATCATCTTCCTTGACATTGGCTCGAATCATGGCTATCTCCATTTCCTTGTAATATTCTTCAACGCTCTTTGTTCCTTGCTTGAGTAGTTGGAGTTTCTTGAAGAGGTCGCGGTTGTAGTAGGTTGGCACAAAACGTGCTCGCATGACATCCTTCATTTGAGCCCAAGTGGTGATTGGAGGTTCACCTCTTGCTTGTCGTCGCTCAATGATTTGTTCCCACCATATGAGCACATAGTCTTGGAACTCAAGTGATGCCATAGCGATTTTCTTCGCTTCATCATAGTTGTGCAAGCGGAAGATTTTGTCAACCTTCAATGCCCATGAGAGGTAGTCTTGAGGTCATTGCTTCCATTGAACTTGGGCATGGTGAATTTTAGCTTGCCGTGTTGCTCTTCATTGTGTTGTTGGCGATGTTGATGATGACGTCCTTGGCGTGGATTGTATTCGTCTTCATGTTGCTCTTGGCGCGGAGGAAGACCATGATCAACTTGCCCTTGTTGAACTTGAGGTTGAGGTGGAGCTTGACGAGCTTGTGGAGGAGCTTGAGGAACTTGTCGTTGTGCATGAGGTTGGTAGTTCCTCTCTTGGATTTCTTCTCGAAGGGCTTCCTCTTGATTGCGCCGTTCACGATTGCGGTTGGCGAAGGCTCTACTTGATTCTTGAAGGGCACGTTGCGCCTCAAGAGCTTGCGCCTCACGTTGTCGTTGTTGAAGACGTTGAGCCTTGGCGTCTTGTTCGTCTTGGTGAAGACGTGCTCGTTCTTCCTCTTGTTGGCGACGAAGACGTTGTCGTTCTTGAGCTTGAGCAAAAGCCTCTTGATTAGATTGAGGACGAGGAACTTGATCATCAACTTGCTCTTGTGAATGCTTGGCATGTAGCGGGTTGCGAGATGCATGACGGTCTTGGCGCGCGGCTCGTCGAAGAGTGTTCGATGACTGTGTACTTGAGTCGTAGAAGGTGTCGTCGGAATGTCGACTCGAGCGGCTCCGTCTTGATGATGAAGAAGTTGAATGATGCCGGTTTCTCATCAACGCGTGAATCTCGTCCATTCTTGCATCATTCTCTTGCTTGTGAGCCTCGAACTTGTTGTCGAAGTAGTCTCTTGTACGTTGCTCGGAGAGTCGCAAGTCGGTGGCGAGGTTGTCGATGCGGTCGCTCATTGCTTGTTGTTCTTGGTGCAACGCTCGTTGTGCACCAAAGAGGTGGTTCTTGGTGACATATGAAGACATGTCGCCGTCTTGCTCGTTGAAGAGTGGGTTGGTAGAAGAACTTGGCCTATCCATCATTCCAAGCAAAATGTGAGTGGTAGAACGGATTAGAACTTATACCAATGTATCTTTGACCGATGTTGAAGATGAATCAAGTTCACTCAAATGCGGACAATGAAATAGCACTCTTGGTACCGATTCTTGTCGGTTCTCACACCTACACAAGTAAAAGCTTATGGTGGAGCTCGGTTAGGATGGTGGCACAAAATTTGATGCAATTGTAAGTGAGACTCAATAAAGTTGGAAATGATTCACAAATTTGCAAATGCAACAAGTAGACCAATAGCAAGATAAGGTACACGAAACACACACATAAAAGATAATATGGGGTTATGCAACCAAGGATGAGCCAAAATGTGGAATTCACCAAGATGCTCTTGTTGCACAACACTAGAGAGACGCTAGCACGATTGCACAATAGGCGGATACAAACTTGTGCACAACCTACTAAGCAAAATGCAACGACTTCTACCCAAGTATGCTATATGTATGGTGTTTCGATGTGTTGATCCAAGATGATCAAGTATGACAATCTTAATGTTGTATGATGCTATGGTTCTTGCTCATAAGCTCTTTGTTTATCTTTCTCTCTTTGCTTAAAAGCTTGAATGGCTCTTTCTCTTTTGAGCTCTTTTCTCATGCAAAACTTCACGAACCAAGATAGCAATTGTGTATGCGATGACAACTTTGTGACACACAAGTTGATGGTAAGATATGCACCACTTTGGTATGGTATGTATGCTATGGAGTATGATCACTAATGTGCACAAGTCACGTTGCCGGCAATACTCAATGGCTAGTCTCGATGGGTAAGCAACGCAAAAGATGGGTTATGATGGTTATCAATGCAATTGCAAGTAAGGTCAAAGGTGTCGACGATGTTACCGTCCTTGACGAAGATGAGCAGTGGTGATGTTGATGTTGAACCGTACCTAGATAGCCGAAACACAAAAGGATACGGAAAACCCCAACTCAAATTCTCAAGGCAAAATTTGGCAACGTTGTCGGAATTGGAAGTGGGAAAGGCTAAGGTGGTGTTATGCGGAAGTGGTGGAGGTAAGTGGGAGTGTATGTGGGCACGGGACAAAATTTGGCGAAAGTTAGGCTTCTAAGTCGGTGGTGGAGTAGCGGAGGATGTGGTGGAAGCCCTAGGCAAAGATGCCAAAGATCACAAAATTTGATGTAGTCAAATGATGTTGGTGGTATTTTTGTTTGAAGGGGATGTCAATAGCTTCAAAACGAGCTAAAGAACGCGTCAAAATCGGAGTTCGGATGAATTAGTTATGGACAAAACAAAAATCAGCCAAGTGGGAATATACGAGTTACGGACGTCCGGAAAAGGTCGGATGTCCGGGCCGTCGGACGTCCGGCAAAGTCGGAAATCCGGAAATTCAGTTCGGGGTAGGGGTTCCGGTCGTCCGGGAAAGGTCGGACGTCCGGTCGTTCCAGGGGCTCCGGACGTCCGTAACTCTCCGGTCGTCCGGGGGGTCGGGGTCAACGAAAATTGAGATCCGGACGCGATCTTGAGCGGAATTGTGGGATTTTGGGGTCAAAATTCGGGATTTTGTGGATGGAAAGTGGAGAAACTTGGGGAAATGCTAGATCCACTCGAAACCAAGCAAATCCATGGATCAAATCCAACAAAACTTCATCACACGAACAAATCACAAAAAAAAAATTGGGGCTATTTTTGTGGGGAATTTTCGGAATTAGGACAAAACAACAAAATCAAGCTAGAAAAAGAGGGGTAGGGGCTCCAATAACGTGATCAACGTGGCTCATGATACCATAGATGATGTAGGGTGGAACCCTACGTGGATGATCTTTCACGTTGGAGCGGATCCTACGGGGAATCACGAAGAACACGCGAAAGAACAAGAGGGAAACACGGAGGAAACGAGAGAGAGATCGCTCAACCAACAAGGAATCAATCACACAAGATCGAGATCATCGAACACAAAGAGGTACATATGATCCACAATCAACAAAGGTAAGGATACACGAGTAGCCGTTCTTCTCCGAGAGGAGGTCTTGATGGGGTCCACCCTAGAAGGGGGTCTTGAATCCGCTTGTGGGATCTTCTCCGAAGAGGTCCTGAGCTCCGAGGAGAAGTAACTAAGTGGATGAGCAAGGCTCTCACACAAACATGAGCTAAACCTAAGCTAACCCTAGAAAGTTGGGGAAGAAGGAGTATATATAGTCTAGGGGGCGAAGGGGTACAAGGGCTGCGGCCCAAACGAAGTCAACACACAGGCGTCGGACGTCCGGAAGTCGTCGGACGTCCGGAGGCTTCAGGACGGTCCGGACATCCGGACGGGCTCGGGCGTCCGTAGAATCAACTTCTGTCGTGCGGCGCGCGGACGTCCGGAGGCGGTCGGTCGTCCGGAGCTTCGTGGCCAGTCCGGATGTCCGAAGTTGTCGATCGTCCGTAGATTCGATTCGGGCGTGTGTCGGCCGGACATCCGGAGGCTTTCGGTCGTCCGTAGTTACGGATTCGGGTGGCAAAGTGCCGGACGTCCGGGAGTCCGGTCGTCTGTCCTGGGACTCGTCGGACGTCCGGAAAGGCGTCGGTCGTCCGGTGCTCGTGCCTTCAAGAAAGATCTCTTCTTCTTCTTCAATATGCTTGGAGTCCTCGCCGTCTTGGCTCTCGCAAGTAGTTGATCCTTGGCTCACCTCCATGTACTTGATTACACATAGAGTCTCCGAATGAGGTAGTAGCCATGTCTCGTGAGTAGGAAGAGGGAGTTCGGAGAGGAGCGAATTCACCTTATCTTCGATAGCCTTAGCTCGGATTCTTGTCATGTGTCCTAGTGGCGTTGAGGGAGATGTAGGCACGTCCATGGGGATGAGCGAAGGATGCTCCGCATCAGTTTACCTCGAACAAAGAAGGGGAGGGATAGCATATTTGTTGTCGTGGATAGATTCTCGAAAATGCACACTTTATACCATGTCATAAAAGCGATGATGCTGTTAATGTTGCTGATTTGTTCTTTCGTGAAATTATTCGCTTGCATGGTGTGCCAAATACTACTGTTTTCAGATCGTGATACTAAATTTCTTAGCCACTTTTGGAGATGTTTATGGGCTAAGTTGGGGACTAAACTGCTTTTTAGTACTACTTGTCACCCCCAAACTGATGGACAAACTGAAGTAGTCAATAGAACATTGTCTACTATGCTTAGGGCTGTTTTGAAGAATAATAAGAAAATGTGGGAAGAATGCTTGCCTCATATTGAATTTGCTTATAATCGTTCATTGCATTCTACTATTAAGATGTGCCCTTTTGAAATTGTGTATGGCTTCCTACCTCGTGCACCTATTGATTTGTTGCCTCTTCCATCTTCGGAGAAGGTTAATTTTGATGCTAAAGAACGTGCTGAATTGATTTTAAAAATGCATGAGTTAACTAAGGAAAACATTGAGCGTATGGATGCTAAATATAAACTTGCTTTGGAGGTAAGGGTAGAAAACATGTTGTCTTTGCACCGGAGATCTTGTTTGGTTACATTTGCGTAAGGATAGGTTTCCTAATTTGCGCAAATCAAAGCTAATGCCACGTCTTGATGGTCCATTTAAGGTGTTAGAGAAAATAAATGATAATGCATATAAACTTGAGCTGCCTGCAGATTTTGGGGTTAGTCCCACTTTTAACATTGCAGATTTGAAGCCTTATTTGGGTGAGGAAGATGAGTTTCCGTCGAGGACGACTTCATTTCAAGAAGGGAGGATGATGAGGACATCAATACCATTGTTACACCCACAGCCCCTGCTGCTATACATCTTGGACCAATTACTAGAGCTCATGCATCGCCAATTGAATTATCAGGTACTTTCGTTTCTTGGTAACGATTCCAATGTTCATGAGAATATGATGCTGCCTAAATTGGATACATTTGTTTTGCTTAAAAATGAAGGGCCTACCATGGACAAGAAAGATGAACCTTGGAGCAAGTTCAAGCATGGAGATGTTGGCATGCGCAAGGGGAACAAGAACGGAGTTACAAGTGATGATTCCAGGACTTTGAAGCCACCCTAATGAGAGCATGAGGCCTTGGACGAAATATACAAGATGCCACTTCATAATATTCGTCCATAGGCTATTCTAGGTGCTGCGTCACCTTAATATTGGGCCAGGCCCATGTAATTTCGAAATACTTAAGTGTAGGCTGTTTTTAAAGTCTCAGATGTGTGGGGAAACAAGAGTTAGGGTTGGTTTCGGACCCCTCCCTCAAGGGCCACGAAATTCCCTCCTCTTTCTCCATATATACAGCCCTTAGGGCGTCGTTTAGACTTTGGGTTTTGTTTAGATCAAAAGTTCGCCATAGCTGCAACTTCGTGTACTTCGTTTGTGTTCAACGACCGGACCAAGGCGTCTCGTAACCCCACCTTCATTAATAAAGCTTTCCTCTTATATTCGCAATATCCAGATTGCAATCTTAGTTTCTTGCTTGTTCTTCATTTGCTCGCAGGAAACAGGCCCTCGTGGTCAGGTTGATCGTGCTCCGGCGTGGTCAATAACCCTCGGAAGTTGGTTTAGCGATTGCTAAGGCGCGACGTCTCGCACGTACGTAGTCGGATCGTCAAGGTCGACTCCCATAGAAACGATAGCCACCATCTCATCGAAACATCGGGACACCTTTGCCTCTATCACTTAGACGTCCGACTGCGGCACGTTTATTATTTACTTTTATATAAGCCCTTTCTGTGATGTCGCTCCGACGTCCGACTGTGGCACGTATGTCTGTTACTTTCAATATAAGCCCTTTATGTGTGTCGCTTAGATGCCCGACTGCGGCATGTTTTATTTATTTGTCCACCCTTCGGCCGCCGCTTATTAATCCGATCGGTTTTCAGTTATTTTTGTGGATTTCGGGAGGACTACCGCCTAACTTCCTTATTACTAAATAATGTCGTGCAAGTTCATCTTTTGAATGTACATTACTTATTGCTCATGACGCATTCATGCATGCATTTGTTATATCTTATGTCCGAACTGTCTTGCGAGTACTTTCAAAGTACTCACCTGGCTTGTTGATTTGGCCAGATGCTGACGAAGGCGATCTCATGGATGAAGAGTTCAATAGCGAGTCCGACGCCTAGAGGAGTCCCAGTCGGTCTCGTCGGCCCTGGATTTGGTCATCATGTTGTATCCGCTTCCGCTACCCAAATAAATTCATCGAGCCTCACCTCGGCCTTCGATGAGCCGCCAAAGATAGGAGTCATATTATCCACTCCACTGTGTTATTCCACCACCACTTTACCTCGAGTCAGTAGTATGCCACCCCACTCCATTGTGTCATATCCGCCATTATATATAATTATTGGCGTGCTTGTAATTATTGGTTGAGCACCCCAGCTCGACCCTGTAATATATTCTAATGCTACTGGCTTATTGTATCAAGATTTTGTCTACCACTCAGGAGGATTTTTTCCTCGTACTGGACTCAAAAGGTCGGTTTCTCAATAAGCATTTTATTGGAAAACCGGTCGTGACAAGCTTGGTACTAGAGCCAGGCTGACTGTAGGAAGCCACTAGGTGCGATCGCTAATCGGTTATTAGCACAATAGCGCTAATTCATATTTTTGCAAATGTAGTCAATTTCGACGATCGGCATAAATTTATGATCGACCACTCGAATTTTTGCCTACTTTTGTAGATGGTCGGCAACGATTGCGAGTCACAGATGTTCGCCAACATGCACGATGGGTTCGTCAAGCTTCTCTCCTTCATCGTCCAAGTCGCGATGGGGCCATCTCATGCGCCTATCTTCACAATCTCTCAAAGACAAGGTCAATGATCGACCATGCACCAAGCAGCGGTGCAATTCAAGGGAGGGCGTGTTGAGTTACGCCGCTCCGGTTCTTGGGAGAGCCATGCCTACGGAGAAGCATGCGATGCAGATGGCAGCCCGTGAGGCGATAGCTCGTCTCGTGGATGTCCTTCCTTCGATGAAGACTCGCTGTTACCGCTACCTTCCATGCCACGTGCCATACACTGTCACTACGCGTTCTCTTGCCCAGAGGAGAACGAGACGAGGCTTTGAGATGCTTGTTGAGTATCTCCGGGCTCTGGAGGCAGCCTTCGACAACCTGGTGGGCGAGCTTGTGGCTGCTGCATGGACTCGATCCATGGTCATGCCGCCAACAGGAGGGAGCTCCTGCACACCGCACCGCCACCGACTTTCGTCTCGTCATCAAGATCTTTTGCACCTACTACTCTCGCCATCGCTCACGCCTGCCTACCACCGAGGAGTTCAACCAAGTCATTGCGTCCACTCCAGTTCGTTCTGCACCACCCTTTGCGCCCACTCCTGTTCGTGTTGTTCCGCATAGGATGCCCGCTCCACCAACTCAGCGCAGCGCTTCACGTCTGGAGCCTATTAGCGAGGAGGAGGTTGAGTCCCACCCTCAAGGCCTCACCCTCGGCAGGCCAAGGGAAATCCTTACCATCTCCGACTGAGTACACTTAGCCGCCATGCGATGTACCGACTTGTACGATATGTTTATATGTACATAGGCTGTGAGAAGTAGCTTGTTTGCGCATCATGTAGGAACTGGGAGGAGTGCACTAGCCTAAATAACATGTTAGGAATATGTACGCATATCCTGAGTGATGTATTGTATAATTACTGCTTGCGTGTAAGATATGTAATGAGCAGTCCTTCTCCGTGCGCAAACATTTATTCTCTTGAAAAATCTTGGAGCATTTAAGACTTTTCCGCCTTCATGAATTTATTGACTTTTATGACTCAATTTCTTTTCTTATGAGTTTTACAAAATATATCCCCAGTGAAAAATGTCTCGTCCTTGGACGCGCTCCATGCCAACTCCGCCAGAGCAAAATTATGGCACACAACCAAGCAACAATTTCACACAAGGGGCAGTCAAGTCAACAGATGTTGAAACAGCACTTTCCCAAATATGCCGCCTTTATGAGCAAAGTCAAGAACAACATCAGGAAATGATGAACCAAGTCATCAATATGGGAAATCACCATGGACAGTATCAACAGCAATCCAAGTTATCTCGAGCTACGTAAGACGCCGTCCCCAAACATTTTCTCATCTTGACAAACCTCTTGAGGCCGAGGACCGGCTTGAGACATGGAAAGAAAATTAATAATTGCCCGGTGTTCAGATCTTGAGAAAGTGCTTTATGCTCCGCACTATCTCACCGGAGCAGCCGCATCGTGGTGGGAAAATTTCCTACACATGCACCCCAACGAAAATAATATAACATGGGAGGAATTTAAAGAAGGTTTTCGTGGGGCACATATTCCTAAGAGTCTTATGAAGATCAAAAGAGAGAATTTGATGACCTCAAGCAAAGGACAATGACGGTGTCGAATACAACAAATCAGTTTACTGTCTTCGCCACGCCAACGAGGAGCGTATGTCGGAAAAAAAAAGATGGAGAAATTCCTTGACGGTCTGACACCCGCGCTTAAATGCCAATTGGTCGTACACACCTTTCCAGATTTTAAGACGCTGGTGGATAAGGCCATTACCTTGGAAAATGAGAGACGCAGCTTAGAAGATTTCCGCAAGCGGAAGAGGGACCAGACTAATCACGCTCGCAACCACCGCAAAGAAGACAGATGTTCAGAAAAACTGGACACCCAAACCCACGATAAGCGTCTCACGCCCAATCAAGAATTTCCATGCAAGGGACAAGGAGTTCACATACCGCCCAAGCGTTACCTGTTACGCTTGTGGAGAAGAAGGGCACTATGCCAAGCAAAGGCCCCAAGCCAAGGAACTTCGACCCCAAAGCCGAACAATGGAGGCAATAATTCAGCCAAAGCGCAACAATTCCAACCCAAATAACAACCACATGAAGGGTCATCCGAACCACGTGACCAAAGAGGAAGCACAAAATGCCCCGGATATCGTGACCAGACGCTTTCCCGTCAACACAATACCGCCATGGTTTTGTTTGATTCTCGAGCTTCTCACTCATTCGTTTGAAAAGTTTTGCTTTGCAAAATAATTGTTCGATGCTTCCCTTGGAAAAATCTATGATCGTCAAGTCCCCTGAATTAAGCAAGTTACCCGCATTATTGCCGGTGTGGTTATCGAGTTTGAAGGGTTGAAGTTTCACGCATAAATCTTATCGTGTTGGAAAATAAAGGACTGGATGTCATCTTAGGGATGGATTGGTTAACCACCAACAAAGGTTTTATTGACTGCTTCAACAGGACCGTAATTCTCACCCATCACCATGGGAAGACCATAAAGGTTTCAGCCAAGGAAAGAAAAATATCCCAAGAACCGAGATTGAACAAGGTGGATATTTCTGAATTGAGCAAGGTTCCGATGGTGTGTGAATTTCCAAATGTGCTTCCCGAAGAGCTACTGTGCATGCCACCAGATCGAGAGATAGAATTCAGCATTGAGCTAGCACGGAACCGCCTCCCATATACAAGAAACCATACAGAATGGCACCATCGAATTGGTAGAATCAAGAAGCAAATAAAGGAATAATTGGAAAAATGGTACATACGAGCAGTTCCTCACCTTGGGGTTCACCAATTTTGTTTGCCAAAAAGAAGGATGGAACACTGAGATTGTGCATAGACTATCGAGCGCTAAACATGGTCACAATCAAGAACAAATATCCGATGCCACGAATAAATGATTTATTCGATCAACTCGCTAAGGCCAAGGTGTTCTCAAAGATTGACTTGAGATCGGGATACCATCAACTGAAAGTGCGAACCGAAGATATTCCCAAGACAGCTTTCACCTCCAGATAAGGATTGTATGAGTTCACCGTAATGCCATTCGGACTAACAAACGCCCCCGCATATTTTGTTCACCTCATGAACAAAGTATTCATGAAGTTTATGGATAAGTTTGTTGTGGTATTTATTGATGATATTCTGGTATACTCCAAAACACCAGATTGTACTAGGAGAACTCAGGAAACATCAGTTGTACGCTAAATTCAGCAAGTGTGAATTTTGGCTAAAGCAAGTAGGTTTTCTGGGCCACGTACTGAACCAAGAAGGTATCGCCGTAGACCCGGAAAAAGTCAAGGCCGTATTTGGCTGGAAGCCACCAGCCAGCGTGACGGATGTACGAAGTTTCTTGGGAATGGCAGGATACTACCGAAGATTTATTGAAGGTTTCTCCACCATAGCAAAGCCAATGCCGCAACTACTCAAGAAAGACAGGAAGTTTGAATGGACGGAAGCTTGCGAGAAAAGTTTCCAAGAACTGAAGAGGAAACTGACGACAAAGACCAAGATTAATTGTGCGAGATATACACAAACATTTTGAGGTATTTTGTGATGCATCTCGAAAGGGCCTCGGGTGCGTCTTGATGCAAGAAGGCAAGGTTGTCGCATATGTTTCCGGACAACCGCAAGCATGAGGAAAATTATCCTACACATGACACAGAATTAGCAAAGCAGCTTATTCATGCACTCAAGGAATGGAGACACTTTTACTTGGTAATCGTTAGAAGTATACACGGACCACAAAAGCCTCAAGTATATTTTCACACAACCAGAACTGAGTTTACGGCAGCGGACGCTGGTTGGAATTAGTAAAGGATTATGATGTTGGAATCCACTACCACCAGTGCAAAGCAAATGTTGTAGCAGATGCTCGAGTGGAACCCTAGTCCGGACAACGACAAAGATGCCAAACTTAAGACCTGAATTCAGCAGGAATTGCAAAGCTCAATCGATGGTGGTCACCGAAGGCGGTGTCGAACTTAGAATTACATCCTACCCCGATAGAGAAGGTTAAAGAGGCTCAACGTGGACACCCCAAAGATTGAAGGCATAAAACGGAAGATGAAGTTGGGCAAGGCCTCGAATTCGTTATTGATGAGCAAGGAATATTGTGGTACGGAAATAGGCTTTATGCATCAAATATCCATGACCTTAAACAGCAAATCCTGGCTGAAGGCCACACCGCTCCATATTCAATCCATCCTGGAGGAACAAAAATGTACAAAGATCTTCAAGAAACATTTCGGTGGCATGGTATAAAAAGAGACATAGCCACATTTATTGCATGTTGTGACTCTTGTCAACGCATCAAGGCCGAGCACCAGAAACCGGCCGGGCTATTGCAACCAAATAAGATACCCGAGTGGAAATGGGACGAGATTGGAATGGATTTCATTGTTGGACTACCTCGGTCACGACACGGACATGATGCCATATGGGTCATCACTGATAGACTGAGTAAAGTAGCACACTTCATCCCCGTGAAGACAACCCACACCACTCAGAAGCTTGCCAGGCTCTACCTTTCCCGTATCGTTTGCTTACATGGAGTCCCAAAGAAAATAATCTTGGACAGAGGCACTCAATTCGTCTCCCGATTTTGGGATCACTTACAACAAGCTCGAACTCACCGGCATTCAAGACTGCATACCATCCCCTGCATGATGGGCGGTGAGCGAGTAAACCAGATTCTAGAAGATATGCTTTGAGAGCATGTGTCCTCACCTATGGGACCAGTTGGGAAGAGAGCTTACCATACGCAGAATTCGCATATAACAACAGATTATCGATCCGACTGCAAATGGCACCATTTGAAGCTCAGACGGCGAAGATGTCGTACTCGCTAAACTGGTTTGAAACCAGAGAGATCATATCTTCGCCCGTAACTGCTCAAAGAGGCTGAAGATAAAGTCAAGGTAATTAAGGACGGACTCAAGATAGCCCAAAGCCGACAAAAGAGTTATTACGATCAAAAGCATCGAGGAGTCAATTTTGAACCCGGTGAATTTGTGTACCTACGAGTATCCCCTATGAGAGGCCTGCATCGATTCAAGATAAAAGGGAAGCTAGCACCAAGATTCATCGGACCATTCTGCATAGATAGTAGCACGAAGAGGCACGGTGGCCTACCAGTAGACTTACTCAAGAATTATCCGACATCCACGATTTATTCCAAGTCTCCCAATTGAGTAAGAGCGTAAGCAACCTAGAGAAACAAGTACCCCATAAAAACATTGACGTGCAACCAGACCTTACATATCGGGAGCATCCGATAAAAATCTTGGAAGAGTCTGAAAGGAGAACCCGACAGAAAACCATCAAGTTCTTCAAGGTTCAGTGGAGCAACCACACCGAAAGTGAAGCCACTTGGGAAAGAGAGGATTTCCTTCGGACAGAGCACCCACAATTATTCGAGGATCAGCTGGAATCTCGGGGACAAGATTTTTCCTAAGGGGGTAGGTGTTGTGACACTCCAAAAATATTCTTTTGGTTTTCTTCAAAAAATTTGTTGGATTTGAAGAAGGTCTTCTAAACCCTTCCAAAAATCTGTCTCAAAAACTTTTTTTCCCTCTAGCAAATATTTCATTCTTGCATCTCCTTCAACTCTGGTGTTTGGTTTTTAAATTTTTCTTCTGATTGCCCTCTTCTTAAAATTTCAAGAAAAATCTTTGGAGTTTATTTTTCTATCAAAAAGAAAACTCTAGGAGTTTTGCATCCTCTCCAATATTTGAAACCCTACGTGGACGATCTTTCACGTTGGAGCGGATCCCTACGAGGAACACGAAGAACGAGCGGAAGAACACGAGGGAAAACACGGGGAGAACGAGAGAGAGATCACTCAACCGACAAGAAAACGATCACACAAGTGCTAGATTATCAAACACATAGAGTGGCACAAGATTCAAGGACAACATAGGGTAGGATACAAGGGTAGCCGTTCTTCTCCATGAGGAGGTCTTGATGGGGTCCACCCTAGGAGGGGGTCTTGAATCCGCTTGGGGGATCTTCTCCGTAGAGGTCCTGATCTCGAAGGAGAAGTAGCCAAGTGGATGAGCAAAGGCTCTCACACTGAAATATGAGCAAATCCAAAGCTAACCCTAGAAAGGATGAGGGGAAGGTCTATTTATAGTCTAGGACCTCCAAGGGGTAAGTTGGGGCGAAAAGAGTACATGGGCCTCGGCCCGAAACGCTGCACGCAGGCAGGGCGGTAGTACCGTTGCTTCATGGCGGTAGTACCACTTTCAGCGGTAGTACCGCTTGGTGGGCGGTAGTACCGCTCTGACGCCGTTCGATTCCTGGAGTGTGTCGGGTTTTGAGGAAGTAGGCCGGATGGAGAGCGGTAGTACCGCTTGGCTCGGCTCAATGGGTAGTACCGCTTGGCTTGAGCGGTAGTACCGCTCCCTCCGGACTCTGCAACTCCTCCTCTTGTTCTTGGTGTCCATCTTGGGCTGCAGCTTCTCCTAGGTTGGTTCCTTGGTACCTAAGCATGCACAACATTCCAGATTGAGGTAGTAGCCATGTCTCGAGAGGGTCATATGATATTTCACTAAGGAGAGAAGTCACCTCGGTCTCGAGAGCTCGAGCTCGTGCTCTAGTCATGGGTCCTCTTGGCTCTTGATGAGACGGTTGTGGATGCATGGGGATGATCGTGGGATGCTCCGCATCATCTCCCCCCTTGGGAGAGATCCGACCTCGGATCAAAAGCTTCATCTCCATGGAAAGGTGCGAGGTCCTTGGCGTTGAAGATGTCGCTCACGTTGTACTTGTCGCGAGGTATGTCGATCTTGTAAGCGTTGTCGTTGTAGCGTGCTAGTACCTTGAAAGGTCCATCGGCTCGAGGGAGAAGTTTGGACTTGCGTTCTTTGGGGAAGCGGTCCTTGCGAAGGTGTAGCCATACTAGATCACCAATGTTGAAGACGATGGGTTGCTTGTTGGCGTTGAGCTTGTTTGCTTGGCGTTGTACTTGGCGCTCGATGGTGTGCCTTGTATCTTCGTGCATCTTCTTGATGTAGCTTGCTCGTTCACTTGCATCCATGTTGGTGCGCTCTTGGAGAGGAGGTGGTAGAATGTCCAATGGGGACAACGGGTTGAAACCGTAGACGACCTCGAAGGGGGACTTGCCGGTAGTTGAATGTCTTGCACGATTGTAGGCGTGCATTTCGGCGATGGGTAGACATGCTTCCCACTCCTTGATGTTCTTCTTGATCAAGACACGAAGTAGAGTGGATAGTGTGCGGTTCGTCACCTCCGTTTGGCCGTCGGTTTGAGGATGGTATGCCGAGGAGAACAAGAGCTTGATTCCGAGCTTGGCACATAGGGTCTTCCAAAAGTAACTCAAGAACTTGACGTCACGATCGGAGACGATTGTCTTTGGTACGCCATGGAGTCGCAAGATTTCCCTACAAAAGAGATTTGCAACATGTGAAGCATCGTCTATCTTGTTGCAAGGAATGAAATGTGCCATTTTAGAAAATCTATCCACAACAACAAAGACGGAATCCTTGCCATTTTGAGTCCTAGGCAAACCAAGTACAAAATCCATACTAATGTCTTCCCATGGTTGATATGGGATAGGAAGAGGCATGTAAAGACCATGAGATTGAGCTTTAGACTTAGCTTTGCGACATGTGTAGCATCGGTTGGTGAAGCGTGAGACGTCATGAACATCTTGGGCCAAAAGTAGTTGTTGGAGAGTGCGGCGAATGTCTTGTCGCGTCCAAAGTGTCCCATGAGGCCGCCTCCATGAGCCTCTTGCAAAAGGAGCAAACGAAGAGAAGACTCGAATGCAAAGTTTGTTAGCTCTCATAAGGTAACCATCCTTGATGTAATATTGTTCCCAAGATGTATGCGTCAAACACTTAGCATAAGGAGAAGCAAAAGATGGATCATGCTCATACAAGTCTTTTATATGCTCAAAACCAATAACATTCAACTCAAGTTGAGTGACAAGCATGTTTATGCGTGAAAGCACGTCGGCAACTACATTTTCTTTACCCTTAATGTACTTGATCACATAAGGAAAAGATTCAATGAATTCACTCCATTTGGCATGACGCTTGTTCAATTTAGTTTGACCTTTGAGGTACTTAAGCGTTTCATGATCGGTATGGATGACAAACTCATGCGGTCTAAGGTAATGTTCCCAAACATGTAGCACACGCACTAAAGCATACAATTCTTTGTCATAGATGGGATAATTAAGTTGAGCACGGAGAGTTTTTCACTAAAATAGGCAATGGCTCGTTTTTCTTGCATTAAAACTCCGCCAATGCCGGTACCACTTGCATCACAATGAACCTCAAAAGTTTTATCAAAATTGGGCAAAGCAAGAATCGGAGCATGAGTAAGCAAAGACTTGAGCTCATCAAAAGCGGTTGATTGCAAAGTTCCCCAAACAAAGGGAGTATTCTTCTTGCTCAAAGCATGCAAAGGAGCGGCAATTGTGCTAAAATCCTTCACAAAGCGATTTATAGAAACCCGCTGCATCAAGAAAACTTCGCACTTGTTGCAAATTGGTTGGTTGGGGCCAAGTTTTAATTGCTTCAATTTTAGTTTCATCAACATGAACACCTTTTGAAGAGACAACAAATCCCAAGAAAACCACTTTGTCAACGCCTAAAAGTGCATTTTTTCAAGTTTGCATAAAGGCTTTCCTTGCGAAGAGTTTGCAACACAGATTTAACATGGTTAATATGCTCTTTCATGGTTTTGCTAAACACAAGAATATCATCAAAGTAAACCACAACAAAGACTCCAATATAAGGACGAAGCACGTGATGCATAAGACGCACAAAAGTACCGGGAGCTTCCGAAAGACCCATAGGCATCACTAACCACTCATATAAACCAAATTTGGTTTTGAAAGCAGTTTTCCATTCATCACCCTCTTGTATGCGTATTTGATAATAGCCACTTTTAAGATCAATTTTTGAGAAAAAGTTGGCTCCACTAAGTTCATCAAGCATGTCATCTAAGCGAGGAATGGGATGCCTATATCGAACGGTAATAGCATTGATAAGTCTACAATCGGAACACAAGCGGAAACTTCCATCGGTCTTAGGCACAAGAATAACCGAACGGCACAAGGGCTCAAGCTTTCACGCACATGACCGTTGTCGATGAGTTGTTGTACTTGCCGTTGAATCTCCTTGGTTTCTTCCGGATTGACTCGGTATGGAGCTTTGTTTGGTAGCGGCGCTCCGGGGATGAGGTTGATTCGATGCTCAATGCCTCGAAGAGGAGGTAGACCCGGAGGTAGCTCATCGGGGAAAACATCTTGAAATTCCTGCAAAAGAGATTGAAACACCAAAGGTAGCTCGTGAATTGTGTTAGTTATGGTTCTCCATCCTTGCACACAAGGACAAAGTGCATCACACTCGATGGGTGCTCACACACTTCTCTCATCTCACTTTTGGTGGCAAATAGAATGAGGTTTTTCTCTAGGCGAAGAGTCTCTCAAATTTGGCTTGTGGCTCTCACTCACTTTTGGGTGGATCACTTTCTCACTCTTTTCTCTATGATGTGTGGCTTGCTTGTCGGCTAACACTTGACTAGGAGACATAGGTCGTAGCACATACTCCTTCCCTTTCATCTTGAAGCTATAGTGATTGGTTCGCCCATTGTGGATGACACCACGGTCGAATTGCCATGGTCGACCAAGAAGGAGGTGGCAAGCGATCATTGGGACCACATCACACTCCAAAGTGTCTTCATAAGCACCAATTTTGAAGGAGACTTGGACCGTATGCTCGACTCAGATAGTGCCGTGAGTCACTTAGCCATTGAACCTTGTAGGGTGTGGGTGCTTCCTCTTGACCAATTGTAGCTTGGAGCATAGTTCTTCACTTGCCAAGTTGTGGCAACTACCTCCATCGATGATGACCTTGATGGACCGTCCATGGATGCCGGCTTTTGTGTGGAAGATGTGGCATCGTTGGTCTTCTTCTTGTTGATGTTGAAGAGTCAAGACCTTGGAGACAACGAGAGCGGGCTCGAATCCTCATCACAAAAGACTTGATCATCTTCATCTTCATTCACTTGCGGTGCATGGCCACTTGCTCAAGGGCTTCCATTTCCTCTTCACTCATAGAGTCATATGTGCCATCGTCGTTGAGGATCATGGTTCGCTTGTTGGTGCATTCAGATGACTTGTGGCCTCGGCCGCCGCAAGTGAAACACTTGAAGGAGCTTGTCTTGATGGTCTCATCGGTCGGAGTAGAGGATGAAGCACGCGGCTTGAGGTTGCTTGTAGTAGGAGGAGGACGACTTGAACTTGTCGATGTCTTCTTGTAACTTGACTTGTCGTTTCTTGAAGGAAGCTTGGTTGGTGTAGATGTTGGAGGAGTCGTTGAAGCTTGGTTGTTGGAGAAGTCAGAGGTCTTGGATGAGTACTTGGCGTACTTGAAGTCATCTTGTACTTGGCGTTCCGCCTTTGTAGCTTGATGTACGAGCTCAATGAGGGATGAGTATGGTTGGAAGTCGGCGATCTTCTTGATGGGATGATTAAGTCCGTTCAAGAAACGTGCCATAGTTTGCTCATCATCTTCCTTGACATTGGCTCGAATCATGGCTATCTCCATCTCCTTATAGTATTCTTCAACACTCTTTGTTCCTTGCTTGAGTAGTTGGAGTTTCTTGAAGAGGTCGCGGTTGTAGTAGGTTGGCACAAAACGTGCTCGCATGACATCCTTCATTTGAGCCCAAGTGGTGATTGGAGGTTCACCTCTTGCTTGTCGTCGCTCAATGATTTGTTCCCACCATATGAGCACATAATCTTGGAACTCAAGGGATGCCATAGCGATTTTCTTCGCTTCATCGTAGTTGTGCAAACGGAAGATTTTGTCAACCTTCAATGCCCATGAGAGGTAGTCTTCGGGGTCATTGCTTCCATTGAACTTGGGCATGGTGAATTTTAGCTTGCCGTAGCGTTGCTCGTCATTGTGTTGTTGGCGATGTTGATGATGACGTCCTTGACGTGGAATGTACTCGTCTTCATGTTGCTCTTGGCGCGGAGGAAGACCATGATCAACTTGCTCTTGTTGAACTTGATGTTGAGGTGGAGCTTGACGAGCTTGTGGAGGAGCTTGAGGAACTTGACGTTGTACATGAGGTTGGTAGTTCCTCTCTTGGATTTCTTCTCGAAGGGCTTCCTCTTGATTGCGCCGTTCGCGATTGCGGTTGGCGAAGGCTCTACTTGATTCTTGAAGGGCACGCTATGCGCCTCAAGAGCTTGCGCTTCACGTTGTTGTTGCTGGAGACGTTGAGCCTTGGCGTCTTGTTCGTCTTGGTGACGACGTGCTCTTTCTTCCTCTTGTTGGAGACGAAGACGTTGTCGTTCTTGGGCTTGAGCAAAAGCCTCTTGGTTTGATTGAGGACGAGGAACTTGATCATCAACTTGCTCTTGTGAATGCTTGTCATGTAGCGGGTTGCGAGATGCATGACGGTCTTGGCCTTGGCTCGTCGAAGAGTGTTTGATGACGGTGTACTTGAGTCGTAGAAGGTGTCGTCGGAATGTCGACTCGAGCGGCTCCGTCTTGATGATGAAGAAGTGGAGTGATGCCGTGTTCTCATCAACGCGCGGATCTCGTCCATTCTTGCATCATTCTCAACCTTGTGAGCCTCGAATTTGTTGTCGAAGTAATCTCTTGTACGTTGCTCGGAGAGTCGCAAGTCGGTGGCGAGGTTGTCGGCGCGGTCGCTCATTGCTTGTTGTTCTTGGTGCAACGCTTCGTTGTGCACCAAAGAGGTGGCTCTTGGTGACGTATGAGGACATGTCGTCGTCTTGCTCGATGAAGAGTGGGTTGGTAGAAGAACTTGGCCTATCCATCATTCCAAACAAGATGTGAGTGGTAGAACGGAAAAGAACTTATACCAATGTACCTTTGACCGATGTTGAAAATGAATCAAGTTCACTCCAATGCGGACAATGAAATAGCACTCTTGGTACCGATTCTTGTCGGTTCTCACACCTACACAAATAAAAGCTTATGGTGGAGCTCGGTTAGGATGGTGGCACAAAATTTGATGCAATTGTAAGTGAGACTCAATAAAGTTGAAAAAGATTCGCAAATTCGCAAATGTAACAAGTAGACCAAGCAAGTAGTGGTACACGGAAACACACACGCAAATAGATAAGTGGGATTGTGCAAACCAAAAGTGAGCCAAAATGTGGAAACCACGAGAATGCTCTTGTTGCACAATACTAGAGAGACGCTAGCACGATTGCACTATAGGCGGATACGCGAACTTGTGCACAACCTATTAGGCAAAAATGCAACGATCTCTATCCCAAGTATGCTATATGTATGATATTTCGGTGCTATGATCCAAGATGATCGGATATGACAATCTTAATGTTGTATGATGCTATGGTTCTTGCTTATAAGCTCATTGCTTATCTTTCCTCTTTGCTTAAAAGCTTGGATGGCTCTTTCACTTTTGAGCTCTTTTCTTATGCAAACTTCACGAACCAAGATAGCAATTGTGTATGCTATGACAACATTGTGACACACAAGTTGATCTCAAGATATGCACCACTATGGTATGCTATGTATGCTATGAAGTATGATCACTAAGGTGCACAAGTCACGTTGCGGCAATACTCGATGGCTAGTCTCGATGGGTAAGCAACGCATAAAAGTAAGGCTATGTGGTTATCAATGCAATTGCGAGAGATGACAAGGATGTCGTCGAGGTTACCGCCCTTGACGATGATGAGTCCTTGGCGAAGATGAGCGGTGGTGATGTTGACGTCGAACCGTACCTATATAGCCGAAACACAATAGGACACGGGAACCACAACTCAAATTCTCAAAGACCAAAAGCGAAAATGTGGTAGCGGAAAGTGGAGGGGTATAGCGGATGATTTGGTTTAAGCCCTAGGCAAAGATGCCGATGTTCGGAAAATTTGATGGTGTCAAAAGGTGGTGAAACCAAGGTGAGGACTTCGCACGCCGATAGCTTCAAAACGAGCCAAAGAACACTCAAATCGGAGTTCGGAGTGAAAAGTTATGATGAAAATGGTGAAGGTCGGAAGGCTGAAATCGCCCGGCGGTAGTACCGGGAGGGCGGTAGTACGCCGTAAGCGGTAGTACCGCTTGGAACGGGCGGTAGTACCGCTCGTGTCGGGATTTTCGACTATTTAGGCTGAACGGGGCTGGCGGTAGTGCGTACTCAGCGGTAGTACCGCTTAGGAGGGCGGTAGTACCGCTCTAAGCGGTAGTACCGCTTAGGTGGGCTAGTACCGCCGTGTCGGGATTTCCACTGAATGTTCGAACGGTTATGCGCGATTTTGGGGCGGAAATGGGTGATTTCGGTCAAAATTCGATGGATTTTGTGGATGGAAAGAGGTGAAACTTGGGGAGATGCTAGATCGACTCGAAACCAAGCAAATCCACGGATCAAAATCAACAAAATTTCATCACACTAACAAATCACAAAAAAAATTTGGGGCTATTTTTGTGGGGAATTTTCGGAATTAGGACAAAAACAACAAAATCAAGCTAGAAAAGAGGGGTAGGGACTCCAATAACGTGATCAACGTGGCTCATGATACCATGATGATGTAGGGCGGAACCCTACGTGGACGATCTTTCACGTTGGAGCGGATCCCTACGAGGAACACGAAGAACGAGCGGAAGAACACGAGGGAAAACACGGGGAGAACGAGAGAGAGAGAGATCACTCAACCGACAAGAAAACGATCACACAAGTGCTAGATTATCAAACACATAGAGTGGCACAAGATTCAAGGACAACAAAGGGTAGGATACAAGGGTAGCCGTTCTTCTCCGCGAGGAGGTCTTGATGGGGTCCACCCTAGGAGGGGGGTCTTGAATCCGCTTGGGGGATCTTCTCCGTAGAGGTCCTGATCTCGAAGGAGAAGTAGCCAAGTGGATGAGCAAAGGCTCTCACACTGAAATATGAGCAAATCCAAAGCTAACCCTAGAAAGGATGAGGGGAAGGTCTATTTATAGTCTAGGACCTCCAAGGGGTAAGTTGGGGGCGAAAAGAGTACATGGGCCTCGGCCCGAAACGCTGCACGCAGGCAGGGCGGTAGTACCGTTGCTTCATGGCGGTAGTACCGCTTTCAGCGGTAGTACCGCTTGGTGGGCGGTAGTACCGCTCTGACGCCGTTCGATTCCTGGAGTGTGTCGGGTTTTGCGGAAGTAGGCCGGATGGAGAGCGGTAGTACCGCTTGGCTCGGCTCAGCGGTAGTACTGCTTGGCTTGAGCGGTAGTACCGCTCCCTCTGGACTCGCAACTCCTCCTCTTGTTCTTGGTGTCCATCTTGGGCTGCAGCTTCTCCTAGGTTGGTTCCTTGGTACCTAAGCATGCACAACATTCCAGATTGAGGTAGTAGCCATGTCTCGAGAGGGTCATATGATATTTCACTAAGGAGAGAAGTCACCTCGGTCTCGAGAGCTCGAGCTCGTGCTCTAGTCATGGGTCCTCTTGGCTCTTGATGAGACGGTTGTGGATGCATGGGGATGATCGTGGGATGCTCCGCATCACTTCTGTTCAAAGATTTCAAATTATAGTCTCTGCAAGTTTGGACCAGATTTGCCAAATTTGGTGAAATTCACATCTACACTTCTCCAAAAATTTCACAAAAATTCAGGCAGCCTCTAGATGCAATGAGAGGGCCCTCCACCAAAAACCAGCTCAAGGAAAAATCCCTACATGCCTAAATCATTCTGTCGAACACCTTGCATGCACTATTACTGTTCATCTTCAGTTAAATTCAGATTTCAGTGTCGTTCTCCGTCAGAGTTTCAGTCACATGCCCACAGTGCACTTGGCACGTTGCTCGCAGCCTAGCCTGCTTGTCCGGAGCTTCACACGCGTGCTTGGCGCGTTCCTGGCATCGGTGGCACCCTGGCCGCCTGCGCCGGCGTGTCTTGCGGCGGCAGAACCACCGTAGCGGCTGACAGGGAGCAGAACGGCGGCATAACGCCGCTCGGCGCCGCCCAAACCTCCTGGTGGCCCCGCGTGGCCATTTCCTTGCCAGCGCACGCATGCAGCACCGTCGCCGTGGCACGGCAAGCACAGAGCGTGCTCCCTGCCGCCGACGGGCCCGCCGCCACTGTTCGCCGAGCTCCCCCTAAGCAACCAAACCCCGATGCGTTTAGCACCTAAACGGAACCAGGGAACCCCCACGACGACGCTCAACCTCTGAACCTCCCCGATCAACGCCCTACGCCGCCGTAAACTTCGCCGGAGAACCCCGTTCTCGGCAACCGACTCGGGCCGGCTATAAATAGCACCCCCCGAGCTTGCTCTCGCCCCCGCACGCCTCCACCACCTCTCTAGTCCTCGCCAAGCCCCTGGGAGGGCCTCGAGGAGCTCTTCTTCCCCGACTCCGGCCGCTCCGTTCCGCCTCGGCCTCCACCTCGATTCACTCCGGCGAGGTCGACCCCGGCGCCCAAATCCCGTCAGCTAACCTCTCATGCTACCAAGAGTCTAACCCCCACTCCAATTTGATCTTCACAGCTCTCTCCGACGAGGTCCACGACCACTCGAATCGCCGTCCGCCGGAGCAAGCGTCGCCGTCGACGTGGTACTCGCCGGCGACCACCACAACCACCCACAGACGCGGAATGGCGCCCTGAACACGGAGGACCCTCCGATCTCCCTGCCTCGCCGTGGATCGCCGCCGGCGACCACCGCGGCTCTCGGGCGCCGACGAGCCCCGTCGCTCTCGTTTGAAATTTCAAACCTGACGGTGGGACCCGCCCGTCAGCCTCTCTCTTGTTTTTTTGAATCGTTTTCAAAGCGTATTTTGGCAAATACGCTTCCACTGAACTGCTTTTCTGGATTTTTCTGCAAAGCCCCCTGGAAGTTTTCTGTTTCATTACGGATGGGCCCTTGGGCTAAAACCCTTATAACTTTTTAACAGAAAGGAATTTTTGAGTGATTCTTTTTCTGTCCTCTTCAAATTTTTGGCTAGTTTTTCTATCATATTTATTTGAAAAATATTTGGATTAACTTTTTGTACCCCATGGTATTTACGTTAGCGCGTGTATTTTGTGTACCGTAGATACCGAAGAAGGTGACGGAACCGCGAACTTCGCCGAGCTAGACCCCGACTACTCCGAACCAGGCAAGCAATGTTTGAACTTCTGATATGATGAGTGTTTGGGCATGTTTGCATTATTTCTTTTATCATGGCACGTTCATGAGCATTTCGATGATAGTTTATCTCATAAGAGTTGAGGCTAATGAGCTCGGTAAATCCATGAGTTGTTGGAAACTTGTTGCATGGCCATGAGTTGGCATGAGTATGGGTAAGATGGCAGTGTTGTAGCATGCCGTGCTTATGCCAGATCGTTGACCCGTGTCAACACAAATCACCGTAATTCGGTCCGTCTTCCCTTCCAGTACTACCACCTGCTTCCCGCAAGGGATACGGCTTAGTAAGTTGCAAACCACTTCTGGTACACACCAATTCGAGAGGCCGGGATGAAGGTACCATGGCCCTGGATTAAAGCCTTTCATCCGGTCAGGGGCATGGGTGTTTCGGTTGGGACCGAGAGGGGGCACCCTTAGAGCCAGCGTAAATAAATTTGATCCCATGCTATTCGAGATTGTGATCTCCACGTCTCAAACTTTTTCTTAAACGCTGTATAGGTTGATACCTGACAACGTGAGGTATGAGGGTTGTGTACTAGCTCGTAGTTTTTCTTCTGAAATACCGTAAACGGAACTAGTCCTTTGTGACTACGAAACCGCTATTGTGGACAAATTTGGTACAAACTCTGCAGAGTCGTAATTCTTGAATTCATCTTATTCATGTCCGAGTACCGTGTTCACCTTATCTTGTCGATATCAGCCTCGGTGTGAGAGACTCCGATAACTACTTGAGTGTTAAATATTTATTTCCGGTGAATGGACTAACCCGCTTATTGTCTTGTGATGAATATTTTCCGTGAGCACTATATCTTGTCAGTTATGAATAATGAATTATAAGCCCTTTCTGCGATGTCGCTCAGACGTCCGACTGCGTCATTGTTGTTATTTATTTTCATTATAAGCCCTTTCTGCGATGTCGCTCAGACGTCCGACTGCGGCATTGTTGTTATTTAAATTCATTATAAGCCCTTTCTGAGATGTCGCTCGAGACGTCCGATCGCTGCATTGTTATTATTTACTTTTATTATAAGCCATTTCTGTGATGTCGCTCCGACGTCCGACTGCGGCACGCATGTATTTTTATTTCAATATAAGCCCTTTATGAGGTGTCGCTTAGACGCCCGACTGTGGCATGTTTTACTTATTTGTTCACCCTTCGAGGCGTCGCTTCAGACACCCGATCGGTTTTGAGTTTTGTCTTCTTTGGGTTTTCGAGCGGACTACCGCCGACTCCCTTCTTATTTACTTTGCTAAACTGATTAAATTGAGCATTGTTAAAATTAATCTTGTCGCATTCATGCATTCATTTGTTATATCTTTTGTCCGAACTGTCTTGCGAGTACTTTCAAAGTACTCACCTGGCTTGTTGATTTGGCCAGATGCTGACGAAGGCGATCTCATGGATGAAGAGTTCGATAGCGAGTCCGACGCCTAGAGGAATCCCAATCAGTCTCGTGCGACCCCTGGATTAGTCATTGTGATATATCCGCTTCCGCTACCCAAATAGATTCATCGAGCCTCACCTCGGCCTTTCGATGAGCCGCTAGTGCAAGAGACTTATTAACCACCCCACCGTGTTATTCCACCAACCACTCATATCTCGAGTCAGTAGTATTTCCACCCCACACCATTGTGTCATGTCCGCCATCATGTATAATTATCGGCGTGTTTGTAATAATTGGTTGGGCATCTTCAGTCCGACCCTGTAATATTGTAATGCTACTGGCTTATTCTATCAAAGTTTTGTTTACCGGTATGGAGGATTTTCCCCATATTGGACTTCATAGGTCGGTTGTTCAATAAATATTTTTATTGAAAAACCGGTCGTGACACGGCCTTGGCCCCACGGCCGAGGCCGAGGTGCATGCCCTGTCTTCTGCAGCGCTGACGCGTGTCCTCAGCCACGTCTACCTTCGCGACCCCAGCGTCGACCTTGACGGCTCTTTGGAGCCTGTGAGCGACGACCTTGCCGCTGCCGGGCCGAGGCCGTGAAAGGCCGAGCCGAGGCCCTGCTGGGGAGGTTCCGCGCCTTCAGCACCTTGCCTGGGCGTGGTGCCGCCAGCTCCGCGGCCTCGGGAGGTGGAGGCGCCACAAGAAAGTGATCCCTTCGCAGCTTCCGCTCTGTTTAATTTCCTACAACATGCACCATGCCTCGTGGAGGCGTTTAAACTTGTGTTTGGCATTGTGAAACGACTTATGGCTCGTAATATTTGCTTTGAATTCGCATTCTTCCCTCCTACTTGCGTGTGTCCGACGTCGACAGGTGTCGGTGTCAAAACCGGCGGATCTCGGGTAGGGGGTCCCGAACTGTGCGTCTAGGCGGATGGTAACAGGAGACAAGGGACACGATGTTTTTACCAGTGTTGGGCCCTCTCGATGGAGGTAAAACCCTACTCTGCTTGATTAATATTGATGATATGGGTAGTACAAGAGTAGATCTACCACGAGATCGTAGAGGCTAAACCCTAGAAGCTAGCCTATGGTATGATTGTTGTTCGTCCCTCGGACTAAAACCCTCTGGTTTATATAGACATCGGAGAGGGCTAGGGTTACAGTAGTCGGTAACAATGGGAGGAGATCTACATATCCAGATCGCCAAGCTTGCCTTCCACGCCAAGGAAAGTCCCATCGGGACACGAGGCGAAGTCTTCAATCTTGTATCTTCATAGTCCAGAGTCCGGCCAAAAGTCATAGTCCGCCATCCGGACACCCCTAATCCAGGACTCCCTCAAGAGTCTCCTGAACCAGGCTTCAATGACGACGAGTCCGGCGCGCAGTTTGTCTTCGGCATTGCAACGCTGGTTCCTCCTCCGAATACTTCATAGAAGATTTTGAACACAAGGATAGTGTCCGGCTCTGCAAAATAATTTCCACATACCACCGTAGAGAGAATAATATTTGCACAAATCCAATCTGCTGACGTATTCCGCAATGTGACATCACACCACGGCCAAGCCTTTATTCGAATCGTTTTTACTGTCCCACCTCAGTGCGTTTAGCGAGGCGGTTTCCTTGGCACGTCTTGTCAAAGCAGAGATCGTGTCCCCTTATTCCGGGATTCTCATCAATACGAGCGTGGGTAACCCAATCGTGCCCGTTGGCACGTCTCCTCTATCAAAGGCGAGTCCCAAACGGTCACGGGGAGGGCTCTTGGTATTCAACCTCTTTATAAAGAGACCAAGGCTCTATTCCTTTCTTTCAATCTCAATCGAATCCTCCCCTCGCCTCGAGTTCCAACAACCAAAGCTCCAGATTCAGGCGCTTCGGACCTTTGATGATGTCCGGCTCTGACCTTCAAGGCCGGTGGATGCCTTCCACCGTTACGGAAGAAGACGTGCTAAAGCTAAGAGATGCCAGATACTTAATGATAGAGGCGAGGGTGTCCCGATCTTTCGATGAGATGATAACTATCGATTTGGTGGAGACGACTTTGACGATCCGACTACAAACGTGCACGACGTTGCGCCTTAGCAACCGCTAAACCAACTCCGAGAGGTTATTGACCACGGAGCACAATCAACCTGACCACGAAGGTCTATTCCTGCAAATTGAAAAACAAGCAAGAATATGATAAAGCAATCTGAATATTGCGAGTATATATGAAGTATTGATAAAGGTGGGGATCCGTAAGCGGTCTTGGTCTGGTCGTTGGACACAAACGAAGTACACGAAGTTGCAATGGCTAACTTTTAACTAAACAAATCCCAAGGAAAAAGCTACTAGATGGATCTACTTATATAGGAGCAAGGGGTGGCGGCCAAGGAGGTGGTAGGACGTCCCAAGGCAGCCTAAAACTAACCCTAGGTCATACAAGGCCAATGGGCCCAAGCGGAGGTGACGTAACACCTTTGGACTTGTAGTTTGACTCGGATTCTGCAAAGATCAGATTGTTTCGTCCATAACTCAACGCTCCGGACGAATTTTAAGGTGAATCCAATTGGGTTGGAAGTGCACGAAATCTATTTTCCAACAAAAAAAGAATCACCCAATTTGGAGTCCGGATGAAAGTTATTGACGTTTTGAGTCAGGTATGTATGCAGATCCGAATCTGAGTCCGTAACGTGAGAGACTTGGACTCTATCTTCTCTTGGTCCAAAAGTGACGTGAGAGGACTTTTTGAACAGCACCTAAACTTCTCCGTTTCCCTTATCTTCATATGTGTATTGTACAAATGTCCCATACACCTACAATTAGACAAAACACAAAAGTATGTGATGTATTTTTGTTCTGGATAACATAAATAGATTATTGAATAGTTTGCACTAGAAATCACCTGACAAATATGCATGTATGCAATATTTTTGGTCTTATCCAAGGTAGTCATGTCCTCATCACTTAACTGGCAAAATTTCGCATAGGCTGCCTGCCCAAGGGCAGGTTATTCCCACTCCCAAGCCTAGCGAGAGCGTGGTGTTCGCGTCTCACTTCCTTCGGGGGTTAGGCTTCCCGACGGACCCCTTCATGAGAGGGCTCATGTTTTATTATGGGTCGGAATTTCACGACTTGGATCCGGAGTCCATCGTCCACATCTCATCTTTCATTGTCGTATGCGAAGCCTTCCTCCGCATCACTCCTCAATTCGGATTGTGGCTTAAGACCTTCAAAGTGGAGCCGAAGATGATCAAGGGGCAGCAAGCGGAGTGCGGAGGGGCTGTTATAAGCAAGAATGCTGACGCTCCATGGCCCGAGGGCTCTTTTGAAGAGGAGTTCAGCTTATGGCAACGAGAGTGGTTTTATATCATAGCTCCCAGGGGCACCAAGTGGGTGGCGCCACCTGCCTTTCGCTCGGGTCCTCCCCCGCGGCTTGCGTCATGGGTCAATAAAGGGCTCGACTGTGGGCCGTCCAAGGACGTGCCCTTGTTGCAGGGTTGCATTCAAGATCTCCTGGAAAGAGACATCAACCTGGCCATAGTGACGCAGGTCATGTTGATTCGCCGCACTTTGCCCTGCAAATGCCGCCCCCTCCGCCTGTGGGAGTTTAATCCGGAGGGACCACGAGCTCTCCAACACTTTACGGGAGCGATGCCCATGGAGATGTACAAATTGTTCTTCGGATCACAAGCAATGTGTCCGGACTTGACCAAGGACGCAGGTCTAAGCTGCAATCGCCCGGATACTCAAGTAAGTAGCCCTGCATCTTTACACGCTTATTCAGATATTCATCATAAAATTGCCCTTAAAAGAGCTGTCCCTTTAAACAGGAGTGGATAGAGAAAGCAAAGCTAATCAGGTGTCCGGCCCCCCTCCCCGAGACCACGCCGGATCCCGTGTTAACCAGGATGCTGGAGGTTGCACCTTTGGAAGAAGGCGAAGGGGGGAACAAGGAAGCTACCGTCTCCCCGAAGGAGGCTGTCAGGAAAGGAGGAATCGAGAATCCCTCCATCCGTGGAAAGAAGAGGACCGCCTCAAGACCCGGAGACCATGGTCTCAAAGCGGGGAAGAAATCTTCGCCGAGGGTCCTGCACGGGAGGTGCCTCGGCCGACTGTGCCCTCAAGGGGATCAGCCCTCCAATGAGCCGTAAGTAGAGAGGGAGTTTTAAAATAAGAGACATCCCTATTCTATTCACGAAAGATAACTGAATTTTTACCTTGTAGTTCGGATCTCAGCCCTTCTCAGCAGAGCTCATCTTCAAGGGATCTTCGTCCGGAGATGATGGAGAGCGGAACGCCTCCCCCTGCCGTACCACCTTGCGAGGCGGGCGACCCTAAGGTGTCGTCACGGAGGGTTTCTCCAAATCCGGCAGGGCCGAAAAGCAGCTGTATGGCTCCCCAAAGCCCTCCATGTCCGGCCTTCGAAAAAGGCCATCGGACGAGTCCGGCACCATCCGGTGCACGGACGGAGGAGCTAAAGGATCTGCTCGGGCGAGCATCTATCTCAGAAGAACACCGTGCATTGATGTGCACGGTGATCGAAAGGATTTCATCCGCGGAGAGCGGGTTGCACGAGGCCGTCGAGTTCTTGGCTGTGTTTTGAGATACGCGAAATGATGTACCTTTTGACAGTTCCGCATATAAAAGATGCGCCTACAGATAGATAGTAGCCCACGAGACTCGGTGTGTTGTCAAAATGACAGCGGCCGAGGATCATAATCCAGTATAACATGTCGCTCTTCCTATGTAGGTGGCGAAGTGTCCGGTGGCTAGCCGGACTGATGAATTTGCCGAGCTAAAGCGGCAACTTGACGTGGCGGATGCCGACATCGCGCTTGTCAAAAAGCGGCTTGACGAGTCACAAGGTATGCAATTTCTCCACGGACACCTGGTAAGGGGGCTTGATGCCCGTGCCTTACAACATGTATGCTTGATGCAAATGGTGCCGCTGCCATGGAGAACCTTCGGGCGGAACTCGCCCGAGCCAAGGTGCAGCGAGGAAAAAGTGATGCGGTTGCCTTAAAGGCGGCCAAGAGCTCAAAGCCGAACAGTCGCTGCTCACTTGCCAAGCAAGAAGGAAATGGCCGAGATGGCTGTGAAGTTGAAGAATGTTGCCGACCACCGCGAGCTTCTTGAAAAAGAAGATCGGGCGGAACAAAAGGACCTGCAGAAGGCCACTACCGAGGCCAAGGATGCTTGCTCTGCAATGAGAGCCATGAAGCAGGAGCTACGTCAGGCCGGAGATATCGCGGCTGGAAAGCCCTTTATGCCGTGGATAAAGTTCGGGGGTCCTAAGTATGCTTAGTTGGACTGGCTGTGGAGTGCGGCGGATATTTATCTGGACTGGGCGGCAAGTGCCGCGGACGCGGCCGAACACTTCCGAGATCAACAGGATCACAAAGTGGAAAAGCTTTTTTGGCCGCAGTTCCACAATCCAAAGCGCCCACTTCCATTATCCGAGCATTTGGCCGAATGGGCGGAGCTGAATAGGTTATCCGGACTCGCCATGAAGGATGTCATGAGTCATCTGTGGCCGGAAAGGCCCGAGCCGAAGAGTTATTTTGGTTTGGTGCAGCAGATCCTTGATGCGGTGCCGCATATCAATGCAATGAAGAGGTCAGCATGCATAGAGGGTGCGCGGATGGCTCTCGCCCGTGTCAAGACATACTGGGCGGAAATGAAGGCCACCGACGTTGCATCCCAAGATTCGGACGGGAGCCGAGTACCTGCCGAGCACTATTTTCAGGAAGTACTGCAGGGCGCTCGTTTAATAGAGACGCGATTAACTCGAAGGATATCATGTTCGAATAACATGTATAATTGTAAAACAATGTTTCGATGGAATATAGAAGCTTTTTATACTTATGCCTGCAAGAATTAAAATACCTCCTGTGCGGCCGTTAATATATATGTGTATATAACCTGAAAGATTGCAGTCTTCGACTTCAGGCCCCACGCATATAATGCGGGGGTGTTCGCAGAAGGCGCATTTTCACACTTGATCCAACGTCTTGGTCCTATAAAGGAGGTGATAGCGCAGCGAACTAGGCAACCAGACTATAATGATTTATCACTTTCACTTAGCCATAGGAGTTTGACAGTGGGGCTACTATATAGCCCCTAGGGGCACCGCTTCGCCCGAGTCGGGCGCGTGTGTGTCCGGACCGAAATGGCCCTTCGTTAATGCGGAGGAATCCTAGAGATTCCGGTGGGTCATCGAGTGGTTGACCAGTTCAAAAATGTATGTTATATTAAATAAACAAAGTACAAGTTAAAAAATGAATAAAATTGAGATTTATTGTCTCTTGTTGTACATGCGCGGAGCCCCTTGAACGGGGGTATGCGGCTAGTAAGCCCTTGTATGTTTACGCCGGACTCATCTAGCCATGTCCGGGGTCTGAACGCCCTGTTTAGGTGCTTTGATTTAGTAAAGCCGGTTTAGTGTGTGGCTGTTAAGGCAGCAACACAATCTTTCGTGCTCGAGGAACACTCGATATTTCCCTTTAATGAGATGATGCCTTGTGGACCGGGCATTTTAAGTATAAGGGATGCATAATGTGGTACTGCGTTAAAGCGGGCGAAAGGTTCACGTCCCAGTAGTGCTTGATAGCTACTTGTAAATGGGGCGATGTGGAAGGTCAGCTTTTCGCGGCGGAAGTTGTCGGGTGAGCCGAACATAACTTCTAGCAGGAGAGAGCCCGTACAATGGGCATCTGGGCTGGCGTTACCCTTGAAAGGAAGTGTTGCCATGGCGAATTGTTGTTGGGTCTATCCCCATTTTGCTTATTGTGTCTGATATAGCAGGTTTAAATCATCGCCGTCCAATAGGACTTGTGTAAAGTGGAGTCCGTCAATTATCGGATCTAATACCAAGGCAGTCCAGCCTGCAGTCCGGATACTTCTAGAGTAATCATGATGGTCGAAGGTGATTGGTTTTAACAACCAGTGGCGGGACTCCTCTGGGATAGGCCGTATGGCGCGTATCTCTATGGGTGCCACTCTGTTCTCCCCTTTTGTCACGTGAAGTGAATTTACTGTTTTGACTTCTTGTGGGAAGTTCTTTTGTTTTCCGGTGCTCTGCTTGTGGGGTTCGTCATCGTCCTCGCTTGGTGTGTCGAGCCCCTTGTGTTCGGCGTTGAGTTTTCCGGATTGCTTGAAGACCCAACAATCTCTCTGGGTATGGTTTGCATGCTTCCCGGGAGTACTGTGGATTTGACATATCTTGTCCAAGATTTTGTTTAGGTTAGATAGATCGTCCCTGTTATCCTTGATGGGCAGCTTTTTCTGATTCTGCCGAGAGCTTTTGAATCCGGCGTTGACTGCCGTGCTCTTCGAGCTGTTTCCCTTGGTCCGGCGCTGGTCCTTGTCGCGTTGCGGTTTCCTGTTTCCATCCCTAACTTCGGATGTACTTGGGTCGCTGGTACTGCATCTTGCCAACCAGCTATCCTCTCCTAGCATAAAGCGGGTCATGAGGCTTGTTAATGAGGCCATTGTTCTTGGCTTTTCTTGGCCGAGGTGTCTGGCGAGCCATTCGTCTCGAACGCTATGTTTGAAAGCTGCTATGGCTTCGGCGTCCGGACAGTCGACTATCTGGTTCTTTTTAGTAAGAAATCCGTTCCAGAGTTTCGGGCTAACTCTCCCAAGTTGTTGAGTTATATGACTTAAATCATCTCGCATCCGGAGGTCGGACATAGGTCCCTTGAAAATTTGCGAAAAAGCATCCTCGAGCTCTTCCCAACTTCCAATGGTGTTTTCGGGAAGGCTTTAAAGCCAATGCCGGGCTGGCCCTTTGAGTTTGAGGGGTAAGTATTTTATGGCGTGGAGATCATCTCCTCTAGCCTTGTGTATGTGGAGGATGTAATCCTCAATCCAGACTCCAGTCTGTTGTTCCGTCAGATGCCTCTATGTTTACGGGCTTGAATCCCGCTGGAAATTCATGATCCAGCACCTCATCGGTGAAACATAGGGGGTGTGCGGCACCCCTATATCTGGGCGTACCGCGATGTTCAGATATTTGATGTGTTGCGTTGAGCTTGCTTTCTTGGCCCATAGATAGATCTAGGTGGGCCATCTTTTTGATGTGAATCTTTGTGCGGATCGCGTGCCGGCTTGTGTGCGGAGTCCTTTGCTGCACTGTGTTGGCCATGGGGTCGTTTGTCCGACCGGGTGGCTTCCTTATTTTTTGATTGCGGAGGCTCTAAGGCCTCATCATCAAATTCCAGCAGTAATTTTCCCTTCGGATAGCTCTTTGTGTGCCGACTGTCGCCGTATTTGTCTGCGGTGTTGAGTACTTTGCTCCATCTGATTCTGAGTGCATCTTCCGCTGTTTTGAGCTTCCGCTTCTGCTTTTTCAGGCTACGCGAGCCTTTTTTGGAGGTTCTTCTGCTCCAGCAACTTGTCCGGCGTGAGGCCATCCGGACTGTTGTCTTCGCCGGGGACGGGTTGTTTATCCAAGTTGCCCTGTTCGGACGGTTGCTCGATGGCATGTTCATCGTCCGCCGGTTCGCCCTGCTCTATGGCTGGGTCTGTGTGGCTGCTTTCTCTGTCGAGGTGGGGTTTGGAGCAGCGCTTACGCCGCCGCTTTGATTGCTTTTCGAGGGAACGATCCCTCATTGCGTCCCTTTGTTCCTCGTCGTCGTTTCCTTTAGGTGTATCCACCATGTATACATCATGGGATGGGGTGGTTGTCCAGTGGCCTATAGGCGCTGGTTCCTGTTCGTCTCCTACGTCCTCGTCCATACCGTCGATGTCTTCGTAGTCGAAGTCGAGCATGTCGGTTAAATCATTGACAGTGGCTACAAAGTGGCTGGTGGGTGGGCTTTGAATTTCTTCGTTGTCCGCATCCCAACCTTGCTGACCATAATCCAGCCAGGGCTCTTTTGATAAAGAGAGACTTTAGTGAATTCAGGATGTCGCCGAAGGGCGAGTGCTGAAAGATGTCCGCGGCGGTGAACTCCATGATCGGCGCCCAATCGGATTCGATTGGAAGGGGCGTGGAAGGTTCGGAGTCCGGAGAGGAGTCCGGCACCTTGGAGTCACGAGCTTCGCAAAGGATAGGTATGGTGTTCGGCTCGATCACCGTAGAGATTGCAGCCCCGAGGCGGTGTCCAGCCACCCGTCCTCGATTGACGTAGTTGGCTCCGAGCTAAGGGTCGGAGCGGACAACTAATCTGACCTCCAGGCTGTTCGTGGCGAGCTAGATCGTGCCCATCGAGGCAGCTGTGGCAACGCTTGTGCTCGAACCCGTCGAAGATCAAGTCTCCGCGACGTCGGTCGTGTAGTTCAAACTTCCAAATCGACACGATGGCGGGCGTAGCTTCGATCTGCTCCGGATGGCCAATTGGCCCGTGCAAAAGCCGAATCTGAAGATCTGCCCAGGAGAAAAGTCTCACCCTGGACCGCATCGTTGTTGATGATCGGAGGAGCCATCGGGCCTAAAGATGACGACACAGAGGAACTCTCAATGAAAGCACCAATGTCGGTGCCAAAACCGGCGGATCTCGGGTAGGGGGTCCCGAACTGTGCGTCTAGGCGGATGGTAACAGGAGACAAGGGGCACGATGTTTTTACCCGCGTTCGGGCCCTCTCGATGGAGGTAATACCCTACTCCTGCTTGATTAATATTGATGATATGGGTAGTACAAGAGTAGATCTACCATGAGATCGGAGAGGCTAAACCCTAGAAGCTAGCCTATGGTATGATTGTTGTTCATCCTACGGACTAAAACCCTCCGGTTTATATAGACACCGGAGAGGGCTAGGGTTACACAGAGTCGGTTACAATGGGAGGAGATCTACATATCCGTATCGCTAAGCTTGCCTTCCACGCCAAGGAAAGTCCCATCCGGACACGGGACGAAGTCTTCAATCTTGTATCTTCATAGTCCAGAGTCCGCCAAGGTCATAGTCCGCCATCCGGACACCCCTAATCCAGACTCCTCGGCGGGGCCCGACCCAGCGCATACCTCGGCCGTTAGCCCCGACCGGAAACCAGGACGGGACCAAGGAGTGAGGGGCTACGTGGAAAGTTAGGCTCCTGAGTCGCGATGCTCAGGAGTCCCCCTTGACGCGCGAACAGCAAGTAGGGACGGGAGGCATAGGAGTGGATTGGTCGTTCTACGTCGGCAGGGCCCGGCCCCGCGCATACCTCAGCCGCCGTTAGCCCCGACCGGAGACCAGGACGGGACTAAGGAGTGAGGGGCTACGTGACCAGTTAGGCTCCTGAGTCGCGATGCTCAGGAGTCCCCCTTGATGTTCAAACGAATTTTCATACCTTGGCTCCGCTCGGGGAGGCGCGCGACGACCAGGTCCAAGGGACCTGGCTGGGTGGCGTACGTTCGGGCGTGGCCCGGGCGCAGCCCCCGTGTCCAGCCCCCTCGCGCGGCACTCCCAAGGGGAGGCGTTGCGATGGCTCCAAACACTGAGCTTTGGGCTCCCTGAGGTTGATACGGTTGTGAGCCGCCCTCAGTTTTTTATCACCCAGCAGACATAAGCGCTTCCGTATGTGTCGGGCATAGCCGCTCCTTGGCGATGTCGTCGGCTAAGCGCGGAGCATGGTGCTTCCACCGATGCGTGGGAGGGGCTCCCCTCGGGAGGAGCCCCAGGCGTGTCTGACCCGCCCGGACACGTGGCGGCACGGTAGGGCTAGGAGAGGTGTATCTGGGCACCCGTGAGCCAACAGGACTCCACGAGGCCACGCCTCGAGGTGGGTTGTGCCTGGCTCAGGCCTTTATCAATGGTGTGTTCCTGCAGGGTGGTTAGAATGCAAATGCTCTCGTCCTCGTGTCTCGGCCCTCGAGCGAGCTCGGCCGCTGGTATGACAGTCGCGATGCCGTGGGTCAAGGCGAGGGGTGAGGGCTGGAGAGCCAGTAAGAGCCCATGAGTCGCGATGCTCAGGTACCCCCCTTTTAACGTGCAAGCGCTTTGCATTAGGGCGGATAGGTCCGCGACAGGTAGGAGGCAATAATTACGTGAATCAGGTTAAGCGCGGAGGAGCAAATCCATCTAGATAGGTGCATAGAAAGCACATGCCACCGGGTCTGGCCCGAGCAGCTTGGGGATAATGCAGCCCGAGGGGCGCCCCCAACAAGGTAAGTAAAGAACATAAGCAAAACTGATACATGCCGCAGGGATGGACCCACGACACAGGAATGATGCAGCCCGAGGGTCGCTCCCAGCTGAAAACAGAACTTGGAAAGGTGTCACCTGATATGGTCGGAGATGGCGGGATGTTGAGGTAGCGGATGACGCGTGACGAGGAAGCCAGCCCTCACGAGTCCTCCGGACCTGGAGCCTCGGGAGGCTCCGGGGGCACGGGGGGTTCCTCGAGAGCCATCTCCATCTCTGCCAGGACCGCGCGCTGCTTGGCCTCTTGAGCCTCCAGAGCGCACCTCAGCAGGCGCTGATGGGCGGCAACCGCGTTAGGCAGGCCGAAAGGGCATGCGAACGTAGCTGTGAGGTGGACCCTCACAACGCCCCACGCGTGAGGGCCAGAGGTGCCCCTGAGACGCGGCCCGGTTGAGCCCTGGTATGTCGATGCAGACTTGCAGCCCACCATCCTCGCCTGGATGTAGGGCCACGACGGGCAAGCGGCGACAGTCGCGCATGACTATTGACTCCTGTAGCTCCTGGGTGTTCCTCGTGATGAACTCCTGAGGGTTTGGCCCTCCTTGCCTCATACCTTCCTGAGGGAAACGTGCCTTGAAGCACGCCTCCAAGTGGTGCCCGAGCGCCTCCCTCGTGACCCCGGCTAGGTCGGTGGCTCGCCATGAAAGAGCCCCCGAGCCCCGCCTGAGGAGGGCCCCGGGCGCGCCTTCCTATGTGACAGAGGGTGGCGCCCCTTGAACGGGCGCGGGTCCTATTGCCACGTCTCCGGAGGTGCCTACCCCATGAGGGCTTGGACCAGGCGAAGCCTTCTTCTTCTTAGGGATCGCCTCGGGAAGTCTCCCGCTCCTGTGATCTGGGTCTTTGATTACTGTGGCTTGGAAGGCACGCTCAAGAGAGCACACTGCATCCCTTTCCTCACAAGGCACTGTGATGACTCCTCCGCTTCCTGGCATCATGAGGACATTGTAGCCATGGTGAGTCATCGCCATGAACTTGGCCAAAGCTGGGTACCCGAGGATGGCAATGTATGGCAAAGTAATGTGGGCGACGTCGAAGTCGATGAGCTCGGTCTTGATAGTTGTTGCGCTGTCTCAAGGTGACGGAAGGCGAACTTGCCCTATCGGGACGGGGGAGCCATCAGTGACTCCTGAGAAAGGCTTGGTCGGCTGAAGCTGATCGTATGGCACTTGGAGATCGTTGAATGTCTCGACAGATAGGACGTTGAGTCCTGCTCCGTCGTCGATGAGGGTCCTGGTAACTTGCACGTTGCTGATGACTGATGAGCAAAGCATGGGGAGGACTCCGGCCGTTGCCGCGCACTTGAGCTGATCTGAGCTGAACGTGATAGCGCATTTACCACCACCGAGAGGGCGTGTGGCCTCGGGCTTGGGAGGACTGCATTCACCTTGCGAGCAAACTGCTTGAAGATGCGCTGAGAGGCTGGGGCCTGAGCGCCACCCAAGATGCAAGCGATCGCGCGCGGCTCCTGGAAGCCCCCAGCCCCCTCGTCCTAATGATGGTCTTCGTACCTCCTTGTCGACTACAGCAGAGGTGGGAGCCCTGCGTTTCCTTGAGGGCGGTCCTCACGAGGCTGGTCCCTCCAACCTCCCTCACGAGGCTGGTCCTGCCAGCGGTCCTCGCGAGGTCTGTCACGCCATCCTTGGCGAGGGCCACGGTCTTCCCAGCGTCCTGCGCCTCTTCCTCCTCCTCGGCCGTAGCCCCGGTCATTACGCTCGGGGCGTCGGCTGATACGCCCTTCTCGCACGGCCCTGAGCTCCTGGCATTCGTTGGTGTTGTGGGTGTCGAGGTCGTGGTATACGCAGTACCGGATGCCTTCGGATGACTCGGGCTGATCCCTGCCTCGCTTGGTGTCTGGTTCTGCCGCGAGCACGGCAGCCCCCTTGCGCTTCACGTCCTTGACCTTGGGCTTCTTCTCTTCTGGATCGGCGGTAGGAAGCTCGAGGAGGAGAGGCGCCCTTCCTCGGCCTGGCGCATTTGGTCGCCAAGTTGAACAGCTCGAGGATGTGCACAGGTCTTCATGCATTGCTAGCTCCTCCTTCATCTTGACGTCACGCACGCCATCGGAGAAAGGCTGAGATGATGGCTTCTCGATCACCTTGGGTATCTTGAGGCGGGCGTTGTTGAAGCGCTGGATGTACTTTTGCGGTGGTCCGCATGCCGCCGCTTGATGCGGCGCATGTCGCTCACGGCCGGAGGCCGATCACGAGTGCCTTGGAAGTTGGCGATGAAGCGGGTGCGCATCTCATCCCAGGAGGAGATCGTGCCGGGAGCCAGGTTCGGGCTCCATCCTTGAGCGCCATGGGGAACCAATTCGCCATGACCTTTTCGTCCCCCTTGGCGGCTTCGATGCCCAGCTCGTAGAGCTGAAGGAACTCCGCGGGGTCGGCAGTGCCGTCGTAGCGAGGCAGGTCTGGCTTGAACTTGCCGGGCCATGCGACGCCACGTAGCTTGGCGGTGAAGGCGCGGCAGCTGCGGGCCACCGGGCTCTCTGGCGATGCGGAGCTTGCCCTTGTGGATTCCAGCGACCGCTGCACGGAGCAGCGGGGTCTTGACGCTGTGGCGCTGAGCGCGATCGTGGTGCTCCGTGCCGGAGCACGCGAGCACCTTCTTTGGGACGAGGATCTCCGGCAGCTCCTTTCTTGTTGCGCGGGCGCCGGATGCGAGGGTCTCGGCCGGGGCCACGCGCTTTGGAGCCGTGGCGCCTACTTGGGAGGAGGTGGCGGGGCACCTCCGGCTCCTGCCTCCCCGCGGGTGAAGGGCGAGGCAACGAGAGGGCGACAGGGAGCCCTGCGGCGCGACGAGCTCGGTGACGCGGTCGAGCCACTCCTCGTGACGTCGTCAGCAGGCGGTAGCGCAGAGCTCGTTCTTTGTGATGAGCGCGGCTCGAGCCTCCATGGAGCGCTGTGCACGCTGGATGAAGAACCAGCAGGGCGAAGCGAAGGAGTAGCGGTGCGACCTTCTCGCCTCACCGATGGATGCGGGACGAGGCTGCTGCTGGTTCCCATTGGCTGGTGGCGGCGTTAGCGGCGGCAGCGACGGGAACGACGGGGTGACCGCCGACGGAGCCGTCTGGCGACTTCGGCGGCGTGAGCAGCCCGGCGCTTCGGCCAGCTCGGCGTGGCGTCGACCATGGACACGACGGAAGATCACACGCGACCAGCGGAAGAAAGATTCCGACGCTCCCCTACCCGGCGCACCAAATGTCGGATTTCGGGTTCCGGCAGACCCTTGAGGTTCGAACTCTGGGGTGCGCATGGAGATCTTTCCCCTACCAGCTCACGCGTTAATGGTTTGCAAGGGATCTAAACTAGGAACGGTAAACATCACAAGAGACACAAGATTTATACTGGTTCGGCCACCGTTGTGGTGTAATACCCTACTCCATTGTGTGGTGTGGTGGATTGCCTCCGGGGATGATGAAGAACAGTACAAAGGAAGAACAACCTCGCGAGGGGCTGTTCTTGAGCTGGTGCCATCGACTGGTTGGGTGAGTCCAGCCGCTTCTCTCTCTCTCTCTCTCTCTCTCTCTCTCTCTCTCTCTCTAGTGGGCTCGACCCGTCCCCTCTCTCTGTGGTGGCTAGTCCTATTTATAGAGGGAGGCCCTGGGCCTCTTCCCAAATAATGAGCGGGAAGGGCGCCAACAATTGGCCATTTTGAAGGGGAACATCTAGTACACTTATCCTGACTAAAGTTGGTCTTGGCTGCCAAAGGCTCGACAGCCGGTGACGCCGTCACAGGCTCCATGATGACCTCCGTCCTGCCGCTCTGCTGGTCTTGGTCTTGTTGCACCGAAGCGGTAACCTTTGCCTGATGCCTTGGCCTGTGCTTGCCTCCTTTGCACCAAAGGGGAAACGAGGACACTGCGCAGGCTGGCGCCCGCCTGGCGCCCGCCTGATCTCGATCGTCATGGCTTGCGTCACGGGGCACCCTCGTGAGGTACCCTGCCTTGATCTCTTCGCCTCCTCGTGAGCCTGCCTGACGAGGCTGCTCCTGAGGAAGGTTCTTGTCGTTCGCCCCGCGAGGCTTGGCCCCTCGCGAGGGTCTTGAGCTTGAGCTGATGAAGCTGGATGATGAGGACATGGCTACCTTCAATACGACCAAAAATATTGCATACATGTATATTTGTGAGGTGATTTCTAATGCAAACTATGCAATAATTTATTTATATCATCCTGGACAAAAATACTTCACAAACTTTTGTGCCATGTCTAGTTGCAGGTGTATGGGACATTTGTACAATCCACATATGAAGATAAGGGAGAAAGAGATATTTACTTGCTATTTAAAAAGTTCTCTCACGTCACTTTTGGCCCAAGAGAAGATAGAGTCCAAGTCTCTCGCGTTCTGGACTCAGATTCGGACTGCACAGACATACCTGACTCAAAACGTCAATAACGTTTTCAGCCGGACTACAAATTGGGTGATTCTTTTTTTGTTGGAAAATAGATTTCGTGCACCTTCCAACCCAATTGGATTCACCTTCAAATTCGTCCGGAGCGTTGAGTTATGGACGAAACAATCTGATGCTGCAGCAGAACCCGAGTCAAACTACAAGTCCAAAGGTGTTACGTCACCTCCGCTTGGGCCCATTGGCCTTGTACGACCTAGGGTTAGTTTTAGGCTGCCTTGGGACGTCCTACCACCTCCTTGGCCGCCACCCCTTGCTCCTATATAAGTAGATCCATCTAGTAGCTTTTTCCTTGGGATTTGTTTAGTTAAAAGTTAGCCATTGCAACTTCGTGTACTTCGTTCGTGTCCAACGACTGCACCAAGACCGCTTACGGATCCCCACCATTATCAATACTTCATATATATTCGCAATATTCAGATTGCTTTATCATATTCTTGCTCGTTCTTCGATTGCTTGCAGGAATAGACCTTCGTGGTCAGCCGATCGTGCTTCCGCATCGCCGGTAACCTCGTGAGATTGGTTTAGCGATTGCGAAGGCGCAACGTCGTGCACGTTTGTAGTCGGATCGTCAAAGTCGACTCCACCAAATCGATAGTTATTATCTCATCGAAAGATCGGGACACCCCCGCCTCTATCAAGTGGTATCACTGGGCCGCGCTGGGCCCCCAATTGAGCCACGCTGCACGCCGCAGGCAGACAAGTCTGGGGACCCCCGTTCCCAGAACACCGACAGTAACCACACATGAGGTAAAAATAACAGAGACCCCGCTTTAGCTGAGGTTTTGGTTTATTGTATTGATCATAATATATACATTGTCATAGTATGTACATAAGTAGATCCTATAGCTCAAGTATAATAGGGCTGAAGATGAGCAATATTCCACGGCCGGTTGGTCTCCTCCTCCGACTTACATGAGTCTTTGCGCTCTCGAACATCGATTAGGTAGTATGACCCGTTGTGCAGATTCTTGCTGACCACAAAAGGTCCTTCCCAAGGTCGGGATAACTTGTGCATATCCGTCTGATCTTGGATGAGCCGAAGCACCAAATCTCCTTCTTGAAAGGTTCTGGTTCTAACCCGGCGGCTGTGATAGCGACGCAGATCTTGCTGGTAAATCGCCGAATGGGCAGCCACTACATCACGCTCCTCATCCAACAGGCCAAGAGCTTCTTGCCGTGCCTTCTCATTGTCCGCTTCAACATATGCTGCTACACGAGGTGAATCATGACGGATGTCACTGGGAAGATCCGCCTCCGCTCCATAAACCATGAAGAACGGCATGTATCCTGTCGGTCTGTTGGGTGTGGTGTTGATGCTCCATAACACAGAAGGTAGCTCCTCAACCCAACAACCCGGCGTCCGCTGCAAAGGAACCATAAGCCGGGGTTTGATGCCTCGCAAGATCTCTTGATTGGCCCTCTCTGCTTAACCATTGGACTGTGGGTGAGCCACTGATGAGACGTCAAGCCGGATGTGCTCACGTTGACAGAACTCTTTCATGGCACCCTTGGACAGATTGGTACCATTGTCAGTGATAATGCTACGTGGAAAGCCAAACCGGAAAATCACCTTTTTGATGAATTGAACCGCAGTGGCCGCGTCACATTTGCTAACGGGCTCTGCCTCTACCCACTTTGTGAACTTGTCAACCACCACCAGAAGGTGGGTCTTCTTGTCTTTGGACCTCTTGAAAGGCCCAACCATATCCAGCTCCCAAGTTGCAAACGGCCAAGTAATTGGAATCATCCTCAATTCTTGAGCCGACACATGAGCGCGTCTTGAGAACTTCTGACAGCCATCACATCGTCTGACCAAGTCCTCCGCATCAGCATGAGCAGTTAACCAATAGAAACCGTGACGAAACGCCTTGGCCACCAAAGATTTTGAACCGGCGTGGTGACCACAATCTCCTTCATGAATTTCACGCAAAATTTCACAGCCTTCCTCAGGAGACACACAGCGTTGAAATGCCCCTGACACACTGCAATGAGGCAACTCTCCATTGATAATAGTCATGGACTTGAACCGCCGGATTATCTGCCTGGCCAGAGTCTCATCCTCTGGTAACTCGCCCCGGTTCATGTACGCGAGATAAGGAACCGTCCAATCCGGGATGACATGAAGAGCCGCCACTAATTGAGCTTCCGGATCAAGAATAGCCAAATCCCCTTCACCAGGGAGCTTGACGGACGGATTATGCAGAACATCCAAGAAGACATTAGGCGGGACCGGTTTATGTTGAGAACCCAATCGGCTCAAAGCGTCTGCCGCTTCGTTCTTCCGTTGGTCCACGTGATCCACCTGATAACCTTTAAAGTGACCTGCAACAATATCCACCTCACGATGATATGCTGCCATGAGCGGGTCCTTGGAATCCCAAGTGCCAGACACTTGTTGAGCCACCAGGTCCGAGTCTCCGAAGCACTTAACTCGGCTTAGATTCATCTCCTTAGCCATCCGAAGACCATGGAGTAAAGCTTCAGACTCAGCTGCATTGTTGGTACAAGGAACATTAAGCGGAGAACATAACAGAACTTATCACCTCGTGGGGAAGTTAATACGACTCCAGCCCCCGAGCCCTCCAATTGCCTGGATCCATCAAAATGAATAGTCCAATAGGTGTGATCCGGCTTCTCTTCAGGTTCTTGCAGTTCTGTCCAATCGTTGATGAAATCCACAAGTGCTTGAGATTTGACCGCCGTCTGAGGTATGTATTTCAACCCATGAGGCCCAAGCTCCATAGCCCACTTGGCAATCCGGCCAGTTGCTTCCCTGTTCTGGATTATATCTCCCAAAGGACCAGAGATGACCACTATGATGGGATGACCTTGGAAGTACTGTTTAAGCTTCCGGCTTGCCATGAAAACTCCGTACACCAACTTCTGCCAATGCAGGTACCTTTGCTTGGACTCAATAAGTACCTCACTGATATAGTAAACCGGACGCTGAACCGGATATTCCTTGCATGCCTCCTTGCGCTCCACCACAATATCCACGCTGACTGCTCGAGCGTTGGCTGTCACATATAACAACAATGGTTCTTTGTCAATCGGAGCAGCAAGAACCGGTGGATTAGCCAACTGCCGCTTTAAATCCTCAAATGCCTCATCTGCAGCAGAACTCCAGACGAAGTAGTCGGTTTTCTTCACCATCTGATACAAAGGAATCGCCTTCTCACCGAGGCGGCTGATAAACCGGCTCAACGCGGCAATCCTGCCAGCCAAGCGTTGAAAGTCATTGATACACTTCGGTTTAGCCAAGGAGGTGATGGCTGTGATCTTTTCCGGATTAGCCTCAATGCCCCTGTTAGACACCAGAAAGCCCAACAGCTTGCCTGCCGGTACACCAAAAACGCACTTGGTCGGATTGAGCATCATCTTGTAAGTCCGCAGGTTATCAAAGTTTCCTTCAAATCATCAACCAGAGTATCCTTCTTCCTTGACTTGACCACAATATCATCCACATAGGCATGAACATGACGGCTGATTTGCTTATGAAGACAATTCTGCACACACCGTTGATAAGTCGCCTGGGCACTCTTGAGCCCAAAGGGCATAGACACATAGCAGAAGGCTCCAAAGGGAGTTATGAAGGTCGTCTTCTCCTGGTCCTTAACTGCCATTTTGATCTCGATGATAACCAGAATATGCATCCAAAAACTCAAACGCTCACAACCTGCCGTAGCATCAATAATTTGATCAATACGGGGGAGGGCAAAAGGATATGCTGGACAAGCCTTGTTGAGATCTGTGTAATCCACACACATACGCCATGTGCCATTCTTTGTTGAACCGGTGGAGAAACTGTTTCACCGGTTTATACTTAGGATCAACATTAAGAGTGTGCTCAGCGAGTTCTCTCGGTACACCTGGCATGTCAGAGGGCTTCCACGCAAAGATGTCCCGATTCTCACGGATGAACTCGATGAGTGCGCTTTCCTATTTCGGATCCAAGTTTGCACTGATGCTGAACTGCTTGGACGAATCGCCAGGTACGAAGTCAACAAGCTTAGTCTCAGCAGCCGATTTAAACTTTTTTCACTCACTCTTTCTATTTCACACACACACTCTCTCACTCTCTCTCTCTAGTTAGGGACTCTCTCACGTCCATAAGCATATGGATGTTTTGAAAAGTCAAACCTCGGAAAAGTTTGACCAGGTATATCTGGAGAAAAACATTTACATCCGAACGATCATTAGATTCATCACAATATGTACTTACTTCATACTATCATTTATCTTTGGTATTGTAGATATAAGTAATTTCTTTATAAACTTGGTCAAAGTTTCAAAAGTTTGACTTTAAAAAAATGTTGGCACTACATTATCGAATGGAGGGAGTAGCTCTTTCTCTCACTCTCTCTGCTATCTCTCACGGGCCTCCCCTCTCACTCGAACTCTCTATACCGACGGATTATACACTCACCATGTCAGCGTATAGCTCCGTATATTGTTTAGTTGACCAGTCACCAGTCCACATGTTGCCTTGTCAGCTCGTGTTCTCTATCTTCGTGTGCTGGCCCATGTGGCAGTGGGTGAAAGTAAGTAAACTAGAGGCCCATCTGACACACGGTGAAGTAAACAAAGTTGAAACAACTCGGGGTAGCACCCCGCACGCTAGTAAATTGAGGGCGCATTGAGGACACACTTCTTCCACAGAAGGGACGCACGCGCGACAATTCACCATCGCACGGCGGCATGCATGTAAGGACGTACTCGCGCACCCAAAGACGCCAAAGACACAACATGCACCAGCACACATGTACACCAAAGACGCCACGGTTGAGATGGATGGCGAGGCAGCCAACAAGCGGAGGCGGCTCAAGCCAAACCCACATCCGGCGAGCCTGGACTTCATCAGCAGCCTCCCCGATGACATGATGCTCGTCATCATCGGCCTCGTCCCCACCAAATCTGTCATGCGGACCGCCTTGCTCTCCCGGCGGTGGCGCCCCCTCTGGCGCCGCGTCCCCCTCAACCTCACCGTCGACAGCTCCCTCTGCGACGGGGATTGCAAACGCATGGCCGTAGTCTCCAAGATCCTTCCGTCGCACCCTGGGCCAGCCATACGCCTTGACATCCGCATGTTCAGTACCAACTACAAGGTCCAAGCCAAGTTCGACGAGTGGTTCTTATCCCCTGCCTAGATTAGCTCAAGGATCTCAACTTTGAAGCTGGACGATGTCGCTCTCTGCCGCCGTCCGCGCTCCGCCTCATGCCAACGCTGCGCCGCGCCAGCTTCAACTCCTGCTATCTTCCCCAGATTAATGTCGTGCCCACCCTTCTTCTCCCTCAACTCAAGCAGCTCAACCTCTTCGACATTGGCATCTCGAAGCAGGCTATGGAGCACCTGCTCGCTGTCTGCTTCTTTCGAGTACCTTCGTCTTGAGCAGATCCATGGGTTCATTAGCCTCCACATCGCTTCGACGAATCTCCGATGGATTTTTGTGTCTTGCTGGCCCCGCAACAAGACATCAATTGGGAAGAGATCACTCCAGCTGTTCCACGTTATGGTCATTGAGAATGCGCCTTTCCTTGAGAGATTGCTTGTATCTTGATTTAGAAGGTCCAACAAAAATCTGGGTCATTGACGCGACGAAATTGACAGCGTTGGTGTACTCGTCTGCCAAATTCTTCGAACTCTTTATTGGATCCATAATCGTTCAGGAACAGCACTCATCTTCTTCTCCATCTTCTTGAAATTCACATTTTTAAATTTCTTCTTGATGTATTTACGACCGTCTTCTAGAAAATGATTCCTACAAGCTTGACCCAGTCTATGCGCACAGTGAAGATCTTGGCAATAAAATCTATCGGCCCCAATCTGGATCAAGTTGTTGGATTCCTTACGTGCTTTCCGTGCACGGAGAAGCTACTCATCGAGGTGAAACTTCTTTCCTATTAGTAAACGGTAATCACAACGTAGCTCAATTTTTTCGTAATTTTCCCAAATTACGATGACAAGTGTAGTGTTCAAAATTGCATCTACGCACTGCACCGAAAGAAATGTTTTTAGTATTTTTTTCTCATGTGATCACGGACTGAGCTTCAGTCACATAACAGCAAGTGCAGTTGCGTCACTTACATGTGGGTGAGATGCCTCTTGGGCCCACATGCCAGTGACCCAACTGCACCTGAAGTTAAGTAATTGAAGCAGCGTCCCGTGATCACCTGCATCGTTTTTCTGTTGTACTACTGTAGTATCCTAGGCTAGGCATAGTGGAAAGTAACTTAGACTAGTAACTCTATGGTTACTCTAAGAGCAAGTACTACCTCCGTCCTGGTTTACTCTTCCTATTTTGTAGTATCAAAATTTGACCATAGATTTAACTGACAAAATGTTAATGCATGTCACTAAAAATTATATCGTTGGATTCCTATTTGAACATAATTTCAAATGGTATAATTTTTGGTGACATGCATTGGCATTTTCATAGGTAAATCTATGGTCAAAATTTTACACTAAATACGAGGTAGTACAAAAGTGGGCTATAACGGCCCTCCACTATGTAGGCCAAAACACGTGCCAAATTCACTTGTGATGCATTTGGCATCGATGCCCCTCCATTGCTTACCTGGTGCCCCAATCTGGATCACCTACTTTGCTCCGGTGCCAAATTAACTCACGCAATGAAAAAACACTTGCGTGGGAGAGAGAGAGGACTGAGGCAATAAAAACACTTGTTTGGGAGAGTGAGAGGCCGGTGTCATTGGTTTGATTGATTTGTTTATACATGTGGGTCTGTGTGCACAGCGGTGCCAACGCTCTTACATCACGAGAGCGGTGCCAAAATCTTTTAATTTGACATCGATGCGTATTATGTGCCATACTTTTGAGAAATATGGCATTAGCCACATAGTGGAAGGCAACAAATTCCCAAGCTCTTCACGTGCTCCTAGGTAAATGAGAGGAAAGAGAAAGAGAGAGAGAGAGAGAGAGAAAGAGAGAGAGAGAGAGAGAGAGAGAGAGAAAATATCACTAGCCAGCCAACCCTATCGTATGAGCGAATGATATTGGTACCACTTGATGACACGGCAATCTTATACAGCCAGCTGCTCTAATATGTTCTCTTCTTTTGCAGATAAAAAAAGAACCGAAATTGAAAAATGTGCTGCACTATAACAATCTCATCGAATGCCTTGATCTCCATCTTACAGAAATTGATTTGATCGACTACCGAGGCAGCACATCTGAGATTAAATTGGCTGGGTTCTTTGTTCAGAGGCAAGTGTGCTCAAGGTAATGAGGTTTGGCGTTCTCTGGCGCAACAATGAATGGCGTCTTTGATCACCGCAAGCGTCTAAGCCTAAATGACAAAGTCCCCGCAGAAGCTGAATTTGTTTTTGAAACATCAAGTGGCCAGAGACTCGAAAATTTATTTGCCCATTAGTGACTTGTCAGGGCGGTGGATTATAGTTTGTATGATAATGCTGCATCCACCTAAAGTAACGTAAGTTCTTACGTAAACTTCCTAGTAATTCCCTCTTCGTAGGTGCAGCATTACTCCTAACATTTATAATATCAGTTTGAAACTTGTAATATTGCCGTGTCCTATTCCAGCATTTTCAAAATCCTGCGAATCAAAGAGGTCCTGAGTTGGTGATGATGTTGTGCCTGCCATCTTTCACCAATAGCCGTCGGATCTAGATCTGACGCAAACAAACCAAACTTCTCCAGTTTTGCAAAAAGATGCCCGCACTTGTTCCCTATTTACAAACAACTCCTTGTCTCTCACAATCAGCCTTATCTCCTCCCAACCACATCTAGAAGGCCATGGAAAAATCTGGCGCGATGGCCGCTGGCAGCGCCGTCCACCCCCCAATCTTGGTGTTCCATGCAATGCACGGGCATCTACGCACGGGAAATTAAGTCAAACACGGCTAGTCGTAAGCAGGCTAGCTCTACAGCCATGATGATAGCGACTGCAGACGGTGAGGATGACTATGGTATGCCGAACACGGCGCCTATACTCAGGTGTCATCTCCGGTGCAGGGTCTTGTCACTTCACTGTGAGGAGCAGCATGTAATAATTTGACCAACGTGATGAGGACATGACTACCTTGGATAAGATGAAAAATATTGCATACATGCATATTTGTCAGGTGATTTCTAGTGCAAACTATTCAATAATCTATTTATGTTATCCAGAACAAAAATACATCACATACTTTTGTGTTTTGTCTAATTGTAGGTGTATGGGACATTTATACAATACACATATGAAGATAAGGGAAAAGGAGAAGTTTAGGTGCTGTTCAAAAAGTCCTCTCACGTCACTTTTGGACCAAGAGAAGATAGAGTCCAAGTCTCTCACGTTCTGGACTCAGATTTGGACTACTGCAGACATACCGACTCAAAAGCGTCAATAACTTTTTCATCCGGACTCCAAACTGGGTGATTCTTTTTTGTTGGAAAATAGATTTCGTGCACCTTCCAACCCAATTGGATTCACCTTCAAATTTGTCCGGGCGTTGAGTTATGGACGAAACAATCTGATGCTGCAGCAGAATCCGAGTCAAACTACAAGTCCAAAGGTGTTACGTCACCTCCGCCTGGGCCCATTGGCCTTGTACGACCTAGGGTTAGTTTTAGGCTGCCTTGGGACTTCCTACCACCTCCTTGGCCGCCACCCCTTGATCCTATATAAGTAGATCCATCTAGTAGCTTTTTTCCTGGGGATTTGTTTAGTTAAAAGTTAGCCATTGCAACTTCGTGTACTTCGTTTGTGTCCAACGACCAGACCAAGACCGCTTACGGATCCCCACCTTTATCAATACTTCATATATACTCGCAATATTCAGATTGCTTTATCATATTCTTGCTTGTTTTTCGATTGCTTGCAGGAATAGACCTTCGTGGTCAGTTGATTGTGCTCCAGCGTGGTCAATAACCTCTCGGAGTTGGTTTAGCGATTGCTAAGGCGCAACGTCGTGCACGTTTGTAGTCGGATCGTCAAAGTCGTCTCCACCAAATCGATAGTTATCATCTCATCGAAAGATCGGGACCCTCGCCTCTATCAAGTGGTATCAGTTTTCGTGTTGCTTTCGGTGAGATTTTCCGATTATCCCTAGATTCGATTTATTTTCTTACCTATTGTCCAAGAAAAGGCCACCAGAAAAGTTAGATCTATTCATCATTTGTCCTAGCCAGTCCAAGCCTTTGCAATTTTCTTTTCATTGTTTGCATTATTGAATTATCGGTTGCATCGTCGTGTCGAGTTGCTTGTCTTAGTGTCTAGTTCCTTTAGAGTTTCGAGTTCTGTTCACATTAATCACGCCGCCGCTGCATCATTATCCCTTCCGTTGTCCACCATACCATCCATCAATTTCCACCATGTGCTACGCACTATTCATTGTCATAATCATAGTTGAGGTCATTCACATCTTCGCTTGATCCAATCTGCATCTTATCTAGTTTGTTTTGGAAAAAGAGAAAAAAAAAGAGAAAAAAAAGAGAACAAAAAGTTAAAAAAAAGTCAGAGAAGAAAAAAAGAGAAAGAAAAAGGAAAAAAGTGTGAAAAAAGAGAGAAGAAAAAAACAAAGTTTGGATCTATCTAGACTCAATCTCGTAGCTGAATTCGGATTGGAATCTGTTTTGTGCACTGTTCAGTAAAACAGGCATAACTTCCCCATACGAAGTCCGTTTTGGCTCATGAGTACTCAAATTAAAGCTAGAGACGAGCCGCATCTAAATAGTTGCAGAAGCTAGTTCAATATTTGGCACCTCAAAATCGGCTCCTAAATAGGTCTTTTTGCCCTCCGAAGTTCGTGAACACAGCTTATTCCAGTTTTTCAAACCAGTTTTAGAATTTTTTGACTCCTCATATCAACTCGGAATTGAGTGATTCTTTTTGCATTGGAAAGCTTGAGTTAGTAGCATTCTTTGAAAAAAGTTATCAGAAAATTAGCTCAAACTTTTCAAGAGGAAAACTGGAGAGAGAGTTGTTGTATATCCTGCTTGGCAGTTGTTTTTCATCATTATCTTTACTGTCGTTGTGCTCTTCACTTATATCTTGCTGTCTAGAGCTACTCATTATCCTTCATTGATGCTAGTTGTGCTACGCCGTGACCTCATTAGTGTTCTAGGCTCGCGTCTCTAGTCCGGTCTAGCCTAGGACCAAAGACACCGATGCTCGTTGAGCGTTTATTCAACATTGCATCTTTGAATTGATTATTGCTAATCTTTTGCTACCATATATAGCCAACCCAGCTCCACATATTTCTACACCGTATACGTGACGCTCCCCGGCAATCTCTTTACACAATCTTCGTGAGTTACTTGACACGGTTGCTGTCACCGCTTTCTTTGCATGGTAAGAACTTGTAAGACATTGATATTTGCTTTACTGTGAGCGTTTTACCACCACATCCTAGTAGTTATAGAAACATTATTTTTGGATTTTGTTTCTTGTTCTACTAATCATGACAGGATCCGGAGTCAATTCATGGGCTTTGTCGATCGCGGGAGACATGCAACCACCTAAGCAAATAACAAAACAGTCACGAGATGTGCAAAAACATCCAAATGCACATGATCAGGTTCATGTTTCTATACCACCATTTAATGGCCGTTTTAGACCTCCTTTATATATTGAATGGGAGTTAGACATAAATAATATATTTGCTTCCCATAATTTTGATGAACGTAAAAAGTTATGGTTGCGGTTGGTTCTTTCACGGTTATGCTCTAGTTTGGTGGAGTGAATATTGTCGGTTACACCACGATTATGTACCTAATACTTGGGATGATTTAAAACATGTCGTGAGAGATAGATTAAATGCCGATGTTTATTATACTCGTGGCATGATTAAAAACTGGAACATTTAAAACAAGGTAGTGACACCGTAACAAAATATTATGATGATTTACAAACTACCTTGTTGCACTCATTTTAGAAGAAAGTGAAGAAGATTTTATGGATAGATTTTGGGGAGGATTAAACCATAATATTCAGGAGATACTAATTCATGAAGAGTGTTATCCTATGGACCATTTGTTTCGTCTTGCTTGCAAAGCTGAACAGAAATAAAACGACGTGTTGCCCACAAGGAGAACAAGCGCAGTGCACATTCCAACTGTTGATACAGATGTTTATTCAACTACTAGGCGTACTATGACAACCACATCCGTTGTTGCGAGGACTACATCATCTCCACCATGTGACACATCATCATCGAGAGTGCCTGCATCATCTGAGTTGACTATAAGAGGTAATGACAAAGGTACAGATTTTCTACTTTTACATGAGAATGATGCATGCCTAGTTAACTTGAATACATCATGTGTTGAGCTACCCACTACTTTGATCACACCACCTATGTTAGAGGATTATATTGATAATTTGACTTTGCCATGTGATCAAACAACTGAAATACCAACAATTTTGAGTGCACCCATTGAATTAATTGTTGATGCAAAAGAATCAATATTTAATCATTTTGATATGACCTCTAATCTTGGTGATGATTCTGTGTCGAATGACTTATTGCATGTTTACTTATTTAAGCATGTTGTAGCATGTAAACTTGATGCAAGTAAGGTTTATTCACCAATGTTGGGATGGTTTAATGATGAACATTGTCAATCTTTTGAAATGAATAAGAGCTTCACTTATATGTGCAAACTGAGTTGCAATATTTTCATGCCTTCTACTTCTTGTGATAATGTTTTGGCTTTAGATTTTATGAACTATGCAAGTTACTCATCTATTTATGTGTCATATGTGCAAAAATCAAGGGAAATAAAATGGATGACATATACATATACAACATGTACACCTTGTCTCTTTTGTTAGCCACATTTCAGACTAAGAACCATGAGGACGGCTTTGTTTTCAAGAAGTGGAGGATGATGAGGACATGACTACCTTGGATAAGACCAAAAATATTGCATACATGCATATTTGTCGTGTGATTTCTAGTGCAAACTATTCAATAATCTATTTATGTTATCCAGAACAAAAATACATCACATACTTTTGTGTTTTGTCTAATTGTAGGTGTATGGGACATTTGTACAATACACATATGAAGATAAGGGAAAAGGAGAAGTTTAGGTGCTGTTCAAAAAGTCCTCTCACGTCACTTTTGGACCAAGAGAAGATAGAGTCCAAGTCTCTCACGTTACGGACTCAGATTCGGACTACTGCAGACATACCTGACTCAAAACGTCAATAACTTTTCATCCGGACTCCAAATTGGGTGATTCTTTTTTTTGTTGGAAAATAGATTTCGTGCACCTTCCAACCCAATTGGATTCACCTTCAAATTCGTCCGGAGCGTTGAGTTATGGACGAAACAATCTGATGCTGCAGCAGAATCCGAGTCAAACTACAAGTTCAAATGTGTTACGTCACCTCCGCTTGGGCCCATTGGCCTTGTACGACCTAGGGTTAGTTTTAGGCTGCCTTGGGACGTCCTACCACCTCCTTGGCCGCCCCCCTTGATCCTATATAAGTAGATCCATCTAGTAGCTTTTTCCTTGGGATTTGTTTAGTTAAAAGTTAGCCATTGCAACTTCGTGTACTTCGTTTGTGTCCAACGACGGACCAGACCAAGACCGCTTACGGATCCCCACCTTTATCAATACTTCATATATACGCAATATTCAGATTGCTTTATCATATTCTTGCTTGTTTTTCGATTGCTTGCAGGAATAGACCTTCGTGGTCGGGTTGATTGTGCTCCGCGTGGTCAATAACCTCTCGGAGTTGGTTTAGCGATTGCTAAGGCGCAACGTCGTGCACGTTTGTACTCGGATCGTCAAAGTCGTCTCCACCAAATCGATAGTTATCATCTCATCGAAAGATCGGGACACCCTCGCCTCTATCATACGCACCCTAACCAAGGGTAGGAGAGATCACTCCAATCACAAGATCAGTTGACTAGAAGCTAGACCCATGGAGGTGATGAGGACATCAATACCATTGTTACACCCACAGCCCCTGCTGCTATACATACTGGACCAATTACTAGAGCTCGCGCACGCCGATTGAATTATCAGGTACTTTCGTTTCTTGGTAACGATTCCAATGTTCATGAGAATATGATGCTGCCTAAATTGGATACATTTGTTTTGCTTAATAATGATTGGCCTACCATGGACTTTAAAGATGAACCTTGGAGCAAGTTCAAGCATGGAGATGTTGGCATGCGCAAGGGGAACAAGAACGGAGTTACAAGTGATGATTCCAGGACTTTGAAGCCACCCTAATGAGAGCATGAGGCCTTGGACGAAATATACAAGATGCCACTTCATAATATTCGTCCATAGGCTATTCTAGGTGCTGCGTCACCTTATTATTGGGCCAGGCCCATGTAATTTCGAAATACTTAAGTGTAGGTTGTTTTAGAGTCCGTATGTGTGGGGAAACAAGAGTTAGGGTTGGTTTGGACCCCTCCCTCAAGGGCCACGAAATTCCTCCTCTTTCTCCATATATACAACCCTTAGGGCGTCGTTTAGACTCTGGGTTTTTTTTTGATCAAAAGTTAGCCTTAGATGCAACTTCGCGTCCTTCGTTTGTGTTGAACGACAAGACCAAGGCGTATCTTAACCCCACCTTCATTAATAAAGCTTTCCTCTTATATTCGCAATATCCAGATTGCAATCTTAGTTTCTTGCTTGTTCTTCATTTGCTCGCAGGAAACAGGCCCTCATGGTCGTTGATCGTGCTCGGCGTGGTCAATAACCCTCGGAAGTTGGTTTAGCGATTGCTAAGTAGCGGCGTCTACGCCGCGTCACGTGGTCGGATCGTCAAGGTCGACTCCCACGAAGCGATAGCCACCATCTCATCGAAACATCGGGAAACCTTTGCCTCTATCAAGTGGTATCAGATTTTCAGGTTGCTCGGTGAGATTTTACAGTTTTTCATAGATTAGATCGAGTCTGTTCTTCATACCTAAAGTCCACGAAAAAGCCACAAAAAGAATTAGGGCTAGTTCGTCATATCCGAACCAATCTGAGCCTTTGCATAATCTTTTTAGGGTTTTGCTTTGTTGAATTTGCGGTTGCATCGTCGTGTCTAGTTGCTGGTCTTAGCGTCTAGTCTTTTAGAGTTTCGAAGTTACGGTCATAAGTTTTCACGCCGCTGCCGCACCATCATCATCGCCTTGCCATCTACCACCAATCCATATCCATATACCACCACCAATCCGTATCCATATACCACCACCGCTACCATATACCACCACCGCTGCCATATACCACCACCATATATCCACCACCAATCCGAGTTCTTCTCATATTAGGTTTGTTTTCGAGATCCATCTAGTTTCCGATTCGTGTTTCCTTGCCGGAGTAGGTTTCGGAAAAAAAAGTCTGGAAACCACCCTCCGTTTAGGCCCAAAATTTTCCGAAAACGCACTTGTCGAAAAAAATTCTGGCTATCCTATTTTTAGGTGTTTCTAAGCGTATTGAGACAGTCGCCATTATAGAAAGTTTTTTTTGACCCGTTTCCAGTTTTTGGGTCCGGGCAGTCGAAAAAAAAAATTGGTCGAAAAAATTTCGTGCCCATCCTGTCGATTTGACACAGGAAGAGTTTTGAGACACTCGCCATTATAGTGATTTTTCGCAAAAAAGGAGCAAGCGCAAAAAAGCAGCAAAAAAAGCAAGCAAAAAAGAGCGAAAAAATTCCAGAGTGTGCTTTTCCGTTGTTTCCGTGCGGCGCCGTGATTTTGTTAGTGTTCTAGGCTCGGCGTGTCTAGCACGGTCTAGCCTAGGACCAACCTGCAATCTGCGTCGTTGAGCGTTTATTCAACTTTGCATCTCTGAATTGATTATTGCTGACCCTTTTGCTACCATATTATAAGCCTTCCCAGCTCCACATACATCTACATCGTGCGTTTGACTCTCCCCAGTAATCGCTCTATCCAAGCTTTGAGAGTTTTGACTACATCGATTGCCGATCACCGCTTCTTCTTTGGGTAAGAACCGTAAGAATTTGAGATTTGCTTGACGGATTTGTGACATCCACCACACCACCACCACCACTTCCTAGTAGTCCGTCAATCATATTCTTGTGTGTTTCTATTGCGGCTAACCATGGCAGGATCACAAGCCAGCGAGGACCGACCGGGAGAACATGACAAACAAAGCGCTACATGATAAGTTTCAACAAATGATGAGTGGGCGGTGGAAGATGTTCTAAATAGATTTGAAGAGGCCATGGAGAAGATAGATGGCATTGAGAAGGCGTTGAAACAAAACTCGATAACAAGTTTAATGAATTGCTCATGCGTCTACCACCACCACCACCCGGCTGCACCTAAGGCACCTCTACAACAACAACAACGACTACCTCCACATCGCGAAGCAACCCTCCGCCGAGCGAGCCATGTCCCTCTTCACCTGGCCAAGCTGCTGGTCTAGCTGTTGATATACTTGGCTCCTGCTGCTGATGTGGGGGAGGATGATTATGTGAGAGAGTACGAGGATGAGGTTGATCAACTTCAGAACTACGTGCAACCACCAGCACCACAACCAGCCGGTCGTCCACATGCAAATAATGGCAATGTTAGAGCTCCCCCTCAGGTACGAGATCATGACCATCTCCCTAAATTGAAGTTGAATATTCCACCATTTGAGGGTAGATATGTTCCTGATATATATCTTACTTGGGAGTTAGAAACTGAACAACGATTTACATGTTTACAATATCCTGAGGAGAGGCGTGTTCCCGCTGCTGTTTGTGCTTTCACTAGATTTGCATGTGTTTGGTGATCTGAACATTGTAGATTATATCCTGTTCCAGCTACTTGGGCTGCTTTGAAAACTGCTATGCGTACTCGTTGGGTTCCACCATATTATCAACGTGAATTACTTCAAAAATTGCAGCGCTTAAGACAAGGAAAAAATTCGGTAGAAGAATATTATCGGGAATTACAAACTGGCTTGATTAGATGTGGTATTGTTGAGGAGAATGAAGCTATGCTTGCACGTTTTACGGGTGGATTAAATAGAGATATTCAGACCATTCTAGACTACAAGGATTATACTAATATCACTCGATTATTCCATCTTGCTTGTAAAGCTGAGCGTGAAGTCTTGCAGGATCGACAGGCGTTGGCACGGACTAACTTTTCTGCAGGTCGACCTTCATCATGGACACCACGTGCATCATCTACTTCCACACGTTCTACTACACCGGCACCTCCGTCGGCTGCCACCTCCAACCGTGATACAAGAAAGCAGGCACAACCACCACTATACGCCAAGAGCGCACCTTGGGCCTACACAGGCTCTTCTTCTTCCATGGCGTCAACAGGGCACACAAGTGATATTATTTGTAAATGCGTCGTTGTAAGGGAAGAGGACATTTTGCCGAAGAATGCCAATCTCAGCGTGTGATGATTGCTCACGAGGATGGTGGGTATGAGTCCGCTAGTGACTATGATGAAGAGACTTTGGCTCTTATTACACATGAAGAACACGGTGGAGATGATTCTGATCATGAGACGCAATACATGGCTCTTTGAAGATCTTGGCGGTATGAATGTTTAGTTGCTCAACGTGTTTTGAGTGTGCAGGTTACACAAGCTGAGCAAAATCAGAGGCATAACTTGTTCCATACAAAGGGAGTTGTGAAGGAACGTTCTATTCAAGCGTCATCATAGATGGAGGGAGCTGCAACAACTTGGCTAGCATGGATATGGTGGAGAAGCTTTCTCTCACCACAAGACCACATCCACATCCTTACTACATCCAATGGTTCAACAACAGCGGCAAGGTTAAGGTAACACGTCTTTGTTAGTGTGTATTTTAGTATCTCTACATATGCGATTATGTTGATTGTGATGTGGTACCTATGCAAGCATGTTCCTTATTACTTGGTAGACCATGGCAATTTGATAAAAATTCTGTACACCATGGTAGAAACAATCAGTATACTCTTGTTCACAAGGATAAAAATATTACTTTGCTTCCTATGACTCCTGATTCAATTTTGAAAGATGATATTAATAGAGCTAATAAAGCAAAACAGGAGAAAAATAAGAGTGAAAATCAGATTGTGGCAAAAGAATTTGAGCAACAAATGAAGCCTAATAATAAACCATCTAATGTTGCTTCTGAAATTAATCTGAAAAGTGCATGTTTACTTGCCACCAAATCTGATATTGAGGAGCTAGATTCTAGCAAATCTGTTTGCTATGCTTTTGTGTGCAAAGAGGCATTATTTTCATTCGAGGACGTGCCTTCCTCTTTGCCCCTCACTAACATTTTACAGGAGTTATTGACGTCTTCCCACAAGGCGTGCCACCGGATTACCACCTATTCGAGGGATTGAGCATCAAATTGACTTAATTCCCGGTGCATCGCTACCCAACCGTGCACCATACTGTACCAATCCGGAGGAGACGAAGGAGATTATCGTCAAGTCTGGGAGCTGCTCGACAAAGGTTATATCTGTGAATCTCTTAGTCCTTGTGCTGTTCCTATTGTACTAGTGCCTAAAAAGGATGGTACGTCGCGTATGTGTGTTGATTGTAGAGGCATTAATAATATTACTATTCGTTATCGTCATCCTATTGCTAGGCTAGATGATATGCTTGATGAATTGAGTGGCTCTACAATATTCTCCAAAGTTGATTTGCGTAGTGGATACCATCAAATTCGTATGAAATTGGGAGATGAATGGAAAACAGCATTTAAAACTAAGTTTGGTTTATATGAGTGGTTAGTCATGCCTTTTGGGTTAACTAATGCACCTAGTACTTTCATGGGACTAATGAACGAAGTTTTACGTGCTTTCATTGGACGATTTGTGGTAGTCTATTTTGATGATATACTGATTTATAGCAAATCTTTGGAAGAACATTTGGAACATTTACGTGTTGTTTTTAATGCTCTACGTGATGCACGTTTGTTTGGTAACCTTGGGAAGTGCACCTTTTGCACCGACCGAGTATCTTTTCTTGGCTATGTTGTTACACCACAGGGAATTGAAGTTGATAAAGCCAAGATGATGTAGGGCGGAACCCTACGTGGACGATCTTTCACGTTGGAGCGGATCCTACGGGGAATCACGAAGAATGCGCGGAAGAACAAGAGGGAAACACGGAAGAAACGAGAGAGAAATCACTAAACCAACAAGAGATCAATCACACAAGTGCTAGATCATCGAACACAAAGAGGTACATATGATCCACAATCAACAAAGGTAAGGATACACGAGTAGCCGTTCTTCTCCGAGAGGAGGTCTTGAGGAGTCCACCCTAGAAGGGGTCTTGAATCCGCTTGGGGAATCTTCTCCGTAGAGGTCCCGATCTCCGAGGAGAAGTAGCCAAGTGGATGAGCAAAACTCTCACACAAGAATATGAGCTAATCCAATGCTAACCCTAGAAAGAGGAAAGGGAACAAGTATATATAGTCTCGGCGAAGGGGTACAAGGGACAAGGCCACGAGGCATCACATGACGGGGAGGCCGGACGTCCGGGCGTCGGGCGGATGTCAAGACCTTCGAGGCGCCGGATGTCCGGGCTCTCAGCCCGGATGTCCGGCTGGGCGACCGTTCAGCCGAATCGGGAAAGGCGCCGGATTTCCGGTCAGGCGGATGTCCGAGCTTGACGCTGGATGTCCGGCCACCTGGAGACTTGGCAGATTGGATCCTGTTGAGGTAGAAGCTCCGGGGCGGATGTCGGGGCCATGGCGGATGTCCGGGGCACGGAAGGTGTTCTCGGCCTTCTCCGTTGGTTCTCTTCATCCGCGGACTTGGTGGCTTGTCCATCTTCACGTGCATCCTCGGGAGGTTCCCTTGACACCTAATCATGCATAGCATTTCGGACTTAGGTAGTAGCCATGTCTCGAGTGGATCATATGTGATATCAATAAGGAAAGAGGTCACCTCGTTCTCGAGAGCTCTAGCTCTAGCTCGTGTCATGGGTCCTCTTGGCTCTTGATGAGACTGTTGTAAGTCCATGGGGATGATCGTGGGATGCTCCGCATCATCTCCCCCTTTGGGAGAGATCCGACCTCGGATCAAAAGCTTCATCTCCATGGAATGGTGCGAGGTCCTTGACGTTGAAGATGTCGCTCATGTTGTATTTGTCTCGAGGTAGGTCGATCTTGTAGGCGTTGTCGTTGTAGCGTGCTAGCACCTTGAAAGGTCCATCGGCTCGAGGGAGAAGCTTGGACTTGCGTTTTATGGGGAAGCGGTCCTTGCGAAGGTGTAGCCACATGAGATCACCAATGTTGAAGACGATGGGTTGCTTGTTGGCGTTGAGCTTGTTTGTTGACGTTGTACTTGGCGCTCAATGGTGTGCCTTGTGTCTTCGTGCATCTTCTTGATGTAGCTTGCTCGTTCACTTGCATCCATGTTGGTGCGCTCGTGGAGAGGAAGTGGTAGAATGTCCAATGGGTACAAGGGGTTGAAACCGTAGAGCGACCTCGAAGGGGACTTGTCGGTAGTTGAATGTCTTGCACGATTGTAGGCGTACTTCGGCGATGGGTAGACATGCTTCCCATTCCTTGATGTTCTTCTTTATCAAGACACGAAGTAGAGTGGATAGTGTGCGGTTCGTCACCTCCGTTTGGCCATCGGTTTGAGGATGGTATGCCGAGGAGAACAAGAGCTTGATTCCGAGCTTGGCGCATAGGGTCTTCCAAAAGTAACTCAAGAAATTGACGTCACGATCGGAGACGATTGTCTTTGATGCATCATGGAGTCGCAATATTTCCCTACAAAAGAGATTGGCAACATGTGAAGCATCGTCTATCTTGTTGCAAGGTATGAAATGTGCCATCTTAGAAAATCTATCCACAACAACAAAGACGGAATCCTTGCCATTTTGAGTCCTAGGCAAACCGAGTACAAAATCCATACTAATGTCTTCCCATGGTTGATAGGGAATTGGAAGGGCATGTAAAGACCATGAGATGAGCTTTAGACTTAGCTTTGCGACATGTATAGCATCGGTTGGTGAAGCGTGAGACGTCATGAACATCTTGGGCCAAAAGTAGATGTTGGAGGCGTGGCGAATGTCTTGTCGCGTCCAAAGTGTCCCATGAGTCCGCCTCCATGAGCCTCTTGCAAAAGGAGCAAGCGAAGAGAAGACTCGGGAATGCAAAGTTTGTTAGCTCTCATAAGATAACCATCCTTGATGTAATATTGTTCCCAAGACGTATCGTCAAACACTTAGCATAAGGAGAAGCAAAAGATGGATCATGCTCATACAAGTCTTTTATATGCTCAAAACCAATAACATTCAACTCAAGTTGAGTGACAAGCATGCATATGCGTGAAAGCGTCGGCAACTACATTTTCTTTACCCTTAATGTACTTGATCACATAAGGAAAAGATTCAATGAATTCACTCCATTTGGCATGACGCTTGTTCAATTTAGTTTGACCTTTGAGGTACTTCAGCGTTTCATGATCGGTATGGATGACAAACTCATGAGGTCTAAGGTAATGTTCCCAAACATGTAGCACACGCACTAAAGCATACAATTCTTTGTCATAGATGGGATAATTAAGTTGAGCACGGAGAGTTTTTCACTAAAATAAGCAATGGCTCGTTTTTCTTGCATCAAAACTCCGCCAATTCCGGTACCACTTGCATCACAATGAACCTCAAAAGTTTTGTCAAAGTTGGGCAAAGCAAGAATCGGAGACATGAGTAAGTAAAGACTTGAGCTCATCAAAAGCGGTTGATTGCAAAGTTCCCCAAACAAAGGGGGTATTCTTCTTGCTCAAAGCATGCAAAGGAGCGGCAATTGTGCTAAAATCTTTCACAAAGCGATGATAGAAACCCGCAAGACCAAGAAAACTTCGCACTTGTTGCAAATTTGTGGGTGGGGCCAAGTTTTAATTGCTTCAATTTTAGATTCATCCACATGGACACCCTTTGAGGAAACTACAAAACCCAAGAAAACCACTTTGTCAACTACAAAAGTGCAATTTTTCAAGTTTTCATAAAGGCTTACCTAGCGAAGAGTTAGCAACACACAAAGAACAAGATAGATGTGCTCATTCAAGGTTATGCTAAACACAAGAATATCATCAAAGTAAACCACAACAAAGACTCCAATATAAGGAATGAAGCACATGATGCATAAGGCGCACAAAAGTGGGAGCTTCCAAAGACCCATAGGCATCACTAACCATTCATATAATCCAAATTTGGTTTTGAAAGCAGTTTTCCATTCATCACCCTCTTGTATGCGGATTTGATAATAGCCACTTTTAAGATCAATTTTTGAGAAAAAGTTGGCTCCACTAAGTTCATCAAGCATGTCATCTAAGCGAGGAATGGGATGCCTATATCGAGCAGTAATAGCATTGATAGGTCTACAATCGGAGCACTGGCGGAAACTTCCATCGGGCTTAGGCACAAGAATAACGGGAACGACACAAGGGCTTAAGCTTCCACGTACATGACCGTTGTCGATGAGTTGTTGTACTTGCCGTTGAATCTCCTTGGTTTCTTCCGGATTGACTCGGTATGGAGCTTTGTTTGGTAGAGGCGCTCGAGGATGAGGTCAATTCGATGCTCTATGCCTCGAAGAGGAGGTAGACCGGAGGTAGCTCATCGGGAAAAACATCTTGAAATTCCTGCAAACGAGATTGAAACACCAAAGGTAGCTCGTGAATGGTGTTAGTTTTTGGTTATCCATCCTTGCACACAAGGACAAAGTGCATCACACTCGATGGGTTTTCACACACTTCTCTCATCTCACTTTTGGTGGCAAATAGAATGAGGTTTTCTCTCTAGGCGAGGAGTCGCTCAAATTTGGCTTGTGGCTCTCACTCACTTTTGGGTGGATCACTTTCTCACTCTTGTCTCTATGAGGAGTGGCTTGTTTGTCGGCTATCACTTGACTAGGAGACATAGGTCGTAGCACGTATTCTTTCCCTTTCATCTTGAAGCTATAGTGATTGGTACGCCCATTGTGTATGACACCACGGTCGAATTGCCATGGTCGACCAAGAAGTAGGTGACAAACGGTCATTGGGACCACATCACATTCCAACGTGTCTTCGTATGCACCAATTTTGAAAGAGACTAGGACCGTATGCTCAACTCGTATAGTGCCAGAATCACTTAGCCATTGCACCTTGTAAGGATGCGGGTGCTTCCTTTTTGCCAATTGGAGCTTGGAGCATAGTTCTTCACTTGCCAAGTTGTGGCAACTACCTCCATCGATGATGACCTTGATGGACCGTCCATTGATGCCGGCTTTTGTGTGGAAGATGTGGCATCATTGGTCTTCTTCTTGTTGATGTTGAAGAGTCAAAACCTTGGAGACAACTAGAGCGGGGCTCGAATCCTCATCACAAAAGACTTGATCATCTTCTTCTTCGTTCACTTGCCGGTGCATGGCCACTTGCTCAAGAGCTTCCATCTCCTCTTCACTCATGGAGTCATATGTGCCATCGTCGTTGAGGATCATGGTGCGCTTGTTGGTGCATTCGTATGACTTGTGGCCTCGGCCGCAGCAAGTGAAACACTTGAAGGAGCTTGTCTTGATGGTCTCATCGGTCGGAGTAGAGGATGAAGCACGCGGCTTGATGTTGCTTGTAGTAGGAGGAGGACGACTTGAACTTGTCGAAGTCTTCTTGTAACTTGACTTGTCGTCGTTTCTTGAAGAAAGTTTGTTTGATGTAGATGTTGGAGGAGTCGTTGGCGGCTTGGTTGTTGGAGAAGCCATAGGTCTTGGATGAGTACTTGGCGTGCTTGAAGTCATCTTGCACTTGGCGTTCGCTTTTGTAGCTTGATGCACGAGCTCAATGAGGGATGAGTATGGTTGGAAGTCGGCGATCTTCTTGATGGGATGATTGAGTCCGTTCAAGAAAGCGTGCCATAGTTTGCTCATCATCTTCCTTGACATTGGCTCGAATCATGGCTATCTCCATTTCTTTGTAGTATTCTTCAACACTCTTTGTTCCTTGCTTGAGTAGTTGGAGTTTCTTGAAGAGGTCGCGGTTGTAGTAGGTTGGCACAAAAGCGTGCTCGCATGACATCCTTCATTTGAGCTCAAGTGGTGATTGGAGGTTCACCTCTTGCTTGTCGTCGCTCAATGATTTGTTCCCACCATATGAGCACATAGTCTTGGAACTCAAGTGATGCCATAGCGATTTTCTTCGCTTCATCGTAGTTGTGCAAGCGGAAGATTTTGTCAACCTTCAATGCCCATGAGAGGTAGTCTTCGGGGTCATTGCTTCCATTGAACTTGGGCATGGTGAATTTTAGCATGCCGCAGCGTTGCTCGTCATTGTGTTGTTGGCGATGTTGATGATGACGTACTTGGCGTGGATTGTATTCGTCTTCATGTTGCTCTTGGGGCGGAGGAAGACCATGATCAACTTGCCCTTGTTGAACTTGAGGTTGAGGTGGAGCTTGACGAGCTTGTGGAGGAGCTTGAGGAACTTGTCGTTGTGCATGAGGTTGGTAGTTCCTCTCTTGGATTTCTTCTCGAAGGGCTTCCTCTTGATTGCGCCGTTCGCGATTGCGGTTGGCGAAGGCTCTCTTGGATTCTTGAAGGGCACGTTGCGCCTCAAGAGCTTGCGCCTCACGTTGTTGTTGTTGAAGACGTTGAGCCTTGGCGTCTTGTTCGTCTTGGTGAAGGCGTGCTCGTTCTTCCTCTTGTTGGCGCCCGAAGACGTTGTCGTTCTTGAGCTTGAGCAAAAGCCTCTTGATTAGATTGAGGGCGAGGAACTTGATCATCAACTTGCTCTTGTGAATGCTTGACATGTAGCGGGTTGCGAGATGCATGACGGTCTTGGCCTTGTGGCTCGTCGAAGAGTGTTCGATGATTTGTGTACTTGAGTCGTAGAAGGTGTCGTCGGAATGTCGACTCGAGCGGCTCCGTCTTGATGATGAAGAAGTTGAATGATGCCTGTTTCTCATCAAAGCGCGGATCTCGTCCATTCTTGCATCATTCTCTTGCTTGTGAGCCTCGAACTTGTTGTCGAAGTAGTCTCTTGTACGTTGTTCGGAGAGTCGCAAGTCGGTGGCGAGGTTGTCGATCGGTCGCTCATTGCTTGTTGTTCTTGGTGCAACGCTTCGTTGTGCACCAAATAGGTGGTTCTTGGTGACATATGAAGACATGTCGTCGTCTTGCTTTCGTTGAAGAGTGGGTTGGTAGAAGAACTTGGCCTATCCATCATTCCAAGCAAAATGTGAGTGGTAGAACGGAAAAGAACTTATACCAATGTACCTTTGACCGATGTTGAAGATGAATCAAGTTCACTCAAATGCGGACAATGAAATAGCACTCTTGGTACCGATTCTTGTCGGTTCTCACACCTACACAAGTAAAAAGCTTTATGGTGGAGCTCGGTTAGGATGGTGGCACAAAATTTGATGCAATTGTAAGTGAGACTCAATAAAGTTGGAAATGATTCACAAATTTGCAAATGCAACAAGTAGACCACTAGCAAGATAAGGTACGGAAACACACACACATAAAAGATAATATGGGGTTATGCAACCAAGGATGAGCCAAAATGTGGAATTCACCAAGATGCTCTTGTTGCACAACACTAGAGAGACGCTATACGATTGCACAATAAGGCGGATCTGAACTTGTGCACAACCTACTAAGCAAAATGCAATGACTTCTACCCAAGTATGCTATATGTATGGTGTTTCGATGTGTTGATCCAAGATGATCAAGTATGACAATCTTAATGTTGTATGATGCTATGGTTCTTGCTCATAAGCTCTTTGCTTATCTTTCTCTCTTTGCTCTTTTGAGCTCTTTTCTCATGCAAAACTTCACGAACCAAGATAGCAAATGTGTATGCGATGACAACTTTGTGACACACAAGTTGATGGTAAGATATGCACCACTTTGGTATGGTATGTATGCTATGGAGTATGATCACTAATGTGCACAAGTCACGTTGCCGGCAATACTCAATGTCTAGTCTCGATGGGTAAGCAACGCGAAAGGTGGGCTATGATGGCTATCAATGCAATTGCAAGTAATGTCAAAGGTGTCGACGATGTTACCGTCCTTGACGAAGATGGCCGGTGGTGATGTTGATGTTGAACCGTACCTAGATAGCTGAAACACAAAGGATACGGAAAACCCCAACTCAAATTCTCAAGGCAAAATTTGGCAACGTTGTCGGAATTGGAAGTGGGAAAGGCTAAGGTGGTGTTATGCGGAAGTGGTGGAGGTAAGTGGAAGTGTATGTGGGCACGGGACAAAATTTGGCGAAAGTTAGGCGGTGATCGGGGTGGTGGAAGGGATTGTTGTTACCAGGGGCCGGAAATCCGGGCTGGAAGCCGGATGTCCGGGCTGATCGGGCCGGATGTCCGGGCTGGATGAACACCGCAGGGGAAGGTGGGAACTGGGGCAAAATTCGGGGGATTTTGTGGATGGAAATTGTGGAAATGGTGGGAGAAAGCTAGATCTACAGCAACACCACGAAATCCACGGATCAAATCCAACAAAACTTCATCACACGAACAAATCACAAAAAAAAAATTGGGGCTATTTTTGTGGGAATTTTCGGAATTAGGACAAAAACAACAAAATCAAGCTAGAAAAAGAGGGGTAGGGGCTCCAATAACGTGATCAACGTGGCTCATGATACCATAGATGATGTAGGGCGGAACCCTCGTGGGCGATCTTTCACGTTGGAGGCGGATCCTCACGGGAATCACGAAGAATGCGCGGAAGAACAAGAGGGAAACACGGAAGAAACGAGAGAGAAATCACTAAACCAACAAGAGATCAATCACACAAGTGCTAGATCATCGAACACAAAGAGGTACATATGATCCACAATCAACAAAGGTAAGCCGTTCTTCTCCTAGAGGAGGTCTTGAGGGGGTCCACCCTAGAAGGGGGTCTTGAATCCGCTTGGGGAATCTTCTCCGTAGAGGTCCTGATCTCCGAGGAGAAGTAGCCAAGTGGATGAGCAAAACTCTCACACAAGAATATGAGCTAATCCAATGCTAACCCTAGAAAGAGGAAAGGAACAAGTATATATAGTCTCGGCGAAGGGGTACAAGGGACAAGGCCACGAGCCTTCTTGTATGACGAGGAGGCCGGACGTCCGGGCGTCGGGCGGATGTCCGGCCTTGAGGCGCCCGGATGTCAGGCTCTCAGCCCGGATGTCCGGCTGGGCGACTGCTTCAGCCGAATCGGGAAAGGGCGCCGGATTTCAAGAGGGCCGGATATCCGGCCGGGGCGGATGTCCGGGCTTGACGCCAGATGTCCGGCCACAGAGACTTGGCAGATTGGATCCTGTTGAGGTAGAAGCTCAGGGGCGGATGTCCGGGGCCATGGCGGATGTCCGGGCACTGGAAGGTGTTCTCGGCCTTCTCCGTTGGTTCTCTTCATCCATGGACTTGGTGGCTTGTCCATCTTCACGTGCATCCTCGGGAGGTTCCCTTGACACCTAATCATGCATAGCATATCGGACTTAGGTAGTAGCCATGTCTCGAGTGGATCATATGTGATATCAATAAGGAAAGAGGTCACCTCGTTCTCGAGAGCTCTAGCTCTAGCTCGTGTCATGGGTCCTCTTGGCTCTTGATGAGACTGTTGTAAGTCCATGGGGATGATCGTGGGATGCTCCGCATCACAAGATTGAAGCTATTGAGAGTTGGCCGCAGCCCAAAACGGTCACACAAGTGAGGAGTTTTCTTGGACTCGCTGGTTTCTATAGGCGTTTTGTGAGAGACTTTAGCACCATTGCTGCACCTCTCAATGAAATTACAAAGAAGGATGTTCCTTTTGTTTGGGGTACCGCACAGGAAGAAGCCTTCACGGTATTGAAAGATAAGTTGACACATGCTCCTTTACTCCAACTTCCTGACTTTAATAAGACTTTTGAGCTTGAATGTGATGCTAGTGGAATTGGATTAGGAGGTGTGTTATTACAAGATGGCAAACCTGTTGCATACTTTTCTGGAAAAATTGAGTGGGCCTAGTCTGAACTATTCTACTTATGACAAAGAATTATATGCTCTTGTTAGGACTTTAGAGACATGGCAACATTATTTATGGCCCAAAGAATTTGTTATACATTCTGATCATGAATCTTTGAAACATATTAAAAGTCAAGCTAAACTGAATCGTAGACATGCTAAATGGGTTGAATTCATTGAGACTTTCCCTTATGTCATTAAACACAAGAAGGGTAAAGAAAATGTTATTGCTGATGCTTTGTCTCGTCGCTATACTATGTTTTCACAACTTGACTTCAAAATATTTGGTTTGGAGACCATCAAAGATCAATATGTGCATGATGCTGATTTTAAAGATGTAATGCAGAATTGTAAAGAAGGAAGAACATGGAACAAGTTCGTTATTAAGGATGGTTTTGTGTTCCGTGCTAACAAGCTATGCATTCCTGCTAGCTCTGTTCGTCTTTTGTTGTTGCAGGAGGCGCATGGAGGAGGATTAATGGGACACTTTGGCGTGAAGAAGGCGGAGGATATACTTGCTACACATTTCTTTTGGCCAAAGATGAGGCCGGGATGTTGAGCGTTTTGTTGCTCATTGCACTACATGTCAAAAAGCTAAGTCACGACTCAATCCTCATGGTTTATATATGCCTTTGCACTGTACCTAGTGTTCCTTGGGAGGATATATCTATGGACTTTGTTTTAGGTTTACCTCGAACAAAGAAGGGAGGGATAGCATATTTGTTGTCGTGGATAGATTTCTAAAATGGCACACTTTATACCATGTCATAAAAGCGATGATCTTTGTTAATGTTGCTGATTTGTTCTTTCGTGAAATTATTAAACTTGCATGGTGTGCCAAATACTATTGTTTCAGATCGTGATACTAAATTTCTTAGCCACTTTTGGAGATGTTTATGGGCTAAGTTGGGGACTAAACTGCTTTTAGTACTACTTGTCACCCCCAAACTGATGGATAAACTGAAGTAGTCAATAGAACATTGTCTACTATGCTTAGGGCTGTTTTGAAGAATAATAAGAAAATGTGGGAAGAATGCTTGCCTCATATTGAATTTGCTTATAATCGTTCATTGCATTCTACTACTAAGATGTGCCCTTTTGAAATTGTGTATGGCTTCCTACCTCGTGCACCTATTGATTTGTTGCCTCTTCCATCTTGGAAAGGTTAATTTTGATGCTAAAGAACATGCTGAATTGATTTTAAAAATGCATGAGTTAACTAAGGAAAACATTGAGCGTATGAATGCTAAATTTAAACTTCTTTGGAGATAAGGGTAGAAAACATGTTGTCTTTGCACCGGAGATCTTGTTTGGTTACATTTGCGTAAGGATAGGTTTCCTAATTTGCGCAAATCAAAGCTAATGCCACGTGTCTTGATGGTCCATTTAAGGTGTTAGAGAAAATAAATGATAATGCATATAAACTTGAGCTGCCTGCAGATTTTGGGGTTAGTCCCACTTTTAACATTGCAGATTTGAAGCCTTATTTGGGTGAGGAAGATGAGTTTCCGTCGAGGACGACTTCATTTCAAGAAGGGGAGGATGACGAGGACATCAATACCATTGTTACACCCACAGCCCCTGCTGCTATACATACTGGTATACATACTGGACCAGTATGTATAGCAGCAGGGGCTGTGGGTGTAACAATGGTATTGATGTCCTCATCACATACTGGACCAATTACTAGAGCTCGCGCACGCCAATTGAATTATCAGGTACTTTCGTTTCTTGGTAACGATTCCAATGTTCATGAGAATATGATGCTGCCTAATTTGGATACATTTGTTTTGCTTACAAATGAAGGGCCTACCATGGACAAGAAAGATGAACCTTGGAGCAAGTTCAAGCATGGAGATGTTGGCATGCATAGGGGAACAAGAACGGAGTTACAAGTGATGATTCCAGGACTTTGAAGCCACCCTAATGAGAGCATGAGGCCTTGGACGAAATATACAAGATGCCACTTCATAATATTCGTCCATAGGCTATTCTAGGTGCTGCGTCACCTTATTATTGGGCCAGGCCCATGTAATTTCGAAATACTTAAGTGTAGGCTGTTTTTAGAGTCCGTATGTGTGGGGAAACAAGAGTTAGGGTTGGTTTGGACCCCTCCCTCAAGGGCCACGAAATTCCCTCCTCTTTCTCCATATATACAACCCTTAGGGCGTCGTTTAGACTTTGGGTTTTGTTTAGATCAAAAGTTCGCCATAGCTGCAACTTCACGTGCCGTTTGTGTTCAACGACCAGACCAAAGGCGTCTCGAGAACCCCACCTTCATTAATAAAGCTTTCCTCTTATATTCGCAATATCCAGATTGCAATCTTAGTTTCTTGCTTGTTCTTCGTTTGCTCGCGAGGAAAGCAGGCCCTCGTGGTCGTTGATCGTGCTCGGCGTGGTCAATAACCCTCGGAAGTTGGTTTAGCGATTGCTAAGGCGCGACGTCTACGCCGCGTCGTGGTCGGATCGTCAAGGTCGATTCCCACAGAAACGATAGCCACCATCTCATCGAAACATCGGGACACCTTTGCCTCTATCACACTCGAAGAAGAAAGAAGCACGCAAGATCGAGCCTCCGCGTATCAACAATGAATGCATCGAGAAGGCACTAATCCAACTTACAAGAGCAGTTATGAAAGTTGGATATCTTCTAAAATCTATTCTTGTGGTTCTTGTTTTCTTTGGTCTTACTTTTCTAGTCAAATTTTGGTGATGTATTTCCACGTACCAAAAATCAATGATGAAAAAAAGATATGTGTTTGCAAAGAAAAATGTACGCGGCCGGGATGCATCCGTGCATTGGGCGCATGACCACCGCATCCGAGAAATGGCTCGGACACGACCCCATTGCCCTACCCAAACGGACAGAATTCGGGCAAAACGGAGGTCCGTTTGGGGTCGTGCATTGGAGTTGGCCTTACAAGTGGGACCGCAGTTGAGGAAACCGACTATCGGCAAACCCCCACCTCGCCCGCCGCGCGATGGCTGAGTTAGAGAAACAACGAGGTTGAAGAGATAGTTGTAGCACGGACTCCAATAAATATGGTGTCAGATGGAAGTCGTGCTGGTGGCGTGTGCCTTACTCCCGGACGTGAATGCTTGTTCTGGCCCATGCCACCCTACTAGTACTCCAAGTAGTAGTATATAATAGTAGTAGTATCGAGGATTTGAGGTGCTGGTTACGTACAACGAACATATGGCCCACCTCACACTATGGCCAAATTTCCTGGAGTCTGTGCTAGGTTAAAAAGTGTTCTTTGTGAGGGTGGGTGGCTGGTCTCGAGTTTAAAACTTGTTGTATTACGTACGTAGACGTAGAGATAGTGCAGCATGTGAAGCTAGTACAAATAGTGTACTATTGTTGATTGGCCTCATCCGATAACCTGTTGCAATGCACGTACAATTATGTATTCAGAAAATATATTTTTGCCTCATGGCAACACCCACTGAGAGAAGCGACTCGAAAGCCATTTATAAATTTAGTAAGTTTATCATAGGCATATGATTTTATTACATACAACAGGTCATCAACCCACAACGACAACGAGGATACATTATAAATACGAAAGTTTCATCACACAACACATAACAAGCAATTAAATGAACTGCAACTCAACCAATCCTCGGCGTTGGAAACGCTTGCTTTGAACCACAAGTGATTCTCTGGGAAGGGCCAGCTACTGTCAATCTCGAGACCAATGCAGGACTGATCATCCAGGCTGAAGCGGCCTACTATATCACGACCAGGGTAGGGAACCACCGCAATGTCCGAGGTATAGATAAAGTTGCTTCTCGTAAATGGTAGTAACGTTGTGTCAACAGCAGTTGGATCGCTTTTCACCATCATTGGATAGATTTGTCCAAGGAAGAGCGAGTTTTCTCCAAGACTATCAATATTGTACCAGGGAGAAGGTGTGGGCGCTAGCACACTAGTATCCATCCTGAATACCATGCAACGGGTGTTGGAATAGGTCCGGAGAGTGCAACCATAGGAGACAAGACCTGCTTGCTTAGTAGTAACATCAGCAGTGGGCTGTATACAGACAAGAAGGGGTGATCCATCGGAATAAGTTGCCAGGCGCCACTGAGTATATGGGCCCTCCTCGTCCTCATGCTCGTGATCATCACCATCGTCATCTCCCCCTTGGTTATAAATTTTTTCAAGTATATGTGGTGGAATGTTCACAGGACCTTGGAAACACAAGAAGAAGGTTAATTAGTATAGGGAAACTTGCTAACTCCCATGCATGTGGATGAAACAATTATAATTATGGTGGAAGACAAACATACCGAAACTATGAGGATCCCATGCAAAAACAGTGCCACGAGTGGTGTCAGCAAACACAAGACCCTCGTATTGAATTGCATCACAGTACACATCCATGTATAGAAACTGGATTTTGAGCAATATCCATCCAGTCGAACCACGAAGGACGGCAACAGGCTTGTCGAAGATAGCAACAACTCCATATTTCCTATAATGCCAAGAGCGGTTGGGAACTTGACAAATTGCTATCTTTCGTAGAAGACAGTCACCATGATCGTATTTGAACGTGCGTAGAATACCGGTGTGCTCAACCTCTGGGCAGTCTAAGATTTTTGGAAGTGGAACCCGGTGACGAGTGTACACATTCACAAATTCCCACTCGCAGTTGTACCCAATATAAACAACCCAATCTCCATTTGCGCCTGCCCAAGCCTTGCCCTCAAGCGATGGCATATTAACATCATATGTATCATTATCAAGCGGCATCAACTTGCACAAGGCGAGGCTTCTCTCCTCCCCGCGCCAGTCAGCAGGGTCACGACAAAGAAGATAGGGGAGATCAAAACGCTCCTGGACCCTTGGGTTCCTTGTAATGTGTTATTAGTTGAGTCAAGAATGGTCTTGAACGAACCTGCCATGCTAGCCGAGGTGATGACGTCAGCCGATCAATGAGTTCCTCCACCACGTCATCTTTCAGATCGGGGCAAGAATAACGGGGTCGTTTCCGGCCTGTTCCCTCCATGGAGAAGACGATTGAACAATGGCAGAAGGAAGGGTGAAGGCAAATGGAGGAGGGAGGAAGAGCTAGCGACAGAAGTTCCAAATCGAGAGGGAAAGGCGAAGAGTCGATGGGCAGTTGCCAGTTTGCCATGGTACATGAAGTGGCGCCCCGGCCTACACGTCTGTTCAGAAATTGTACAAAAGGACTCGCCGTCGTCTCACTGCCATGTTTGAACGGGACCACATGTCAACGAAACATGGTGTGTAATTTCTCATGCAAAATGCGATCTGGCCGCTTGGTTTTGTTTGGATTTTCCAATGCTTGGTTTTGTTTGGATTTTCCAACTATGACCATTGGATAGAGTGAATCAATGGCTTGCGTTCAAAGTTATTCTCATACTATAGAATGGTATAGGAACGTGGAGACATGAGCTTTGTTCATCCTTTTGCCGACACGCGGGACATCTATATGCCTCCATTTTAAAAATCATACTATATGCCTCCATGACACGCGGGACATCTAGCATCAAGGTGGCGTGTCATGCAAGAAAATGGAGATATGCAAAGGCGTAAGTTAGTCATGCACTTCGATGGCACCTAGTACTACGCAATATTTTTTCTCCTCGATGGCACGTGAATAGTGCACGTACTCAATGACAGAGCACGGGATGGTAGCCATGGACATGGTCGGCCCTTTTTGAAGAGAGTACTAATAAATACGTAACTTTGATGTGTCCCGTCAACTCGCAGAACGATGGGAAGCTTGCTTACTACGCCTTCTCCCTCGCCAACGTCTTGTGGTGGCTCATGACGAGGAGAAACTTTTGCTTACAAGCGGTGGACGTGCAGCGGTTCATTTGGTGTCAAATTGCCAGAAGTACTACTGTAGTACCATCATTATTGTTCGACTTTCGGAAGAGGACAAGAGCCAAGCGCAAGGTCACCTACTAACCTAGTACAGTACTACTATAGCCAAAGTTGGTCCACCTTTTTAGAGCATGGTTAATTAATATAGACGGCTCTTGCAGCGGCACATCATTTAGAGCGAGTACTCTCTTCATAGGAACAAACGAAGTGAAACAAAAGTTGGAGTGGATGCTAGATTGCCAATTAAAACATGATTACATAGGAAAAAAATCCTATAGCATTCTATCCTATGAATCAAACAACCAATGTAGGAAAATTATGAGGGGGGTCTCTCCAACAGTGTTCCTCGGCTCGCACCTAGCATCATGGTGGTCGAACTTGGAGTCATTCATCTGGTACATGTGGCATCTCAGATCTGAACACAAGGTGACGCGACCTCTCACTTCGTCCGCCATTTGAATCGGTAGCGCGGTGGAGGGCTAGCATACTCCAATATTAGGTTGGCTCTATGTGATGTGGGAACTTCATATACTAACCGTATGCTGGCTATACTACTACAGTACTCACACTCCAAGAAGTGACTCGAAAACCATTCATAAATTGAGTCTATAACATGCATTTGCAAATGTAGCATTCATTACATACAACAAGTCATCAACACATAACGACAACGAGGATACATGTTAGGTTATAGATTATTTCCAACAAAACATTCTAGTAAATACTTTTCATCACACAACAAATAACAAGCAATGAAATGAACTTCAACTCAACCAATCATCGGCGTTGAAAACGCTTGCTTTGAACCATAGGTGCTCTGGGAAGGGCCAGCTATTGTCAATATCGAGATCAATGCAGATCGATCATCCGGTGAAGCGACATATATCGAGGACCCGGTAGGGAACCACCGCAATGTCCGAGGTATAGATATAGTTGCTTCTCATAAATGGTAGTAACGTTGTGTCAACAGCAGCTCGATCGCCTTTCACCATCATTGGATAGTTTGGTCCAAGGAAGAGCGAGTTTTCTCCAAGACTATCAATACTGAACCAGGGAGAAGGTGTTGGTGCTAGCACACTACCATCCATCCCGAATAGCCTGCAACGGGTGTTGGAATAGGTCCGGAGAGGGCGACCATGGGAGAGAACACGTGCTCCATCAGTAGTAACAATCTCAGTGCACTGTATACAGACAAGAAGAGGTGATCCATCAGAATTAGTTGCCAGGCGCCACTGAGTATATAAGTTCTACTCGTCCTCATGCTCGTGATCATCACCATCGTCATCTCCCCCTTGGTTATAATTTTTTTCAAGTATAGGTGGTGGAATGTTCACAGGACCTTGGAAACACAAGATGGTTAATTAGTAAAGGGAAACTTGCTAACCCGCATGCATGTGGATGAAACAATTATAATTACGGGGGAAGTCAAACGTACCGAAACTACGAGGATCCCATGCAAAAACAGTGCCACGAGTGGTGGCACCAAACACAAGATCAGCAAACACAAGATCCTCATATTCAATTGCATCACAATACTCATCCGTGTACAGAAACTGATTTTTGAGCAATATCCATGGATGAACCATGGAATCAGTAACGACGGCAACAAGCTTGTCGAAGATGGCAACAACTTCATAGTTCTCATAATTCCAAGAGCGGTTGGGGACTCGACAAATTGCTATCTTCCGTAGACGACAGCCACCATGATCGTATTTGAACATACGTAGATACCCTGTTTGCTCAACGTCAGGGCACTCTGAGATTTTTGGAAGTGGAATCCGCTGGCGAGTGTACACATTCACAAGTTCCCACTCGCAATTGTACCCAATATAAACAAACCAATCTCCATTTGCGCCAGCCCATGCCTTACCCTTAAGCGATGGCATCTTGAAATCACATGTATCGTTATCAAGTGGCATCAACTTGCACAAGGCGAGGCCTCCATCGTCCGCACCCATGCAAATAGGCTTATAGCAAAGAAGATAAGGGAGATCAAACCGCTCCTGGACCCTTGGGTTCCTTGTAATGATGTTATTAGTTGAGTCGAGAATGGTCTTGAACGAACCTACCATGCTAGCCGAGGTGATGACGTCGCACCGATCAATGAGTTCCTCCACCACATCATCTTTCAGATCGGGCAAGAATAACGGGTCAAGTTTACGGCTTGTTCCTCCCTGGAGAAGACGATCGAACAATGGCAGACGGAAGGGTGAAGGCAAATGGAGGAGGGAGGAAGAGCGTGCGACAACAGTTCCAAATCGAGAGGGGAAGGCAAAGAGGCGGTGGACGGTTGCCACGGTACACGAAGAGGCGCCCCGGCATACATAGACGTCCATTCGGAAATTGTACAAAAGGACTCACCGCCGTCTCACTAACATGTTGGAACGGGACCACATGTCAACAAAACATGGTGTGTCATTTCTCGTGCAAAATGCAATCTGGCCGCGTTGGCCCGAAGTGCCGCATTATTTCTCGACTTTATTTTTTAATGGCATGTCATTTAGTTTTGAAGCACGACTAACTGGTACTCTATGCAGAGAAAATATAAACTACTCTACCACTACTCCACCTCTAGTTCTAGTAGTATAAAAAATATATATAGGCTGGAGCTTCAGCGCTTTCTTGCTAAGGGCTGCCCACTTGCTTCTCACACTATGACCCTCTCTCCAGATCTAAAAAAGACGGCCTCTCTCTCCCTCCTCACCGGTGGTCACAGATCCGTCAGGGAAGAAAAGGACGTGCAGCGTTGACGCACTCGTCATCGGCGAGCGAGGTCACGCACTGACGACAAGGCCGTCCTCTCAGACCTAGCGCCCGCGCGGGATGGCCTCCGTCCCCAAGCTCATTGCCGTAGTGTGTGCGGAGGACGACGACCACGAGCGAAGCCACTTCCCGCCGACCCTCAGGTATGCTACCTCTTTTCGAACCATACCCTTGTTCTATTGCCCCATCTGCCATGTCGCTGCATGTGGATCTTTTTCCACTCCACCATCTTCCCAATTTGCTATCCTCTGCTTTGCTGGTCACGCAAACGAAAACCTGAATTTGCACTATTAAAGGAAACCCTACTTCATGCAGACTAATCCATGTTTGGGTTGAATAAGGAAAGGAAGGGACATTGTACTGTCCAAGAGAGTAGGCATCGAACCCGCATCTAGGTTGAAAAGGGGAAAATCAGTAGCTAAGGAACGAGTCTCGTGTCTCTTGGTTGAAGAAGGGTAGAAAGGCATGACAACGCAATAGAGAATGACCAGGTCGATCGGTTTGTTGTTCTCACATAGGAAAAAGGTGGTTAAAGAGGAAAAAAGTTGGATGCAATCCGCATATGCTGCATGGATATTTGTTGCTCTGGGAACCATACCTCCCTCACCACTCTATGCGTCACTGGAGGTACATCGTACTAGTGCGCCCACTGTCTGAATGGGCCTCCCATGCTCTTATTGCCACTTTTTTGCTGTTAGTATAACGCATGTGATCAAGTCAAGCAATGCTTACGCTAAAGTGATGCCCCATTTAACTAATGCCGCACTTAGTCTAATGCCACCTATAAATTTAAGCAATGCCATTTAATGTCCTTTGGATTATTTCAGGGGTTAGGCTGTTGATTGTTGATGTATTAAAGATTTTTCAGCTAAGGCATTCTAATGTCTGTTGCACCAGTATACCAACGATGAATCTTGTTACTACCTTCAGATTTTTGCACTTTATTAATGCTTATAGATTACATACCTCACTTTCACGAGATAAGTCAATTTTTTTGTACAGTGTCAAGAGGAAAGGTCAAGAGTGGGCACCTCCTCCTCCGGCTGTTCTCTTGATTTGTTCGATCAAGTTTTTATGTTTGACCAATTATCAAGATTGGGATAGCAATTTTTAGGTCCCCTCGAGTTCGAAATGATATTTACCTTGAAGGTACATGGTTTGCAAATTTTTAATACTGTCATTAGTTAATAATGCTAGTTACATTCAGACTTTTGTATTTGGCTTAATGCTCATGCACAGCTAGTATACCAATGCTGAAACTTGTTACCTTTACCTTTTGTATTGTTAATTCTTATAGAAATCTTCCAGTGCTAGAGTTTATTGAAATCTGTTCAGTAAAACCATTGTCTTTGTACCACTGTAATAAAATAACTACTCTCTTGTTGCACTAGCCCTTTGGATTAGTGTATATTTGTACTATTCGAATGGTGTTGCATTAGCGTATGGACATAAATAAAGTGTGGTAAGCTTTCCCAGATATGTGCTCAAGAAACTACTACCTGTTTTTCTAAATACTAGACGTTGGGTACTTTAAAATGAACTACGAAAACGTATTATATTAAGGAAAAGAGGGTGCAGAGTTCACTCGAATTATCCCGGTAAAGCTAGTCACACCTTTGTTAAAATTAATGTTCATTATGTTATCAGAGGAGGTCTGTATGTTTGTCTCTAATGCCTGTCGACTAAATACCTGAGTCATTTCCTTTTGTACAGTGTCACTGAATTTTCAAGGCGTTGATGGCATTTTATTTTAGTTGAACTGCACAAAATATGCTTAAAAGAAGAGGAAAGGTCGGGAATCAGTCATTCTTTCAGAAAGAACTATATATGCCTTCCTGACATCAACCGTTGTTGCCTTATTTATTCCTTCAAACAGGTGGTTAGAAACAGTCTTGCTACCTTTTCCCATTTAAAAATTGGAATGCTTATATTTGTGAGTCTATGCTTCAACTAGTGCCACTTTTATAGTAATCACACTTTCAATATCTATGCAAACAGGGATGCTCGATTTTAGTGGAACTGCACAAAAAGTCCAAATGGTTCAACATTAGGAGCATGTTTTCTTCCAAACCTTTATATCCAATTGGTGGCACTATGAGCTATTCATTACGAAGGTACATGGTTTGCTACTATCTTGCTACTATTTTTGTACTGTCATTAGATAGTAATACTAGTGGTTTGCATGTGAATTTATTGGCAGGGTGGACCTACATTGGAGGTGCAAGACATGATTCATTGATTGGATGCTCAATTTCGGTTGTATCAATTTCACCTCTTCCATCACAGCGAACATGGATATCCTTGGTCAGACGAAGAATAGGCGCTATATTTCTACTCTGAACCAGCAAATCAATTCAGTATGAAATTGCCCAGGGCAAAACATGACTGTATCAAATTGTCCAGTGCAAAACATGACAGATGCTAAGCGGAAGAGATGTGTTTAAACCAAAAATATAAGGTGGGGTATATGTTTACTAGCTGCTTGATATTTGTGCAGACAGAGATGTCTGCCCATTGCTATTTGGCAAACAAACAAAGTGACCGCAATTTTGGTTGAACTGCACAAGAGAATAGTATAGTCACTGCATGCGATTGCCATTTGAAAATAGACACAGAAAGGTTGGATAGTCACTTCATGGACTGCAGAAAAGTAGTATTGTACTATTTATTGGCCAACACTAGGTGCTTCATTGCTTTGGTCTGATTATACAATGGGCATCATTTGCGTAAGTTAAAGTTTGTACTCCGAAAATAGTCTCGCCGTGTGATCGAGAGAAGACCAAATCATATTGCAGTGGATGTTCCTCCATCATGTGTGGTTCATTCTCATGGTTCCAGCTGTTGGTGAAACAACTTATGTTTGCAAGAGGAATTGTAGACTTCACAAACAAATTTGTCTTTCGATCTGTCTTGAATGTTGGCCAAGAGAAGCATCCATGTTAGTAGGAAGAACAAATGTTTTTTCTAGATCTTTGCTTTTGGAGCTACATATTTGTATATGATCTGTGAATCATTGAGATGCATTAACATGTTGATCTTATGTATGGGAATCGTAGTAGTTGGTTTTGAATTTGGGCTACTAATGTGAACATATTACAATGCCAGGCCTGTGAGTCTCATGTGAACATTTCGAACGGATCGGCTCTTACTGTTGTGCACAGCATGATCCTTGTTTCTTTGTTCTCAGTGTTTACAAGTTACTAACAGTTCCTTATTTCTATTCGCTCAGTGTTTACAAGTGACTGATCGATCACTAGCTAGCCTACTAATGCGCTCCTACCAGTTTTAGTTGCGACGCAAGATCCGAAGTGGCAGTTTTTTCAATAAAAATGCCTACCTCTGAAGAAACTGACAAGCTGCTCTAAAGAAAATGCCATGCGAATCTGAAGAAACTGCCAGCAAAAACGTTCGCAAATTCGCTATCTCCCAGCTAACGTTCATCAGCTAATGTGATCGTACACGTACACCATCCGACCTACTCGATCCTACACGTACACTATCCGACCTACTCGATCCTACACGGATAAATAGAGGATCACGCACGTTCTACTTCCTTTCCAGTTTGCAGGGCTCAATTCAAGAAACAACCTACTCGATCCTACACGAATAAATAGCGGGTCACGCACGTACTAGTACCTCCTTTCCGGTTTGCAGGGCTTAAATCAAAAATCTCACCAACCAAGGTACTCCCTCCGTCCGCGTTTATTAGTCCCATGAGCCAAAGCAGCAAGACCAAGGCATGGAAATAATTAACTGCATGCAGAAGTTTAAGCCTAATTAATTCAAGTGATTTCAGTGGCTGCATGTGTGCCCTCGGCTACGACTCGTTGCATGCTGCTCTGCGTACTGGCTGCAAGCGATTCTGAGTGGCTGCATGCAGTCGGCCCTAATTAAGGCAGCTAACTGATGCGAAAAAAGATGCGCTTTAATTGTTGCGGGCCTTTTAAATCCGTGGAATCATTTTGACAAGGAGGGAGTACCTCATCTGGATGATTCAAGTGCACTCGTTTGACCGTCATGTCGGCGTGCGACCCAGCATGGACGGGACGCACTACTGACGGGACGGGACGACACAGCCATAATTTCAGATTTTCTAGTTTTCCACGGCAAGCTGGCGCGCTAAGCCATGCCTGCTTATGCGTTGAATTCCAATGACCACGATGACCGTCGCGTTTCCCGCGGCACACTAGTTCGCCTACCTTCCGCCTATAATTACTGTTTCTCGGGCTTCTCCGGTGGCACCATCACCCAACTCGCCCTATCCTCATAAGCCCCCACCGGCCCGACGTCGCTCGCCACTTATCCTCGCTCTCGCCACGTCCGCCATGCCCCCGCCCGTTCGCGATAGGCGACGCCGGAGGCGGTAACCACCGGAACTAGTGTTCGGTTTTTCACCGGAAGGCAGACGGAGGGAGGAGGCATTCTATCGGTCTTTAGATGGCAATGCGGAGTATGAGGAGTTGTTGGAGCGCGACCGCCTGGCGGAGGAGCAGCGTATTGCCGATTTGCACCGCCAGCGGGACATGGAGCAGCAGCGCACCGACACTCTGAGTCGTGAGCAGAGCGCCCGGAATTGGGCCGGCTACGTGGAGGCCGGCGCCCAGCAAATAGCCCTGGAGGCTGTCGGGCACGCACGCATTCGCGACGCCAAATTTTACTACAAGCTCGTCAAGTGGGTTTCCCGCTTAGAAGCCGAAGCTTCTGTGGACTACGCCGGCATGGAAAGGGCCAACGCGCGTGAGCAACGCGCCCTATCGCACCTCTGGCAAGTCCAAGGCAAGGCGGAGGACGCCGGTGCTGGCGTTTAGCTTGTACCGCAGATGGCGGTCGGCATCGTCTAGTTAGCTAAGAGTAAGTTAGTACTTGTACACTACTAGAGTATTAGTGGGAGTATAGAGTTAACTTGGCTATGATGGTTGTCAACGTGGAAGTTCAGTACTCTATATCTGGATCAGACCTGTTACTTTGCTCTGAATGTTGAACTTTCCGTTTGAATGTATGGAATGGGCTGTTACTTTTTTAAATGGGTTGTATTTGTCTGCCACGGGTTTAGAGGCTGACTGGTGGGCCTACCAGGTTGACGCGTACACAATCGGAGATGATTGTACGTGGGAAGGATGACAGCGGGGACCCACCAAGGTCATGGCAGTACGCAAGCAAGTGCCTCCTTATTTCAAGCCAATAAAAAAATGGCTCCTCCTAATGGATTTCTGACATCTGGGTCCCATGCCATTGTCAACGTAGTCAATAAACGAGAGAATTACTGGCAATGGTGACACGAGGACCCAAATTTCGCCCGATTATTTTGTTTTGGGTTAATTTGATAAATGCCACTCCAAATCGGGTGATTCCGAGAAATGCCACTGCAATTTCCAAACTTTGAAAAATGCCATTTCATGTCATTTTCCAGTGGCATTTTTCGAAGTCTGGAGTGCCATTTTTCAAAGTATGCAAATTGCAGTGGCATTTTTCAAAGTTTGCAAAAATTGCAGTGGCATTTTTCAAAGTTTGAAAATTGCAGTGGCATTTTTATGAATTGCCATAATTGGAGTGGCATTTATCTAATTTGTTTTTGAGACAGAAGCAGGGTGTCACACAGGGTCATGCGGGGCACTCTGCTGTCTAGACAACCTTCTCTTTTATGTTTACCACAGACCCATTGATGGTTTTTTATTCTTTCTGAAAATGGCTAGCCCATTTTTTTGTGATTTGTCAAGTAAGTCACTTTGTCAGGCCTGTTGGGCTGCAAACTTTCAAGATGAGGAGAGCTTCATTCGGCTGGCTGAGAAAATGACCTATCAGTAAAGAGAAATGGGCTGTACATTTTTAAAACACATCAAACCGGCAATTAGTTTCAAATTTCTTTTTTTTCATTTCGAGATTTTAAATTTCATTGATCTTTATGCGTGGACAATTTGTTGGATTTTATGTTGATATACATTTATTTTTAAAATCACTTTGAATGTGACTCGAAATTTCGGGATTAAAAACGGTTCGGACCGCACCGAAATATGCAAATTTTCGTATAATTTTTTAACAGTGGCCACAATATGGGATGTAATGCTAACAAAAAGAATATGGGATCCAAAAAAACCTTAAGAATTAGCAAATGGGCTGTAAATTATTAGAAATAATGGCAGATGGGATGTATGCTGTTTCCCATAGATTTGAGGCTTTCCTAAAAAGGTTGGCCTTTGGCGATGGTGTTGGATGTCCATCGAGCGGCCGTCGTGCTTCTTGATCTCTGCTCTTCTGCTCCGGCCGCTCAAACAAGCACCGGCGGGACTGCCGCTCCCTCCTCCCGTGGTCGGTCTTTGTAGCCTTGAGCCTCGCCGCCCCATCGTACTCCCATCGCTGGCATAGCCATCCCTCTACGCACCCACACCTGCTGTTATTCTCCGGCGACAGCAGCCGAACCAGTCAACCCTCATACTCCCCACCGTGTGGGCAGCCACTGCCGTGTCTTCCCCGGCTCCGTGTCGTTCCCTTCGTAGGCCTCACCGTCGTCCACCGCCCTGGTGCTCTCGGCGCGACGTGGTCAACGTGGTCAACGAACGACATCCATCAGAAGTGGATCAGACGTGGAGAGGTGACAATTTGGGTCCTGACGCACACAAGGAAATTCATCCTTCTTACGCGCAAAATAATGACTCCTCCACCTGACATCTGGGACCCACCGGGATGGCCTCTGTGTTTCGCAAAAAATACGTTCCCCCCGCTGACAGCTCGGACCCACCAGCTGATGAGGACATCAATACCATTGTTACACGCACAGCCCCTGCTGCTATACATACTGGACCAATTACTAGAGCTCGCGCACGCCAATTGAATTATCAGGTTCTGAGTCTTTTGAGACACTCGCCATCATAGTGATTTTTTGTCGCACTTTTTCGTCGTCTCTGCCCTGATTTCCGAAGAAAAAATTTGTCAAAAAAAATTTGTACCCATCCTGTCAGTTTGACCTGGGAAGAGTTTTGAGACACTCGCCATTATAGTGATTTTTCGCAAAAAAAAAGGAGGAGCGCAAAAAAAAAACAAAGCAAAAAAAATTCCAGAGTGTGCTTTTCCGTTGTTTCCGTGCAGCGCCGTGATTTTGTTAGTGTTCTAGGCTCGCGTCTCTAGCACGGTCTAGCCTAGGACCAACCTGATACCGTCGTTGAGCGTTTATTCAACTTTGCATCTCTGAATTGATTATTCTTGACCCTTTTGCTACCATATTATAAGCCTTCCCAGCTCCACATACATTTACATCGTCGTTTGACTCTCCACAGTAATCGCTCTATCCAAGCTTTGAGAGTTTTGACTACATCGGTTGCCGATCACCGCTTTCTTCTTTGGTAAGAACTGGTAAGAATTTGAGATTTGCTTGACGGTTGTGGTATCCACCACATCACCACCACCACTTCCTAGTAGTCTGTCGAATCATATTCTTGTGTGTTTCTATTCTTTGCTAACCATGGCAGGATCACAAGCGGCGAGGTATTTGGGAGAACATGACAAACAAAGCGCTACATGATAAGTTTCAACAAATGATGAGTGGGCAGGTGGAAGATGTGCTAAATAGATTTGAAGAGGCCACGGAGAAGATAGATGGCATTGAGAAGGCGTTCGAAACAAAGCTCGATAACAAGTTTAATGAATTGCTCGTGGCGTCTACCACCACCACCACCGGCTGCACTGACGCACCTCTACAACAACAACAACGACTACCTCCACATCATGAAACAGCCCTCCGCCGAAGCGACCCATGTCCCTCTTGACTGGCCAAGCTGCCGGTCTTGCTGTTGATATACGTGGCTCCTGCTGGCGATGTGGGGAGGATGATTATGTGGGAGTTTACGAGGATGAGGTTGATCAACATCAGAACTACGTGCAACCACCAGCACCACAACCACCAGGTCGTCCACATGCAAATAATGGCAATGCTAGGGCTCCCCTCAGTGCGAGATCATGACCATCTCCCTAAACTGAAATTGAATATTCCACCATTTGAGGGTAGATATGTTCCTGATATATATCTTACTTGGGAGTTAGAAAGCGAACAACGATTTACATGTTTACAATATCACGAGGAGAGGCGTGTTCCTGCTGTTGTTTGTGCTTTCACTAGCTTTGCATGTGTTTGGTGGTCTGAACATTGTAGATTATATCCTGTTCAGCTACTTGGGCTGCTTTGAAAACAGCTATGCGTACTAGTTGGGTTCCACCATATTATCAACGTGAATTACTTCAAAATTGCAGCGCTTAAGACAAGGAAAAAATTCGGTAGAAGAATATTATCGGGAATTACAAACTGGCTTGATTAGATGTGGTATTGTTGAGGAGAATGAAGCTATGCTTGCACGTTTTCTGGGTGGATTAAATAGAGAGATTCAGACCATTCTAGACTACAAGGATTATGATAATATCACTCGATTATTCCATCTTGCTTGTAAAGCTGAACGTGAAGTGCAGGATCGACAGGCGTTGGGCGGACTAACTTTTCTGCAGGCCGACCTTCATCATGGACACCACATGCATCATCTACTTCCACACGTTCTACTACACCGGCACCTCCGTCGGCTGCCACCTCCAACCGTGATACAAGAAAGCAGGCCCAACCACCACTATCTGCCAAGAGCAACCTCTTTGAGCCTACACGAGCTCTTCTTCTTCCATGGCGTCAGCAGGGCACACAAGTGATATTATTTGTCGTCGTTATAAGGGAAGAGGACATTTTGCGAGAGAATGCCAATCTCAGCGTGTGATGATTGCTCTTGAGGATGGTGGGTATGAGTGCGCTAGTGACTATGATGAAGAGACTTTGGCTCTTATTACACATGAAGAAAAGCGGTGGAGATGATCCACGATCACGAGGCGCAATACATGGCTGCTGAAGATCTTGGCCGGTATGAATGTTTAGTTGCTCAACGTGTTTTGAGTGTGCAGGTTACACAAGCTGAGCAAAATCGGAGGCATAACTTGTTCCATACAAAGGGAGTTGTGAAGGAGCGTTCTATTCGCGTCATCATAGATGGAGGGAGCTGCAACAACTTGGCTAGCATGGATATGGTGGAGAAGCTTTCTCTCACCACAAGACCACATCCACATCCTTACTACATCCAATGGTTCAACAACAGCGGCAAGGTTAAGGTAACACGTACTGTTCGTGTGTATTTTAGTATCTCTACATATGATGATTATGTTGATTGTGATGTGGTACCTATGCAAGCATGTTCCTTATTACTTGGTAGACCATGTCAATTTGATAAAAATTCTATACACCATGGTAGAAACAATCAGTATACTCTTGTTCACAAGGATAAAAATATTACTTTGCTTCCTATGACTCCTGATTCCATTTTGAAAGATGATATTAATAGAGCTAATAAAGCAAAACAGGAGAAAAATAAGAGTGAAAATCAGATTGTGGCAAAATAATTTGAGCAACAAATGAAGCCTAATAATAAACCATCTAATGTTGCTTCGAAATTAAACCGAAAAGTGCATGTTTACTTGCCACCAAATCTGATATTGATGAGCTAGATTCTAGCAAATCTGTTTGCTATGCTTTTGTGTGCAAAGAGGCATTATTTTCATTTGAGGACGTGCCTTCCTCTTTGCCCCTCTTGTCACTAACATTTTGCGGGAGTTATTTGGCGTCTTCCCACAAGGCGTGCCACCGGATTACAACCTATTCGAGGGATTGAGCATCAAATTGACTTAATTCCCGGTGCATCGCTACCCAACCGTGCACCATACCGTACCAATCCGGAGGAGACGAAGGAGATTATGCGTCAAGCGAGGAGCTGCTCGACAAAGGTTGTATCTGTGAATCTCTTAGTCCTTGTGTTGTTCCTATTATACTAGTGCCTAAAAAGGATGGTACGTCGGCGTATGTGTGTTGATTGTAGAGGCATTAATAATATTACTATTCGTTATCGTCATCCTATTCCTAGGCTAGATGATATGCTTGATGAATTGAGTGGCTCTACAATATTCTCCAAAGTTGATTTGCGTAGTGGATACCATCAAATTCGTATGAAATTGGGAGATGAATGGAAAACAACATTTAAAATTAACTTTGGTTTATATGAGTGGTTGGTCATGCCTTTTGGGTTAACTAATGCACCTAGTACTTTCATGAGACTAATGAACGAAGTTTTACGTGCTTTCATTGGACGATTTGTGGTAGTCTATTTTGATGATATACTGATTTATAGCAAATCTTTGGAAGAACATTTGGAACATTTATGTGCTGTTTTTAATGCTCTACGTGATGCACGTTTGTTTGGTAACCTTGGGAACTGCACCTTTTGCACCGACCGAGTATCTTTTCTTGGCTATGTTGTTACACCACAGGGAATTGAAGTTGATAAAGCCAAGATTGAAGCTATTGAGAGTTGGCCGCAGCCCAAAACGGTCACACAAGTATGGAGTTTTCTTGGACTCGCTGGTTTCTATAGGCGTTTTGTGAGAGACTTTAGCACCACTGCTGCACCTCTCAATGAGCTTACAAAGAAGGATGTGCCTTTTGTTTGGGGTACCGCATGTGAAGAAGCCTTCACGGTATTGAAAGATAAGTTGACACATGCTCCTTCACTCCAACTTCCTGACTTTAATAAGACTTTTGAGCTTGAATGTGATGCTAGTGGAATTGGATTAGGAGGTGTGTTATTACAAGATGGCAAACCTGTTGCATACTTCTCTGAAAAATTGAGTGGGCCTAGTCTGAACTATTCTACTTATGACAAAGAATTATATGCTCTTTATAGGACTTTATAGACATGGCAACAATATTTATGTACCAAAGAATATGTTATACATTCTGATCATGAATCTTTGAAACATATTAAAAGTCAAGCTAAAACTGAATCGTAGACATGCTAAATGGGTTGAATTCATTGAGACTTTCCCTTATGTCATTAAACACAAGAAGGGTAAAGAAAATGTTATTCGATGCTTTGTCTCGTAAGCTATACTATGCTTTCACAACTTGACTTCAAAATATTTGGTTTGGAGACCATCAAAGATCAATATGTGCATGATGCTGATTTTAAAGATGTAATGCAGAATTGTAAAGAAGGAAGAACATGGAACAAGTTCGTTATTAATGATGGTTTTGTGTTCCGTGATAACAAGCTATGCATTCCTGCTAGCTCTGTTCGTCTTTGTTGTTGCAGGAGGTTCATGGAGGAGGATTAATGGGACACTTTGGCGTGAAGAAGACGGAGGATATACTTGCTACACATTTCTTTTGGCCAAAGATGAGACGGGATGTTGAGCGTTTTGTTGCTCGCTTCACTACATGTCAAAAAGCTAAGTTACGACTCAATCCTCATGGTTCATATATGCCTTTGCCTGTACCTAGTGTTCCTTGGGCGGATATATCTATGGACTTTGTTTTAGGTTTACCTCGAACAAAGAAGGGGAGGGATAGCATATTTGTTGTCATGGATAGATTCTCGAAAATGGCACACTTTATACCATGTCATAAAAGCGATGATGCTGATAATATTGCTGATTTGTTCTTTCTTGAAATTATTCGCTTGCATGGTGTGCCAAATACTATTGTTTCAGATCGTGATACTAAATTTCTTAGCCACTTTTGGAGATGTTTATGGGCTAAGTTGGGGACTAAACTGCTTTTTAGTACTACTTGTCACCCCCAAACTGATGGACAAACTGAAGTAGTCAATAGAACATTGTCTACTATGCTTAGGGATGTTTTGAAGAATAATAAGAAAATGTGGGAAGAATGCTTGCCTCATATTGAATTTGCTTATAATTGTTCATTGCATTCTACTACTAAGATGTGCCCTTTTGAAATTGTGTATGGCTTCCTACCTCGTGCACCTATTGATTTGTTGCCTCTTCCATCTTCGGAGAAGGTTAATTTTGATGCTAAAGAACGTGCTGAATTGATTTTAAAAATGCATGAGTTAACTAAGGAAAACATTGAGCGTATGAATGCTAAATATAAACTTGCTTTGGAGATAAGGGTAGAAAACATGTTGTCTTTGCACCGAGATCTTGTTTGGTTACATTTGCGTGAGGATAGGTTTCCTAATTTGCGCAAATCAAAGCTAATGCCACGTCTTTGATGGTCCATTTAAGGTGTTAGACAAAATAAATGATAATGCATATAAACTTGAGCTGCCTGCAGATTTTGGGGTTAGTCCCACTTTTAACATTGCAGATTTGAAGCCTTATTTGGGTGAGGAGGATGAGCTTCCGTCGAGGACGACTTCATTTCAAGAAGGGGAGGATTATGAGGACATCAATACCATTGTTACACCCACAGCCCCTGCTGCTATACATACTGGACCAATTACTAGAGCTCGCACACGCCAATTGAATTATCAGGTACTTTCGTTTCTTAGTAACGATTCCAATGTTCATGAGAATATGATGCTGCCTAAATTGGATACATTTGTTTTACTTACAAATGAAGGGCCTACCATGGACAAGAAAGATGAACCTTGGAGCAAGTTCAAGCATGGAGATGTTGGCATGCATAAGGAACAAGAACGGAGTTACAAGTGATGATTCCAGGACTTTGAAGCCACCCTAATGAGTGCATGAGGCCTTGGACAGAAATATACAAGATGCCACTTCATAATATTCGTCCATAGGCTATTCTAGGTGCTGCGTCACCTTATTATTGGGCCAGGCCCATGTAATTTCGAAATACTTAAGTATAGGCTGTTTTTAGAGTCCGTATGTGTGGGGAAACAAGAGTTAGGGTTGGTTTGGACCCTCCCTCAAGGGCCACGAAATTCCCCCCTCTTCCTCCATATATACAGCCCTTAGGGCATCGTTTAGACTTCGGGTTTTGTTTAGATCAAAAGTTCGCCATAGCTGCAACTTTGCGTACTTCGTTTGTGTTCAATGACCAGACCAAGGCGTCACAGAACCCCACCTTCATTAATAAAGCTTTCCTCTTATATTGGCAATATCCATATTGCAATCTTAGTTTCTTGCTTGTTCTTCGTTTGCTCGCAGGAAACAGGCCCTCGTGGTCGGAGTTGATCGTGCTCCGGCGTGGTCAATAACCCTCGGAAGTTGGTTTAGCGATTGCTAAGGCGCGACGTCTCGCACGTACGTAGTCGGATCGTCAAGGTCGACTCCCACAGAAACGATAGCCACCATCTCATCGAAACATCAGGACACCTTTGCCTCTATCACCAGCTATATCTTTGCACGCAAGGAAGTGCCTCCTTATTGCGCACAAAAAAATGAATACTCCCCCTACTAGCTGGGACCTAGCATAGTGGGAGGCTGACTTGTGTGCCTACTAAGTTGACGAGGACGGAGAGCTTTGTCAACTTAGTCAATATGAACGATTCTAGCTCTAGTGACCGTACGATGTCCATCCAACGGTCGTAGTGCTGCTTCAACCTCTGGTCTTCTTGCTCCAGCCGCCCAGAGCAGCGCTTGTCGTGTCGCCTGCTCTTGCCTCCCGTGGCCGGCCGTGCTGCCGCGGAGGCCTCACCGCCCCCTACTACTCCCACCGCTGGCCAGGCCCTGCGACGACGGCAGCCTCACACCGCAGCCGGACCAGTTAACCCTCGTACTCCTCTCTACATGGGCTTCCACTGCCGCGTCTTCCCCGGCTCCACATCGTCCCCTTCCTAAGCCTCGTCGTCGTCCACCGCCCTAGTGCTCTCGGCGCGGCGTGGTCAACATGGTCAAGGAACAACTTCCATCCAAAGAGTACTATACGTGGAGAGGCTAACAGCTGGGTCCACGGCCGCAGCAAGGAAGTGCCTCCTTATTACGCGCAAAATAATGATTCCTCCACCTGACAGTAGGGACCCACCGGACGGGCCACCGTATTTCGCGAAAAAAAATTCCCCCTGACTGCTGGGACCCACCAGCTACATCTTCGCACACAAGTGCCTGACAGTCGGGACCCACCTGGTCGAAGCGTACGTAGTGTTGTCATTCTGGTCGTGAACGTGTACGTACATACGATCCGTCTGTCTGCAGGCTGCAGCGATGAACCGTGGCCGTGTAAGGAAGGGCACTTGTCATAGTAGAGGCGCGCACGTGTGGTAGTAGAGGCGCGCACGTAGCATGTACACATATGTACAGCGGCCAGGGTGCAAGAAAGTGAATACGGCCACGTACGTACATGCGGGCGGGGTCTCGAACGCCTACTCGCGTATACGTATGGCCAGGTGATGTAGGGCGGAACCCTACGTGGACGATCTTTCACGTTGGAGCGGATCCTACGGGGAATCACGAAGAACACGCGGAAGAACAAGAGGAAAACACGGAGGAAACGAGAGAGAAATCACTAAACCAACAAGAGATCAATCACACAAGTGCTAGATCGATGAACACAAAGGGAGATACATGATTCAAGGTCAACAAAGGACGATACAAGCGGTAGCCGTTCTTCTCCGTGAGGAGGTCTTGATGGGGTCCACCCTAGAAGGGGTCTTGAATCCGCTTGGGGATCTTCTCCGAAGAGGTCACAGGCTCAGGAGAAGTAACCTAGTGGATGATCAAGTCTCTAACACAAACATGATCTATACTTAAGCTTACCCTAGAAAGGATGAGGGGAAGGTCTATTTATAGTCTAGGACCTCCAAGGGGTAAGTTGGGGGCGAAAAGAGTACATGGGCCTCGGCCCGAAAGCAGACGCAGTGAGCAGGCGGTAGTACCGTTGCTTCATGGCGGTAGTACCGCTTTCGATCAGTAATGCAGCTTGGTGGTGATGAGTACCGCTCTAACGCCGTTCGATTCCTGGAGTGTGTCGGGTTTTGAGGAAGTAGGCGGATGGAGAGCGGTAGTACCGCTTGGCTCGGCTCAATGATAGTACCGCTTGGCTTGAGCGGTAGTACCGCTCCCTCTGGACTCTGCAACTCCTCCTCTTGTTCTTGGTGTCCATCTTGGGCTGCAGCTTCTCCTAGGTTGGTTCCTTGGTACCTAAGCATGCACAACATTCCAGATTGAGGTAGTAGCCATGTCTCGAGAGGGTCATATGATATTTCACTAAGGAGAGAAGTCACCTCGGTCTCGAGCTCGAGCTCGTGCTCTAGTCATGGGTCCTCTTGGCTCTTGATGATGAGGCGGTTGTGGATGCATGGGGATGATCGTGGGATGCTCCGCATCATCTCCCCCTTGGGAGAGATCCGACCTCGGATCAAAAGCTTCATCTCCATGGAAAGGTGCGAGGTCCTTGGCGTTGAAGATGTCGCTCACGTTGTACTTGTCGCGAGGTATGTCGATCTTGTAAGCGTTGTCGTTGTAGCGTGCTAGTACCTTGAAAGGTCCATCGGCTCGAGGGAGAAGTTTGGACTTGCGTTCTTTGGGGAAGCGGTCCTTGCGAAGGTGTAGCCATACTAGATCACTAATGTTGAAGGCGATGGGTTGCTTGTTGGCGTTGAGCTTGTTTGCTTGGCGTTGTACTTGGCGCTCGATGGTGTGCCTTGTATCTTCGTGCATCTTCTTGATGTAGCTTGCTCGTTCACTTGCATCCATGTTGGTGCGCTCTTGGAGAGGAAGTGGTAGAATGTCCAATGGGGACAACGGGTTGAAACCGTGAAGCGACCTCGAAGGGGACTTGCCGGTAGTTGAATGTCTTGCACGATTGTAGGCGTACTTTCGGCGATGGGTAGACATGCTTCCCACTCCTTGATGTTCTTCTTGATCAAGACACGAAGTAGAGTGGATAGTGTGCGGTTCGTCACCTCCGTTTGGCCGTCGGTTTGAGGATGGTATGCCGAGGAGAACAAGAGCTTGATTCCGAGCTTGGCACATAGGGTCTTCCAAAAGTAACTCAAGAACTTGACGTCACGATCGGAGACGATTGTCTTTGGTACGCCATGGAGTCGCAAGATTTCCCTACAAAAGAGATTTGCAACATGTGAAGCGTCGTCTATCTTGTTGCAAGGAATGAAATGTGCCATTTTAGAAAATCTATCCACAACAACAAAGACGGAATCCTTGCCATTTTGAGTCCTAGGCAAACCAAGTACAAAATCCATACTAATGTCTTCCCATGGTTGATATGGGATAGGAAGAGGCATGTAAAGACCATGAGATTGAGCTTTAGACTTAGCTTTGCGACATGTGTAGCATCGGTTGGTGAAGCGTGAGACGTCATGGAACATCTTGGGCCAAAAGTAGTTGTTGGAGAGTGCGGCGAATGTCTTGTCGCGTCCAAAGTGTCCCATGAGGCCGCCTCCATGAGCCTCTTGCAAAAGGAGCAAGCGAAGAGAAGACTCGGGAATGCAAAGTTTGTTAGCTCTCATAAGGTAACCATCCTTGATGTAATATTGTTCCCAAGATGTATCGTCAAACACTTAGCATAAGGAGAAGCAAAAGATGGATCATGCTCATACAAGTCTTTTATATGCTCAAAACCAATAACATTCAACTCAAGTTGAGTGACAAGCATGTTTATGCGTGAAAGCGCGTCGGCAACTACATTTTCTTTACCCTTAATGTACTTGATCACATAAGGAAAAGATTCAATGAATTCACTCCATTTGGCATGACGCTTGTTCAATTTAGTTTGACCTTTGAGGTACTTAAGCGTTTCATGATCGGTATGGATGACAAACTCATGCGGTCTAAGGTAATGTTCCCAAACATGTAGCACACGCACTAAAGCATACAATTCTTTGTCATAGATGGGATAATTAAGTTGAGCACCGGAGAGTTTTTCACTAAAATAGGCAATGGCTCGTTTTTCTTGCATTAAAACTCCGCCAATGCCGGTACCACTTGCATCACAATGAACCTCAAAAGTTTTGTCAAAATTGGGCAAAGCAAGAATCGGAGCATGAGTAAGCAAAGACTTGAGCTCATCAAAAGCGGTTGATTGCAAAGTTCCCCAAACAAAGGGAGTATTCTTCTTGCTCAAAGCATGCAAAGGAGCGGCAATTGTGCTAAAATCCTTCACAAAGCGACGATAGAAACCCGCCAGACCAAGAAAACTTCGCACTTGTTGCAAATTGGTTGGTTGGGGCCAAGTTTTAATTGCTTCAATTTTAGTTTCATCAACATGAACACCTTTTGAAGAGACAACAAATCCCAAGAAAACCACTTTGTCAACGCCTAAAAGTGCATTTTTTCAAGTTTGCATAAAGGCTTTCCTTGCGAAGAGTTTGCAACACAGATTTAACATGGTTAATATGCTCTTTCATGGTTTTGCTAAACACAAGAATATCATCAAAGTAAACCACAACAAAGACTCCAATATAAGGACGAAGCACATGATGCATAAGGCGCACAAAGAAATGCAGGGAGCTTCCGAAAGACCCATAGGCATCACTAACCACTCATATAAACCAAATTTGGTTTTGAAAGCAGTTTTCCATTCATCACCCTCTTGTATGCGTGTTTGATAATAGCCACTTTTAAGATCAATTTTTGAGAAAAAGTTGGCTCCACTAAGTTCATCAAGCATGTCATCTAAGCGAGGAATGGGATGCCTATATCGAGCAGTAATAGCATTGATAGGTCTACAATCGGAACACAAGCGGAAACTTCCATCGGTCTTAGGCACAAGAATAACCGGAACGGCACAAGGGCTTAAGCTTTCACGTACATGACCGTTGTCGATGAGTTGTTGTACTTGCCGTTGAATCTCCTTGGTTTCTTCCGGATTGACTCGGTATGGAGCTTTGTTTGGTAGCGGCGCTCGGGGATGAGGTTGATTCGATGCTCAATGCCTCGAAGAGGAGGTAGACCCGAGGTAGCTCATCGGGAAAACATCTTGAAATTCCTGCAAAAGAGATTGAAACACCAAAGGTAGCTCGTGAATTGTGTTAGTTTTGGTTCTCCATCCTTGCACACAAGGACAAAGTGCATCACACTCGATGGGTGCTCACACACTTCTCTCATGTCACTTTTGGTGGCAAATAGAATGAGGTTTTTCTCTCTAGGCGAAGAGTCTCTCAAATTTGGCTTGTGGCTCTCACTCACTTTTGGGTGGATCACTTTCTCACTCTTTTCTCTATGATGTGTGGCTTGCTTGTCGGCTAACACTTGACTAGGAGACATAGGTCGAGTAGCACATACTCCTTCCCTTTCATCTTGAAGCTATAGTGATTGGTTCGCCCATTGTGGATGACACCACGGTCGAATTGCCATGGTGGACCAAGAAGGAGGTGGCAAGCGATCATTGGGACCACATCACACTCCAAAGTGTCTTCATAAGCACCAATTTTGAAGGAGACTTGGACCGTATGCTCGACTCGTATAGTGCTGGAGTCACTTAGCCATTGAACCTTGTAGGGGTGTGGGTGCTTCCTCTTGACCAATTGTAGCTTGGAGCATAGTTCTTCACTTGCCAAGTTGTGGCAACTACCTCCATCGATGATGACCTTGATGGACCGTCCATGGATGCCGGCTTTTGTGTGGAAGATGTGGCATCGTTGGTCTTCTTCTTGTTGATGTTGAAGAGTCAAGACCTTGGAGACAACGAGAGCGGGGCTCGAATCCTCATCACAAAAGACTTGATCATCTTCATCTTCATTCACTTGCCGGTGCATGGCCACTTGCTCAAGGGCTTCCATTTCCTCTTCACTCATAGAGTCATATGTGCCATCGTCGTTGAGGATCATGGTTCGCTTGTTGGTGCATTCAGATGACTTGTGGCTCCGGCCGCCGCAAGTGAAACACTTGAAGGAGCTTGTCTTGATGGTCTCATCGGTCGGAGTAGAGGATGAAGCACGCGGCTTGAGGTTGCTTGTAGTAGGAGGGACTGACGACTTGAACTTGTCGATGTCTTCTTGTAACTTGACTTGTCGTCGTTTCTTGAAGGAAGCTTGGTTGGTGTACATGTTGGTGGAGTCGTTGAAGCTTGGTTGTTGGAGAAGCCGTAGGTCTTGGATGAGTACTTGGCGTACTTGAAGTCATCTTGTACTTGGCGTTCCGCCTTTGTAGCTTGATGTACGAGCTCAATGAGGACTGAGTATGGTTGGAAGTCGGCGATCTTCTTGATGGGATGATTAAGTCCGTTCAAGAAACGTGCCATAGTTTGCTCATCATCTTCCTTGACATTGGCTCGAATCATGGCTATCTCCATCTCCTTATAGTATTCTTCAACACTCTTTGTTCCTTGCTTGAGTAGTTGGAGTTTCTTGAAGAGGTCGCGGTTGTAGTAGGGCTCGCATCCTTCATTTGAGCCCAAGTGGTGATTGGAGGTTCACCTCTTGCTTGTCGTCGCTCAATGATTTGTTCCCACCATATGAGCACATAATCTTGGAACTCAAGGGATGCCATAGCGATTTTCTTCGCTTCATTGTAGTTGTGCAAACGGAAGATTTTGTCAACCTTCAATGCCCATGAGAGGTAGTCTTGAGGTCATTGCTTCCATTGAACTTGGGCATGGTGAATTTTAGCTTGCCGTGGCGTTGCTCGTCATTGTGTTGTTGGCGATGTTGATGATGACGTCCTTGACGTGGAATGTACTCGTCTTCATGTTGCTCTTGGCGCGGAGGAAGACCATGATCAACTTGCTCTTGTTGAACTTGATGTTGAGGTGGAGCTTGACGAGCTTGTGGAGGAGCTTGAGGAACTTGGCGTTGTACATGAGGTTGGTAGTTCCTCTCTTGGATTTCTTCTCGAAGGGCTTCCTCTTGATTGCGCCGTTCGCGATTGCGGTTGGCGAAGGCTCTACTTGATTCTTGAAGGGCACGTTGCGCCTCAAGAGCTTGCGCTTCACGTTGTTGTTGCTGGAGACGTTGAGCCTTGGCGTCTTGTTCGCCTTTGGTGACGGCGTGCTCTTTCTTCCTCTTGTTGGCGGCAAAGACGTTGTCGTTCTTGGGCTTGAGCAAAAGCCTCTTGGTTTGATTGAGGACGAGGAACTTGATCATCAACTTGCTCTTGTGAATGCTTGTCATGTAGCGGGTTGCGAGATGCATGACGGTCTTGGCGCCGCTGCTCGTCGAAGAGTGTTTGATGACGGTGTACTTGAGTCGTAGAAGGTGTCGTCGGAATGTCGACTCGAGCGGCTCCGTCTTGATGATGAAGAAGTGGAGTGATGCCGTGTTCTCATCAACGCGCGGATCTCGTCCATTCTTGCATCATTCTCAACCTTGTGAGCCTCGAATTTGTTGTCGAAGTAATCTCTTGTCGTTGCTCGGAGAGTCGCAAGTCGGTGGCGAGGTTGTCGATGCGGCCGCTCATTGCTTGTTGTTCTTGGTGCAACGCTTCGTTGTGCACCAAAGAGGTGGCTCTTGGTGACGTATGAGGACATGTCGTCGTCTTGCTCGATGAAGAGTGGGTTGGTAGAAGAACTTGGCCTATCCATCATTCCAAACAAGATGTGAGTGGTAGAACGGAAAAGAACTTATACCAATGTACCTTTGACCGATGTTGAAAATGAATCAAGTTCACTCCAATGCGGACAATGAAATAGCACTCTTGGTACCGATTCTTGTCGGTTCTCACACCTACACAAATAAAAGCTTATGGTGGAGCTCGGTTAGGATGGTGGCACAAAATTTGATGCAATTGTAAGTGAGACTCAATAAAGTTGAAAAAGATTCGCAAATTCGCAAATGTAACAAGTAGACCAAGCAAGTAGTGGTACACGGAAACACACACGCAAATAGATAAGTGGGATTGTGCAAACCAAAAGTGAGCCAAAATGTGGAAACCACGAGAATGCTCTTGTTGCACAATACTAGAGAGACGCTTAGCACGATTGCACTATAGGCGGATACGCGAACTTGTGCACAACCTATTAGGCAAAAATGCAACGATCTCTATCCCAAGTATGCTATATGTATGATATTTCGGTGCTATGATCCAAGATGATCGGATATGACAATCTTAATGTTGTATGATGCTATGGTTCTTGCTTATAAGCTCATTGCTTAACTTTCCTCTTTGCTTAAAAGCTTGGATGGCTCTTTCACTTTTGAGCTCTTTTCTTATGCAAACTTCACGAACCAAGATAGCAATTGTGTATGCTATGACAACATTGTGACACACAAGTTGATCTCAAGATATGCACCACTATGGTATGCTATGTATGCTATGGAGTATGATCACTAAGGTGCACAAGTCACGTTGCGGCAATACTCGATGGCTAGTCTCGATGGGTAAGCAACGCAAAAGTAAGGCTATGTGGTTATCAATGCAATTGCGAGAGATGACAAGGATGTCGTAGAGGTTACCGTCCTTGACGATGATGAGTCCTTGGCGAAGATGAGCGGTGGTGATGTTGACGTCGAACCGTACCTATATAGCCGAAACACAATAGGACACGGGAACCACAACTCAAATTCTCAAAGACCAAAAGCGAAAATGTGGTAGCGGAAAGTGGAGGTGGTATAGCGGATGATTTGGTTTAAGCCCTAGGCAAAGATGCCGATGTTCGGAAAATTTGATGGTGTCAAAAGGTGGTGAAACCAAGGTGAGGACTTCGGGCACGTCGATAGCTTCAAAACGAGCCAAAGAACACTCAAATCGGAGTTCGGAGTGAAAAGTTATGATGAAAATGGTGAAAGTCGGAAGGCTGAAACTGGCCCGGGCGGTAGTACCGCTGGGGAGGGCGTAGTACCGCTCGTGGCGGTAGTAACGCGTGGAACGGGCGGTAGTACCGAGTGTGTCGGGAATTTTCGACTAGGGAGGCTGCAGGGGGGCTGGCGGTAGTGCCGTCCTCAGCGGTCGTACCGCTTAGGAGGGCGGTAGTACCGCTCTAAGCGGTAGTACCGCTAGGTGGGCGATAGTACCGCTCGTGTCGGGATTTCCTGAATGTTCGAGCAGTTTGCGCGATTTTGGGGCGGAAATGGGTGATTTCGGGGTCAAAATTCGATGGATTTTGTGGATGGAAAGAGGTGAAACTTGGGGAGATGCTAGATCGACTGAACCAAGCAAATCCACGGATCAAAATCAACAAAATTTCATCACACTAACAAATCACAAAAAAATTTGGGGCTATTTTTGTGGGGAATTTTCGGAATTAGGACAAAACAACAAAATCAAGCTAGAAAAAGAGGGTAGGGACTCCAATAACGTGATCAACGTGGCTCATGATACCATGATGATGTAGGCGGAACCCTCGTGGACGATCTTTCACGTTGGAGCGGATCCCTACGGGAATCACGAAGAACACGCGGAAGAACAAGAGGAAAACACGGAGGAAACGAGAGAGAAATCACTAAACCAACAAGAGATCAATCACACAAGTGCTAGATCGATGAACACAAAGGAGATACATGATTCAAGGTCAACAAAGGACGATACAAGCGGTAGCCGTTCTTCTCCGTGAGGAGGTCTTGATGGGGTCCACCCTAGAAGGGGTCTTGAATCCGCTTGGGGGATCTTCTCCGAAGAGGTCCTGGGCTCCGAGGAGAAGTAACCAAGTGGACGAGCAAGGCTCTCACACAAACATGAGCTAAACCTAAGCTAACCCTAGAAAGGATGAGGGGAAGGTCTATTTATAGTCTAGGACCTCCAAGGGGTAAGTTGGGGGCGAAAAGAGTACATGGGCCTCGGCCCGAAACGCAGCACGCAGGCAGGGCGGTAGTACCGTTGCTTCATGGCGGTAGTACCGCTTTCAGCTGTAGTAATCAGCTTGGTGGGCGGTAGTACCGCCTCACGCCTGCTCGATTCTCGGAGTGTGTCGGGTTTGAGGAAGTAGGCGAATGGAGAGCGGTAGTACCGCTTGGCTCGGCTCAATGTAGTACCGCTTGGCTTGAGCGGTAGTACCGCTCCCTCCGGACTCTGCAACTCCTCCTCTTGTTCTTGGTGTCCATCTTGGGCTGCAGCTTCTCCTAGGTTGGTTCCTTGGTACCTAAGCATGCACAACATTCCAGTTGAGGTAGTAGCCATGTCTCGAGAGGGTCATATGATATTTCACTAAGGAGAGAAGTCACCTCGGTCTCGAGAGCTCGAGCTCGTGCTCTAGTCATGGGTCCTCTTGGCTCTTGATGAGACGGTTGTGGATGCATGGGGATGATCGTGGGATGCTCCGCATCACCAGGGCTCGTGTACATGGCTGTGGCTGGGTCGGAACGGAGAAACTGCGTCATCGTCGCGTTCATGGGGAGGCAACGGAATGCGTCATGTTCATGGGGAGGCAACGGAACGCGTACTATTCATCGGGAGCCAACCAGCTTGGACGGAACAGGCGATGGAAACGAGGCCTGGTGTACCACAAAACGGAGGAAACGGCCTTGTTAGACCGGCCACGGTGGAAATGGGATCCTGTTCGTCGGAAGGGGTCTGGCGGATCGCAAAACGGAGGAAACGGACCTCCTACGGTGGAAACGGGGTCCTGTTGATCGGGAGGGGTGTGGCGTACCGCAAAACGGAGGAAACAGACTTGTGTTGGAGCGCTACGGTCGAAACGGGGGTCCTGTTCATCAGGAGGGGTGTGCCGTACCGCAAAACGGGACTCCACGGGATACTGTTCATCTCCACCATCAACTGCCTCCACAGGCTACTATTCATCCACCGCCGACCTCCTCCAGCCTCCACCTGCGATTGTTCATCCACGGGCTCCTGTTCATCCAGCCTCCACCGGCTACTGTTCAACCAGCCCTCTCCACGGGGTCTTGTTCAACCAGCCCTCCACCGGCTACTGTTCAACCAGCCCTCCACCGGCTACTGTTCAACCAGCCCTCCACCGGCTACTGTTCAACCAGCCCTCCACGGGGTCCTGTCCATCCACCGGATCGATCCATCGGGGTACTGTTCATCCAGCGACGGCCTCTACTACCACGGGGTCTGGTTCATCCAACCCCCCACCAGGAACTGTTCATCCAAACCCCCTCAACAACGCTCACTGTTCATCCAGAGAAGGAGGCAACAGTGTTCGATCGGCTTCAATTAGCAGCAGTAGCGAAGGAATCACTCGGGTTCAGTTAACAACAAGGGATCGATCGATCGCTCGGGTTTAGTAATGCATAGCCTGCCGTGCAATCGCTTGGGTTCAGTTAGATCCCAACGCATCGCTTGGGTTTAGTTAGAGCCCAATGCCTCGCACACACGTGCGTACGTACGAGAGAAACGCGCATCGCTCGGCCCCCGACCACCCACCGTAACCGGGAACTCCCCGATATTTTCCTCGCCCTCGCTTCTACCACGGTTTTTTTCATCATGGACGGCCCAAAGAATGTCATGCAGCTGCGTCTCCGGCCCACACAGGACGAAATGATAGAGGCGAGGGTGTCCTGATCTTTCGATGAGATGATAATTATCGATTTTGATAGAGGCAAAGGTGTCCCGTCTTTCGATGAGATGTTGGTTTTCGCTTTGGAGGAAGTCGACTTTGACGATCCGACTACGAACGTGCGAGGACGTCGCGCCTTAGCAATCGCTAAACCAACTCCGAGAGGTTATTGACCACGCCGAGCACGATCAACTCGACCACGAGGGTCTGCATTTCCTGCGAGCAAACGAAGAACAAGCAAGAAACTGAGATTGCAATCTGGATATTGCGAATATAAGATGAAAGCTTTATTGATCAAGGTGGGGTTCTGTGGACGCCTTTGTCCGGTCGTTGAACACAAACGGCACGCGAAGTCGCAGCTATGGCGAACTTTTAATCTAAACAAAACCCAAAGTCTAAACGACGCCCTAAGGGCTGTATATATGGAGGAAGAGGAGGGAATTTCGTGGCCCTTGAGGGAGGGGTCCGAAACCATCCCTAACTCTTGTTTCCCCACACATACGGACTCTAAAAACAGCCTATACTTAAGTATTTCGAAATTACATGGGCCTGGCCCAATAATAAGGTGACGCAGCACCTAGAATAGCCTATGGACGAATATTATGAAGTGGCATCTTGTATATTTCGTCCAAGGCTTCATGCACCCATTATGGTGGCTTCAAAGTCCTGAAATCATCACTTGTAACTCCGTTCTTGTTCCCCTTGCGCATGGCATTATCTCCATGCTTGTTCTTGCTCCAATGTCCATCCTTCTCCAAGCTAGGGCCTTCATTTGTAAGCAAAACAAATGTATCCAATTTAGGCAGCATCATATTCTCATGAACATTAGAATCATTACCAAGAAAGCGGAAGTACACGATAATTTAATTGGCGTCTTGTGAGCTCTAGTAATTGGTCCAAGATATGTAGCAAGAGGGGCTGTGGGTGTAACAATGGTATTGATGTCCTCATCATCCTCCCTTCTTGAAATGAAGTCGTCCTCGACGGAAGCTCATATTCCTCACCCAAATAAGGCTTCAAATCTGCAATGTTAAAAGTGGGACTAACCCCAAAATCTGCAGGCAGCTCAAGTTTATATGCATTATCATTTATTTTCTCTAACACCTTAAATGGACCATCAGCACGTGGCATTAGCTTTGATTTGCGCAATTTAGGAAACCTATCCTTACGCAAATGTAACCAAACAAGATCTCCGGTGCAAAGACAACATGTTTTCTACCCTTATCTCCAAAGAAGTTTATATTTAGCATTCATACGCTCAATGTTTTCCTTAGTTAACTCATGCATTTTTAAAATCAATTCAGCACGTTCTTTAGCATCAAAATTAACCTTCTCCGAAGATGGAAGAGGCAACAAATCAATAGGTGCACGAGGTAGGAAGCCATACACAATTTCAAAAGGGCACATCTTAGTAGTAGAATGCAATGAACGATTATAAGCAAATTCAATATGAGGCAAGCATTCTTCCCACATTTTCTTATTATTCTTCAAAACAGCCCTAAGCATAGTAGACAATGTTCTATTGACTACTTCAGTTTGTCCATCAGTTTGGGGGTGACAAGTAGTACTAAAAAGCAGTTTAGTCCCCAACTTAGCCCATAAACATCTCCAAAAGTGGCTAAGAAATTTAGTATCACGATCTGAAACAATAGTATTTGGCACACCATGCAAGCGAATAATTTCACGAAAGAACAAATCGGCAACATTAACAAGATCATCGCTTTTATGACATGGTATAAAGTGTGCCATTTTCGAGAATCTATCCACGACAACAAATATGCTATCCCTCCCTTCTTTGTTCGAGGTAAACCTAAAACAAAGTCCATAGATATATCCTCCCAAGGAACACTAGGCACCGCAAAGGCATATATAAACCATGAGGATTGAGTCGTGACTTAGCTTTTTGACATGTAGTGCAGCGAGCAACAAAACGCTCAACATCCCGTCTCATCTTTGGCCAAAAGAAATGTGTAGCAAGTATATCCTCCGTCTTCTTCACGCCAAAGTGTCCCATTAATCCTCCTCCATGCGCCTCCTGCAACAACAAAAGACAAACAGAGCTAGCAGGAATGCATAGCTTGTTAGCACGGAACACAAAACCATCCTTAATAACGAACTTGTTCCATGTTCTTCCTTCTTTACAATTCTGCATTACATCTTTAAAATCAGCATCATGCACATATTGATCTTTGATGGTCTCCAAACCAAATATTTTGAAGTCAAGTTGTGAAAGCATAGTATAGCGACGAGACAAAGCATCAAGAATAACATTTTCTTTACCCTTCTTGTGTTTAATGACATAAGGGAAAGTCTCAATGAATTCAACCCATTTAGCATGTCTACGATTCAGTTTAGCTTGACTTTTAATATGTTTCAAAGATTCATGATCGTAATGTATAACAAATTCTTTGGGCCATAAATAATGTTGCCATGTCTCTAAAGTCCGAACAAGAGCATATAATTCTTTGTCATAAGTAGAATAGTTCAGACTAGGCCCACTCAATTTTTCGTAAAAGTATGCAACAGGTTTGCCATCTTGTAATAACACACCTCCTAATCCAATTCCACTAGCATCACATTCAAGCTCAAAAGTCTTATTAAAGTCAGGAAGTTGGAGTAAAGGAGCATGTGTCAACTTATCTTTCAATACCGTGAAGGCTTCTTCCCTGCGGTACCCCAAACAAAAGGCACATCCTTCTTTGTAAGCTCATTGAGAGGTGCAGCAATGGTGCTAAAGTCTCTCACAAAACGCCTATAGAAACCAGCGAGTCCAAGAAAACTCCTCACTTGTGTGACCGTTTTGGGCTGCGGCCAACTCTCAATAGCTTCAATCTTGGTTTTATCAACTTCAATTCCCTGTGGAGTAACAACATAGCCAAGAAAAGATACTCGGTCGGTGCAAAAGGTTTACTTCCCAAGGTTACCAAACAAACGTGCATCACGTAGAGCATTAAAAACAGCACGTAAATGTTCCAAATGTTCTTCCAAAGATTTGCTATAAATCAGTATATCATCAAAGTAAACTACCACAAATCGTCCAATGAAAGCACATAAAACTTCGTTCATTAATCTCATGAAAGTACTAGGTGCATTAGTTAACCCAAAAGGCATGACTAACCACTCATATAATCCAAACTTAGTTTTAAATGCTGTTTTCCATTCATCTCCCAATTTCATACGAATTTGATGGTATCCACTACGCAAATCAACTTTGGAGAATATTGTAGAGCCACTCAATTCATCAAGCATATCATCTAGCCTAGGAATAGGATGACGATAACGAATAGTAATATTATTAATGCCTCTACAATCAACACACATACGCCGACGTACCATCCTTTTTAGGCACTAGTATAATAGGAACAGCACAAGGACTAAGAGATTCACGTATATAACCTTTGTCGAGCAGCTCCTCGTACTTGACGATAATCTCCTTCGTCTCCTCCTGGATTGGTACGGTATGGTGCACGGTTGGTAGCGATGCACCGGAATTAAGTCAATTTGATGCTCAATCCCTCGAATAGGTGGTAATCCGGTGGCACGTCTTGTGGGAAGACGTCCAATGAACTCCTGCAAAATGTTAGTGACAGCAAGGGGCAAAGAGGAAGGCACATCCTCGAATGAAAATAATGCCTCTTTGCACACAAAAGGATAGCAAACAGATTTGCTAGAATCTAGCTCCTCAATATCAGATTTGGTGGCAAGTAAACATGCACTTTTCAGTTTAATTTCGAAGCAACATTAGATGGTTTATTATTAGGCTTCATTTGTTGCTCAAATTCTTTTGCCACAATCTGATTTTCACTCTTATTTTTCTCCTGTTTTGCTTTATTAGCTCTATTAATATCATCTTTCAAAATGGAATCAGGAGTCATAGGAAGCAAAGTAATATTTTTATCCTTGTGAACAAGAGTATACTGATTGTTTCTACCATGGTGTACAGAATTTTTATCAAATTGCCATGGTCTACCAAGTAATAAGGAACATGCTTGCATAGGTACCACATCACAATCAACATAATCAGCATATGTAGAGATACTAAAATACACACGAACAGTCCGTGTTACCTTAACCTTGCCGCTGTTGTTGAACCATTGGATGTAGTAAGGATGTGGATGTGGTCTAGTGGTGAGAGAAAGCTACTCCACCAAATCCAAGCTATCCAAGTTGTTGAAGCTCCTCCATCTATGATGACGCTTGAATAGAACGTTCCTTCACAACTCCCTTTGTATGGAACAAGTTATGTCTCTGATTTTGCTCAGCTTGTGTAACCTGCACACTCAAAACACGTTGAGCAACTAAACATTCATACTGTCGAGATCTTCAAAGCAGCCATGTATTGCGTGTCATGATCAGAATCATCTCCACCGTGTTCTTCATGTGTAATAAGAGCCAAAGTCTCTTCATCATAGTCACTAGCGGACTCATACCCACCATCCTCGTGAGCAATCATCACACGCTGAGATTGGCATTCTCTCGCAAAATGTCCTCTTCCCTTACAACGACGACAAATAATATCACTTGTGTGCCCTGTTGACGCCATGGAAGAAGAAGAGCTCGTAGGCCCAGCAGTGTGCTCTTGGCGAGATAGTGGTGGTTGTGCACCTTTCTTGTATCACGGTTGGAGGTGGCAGCCGGCGGAGGTGCCGTGTAGTAGAACGTGTGGAAGTAGATGATGCACGTGGTGTCCATGATGAAGGTCGACCTGCAGAAAAGTTAGTCGGCGCCAACGCCTGTCGATCCTGCACTTCACGTTCAGCTTTACAAGCAAGATGGAATAATCGAGTGATATTATTATAATCCTTGTAGTCTAGAATGGTCTGAATCTCTCTATTTAATCCACCCAGAAAACGTGCAAGCATAGCTTCATTCTCCTCAACAATACCACATCTAATCAAGCCAGTTTGTAATTCCCGATAATATTCTTCTACCGAATTTTTCCTTGTCTTAAGCGCTGCAATTTTTGAAGTAATTCACGTTGATAATATGGTGGAACCCAACGAGTACGCATAGCAGTTTTCAAAGCAGCCCAAGTAGCTGGAACAGGATATAATCTACAATGTTCGGACCACCAAACACATGCAAAGCTAGTGAAAGCACAAACAGCAGCAGGAACACGTCTCTCCTCGTGATATTGTAAACATGTAAATCGTTGTTCAGTTTCTAACTCCCAAGTAAGATATATATCGTGAACATATCTACCCTCAAATGGTGGAATATTCAATTTCAGTTTAGGGAGATGGTCATGATCTCGTACTGAAGGGGAGCCCGAACATTGCCATTATTTGCATGTGGACGACACGGTGGTTGTGGTCTTTGGTGGTTGCACGTAGTAATCTTGATGTTGATCAACCTCATCCTCGTAATCTCTCACATAATCATCCTCCCCACCGCAGCGGCAGCAGGAGCCACGAAGTATCAACAGCAGCACCAAGCAGCTTGGCCAGTGAAGAGGGACACGGAAGCTTCGGCGGAGGGCTGTTTCGCGATGTGGAGGTAGTCCTTGTTGTTGTAGTAGAGGTGCGTTAGGTGCACGGTGGTGGTGGTGGTAGACGCGAGCAATTCATTAAACTTGGTATCGAGCTTTGTTTCAACGCCTTCTCAATGCCATCTATCTTCTCCATGGCCTCTTCAAATCTATTTAGCACATCGTCCACCTGCCCACTCATCATTTGTTGAAACTTATCATGTAGCGCTTTGTTTGTCATGTTCTCCCGGTCGGTCTAAATGCCGGCTTGTGATCCTGCCATGGTTAGCGACAATAGAAACACACAAGAATATGATTCACAGACTACTAGGAAGTGGTGGTGGTTGTGTTGTGGACAGTCACAAATCCGTCAAGCAAATCTCAAATTCTTACCAGTTCTTACCCGAAGAAAGCGGTGACCGCAACCGATGTAGTCAAAACTCTCAAAGCTTGGATAGAGCGATTACGGGGAGAGTCAAACGCACGATGTAGATGTATGTGGAGCTGGGAAGGCTTATAATATGGTAGCAAAAGGGTCAAGAATAATCAATTCAGAGATGCAAAGTTGAATAAACGCTCAGCAGCATCTTGTCTTTGGTCCTAGGCTAGACCGTGCTAGAGACGCGAGCCTAGAACACTAACAAAATCACGGCTGCACGGAAACAACGGAAAAGCACACTGGAATTTGTTTTTCGCTCTTTTTTTTTTTTCTTTTGCGCTGCTCTTTTTTTTGTTTGTTTTTTTTTTTTGCGAAAAATCACTATAATGGCGAGTGTCTCAAAACTCTTCCCAGGTCAAACTGACAGGATGGGCACGAAATTTTTTTTCGACTAAATTTTTTTTTTTATTTGCCGGACCCAAAAAGCTGAAACGGGTCAAAAAACTTTCTATAATGGCGATCGCCTCAATACGCTTAGAAACACTTAAAAGCAGGATAGCCGTAAAAATTTTTCGACAAGTGCGTTTTCGGAAAATTTTGGGCCTAAACGAAGGGTGGTTTCCGGAACCTACTCCGGCAAGGAAACACGAATCGGAAACTAGATGGATCTCGAAAACAAACCTAATATGAGAAGAACTCGGATTGGTGGTGGATATATGGTGGTGGTATATGGCAGCGGTGGTGGTAGCGGTGGTAGTATATGGATATGGATCGGTGGTGGTATACGGACACGGATTGGTGGTGGTATATGGATATGGATTCGAGCGGTGATGGTAGGTGGCGAGGCGATGATGATGGTGCGGTGGCAGCGTGACAACTTATGACCGTAACTCGAAACTCTAAAAGACTAGACGCTAAGACCAAAGAACTAGACACGACGATGCAACATAAATTCAACAAAGCAAAACCCTAAAAAGATTATGCAAAGGCTCGATTGGTTCGGATATGATGAACTAACCCTAATTTTTTGTGGCTTTTTCGTGGACTATAGGTATGAAGAACAGACTCGATCTAAACTACGGAAACTGTAAAATCTCACCGAGCAACCTGAAAATCTGATACCACTTGATAGAGGCAAAGGTGTCCCGTCTTTCGATGAGATGTTGGTTTTCGCTTTGGAGGAAGTCGACTTTGACGATCCGACTACGAACGTCTTGAGGACGTCGCGCCTTAGCAATCGCTAAACCAACTCCGAGAGGTTATTGACCACGCCGAGCACGATCAACGACCACGAGGGTCTGCATTTCCTGCGAGCAAACGAAGAACAAGCAAGAAACTGAGATTGCAATCTGGATATTGCGAATATAAGATGAAAGCTTTATTGATCAAGGTGGGGGTTCTGTGGCGCCTTTGTGCAGTCGTTGAACACAAAGCGAAATGCACGCGAAGTTGCAGCTATGGCGAACTTTTAATCTAAACAAAACCCAAAGTCTAAACGACGCCCTAAGGGCTGTATATATGGAGGAAGAGGAGGGAATTTCGTGGCCCTTGAGGGAGGGGTCCAAACCAACCCTAACTCTTGTTTCCCCACACATATGGACTCTAAAAACAGCCTATACTTAAGTATTTCGAAATTACATGGGCCTGGCCCAATAATAAGGTGACGCAGCACCTAGAATAGCCTATGGACGAATATTATGAAGTGGCATCTTGTATATTTCGTCCAAGGCTTCATGCACCCATTATGGTGGCTTCAAAGTCCAAATCATCACTTGTAACTCCGTTCTTGTTCCCCTTGCGCATGGCATTATCTCCATGCTTGTTCTTGCTCCAATGTCCATCCTTCTCCAAGCTAGGGCCTTCATTTGTAAGCAAAACAAATGTATCCAATTTAGGCAGCATCATATTCTCATGAACATTAGAATCATTACCAAGAAACGAAAGTACCTGATAATTTAATTGGCGTGCGCGAGCTCTAGTAATTGGTCCAGTATATGTAGCAGTAGGGGCTGTGGGTGTAACAATGGTATTGATGTCCTCATCAGATTTGGTGGAGTCGACTTTGACGATCCGACTACAAACATGCACGACGTTGCGCCTTAGCAATCGCTAAACCAATCTCCTGAGGTTACTGACGATGCCGAAAGCACGATCACCGACCACGAAGGTCTATTCCTGCAAGCAATCGAAGAACGAGCAAAAATATGATAAAGCAATCTGAATATTGCGAATATATATGAAGTATTTATAATGGTGGGGATCCGTAAGCGGTCTTGGTCTGGTCGTTGGACACAAACGAAGTACACGAAGTTGCAATGGCTAACTTTAACTAAACAAATCCCAAGGAAAAAGCTACTAGATGGATCTACTTATATAGGATCAAGGGTGGCGGCCAAGGATGTGGTAGGACGTCCCAAGGCAGCCTAAAACTAACCCTAGGTCGTACAAGGCCAATGGGCCCAAGCGGAGGTGACGTAACACCTTTGGACTTGTAGTTTGACTCGGATTCTGCTGCAGCATCAGATTGTTTCGTCCATAACTCAACGCTCCGGACGAATTTGAAGGTAAATCCAATTAGGTTGGAAGGTGCACGAAATCTATTTTCCAACAAAAAAAGAATCACCCAATTTGGAGTCCGGATGAAAAAGTTATTGACGTTTTGAGTCAGGTATGTCTCAGGTAGTCCGAATCTGAGTCCGTAACGTGAGAGACTTGGACTCTATCTTCTCTTGGTCCAAAAGTGACGTGAGAGGACTTTTGAACAGCACCTAAACTTCTCCTTTTCCCTTATCTTCATATGTGTATTGTACAAATGTCCCATACACCTACAATTAGACAAAACACAAAAGTATGTGATGTATTTTTGTTCGATAACATAAATAGATTATTGAATAGTTTGCACTAGAAATCACACGACAAATATGCATGTATGCAATATTTTTGGTCTTATCCAAGGTAGTCATGTCCTCATCATCCTCCACTTCTTGAAAACAAAGCCGTCCTCGGCGGTTCTTAGTCTGAAATGTGGCTAACAAAAGAGACAAGGTGTACATGTTGTATATGTAGATGTCATCCATTTTTATTTCCCTTGATTTTTGCACATATGACACATAAATAGATGAGTAACTTGCATAGTTCATAAAATCTAAAGCCAAAACATTATCACAAGAAGTAGAAGACATGAAAATATTGCAACTCAGTTTGCACATATAAGTGAAGCTCTTATTCATTTCAAAAGATTGACAATGTTCATCATTAAACCATCCCAACATTGGTGAATAAACCTTACTTGCATCAAGTTTACATGCTACAACATGCTTAAATAAGTAAACATGCAATAAGTCATTCGACACAGAATCATCACCAAGATTAGAGGTCATATCAAAATGATTAAATATTGATTCGTTTGCATCAACAATTAATTCAATGGGTGCACTCAAAATTGTTGGTATTTCAGTTGTTTGATCACATGGCAAAGTCAAATTATCAATATAATCCTCTAAAATAGGTGGTGTGATCAAAGTAGTGGGTAGCTCAACACATGATGTATTCAAGTTAACTAGGCATGCATCATTCTCATGTAAAAGTGGAAAATCTGTACCTTTGTCATTACCTCTTATAGTCAACTCGGATGATGCGAGGCACTCTCGATGATGATGTGTCACATGGTGGAGATGATGTAGTCCTCGCAACAACGGATGTGGTTGTCATAGTACGCCTAGTAGTTGAATAAACATCTGTATCAACAGTTGGAATGTGCACCGTGCGCTTGTTCTCCTTGTGGGCAACACGTCGTTTTATTTCCTGTTCAGCTTTGCAAGCAAGACGAAACAAATGGTCCATAGGATAACACTCTTCATGAATTAGTATCTCCTGAATATTATGTTTAATCCTCCCCAAAATCTATCCATAAAATCTTCTTCACTTTCTCCTAAAAATGAGTGCAACAAGGTAGTTTGTAAATCATCATAATATTTTGTTACGGTGTCACTACCTTGTTTTAAATGTTCCAGTTTTTAATCATGCCACGAGTATAATAAACATCGCATTTAATATATCTCTCATGACATGTTTTAAATCATCCCAAGTATTAGGTACATAATCATGGTGTAACAGACAATATTCACTCCACCAAACTAGAGCATAACCAGTGAAAGAACCAACCGCAACCATAACTTTTTTACGTTCATCAAAATTATGGGAAGCAAATATATTATTTATGTCTAACTCCCATTCAATATAATATATAAAGGAGGTCTAAAACGGCCATTAAATGGTGGTATAGAAACATGAACCTGATCATGTGCATTTGGATGTTTGTGCACCTCTCGTGACGGTTGTGGTATTTGCATAGGTGGTGGCATGTCTCCGCGATCGACAAAGCCCATGAATTGACTCTGGATCCTGTCATGATTAGTAGAACAAGAAACAAAATCCAAAAATAATGTTTCTATAACTACTAGGATGTGGTGGTAAAACGCTCACAAAGAAAGCAAATATCAATGTCTTACAAGTTCTTACCATGCAAAGAAGCGGTGACAGCAACCAGCGGTGTCAAGTAACTCAAGATTGTGTAAAGAGATTGCCAGGGGAGCGACGTATACACGGTGTAGAAATATGTGGAGCTGGGTTGGCTATATATGGTAGCAAAAGATTAGCAATAATCAATTCAAAGATGCAATGTTGAATAAACGCTCAACGACGGTAATCGCGGTTGGTCCTAGGCTAGACCGGACTAGAGACGCGAGCCTAGAACACTAATGAGGTCACGGCGTAGCACAACTAGCATCAATGAAGGATAATGAGTAGCTCTAGACAGCAAGATATAAGTGAAGAGCACAACGGCAGTAAAGATAATGATGAAAAACAAGCGCCAAGCGGGATATACAACAACTCTCTCTCGGTTTTCCTCTTGAAAAGTTTGAGCCAATTTTCTGATAACTTTTTCAAAGAATGCTACTAACTCAAGCTTTCCAATGCAAAAAGTATCACTCAATTCCGAGTTGATATGAGGAGTCAAAAAATTCTAAAACTGATTTGAAAAACTGGAATAAGCTGTGTTCACGAACTTCGGAGGGCAAAAAGACCTATTTAGGAGACGATTTTGAGGTGCCAAATATTGAACTAGCTTCTGCAACTATTTAGATGCGGCTCGTCTCTAGCTTTAATTTGAGTACTCGCGGAACCAAAACGGACTTCGTATGAGGAAGTTATGCCTGTTTTACTGAACAGTGCACAAACAGATTCCAATCCGAATTCAGCTACGAGATTGAGTCTAGATAGATCCAAACTTTGTTTTTTTCTTCTCTCTTTTTTCTCACACTTTTTTCCTTTTTCTTTCTCTTTTTTCTGACTTTTTTATTTTTTTCTCTTTTTTTTTCTCTCTTTTTCTCTTTTTCCAAAACAAACTAGATAAGATGCAGATTGGATCAAGCGAAGATGTGAATGACCTCAACTATGATTATGACAATGAATAGTGCATAGCACGTGGTGGAAATTGATGGATGGTATGGTGGACAGTGGAAGGGATAATGATGCAGCGGCGGCGTGACTAATGTGAACAGAACTCGAAACTCTAAAGGAACTAGACACTAAGACCAGCAACTCGACACGACGATGCAACCGATAATTCAATAATGCAAACAATGAAAAGAAAATTGCAAAGGCTTGGACTGGCTAGGACAAATGATGAATAGATCTAACTTTTCCGTGGCCTTTTCTTGGACAATTGGTAAGAAAATAAATCGAATCTAGGGACAATTGGAAATTCTCACCGAGCAACCTGAAAACTGATACCACTTGATAGAGGCGAGGGTGTCCTGATCTTTCGATGAGAAACTATCGATTTGGTGGAGTCGACTTTGACGATCCGACTACAAACGTGCACGACGTTGCGCCTTAGCAATCGCTAAACCAATCTCCTGAGGTTACTGACGATGCCGAAAGCACGATCACCGACCACGAAGGTCTATTCCTGCAAGCAATCGAAGAACGAGCAAAAATATGATAAAGCAATCTGAATATTGCGAATATATATGAAGTATTTATAATGGTGGGGATCCGTAAGCGGTCTTGGTCTGGTCGTTGGACACAAACGAAGTACACGAAGTTGCAATGGCTAACTTTTAACTAAACAAATCCCAAGGAAAAAGCTACTAGATGGATCTACTTATATAGGATCAAGGGGTGGCGGCCAAGGATGTGGTAGGACGTCCCAAGGCAGCCTAAAACTAACCCTAGGTCGTACAAGGCCAATGGGCCCAAGCGGAGGTGACGTAACACCTTTGGACTTGTAGTTTGACTCGGATTCTGCTGCAGCATCAGATTGTTTCGTCCATAACTCAACGCTCGGACGAATTTGAAGGTGAATCCAATTAGGTTGGAAGGTGCACGAAATCTATTTTCCAACAAAAAAGAATCACCCAATTTGGAGTCCGGATGAAAAAGTTATTGACGTTTTGAGTCGTATGTCTGCAGGTAGTCTGAATCTGAGTCCGTAACGTGAGAGACTTGGACTCTATCTTCTCTTGGTCCAAAAGTGACGTGAGAGGACTTTTTGAACAGCACCTAAACTTCTCCTTTTCCCTTATCTTCATATGTGTATTGTACAAATGTCCCATACACCTACAATTAGACAAAACACAAAAGTATGTGATGTATTTTTGTTCTGGATAACATAAATAGATTATTGAATAGTTTGCACTAGAAATCACCTGACAAATATGCATGTATGCAATATTTTTGGTCTTATCCAAGGTAGTCATGTCCTCATCACGAAAAGCCCATTTTCTGTCATGATTTTTTGTCATAGAAGTAGGACCACACACATCTATGATGATACCGGGTTTTGTCACAATTATCGTCATAGAAGTGTCATAAGTATGATAGAAAAAAATTCGTTCGGCCCAAAATGTCACGGATGTGTCTTTTTTTGTAGTGAATATAGGGAACCAAACATAGAAAAGATACCAGTTGTTCGTAGAAGAATTATCTTAATGTCCTCACTCATTTACCCCGGACAAGAATGCATGCCAAGATTAGTAAGTAGTACATGGTACATAGGATATATAAGGAACTACCAAGAAATAGACGTCAATGCATTGTTTAGTGAGCAAGTAGGGAAAAATGAAGAAAATAGTTCACAGCTGAAAATTTAGTTGTTCTTATGTCATACTAAAGAGCACATCCCATACGGTATCACTTAGTACTTAGTAGTTATTGGGTATGACCCGCCAAGGTGGGGACGAGCCATATCACTGGTGATTCATCATTAACAAAAGCCCGTGAAGATGTTGAAGATGGCGGTCCATGAAGCAGGCTTACTGAAGGGCCGGAGTCCAATGGTGGCGTACGGCCCGTAGGTGTAAACCGCCATATATGTCTGACTTTTATTGTAAGGCATGAGTAGTGAGTCACCGAGCCGGACATGTTCTGTAAGCCTGCCGGGACTCCATGAGCCGCTGGGCGTCAACCTGTGTATATAAAGGGACAACCCAGCGGCGGTTTAGGGACAAGAAACAACACATCGAGAACTAGCTCAAGCGTATTCGCTCCCTGGTAATCGAAACCCAGGCAATACCACCTCAAACTGGATTAGGCCTTTACCTTCATAGCAAGGGGCTGAACCAGTATAAACTCGTATGTCCTTTGTCCCGTTTAACCCCTTTAAGTTAACCTAGCTGTAATGGCTCCACGACTAAGTCCTTCTGCTAGGACATCTGCCGTGACAATTCCACGACAGTTGGCGCCCACCGTGGGGAGAGCGCACAGTGGTTTCGAGTTCTTGAAGGGCAGCTTCAAAGGGATCAAAGGATACACTATGGGCCGGATGACCAAGAGTCGTCAGGCAAGCTCTACATCGACGACGCGGGCTGGGGCCCTGAGGCCGGCTCAATCGAGTACGGGTACCGTGTCCCCTTCGGCGGAATTCATGTCTTCATTGGCAAGATCGGCGAGCCGGGCCTTGAGCCGGACAATTGCACCGACATCGTCGAGACGGCTCAGCGTACACGACCCGCCCGAGTTCAACCCGCTGCGAAGCGTGCCTTTGTCGGTTTCATCCATGAGGCGGAGATTGAAGATGGATCTGTGTCTGGCGGTGAGGCAGCCATCTACTCTGATGGTGAGTCGTCCACGGGCAAGACTGCTTCCTTGTATCAACTTCAAGACGACCGGCTTGGGGGCTATTCCGATGGTGACAGCATTCCGGACCCCTATAAGCCGCCTAACATGGTTGCGATCTTCATGGCCGGTACACAACCGGTGCTTGGTTCAACAACCGCCACGGCTATGACCTCCAGTTCAATGGCTACGACGACGGCTGGTGCTAGCTCTGCGCGCCTGCCGGCTCAAGTTCTCAGCGAATTGCTAGAGTCTCTGGCAACTCTGATGGGGGCGGAGGTAACCCCAGACAACCAGGAACAACACAAGGTGGATGTGGCTAAGCTCCGAGATGAGATAGCTCAAGCCAAGGAAGAGCCGGGGGCTGAAAACGCAAGGATGGCTGCAGAGCGGGCTGTTTTGGAGGCTCAGGCACATCGGATCCAAGCTGATTCCTTCCGGCTCACGTTGGATCAGAATGCTTCAAAAGAAGTCATGAGGAGGAGACATCGGAGTCGTCTGCCTCCGGTTTACGAGGCGAGGAACCTCTTCAACACGCCTGGTGCATGGACCAATGACCTGCCAGTGGTAAACCAGATGGTTGAAGCGCCCGGGGGTGGAGCGCCGGTTCAGCCAGAGTGATGGGCTCTCCTCGTATGAACAATACCCCGCCTCAACATGTTTTGACGCCGCCAGATCATTATTCCAACCCCTTGGACAATATGATTGCTGCGGCAACACGATTGGCGGCTCTGCCAATTGAGGGCGAGTCTCCAACGGCGGTTGAAACACGGAGGGCCAGAGAACTTCTTCAGACGGCGCTGGAGCAGCAGGCGGCTTATTCCTATAGTCGTGAGCGGATTCACTCAACCCCTCATCAAAGCTAGAGATACAGTCGGCACATTGACTCACCAGCGGTTTCAAGTACTAAACAACATGGTAACCAGCCTCGTGGACATGACCCGGCGCATGGTGGGGCCAATGCTCAGACTTTGGTGGATCATGGCAGAGCGCGTAGGGAGGCCGAGCTGGCGGCTCAGCTAGCGGCTCATCAACATGCCCCGGCTTATCTGATGAATTCGGTGGAGGCAGGCATGACCTCTAGAAGCTTGGGTGTGTCGTGTTTAGCGCCGGCTCTGCATAATGAGCGTCTGCCCAAGGATTTCAAGGGTCCTCGTAAGGTGCCTAATTACATAGCAGATCAGCCCCCTGGAGCTTGGGTGGAGAGTTATGAGATGGCCATGGAGATGCTAGATGTTGGTGAAGCTGCATGCGCTAAGTATTTCACCATGATGTTGGAAGGGCCGGCTCATACTTGGTTGAAGGGGCTGCCCGCCAACTCCATTGGGTCATGGTCATAGCTGAAAGCCCATTTACTCAAAATTTCAAAGATACATGCAAGCAACCTATGTCAATCGTGGATTTAGTCTCTTGTGTTCAAGGTGAGGGCGAGTCAACAACCAGCTGGGTGCGTCGGGTCTCAACTATAATACACTCATCAGATAGTATCAACGTCGGCTCAGCAGTTTTAATGTTGGAGAAAAATTGTCGTTTCCTCCCTCTCAAACAGAAACTTGGGTGGCTTAAGCGCCATTGCAGTGATATGGGGGAGCTCATGACGGCCCTTGTCAAGTATGCCGACTCTGATGGTACCAAGGACGCCGAGTCTGATGATGAAAGGACGGGCAAGGGAAAGAAGAGTAGCGGCATGAAAGGGCAGCAACACAACCCGGCCAGTCAGGGTGGCAACAGTAAACGCAGAGCTGAAGGGAATCTAGACTTCATGGCCAACACTGGTATGCAGAATAATAACCAGCGTCGCAAAGGGAGGTCGGCTCAGTCTGGAGGCTCAAACTCGACCTTGAGGCAATGATGAATCAGCCGTGTCCGAAGCACGAAACACGTGAGCGACCATCGGCCCATTTGTGGAAAGATTGTTATATCATGAGAGAGTTCAGGGATTCTCATCTTTTTCAGCATAACCATGGCGTAATGGCGGTTCAGGGTCCGGTCCTCATGGTCCGAGTCATGGAGGGGGCGGTTCAAGTTCTGGTTTTCAAGGACAAGGTAATCACGGTGGTTATAACCAACATAATAATAAGGGGAATCAGCAGCAGCAGTCTGGTTATCAGAGTAACCCGAAGCAATTAAATAGTGGGAAGTACCACGTCTTCACCACAAGTTTATGTAAGCGGGATCAGAAGCTTCATAAAAGGGCAGTGACCGCCGTTGAGCCGGTGGTGCCTCGTTATTTGCGATGGTCTGAACACCCCATTCTCTAGAACCATGAGGATCACCCGCCCCGGGTTGATAATCCGGGTCACTTGGCGCTGGTGGTAGCGCCTCAGGTTGGAGGATACAAATTCACCAAGGTGCTCATGGATGAAGGCAGCAGCATCAACATCCTTTACTATGAAACTTTCCATCGCATGGGATTGACCAACAGCAACCTTAAGCCGTCGAACACTGTTTTTCATGGTGTGGTGCCTGGTACATCGGCATATCCAGTGGGTAAAATATCTTTGGAGGTTGCTTTTGGAGATGAATATGATTCCAGGTATGAGACATTGACCTTTGAAGCGATCAAAATCAAGAGCCCTTATCATGCTCTGTTTGGGCGGCCGGCTTATGCTAAGTTAATGGCGAGGCCTTTTTATGTTTATTTGCAGCTGAAGATGCCGGGTCACAAGGGCACTATAACAATGCATGGGAGTCGCAAGATAGCCTTGGTGTGTGAAGAAGGTGATGCTGCTTACGTTGAGTCTGTTTGTGCAACAGAGGAGTTGAAATTTTACAAGGATAATGTTGACCCGGCGGATATGACATCTTTAAAAAAGCCAACCACAAAGCATGATCCCTTGTTGAAGTTTAAGTCGGCAGACGACACTAAGCTAGTTGACTTCGTTCCTGGCAACTCGTCCAAGCAGTTCAGTATCAGTGCTAATTTGGATCTGAAATAGGAAAGCGCGCTCATCGGGTTCATCCGTGAGAACCGGGACATCTTTGCATCGAAGCCTTCGGACATGCCAGGTGTACCGAGGGAACTCGCTGAGCGCACTCTCAATATTGATCCGAAGTTTAAACCGGTCGAACAATTCGTTCGCCGTTTCAAGGAAGAGAGGCGCAAGGCTATTGGTGAGGAGGTAGCCCGGCTCTTGGCGGCTGTGTTCATTGTTGAAGTTTTTCATCCTGGGTGGTTGACTAACCCGGTGCTGGTACTTAAGAAAAATGGCACCTGGTGCATGTGTGTGGATTATACAGACTTAAACAAGGCTTGTCCGGCTGATCCCTTTGCTCTCCCCCGCATTGATCAGATTATTGATGCTACGGCGAATTGTGAGCATTTAAGTTTTTTGGATGCGTATTCTGGTTATCATCAGATCAAGATCGCAGTTAAGGACCAGGAGAAAACAACCTTCATCACTCCTTTTGGAGCCTTCTATTATGTGGCTATGCCTTTTGGGCTCAAGAGTGCCCAGGCGACTTACCAGCGGTGCCTGTAGAATTGTCTTCATGATCAGATTGGGCGCAATGTTCATGCCTAGGTGGATGATATTGTGGTGAAATCCAGGAAGAATGAAACTTTTATAGATGATTTAAAGGAGACCTTTGACAATCTACGGATTTATAAGATGATGCTTAACCCGGCCAAGTGCGTTTTTGGTGTGCCAGCAGGCAAGCTCTTGGGATTTCTGGTTTCAGAACGGGGTATTGAAGCTAACCCAGAGAAGATAAAGGCTATCACCTCTCTGGCTAAGCCGGTGTGTATCAATGATGTTTGGCGTTTGGCGGGTCGTATTGCGGGCTTAAGCCGGTTCATAAGCCGGTTGGGTGAAAAGGCTATCCCTCTGTACCAGATGATGAAGATAGATCACTTTGAGTGGAGTGTGTTGCTGATCAGGCATTTGAGGCCTTGAAGAAACAATTGGCTGAGCTGCTGGTTCTTGCTGCTCCCATTGATAAGGAGCCTTTGTTGTCATATTTGGCTGCCAATAGCCGAGCTGTTAGTGTAGCCATTGTGGTGGAAAGGAAGGAATCAGGCAAGGAGCATCTGGTTCAACGGCCGGTTTATTACATCAGTGAGGTACTTATTGAGTCCAAACAGAGGTATCCGCATTGGCAGAAGCTTATGTATGGGGTGTTCATGGCTAGTCAAAAGCTCAAGAAATATTTTCTGGGTCATCCCATCACAGTGGTTTGTTCTGCTCCTTTAGGGGATATTATTCAGAACAGAGAAGCCACAGGCCGGGTAGCCAAGTGGGCCATTGAGCTTGGACCTCATGGTTTGAAATATATGCCTCGAACAACCATTAAGTCTCAAGCGCTTGTGGATTTCATAAATGATTGGACAGAGCTGTAGATGCATGAGGAGAAGCCGGATAACACATATTGTACTATTCACTTTGATGGATCTAGGCAGTTGGAGGGCCCGGGGGCTGGAGTTGTCTTGACTTCCCCAGGAGTAGATAAATTTTCTTATGTTCTCCGGTTGATGTTCCCTTGTACTAACAATGCAGCTGAGTATGAGGCCTTGCTCCATGGTCTTCGGATGGCTAAGGAGATGAATTTAAGCTGGGTGAGGTGTTTTGGCGACTCAGATTTAGTGGCTCAGCAAGTTTCTGGTACTTGGGATTCCAAGGATCCACTCATGGCAGCTTATCGTCGAGAGGTTGATGCTATCACGGGTCATTTCAAAGGTTATCAAGTTGAACATGTTGATCGCAGGAAAAATGAGGCGGCAGATGCTTTAAGCCGGTTACGATCCCAGCGTAAGTCGGTGCCACCTAACACATTCCTGGATATCCTGCATACCCCTCCGGTCAAATTGCCCACAGAGGAGGATCTTGCTATTCCAGACCCAGAAGCACAACTGGTCGCGGCTCTTCATGCTATTCCTGATTGGACAGTTCCTTATTTGGCTTATATGACCCGGGGCGAGTTACCTAAGGATGAAACTTTGGCCAGACAGATAACCTGGCGGTTTAAGTCAATGTCTATTGTCAATGGAGAGTTGCATCATCGCAGTGTCACAGGAGGTTTTGAACGTTGTGTTTCTCCTAAAGAAGGCTGTGAAATTTTATGGGAGATCCATGAAGGAGATTGTGGTCATCATGCCGGCTCTAAGTCTTTCGTAGCCAAGGCGTTTCGTCACAGATTTTATTGGCTGACGTCTCATGCTGATGCAGAAGATCTGGTCAATAAATGTGACGGTTGTCAGAAGTTTGCACGATGATCTCATGTGCCGACTCAAGAATTAAGGATGATTCCAATTGCTTGGCCATTTGCAGTCTGGGGGCTTGATATGGTTGGGCCTTTTAAAAGGTCCAAGGATAAAAAGACCCACCTTCTGGTGGTGGTTGACAAGTTCATAAAGTGGGTTGAAGCAGAGCCGGTTAGTAAGTGTGATGCGGCGACGGCAGTTCAATTCATCAAAAAGGTGATTTCCCGTTTTGGCTTTCCCCATAGCATTATAACTAATAATGGCACTAATTTATCCAAAGGTGCTATGAAAGAGTTTTGTCAACGAGAGCATATTCAGCTTGATGTATCCTAAGTGGCTCACCCTCAGTCTAATGGTCAAGCTGAGCGAGCTAATCATGAGATTTTGCGAGGCATCAAGCCCCGGCTTATGGTCCCTTTGCAAAGGATGCCGGGTTGTTGGGTGAAGGAGTTACCCTCAGCGTTATGGAGTATCAATACTACCCCAACAGATCTACGGGTTACACACCTTTCTTCATGGTTTACGGAGCAGAGGCGGTTCTCCCTAGTGACATCTGTCACGATTCGCCCCGTGTGGCGGCTTATGTTGAAGCTGATAATGAAAAAGCACGTCAAGATGCTCTTGACCTATTGGATGAGGAGCGTGACCTTGCGGCGGCTCGTTCGGTGATTTACCAGCAGGATCTGCGTTGTTATCACAACCGCCGGTTAAAACCAGAACCTTTCAAGAAGGCGACTTGGTGCTCCGGCTTATCCAAATCAGACTGATATGCACAAACTATCCCCGCCTTGGGAAGGGCCTTTTGTGGTCAGCAAGAATCTGAATAATGGATCATACTATCTTATCGATGTTCGAGACCACAAGGACTCACGCATGTTAGAGGAGGAGACCTGTCGGCCATGGAATATTGCTCATCTTCGACCTTACTATACTTGAGCCACAGGCTCTTGTGATGTACATATTTTGACAATGTATATATTATAATGAGTATAATAAAGCCGACATCCCTGATAAATTCAGGGCCTCTGTCGTTTCATTTCTTAGAAATTGAGTCTTTATTGTCATCTCACATGGTCACTTAAGAGGCTTAAATGCCCGAGTCACAGGGACCAAAGAGAGTTGGATGCACAGCATAGCTCAAACATAGGTGCCCGCTGAGTACAGCTCAGAAATATATCAGTTGGGGGCTTCTTGTTCAAAGAACATAGTTATATTCACCCTTTTGATTGGCTTGCATCCCAGGTGTATTCACCAAAAATCTAGGTTATCCTGCCTGTATGCAAGATGCTTCTCCATCAGGTAATCCTGAATGACCCACTGTACTCTTAACAGTCAATCTTTTAATAAGGGGATATTTATTTCTGTGCCCCTGGTTCCTTAGCTCTACTCATTTATCCCACTCAGTTAACTTTTGCTCACTTTTCCCCACTCCCTTGCCCGAAACCCTCATAACTGGTTATAACGGACGTTGTCGTCGGGTCAATGCCTTTGACCGTTAGCAGACGAGGCAGTCGTGGGGTAGCATGTGTCCATGGACGTGCCCGAAACGTCCCATCATGTAAAGAGGGCAACCACCTCCATCGCCCCTACCATTTCCCCCCAAATCCACTCGATGCCGCATCATCTTCCTCTGCACGCCGTCGTCGTCTCGCTCTCCTCCACTGCCTCCACCGCACCGTCTCGCTCTCCCCCACTGCATCCTCTTCCTCACCTTCATCTCCCCCACCGCAGCGTCTGGAGATGTGGTGGAGCTGCAGGGTCAGGGCGTGGTGACCGCGGATGTCGGCGGCGTCCACGGCGGTGCGGGGAAACTCGCAACCGCTGCGGATGTGGCGGGCTCCGCCTCATCGCTGCAGAAGGTTAAGGCGTCGAGCGGTGCAGTCCATCCCGATGCCCCCGTTGCACCGCCTGCCATGGAGGAGCAGGTATTTGCACTGGGCACCCATTTGCACTTGATTAGCTTGTAGAGTTAGTTCGATTGTGATTCATACAGTAGTTCAGATGGTTAGAGTAGTTGGTTTGACGGATGGGCCGGGGTTTTTTGTATGGGTTGGGGGGTGGGGGTTTTTGTACTAGGGTTTGTTGGATAAATTAGCTGCCAAAATGCTAGCTAGATGTTGTGAACTATGATTTTAGGTGCTGCAATGATTGGGGTTTTCAGATTTGTTTTTAGATTTGGATAAATTCATTGCAAAAATGCTACATGTTGTGAACAAATTGGGGTTTTTAATGCTATGATGCTTATTAGATTTGTTTTTAGTGCTCACAGGATTGGGGTTTTTAATGCTACTCAAGTTATTTGCTTCAAGTTATATTAGCTCTGTTGTTCACAATATATCCACAACATGTAGTTATATTAGCTCTGTTGTTCAATGTGTGTGCATGACAATGGAAAATGCAAATAGGATCATAGTATATTAGCCCTATGATCAAGTGTGCATATCTAAATTTCAATATGTAGTTATATTAGCTCTTTTGTTCAATGTGTGTGCATGACAATGGAAAATGCAAATAGGATCACAATATATTAGCCCTATGATCAATGTGTCCTCTGTGCATATCTAAATTTTCAATTGGCTTATGTATTTACTAGTGATGGATGTAATTGTATATTCAGGAGGATGATGGTAGGGGGAAGAGGAGGAAGATATACTATACTTTCGGCATTGCGATCCAAATGATATGGTGACGACGAAGAGTATGAGGTAAGCCTACTTGAAATTTAGATTGTTCATTTAGTTCTTTTGACATGGTGTATTGCCATGAATCTATAATGTACTAATGTAATTCATTCGTGTGTGCAGTATGTCTCTGGGGAAGATGTGGATGTGGACATGGCAACTTCGCCTCCTTCAAAGAGAAGGAAGAGGAGAAGATCAGGATCAAGGGCGTGGATTACTACTACAAGAGCAATACCAAAACTTGGCGCTGCCCCTACTGCACCACCAAGCCAAAGCGAAAGTCCGGCCGCTTTGTTCACCTTCTAGCTCATGCAAAAGATGTGGCCATCCACGGCGAGGACTACAAGATCATGAGGCAGCATTCTGCCCTAGCCAAAGTCCTGTCTCCCCCCCCTTCCCTGATGTTATGATGTTATGATGTGTTTTAAGTACTTTAGGTTGTTTGCTGAACTATGTGGGTGAACTATGTTTGTGAACAGGATGTGGGTTACCTTTTGGTGGTTGGATGAATTTTATATGCATGTGGCTATCTATGTTGTGTATTTTTGTGCTTTTAAATTTATCTGCTACGATTTGTTTCAGTGTTTTGAAAGTTCAGGTGTTGCAATGATCACATATATGCTGCAAATATGCTGCAATCCATCATTTTATCAAGGGTTCCCTTTTATCAAATATTCCAATAATAGAGCAAAAAACAACATTTTAATGAAGATGTATTATCAACTATCTATGTTTGTGTAGGAGATCATGTGTTCAAAATTTGAGGTGATTTAGAGGAGGTCAAAGAAATTTGAACTCTATGAAATCTTGTAGGTGATAGCTCATATCTGTGAAGGTTTTCTCATGAAAATGACCATAGGACAAGTTTATGATTTTCGGTTGGTAACATGTCACATAAGACAACATTAATATAAAACTATAGGCCAAGTTTATTATTTTTGAATTAATCTTCATATTTTCACATTTTCTTTTGAAAACATATGCTTTAATATAAAAACTATTAAAAACACGTTTTGAAATATGAAAATGGAAAACTAACTTCAGATCCTTCTTATTCACTTTAAAATAAAGCTTTAGTGATTTTTTTTATTTTTTTTATTTTTCAAAAACAGAAGGTAACACCACCTCCTCTCCTTGAACTCTATGAAATCATGTACATGATAGCTCATATGTGTGAAGGTTTTCTCATGAAAATGACCATAGAGCAAGTTTATGATTTTTGGTTGGTAACATGCCACATAAGACAACATTGTGAGCAGGTTTTTAAAAAAAATTAATGGTGCTCATTTGACCTCGATCGTGCTAGCTAGGGTTTTTTTTCATGAAAATGACCATAGACCAAGTTTAGTATTTTTCCTCGTTAGTTTGTCTAATAAAACGACGAACGGCGAAGGTTTCATATTTTTCCGATTTTTTTTAATTAGTTATGCTCAGTCAAAGCCTTCGAAACCCCGTTAACCAGCTCAAAACCCCTCTAAACCCTGCAGGGTTTCGCCTAACCCTAGCTCCCAACGTCACCCCTCCGATCATATCCTCGTGCCAAGCAACAACCCTCAGATTTGGCCTTCTAGAAGGAACTAGGTGGGCTGGCTGTGTGCAGGCTCCGCGCTGTTGGATCACAAGGACGGCTCCGCATCGTTGGATCATGGGGCGATCCGCGAGAGGCGATCCTATTGGTTGTGCTCGGCTGCTCGCCCACCATTGACTCCGCGAAAAAAAACATTCTTATTGGGCCCAAAAGGAAACCAAGCTTTGGTTGGGCCGTCGAATTGCGTCGTTTTTTTTGCATCGTTTGCTCTATTTTTTTTGAACGTGCTGGCTCTGTATTTTTGCATCGTTTTTTGCATCGTTTTCTCTGTTTTTGCATCATTCTTTTTGTTCTATACAAATGTAGAATGACCAAATTTATAAGGGCTAAATTTACTTTTATCATGTAAAATGGCCACAAACTATCAAAAAATGGGTCATTTTGCATTTTTATAATGGCCACAAGCCCTCTATCTCTTTTTATCATGCAAAATGACCAAATTTTTAAGGGCCAAATTATTTTTATCATTCAAAATGGCCACAAGCTCTTCAAAAATTGTCTCTTTTTGTTCATATAATATAGGGTTTGACCATGGATTCCCATGCGTGCAATTAGCTTGTTTTTCTTCTTCTTTTCAAACCACCTTTTCCCACACGTGTACACTCCCGATGCTGCGGTGGGTTTGAAAACAGGCTACTAACTTCACATGTGACCCCGTTATTGACACGACCAAATAACACGTAGCACTAGGGCTATTTAAGCCACACTCTGCCTCTGCCATCCCTCATCCATCTGCCCTTCTTGCTCTTCGACCCCTTCTCCGTCTTCTGCACATCCCTCAGCCATGCATTACACCAGACCAACGTACCGCTTCCCACCCACCGTGCCGGAGAGGCTCTACCCTACCGGCATGTACTTTGATCGCACTACGTGTGTGGGCGATATCAAGGCTGAGGACCGCAAGGAACTTCACTGAGTTCTTCCTCGCATCCGGCTACCACCACCTCCCGAGGGGATCTCCAACGATGTTCTGCGTCGAGGAGGTCATCCAAAACCGGGTGGTGGTTGCTCTCCTTTCCCACTTCACCAACACATTCGACGCCTTCTACACCTTTCGTAGGGTGTTTTGGTGTGGCTCCGAGTTTATCGCTTTCACCACCCACAATAGGTTCACGGAGTACAACAACATCTTCCCCATCGCGACGCGCATGCACACTCTTCCGTACCCCATCGACAACGCCCCGGAGGAGCAGTGAAAAGGGCGCTCGGAGGAGGAACGAGGTGGAGAAGGCGGTGGCTAGGGTTCTAAACCCTCTATCTTTTTTTAGTCTATGTTATGTTAAGTTGTAATTGAACTATGCTGGAGTTGCTTTGGGCTTGTTGGCCCTTTTCTTAAATTCTATTATTAAGTTTTCTATTAAGTTGTTCCTAGTTTGAGCTATGTGATCGTACCATGGGCTTGTTGGCCCTATCTACATATTGGGACTACATAGTTGTTGATTATTTTCTTAGAGAGCTCGGCTTGTTAGTAGAGTTCCCTTGTTATTAACCACCTAGTGCATGCAAGCAAGCTTTGTTAGTAGGGATGAATGAGTACAACGAAGCAAGGGAGTGGCTCCTTTTTTACACAAGCCACAAATATGTAGCCACCTAGCTAGAAGAGAGGAACCAGCGGCAGTGACCGTCGCTGCATCCATGGCAGCTGGCGTGCAAAAAGTTGCTCAGTCAGTGCATCATGGTGGACGCATCGGCGCATGCAGGCTCGGTCGGCGCATCGTGGGATCGTGGCATCGGTGCATGCAGGCTCGATCGACGCATGTAGGCAGGGTTTGCTGGGTGCATGCATAGCATGCTTTTGTCCTGGCGGCGCGCGCAGATGTTTAATGCAAGGGACGGCCCAACGAAACCACGAACCAACGGTCGAACAACGACACCACCCAACGCGGCCCCACTTGTCAGGTCGAACGGACAACACAGTCCAGCATGGCCCCACTAGTCAGAGTTAATGGTCAAGCCTTTGACCTGACGGCAACGTCCGTTGTGCCCAGTCATGACGGTTTCTGGCAAGGGAGTGAGGAGCGCGGGGATGAAAGAGTAGAGCTAAGATGTAAAAATCCCTTTAATAAGACCCTAAACTGGTTAAGGTTAAAACGACAGTTTGTCATGTGAGGGCCGGCTTACGAAATGCAAGGATAAACCTAGGCTATTAAGCCGCCTTCCTTGAAACTTGGTAATATAGCCTGTTTTGCACGATGCTACTCCAACCCCGCATACTCTCGATAAGTCAATCTTTTAAAAGACCCTGAACTTATCCGGGTTAAAATGTCGATTGGGTCATGTGAGAGCCGGCTCATAGAAAGCGCGGATACTCCAGTGGCTATCATGCTAGTTTCATTGAAGTAAATATTTTGGCTTGGAGGCCTATGAAAGCCTCGTGTTTTTTGGATTTTTTATTTTCGGCTTGGATTTATATCGCCTCTTCTTTTTCTTACCATATAATTTTCACAAGTCGGGCCAAGCAGCCTTGACTATGTTTCATATTTGGGATATTATACCCTGCCCTGGTTATGGACTTTTATGGTCACAAGTGGACTTATGATGGGCATCATGACCTGCCCTGCGGTAAACCGCCAGGGCACTTGTGATTTGTTTGTGTGCAGGAAAAAAGGATACACAACTGATTTACATAATGATGTCATCAACACAAATTGCATATCTTCAACTGGTGGATCAGCAGTATCATACAAAATAAACCATGCACGATGGCATGACAATTCAAAAGTTTAAACTAGCCTATTACAAGGCACCTGATGGCCCAATGAGAATAAGTGTTTTGGGAGCTGTTAACACAACAAAGTATTTCTGCTTAGAAAACATCAGCTTATGATGGTTGGCGGTTTGAAGCCTCCAGGTCTTCCTGCACCTCTTCTTCATCTTCAGCTCTTTGATTATCCACTAGCTGGAAGTCAGGCGTAGCCCAGCTGATATCGATCAACGCTCTAAATATAGCTTCGTCATCAATGAGGTTTGATGGATCAATGTCAGGGGCGAAGGTGCGCTTACGAGTCGGCGGGATGAGATCTGTTGGCTCGTGAACCGGCGCACTAACTCTCTTGTTGTCAGCGTCATAAGCTGCCTGGTATGAGGATAGACTGGTTTCGTCAGCCAGCTTGCTTGCTAAGGGGCGCATGGCTCTTGCTATCTCTGCAAAATCGTCAGCACTGAAGGCAGATCCGTCTTCTTTGACACTGGGGCAGCCGTTGGCCAAATCCTCCGGGTCAAGATCAACGTGACATGCCTTTGCCCGGCTTAAGGCAGTCAAATCGCCGGCTCTGGCAGCTCCCTGTTTTAAGTCATCAATTCTTTTTGGCAGCACGGATAACTGTTTCAGTGTATCCTTGATAAGTGTGCAGGGAATTTTCTTGTGCAGCGTAGAAGCAATGGTTCGTTGGGCACCAGTGTATAACTGTTCTACAAGAGTGTAGGCAGCCTTAAGCCGGACGCGCATGTCTGAGCCCAGCTTCATGCTCCGCGAACCTATATCATTAAAAGTTATGGGTAAGCCGGCAGCCGTTTATGTAAGTGCATCTAGTGCCCCTTAGTGCTTTTGGTGTATTGAAGACTTATAGGTTAAGAAACTAATGTGTTTGTGAGTGTACACAGGTCTATAAGTCTATGAGGAGTTTGATATTTACAGAGGAAGTCGACCCCTAAAAATGAAGTTCTTCGACTGAAGACTTTGATATTCAAGACTTTCTCAAGACTTTGAAAGTGAAGAAATTGATGTGACCTTGAAGACTTGGTATTCATTTGAGGAACATGAAGTGTGAAGACTTTTGTTTTCGTAGTTTCGCTTTCTCTTTCTTGAGTCATAGGAAACACCATACCGTTAAAGGGTCGAGGAAATACTAAGGAAAATTTTCCATGTGATGCTCAACTCAAAATCCTAAACCTACCAATCCCTTCGAGTGAAGCCTTTGGAAATCTCATACAGTTCAGTCAATTTCTTGATGTGAGACGAAGTTCTTACAGTCAATGAGAATTTGTTCGACCGAGGAGTTAGGAATTCGCCGGTCGCGGATTGCCTACACAATGAGGAACATGATAGCCCCGAGGAATTTGAGATTCAAATTTCCGACCGTTCTGTCTTCTTGCGCCACCGTCCCAAAATATCTTATCCACCTAACGGTCATATCATTGAAGGGCATTTATGTCTTATCATGTCGGGCTGCTCCCTAGGCTATAAATAGCCGCCCCTACAACCACTAGCTGGTTGGCTGCTCGAGAGAAACTTGACACTTGTCATTTGAGAGCAACCCATCCTCCGAGGACTTTGAGCGAAAATCATCGAGTGAGGAAAAACCAAACACCAAACCCTACAAACCCAAAGTGATTGAGCATCATCAAGAGATTGATCCTGCATGGATCCGACGCTTGTTACCTTTGAAGATCGTGCTTCTTCCAGACGGTTAGGCGTCATGGTCTAGAGCATCCAAGAGGAATTGTGGATCGCCGAGTGACCAAGTCTGTGAAGGTTTGGAAGTCGCTCAAGACATACCACGAGTGATTGGACGAGGTCTGTGACCTTAGTTCAAGGAGAATACGGTGAGGACTTGGTGTCCTGAGCTGCGTGCTCGCCGACGGGTGTCCGGGACTGTGTGTCCTCGAGTTTAAATACTCAGCCGCTCCAACCAGACGTACAACTGAGACAGCAGTTGGAACTGGTCTACCAAATCATTCTCTTCACCAACCTTACTGGTTCTATTTCCTCAACCCTTTCATTTCCTCATTACTGTGTTGAGTGTTTATTCATATCTGTGTTTGAAGACTTCGACTGAAGACTTTCTCAATTTCCTCAGTTCAATTTCTTCATTCTGTTTGTCTTCATCTTGTGCTATCCTGTGTTTACGCTTTCTGTACTCTTTGATTGTCTTCATTTCATCATGATGACCATGCCCGCATTCTCTTATGCTTACTTCGAGTACTTATTCCGCTGCAAGTAGTTCTTCGCTAAGGAATTTCCTCACCGGCAAATTCCTGAGTGAAGAATTCATAAAAATCGCCTATTCACCCCCCTCTAGTCGATATAACGCACTTTCAATTGGTATCAGAGTAAGGTACTCCCTTGTTCTGTGTGATTTTGGTTTAACCACCTGGAGATTTAGTTATGTCGACCGCAGGTGATGAGGACATCAATACCATTGTTACACCCACAGCCCCTACTGCTACATATACTGGACCAATTACTAGAGCTCGCGCACGCCAATTAAATTATCAGGTACTTTCGTTTCTTGGTAATGATTCTAATGTTCATGAGAATATGATCTTTGGCTAAATTGGATACATTTGTTTTGCTTACAAATGAAGGGCCTAGCTTGGAGAAGGATGGACATTGGAGCAAGAACAAGCATGGAGATAATGCCATGCGCAAGGGGAACAAGAACGGAGTTACAAGTGATGATTTCAGGACTTTGAAGCCACCATAATGGGTGCATGAAGCCTTGGACGAAATATACAAGATGCTACTTCATAAATTTCGTCCCGAGGCTATTCTAGGTGTTGCGTCACCTTATTATTGGGCCAGGCCCTTGTAATTTCGAAATACACAAGTATAGGCTATTTTGAGAGTCCGTATGTGTGGGGAAACAAGAGATAGGGTTGTTTTCGGTCCCCTCCTCCTAGGGCCTCGATATTGCGCCCCTCTTCCTCCATATATACAGCCCTTAGGGCACCGTTTAGACTTTGGGTTTTGTTTAGATTAAAAGTTCGCCCTAGCTGCAACTTCGCGTACTTCGTTTGTGTTCAACGACCAGACAAAGGCGTCACAGAATCCCACCTTGATCAATAAAGCTTTCATCTTATATTCGCAGTATCCAGATTGCAATCTCAGTTTCTTGCTTGTTATTTGTTTGCTCGCAGAAATGCAGACCCTCGTGGTCAGGTTGATCGTGCTCGGCGTGGTCAATAACCTCTCGGAGTTGGTTTAGCGATTGCTAAGGCGCCGACGTCCTCGCCGCGTCAGAGTCGGATCGTCAAAGTCGACTTCCTCCAAAGCGAAAACCAACATCTCATCGAAGACGGACACCTTTGCCTCTATCGCCAGGTATGATCAAGGTCTCGGCAGGTGTCCTACCTTTGATGGGACGGACTACCCCTCTTTGGAAGAACAAGATGCGAATGCATCCGAGGCAATTGACAACGATCTACGGTATGTTGTGGAAAATGGTGTTCCCTCAGTCACACCTTCTCTGAATGCTGCTGATGTGAAGAGATTCAAGCAACTCGATTCTCAAGCGAAGAATATCATATGTGGCCATCCGAGCAAAGGACAATATGGAAGAGTGAGTGCTTTGGAAACTGCCAAGCTCATCTGGGACAGGCTGTCCAAAGTAAATGAAGGAGTCTCAAATCAGCATGACTCTCGAGTTGATGTTCTTCGCAATCTCTTCAACCGCTTCAAAAGACTCGATAACGAAAATGTTCAACAAACCTTCGATCGCCTCACTAACATCTCAAATGAGCTTCAAGCGCTTGGTGCCACTGACATCACCAACCATGAGGTGGTGAAGAAATTGTTGAGATTGCTTGATTCCTCATTTGATACTCTGGCACTAATGATACAAGAGCGTGCTGACTACAAGTCACCTGATCCAGCTGATATCCTCGAGAGGCTAAATACTCATGAGTTCCAGCTTGCTGAAAAGAGAGATCTCTATGGTTCTAGCTATGGAAAAACACGTGCCCTGAAGGCCAAGGCTGTATCTGAATCTGAGTGTGAAGACTCTGGTAGTAGCCTTGGAGATCCTGAAGAATTAAGCCAGGAGCTAGCACTGCTCGTGAAGAAATTCCAGAAATTCTCAAGACGTGGTCGCTTTGGAAAATCCTCAAGAAGTAGTGATTCCACATCCAGTGACTATAAGAGAAGACTTTGCCACAAATGCAAGAAACCTGGTCACTACATTCAAGATTGTCCTCAGTGGGAAAAGGAATTAAAGAAGAAGAAATACAAGGATTACAGTTCTGATGACGCTAAGAAGAAGAAATCGTCGAAATCTTCATCATCAAAATCCTCAAAGCCCTCTTCTCTCAAGAAAAGCAGCTCCAAGAAGGCTCGGACATTCATTGGCAAGGAAATGGACTCTGAAGCTGAATCTGAGGAACATGAGGAAGAGGAGGCATCAGAAGAATCTGAGTCTGGTGTGGCGAGTCTAGCTCTCGCTACTGCTTTCGTCAGCAAGTCCATCTTCAACTCTGAAGAAAATGACCTCACCAACAAAGCTGATGAATATTGCGATGACTACGCTCCCACCTATTGCTTCATGGCAAAGGGTGCCAAGGTACTCAAATATACCTCCTCTGAATCCAGTGAAAATGAATCTGATGAAGATCTAAAGCCCAGTTACTCAAAACTTGCTAAGATTGTCAGAACAACAAAGGGCTTTTGAAAAGGTTCAAAACATGCTAGATAAGAGTGATGATATGTTAGGTGAAGAAATGGATCGCACTAAAGCCCTGACTGAAAATCTTCAGAGACTTCAGTCTAGGTTTGACAACCTTCAAGGTCATCATAACACTCTCTTGTCTGATCATGAGAAACTTTCTTATGAATTTCTTCAAAGAAAGCAAGATCTTGAGAAGCTAAGAATGAGTTATGAAGATCTTCAGAAGGAGTGCGATTCATTACTTGCTCAACAAATCAGCGCTTCTCAGGAAGAATTTGTTCCTCCATGCTTAAAGTGCATTGAACGTGAATCGCTAATTCTTCACCTGAATGTTCAAATGCTTCAATCGTTACAAATTCTTCACCTGCCTCTGCTATCACTAATTCCTCATCGAGGACATTGCTAGTATCCTTTGACGATGCGAAATTTGAAGGAATTGTACATGATGAGCATGTACAAAAGCCTCAAAGGGCATCAGATTCTTTGTGATGTGCTTAAAAGCGAGATCCTCAACAGGATCCCTAGGTATGAGGGTATTGCCTTTGAGAGGAAACTCAATGCTGATGGAACATATTGGAAGCCTGAGCAGTATCCCATAACCTCATGGGTTGCTGCAAAGGGACCTCCAGTTGATCCATCTAACTTATTTGGCTTTACATGCGAATCTCCTCATTCTTCTGATGAGTCATTTGACTCCAACTATAAACTGTTCAAAAATCAGAATGGTGAAGGATTTGCTAGATATGTTGGCACTAATCGCAGGAACGGTTCCCCTATGAAGAAAATCTGGGTTCCCAAGAAGTGCCTTGAAAGTCTTCAGGTGAATGTCCTCATGACACCACCTGTGAAGAATAGGAACCCCAGATCAAACTCTTCATATGGATCCAAGTCCTCATACGGACCAAATTCCTCACGTGGATCAAATTCCTCAAAAGGATCAAAGTCCTCATATGATTATCATCGTGCTAACAACTCTGTTTCGCAGGGTAGAGCTAAGGGCTATGAATATGTGCACTATTCTTCAAACCAATATGTTCATAAGACCTCGAAGAATTTCTCTGCTTATTCATATGCATACCCTAACCCCTCTTATATGAAACGAAATGGATTGGCCTCTATGCCACCATTCTCATATGGTGCTTGCAGAATGATGAACTCTTTGCCACCCCTTCTGATAGAGGCAAAGGTGTCCCGATGTTTCGATGAGATGGTGGCTATCGTTTCTGTGGGAGTCGACCTTGACGATCCGACTACGAACGTGCGAGACGTCGCGCCTTAGCAATCGCTAAACCAACTTCCGAGGGTTATTGACCACGCCGAGCACGATCAACCTGACCACGAGGGCCTGTTTCCTGCGAGCAAACGAAGAACAAGCAAGAAACTGAGATTGCAATCTGAATATTGCGAATATAAGATGAAAGCTTTATTGATCAAGGTGGGGTTACGTGGACGCCTTTGTGCAGTCGTTGAACACAAACGAAATGCACGCGAAGTTGCAGCGATGGCGAACTTTTAATCTAAACAAAACCCAAGGTCTAAACGGTGCCCTAAGGGCTGTATATATGGAGGAAGAGGGGGGAATTTCGTGGCCCTTGGTGGAGGGGTCCGAAATCAACCCTAACTCTCGTTTCCCCACACATACGGACTCTCAAAATAGCCTATACTTGTGTATTTCGAAATTACAAGGGCCTGGCCCAATAATAAGGTGACGCAACACCTAGAATAGCCTCGGGACGAAATTTATGAAGTAGCATCTTGTATATTTCGTCCAAGGCTTCATGCACCCATTATGGTGGCTTCAAAGTCCTGAAATCATCACTTGTAACTCCGTTCTTGTTCCCCTTGCGCATGGCATTATCTCCATGCTTGTTCTTGCTCCAATGTCCATCCTTCTCCAAGCTAGGCCCTTCATTTGTAAGCAAAACAAATGTATCCAATTTAGCCAGCATCATATTCTCATGAACATTGGAATCGTTACCAAGAAACGAAAGTACCTGATAATTCAATTGGCGTCTTGTGAGCTCTAGTAATTGGTCCGGTATGTATAGCCGCGGGGCTGTGGGTGTAACAATGGTATTGATGTCCTCATCATCCCCCATTCTTGAAATGAAGTCGTCCTCGGACGGAAGCTCATCTTCCTCACCCAAATAAGGCTTCAAATCTGCAATGTTAAAAGTGGGACTAACCCCAAAATCTGCAGGCAGCTCAAGTTTATATGCATTATCATTTATTTTCTCTAACACCTTAAATGGACCATCGCACGTGGCATTAGCTTTGATTTGCGCAATTTAGGAAACCTATCCTTACGCAAATGTAACCAAACAAGATCTCCGGTGCAAAGACAACATGTTTTCTACCCTTATCTCCAAAGAAGTTTATATTTAGCATTCATACGCTCAATGTTTTCCTTAGTTAACTCATGCATTTTTAAAATCAATTCAGCACGTTCTTTAGCATCAAAATTAACCTTCTCCGAAGATGGAAGAGGCAACAAATCAATAGGTGCACGAGGTAGGAAGCCATACACAATTTCAAAAGGGCACATCTTAGTAGTAGAATGCAATGAACGATTATAAGCAAATTCAATATGAGGCAAGCATTCTTCCCACATTTTCTTATTATTCTTCAAAACAGCCCTAAGCATAGTAGACAATGTTCTATTGACTACTTCAGTTTGTCCATCGGTTTGGGGTGACAAGTAGTACTAAAAAGCAGTTTAGTCCCCAACTTAGCCCATAAACATCTCCAAAAGTGGCTAAGAAATTTAGTATCACGATCTGAAACAATAGTATTTGGCACACCATGCAAGCGAATAATTTCACGAAAGAACAAATCAGCAACATTAACATCATCGCTTTTATGACATGGTATAAAGTGTGCCATTTTCGAGAATCTATCCACGACAACAAATATGCTATCCCTCCCTTCTTTGTTCGAGGTAAACCTAAAACAAAGTCCATAGATATATCCTCCCAAGGAATACTAGGCACGAGCAAAGGCATATATAAACCATGAGGATTGAGTCGTGACTTAGCTTTTTGACAGTAGTGCAGCGAGCAACAAAACGCTCAACATCCCGTCTCATCTTTGGCCAAAAGAAATGTGTAGCAAGTATATCCTCCGTCTTTTGACGCCAAAGTGTCCCATTAAGCCTCCTCCATGCGCCTCTGCAACAACAAAAGACTACAGAGCTAGCAGGAATGCATAGCTTGTTAGCACGGAACACAAAACCATCATTAATAACGAACTTGTTCCATGTTCTTCCTTCTTTACAATTCTGCATTACATCTTTAAAATCAGCATCATGCACATATTGATCTTTGATGGTCTCCAAACCAAATATTTTGAAGTCAAGTTGTGAAAGCATAGTATATCGACGAGACAAAGCATCAGCAATAACATTTTCTTTACCCTTCTTGTGTTTAATGACATAAGGGAAAGTCTCAATGAATTCAACCCATTTAGCATGTCTACGATTCAGTTTAGCTTGACTTTTAATATGTTTCAAAGATTCATGATCAGAATGTATAACAAATTCTTTGGGCCATAAATAATGTTGCCATGTCTCTAAAGTCCGAACAAGAGCATATAATTCTTTGTCATAAGTAGAATAGTTCAGACTAGGCCCACTCAATTTTTCGTAAAAGTATGCAACAGGTTTGCCATCTTGTAATAACACACCTCCTAATCCAATTCCACTAGCATCACATTCAAGCTCAAAAGTCTTATTAAAGTCGGGAAGTTGGAGTAAAGGAGCATGTGTCAACTTATCTTTCAATACCGTGAAGGCTTCTTCCTGCGGTACCCCCAAACAAAAGGCACATCCTTCTTTGTAAGCTCATTGAGAGGTGCAGCAATGGTGCTAAAGTCTCTCACAAAACGCCTATAGAAACCAGCGAGTCCAAGAAAACTCCTCACTTGTGTGACCGTTTTGGGCTGCGGCCAACTCTCAATAGCTTCAATCTTGGCTTTATCAACTTCAATTCCTGTGGAGTAACAACATAGCCAAGAAAAGATACTCGGTCGGTGCAAAAGGTGCACTTCCCAAGGTTACCAAACAAGCGTGCATCACGTAGAGCATTAAAAACAGCACGTAAATGTTCCAAATGTTCTTCCAAAGATTTGCTATAAATCAGTATATCATCAAAGTAAACTACCACAAATCGTCCAATGAAAGCACGTAAAACTTCGTTCATTAATCTCATGAAAGTACTAGGTGCATTAGTTAACCCAAAAGGCATGACTAACCACTCATATAATCCAAACTTAGTTTTAAATGCTGTTTTCCATTCATCTCCCAATTTCATACGAATTTGATGGTATCCACTACATAAATCAACTTTGGAGAATATTGTAGAGCCACTCAATTCATCAAGCATATCATCTAGCCTAGGAATAGGATGACGATAACGAATAGTAATATTATTAATGCCTCTACAATCAACACACATACGCCGACGTACCATCCTTTTTAGGCACTAGTATAATAGGAACAACACAAGGACTAAGAGATTCGGCGTATATAACCTTTGTCGAGCAGCTCACATTTTGACGCATAATCTCCTTCGTCTCCTCCGGATTGGTACGGTATGGTGCGCGGTTGGGTAGCGATGCACCGGGAATTAAGTCAATTTGATGCTCAATCCCTCGAATAGGTGGTAATCCGGTGGCACGTCTTGTGGGAAGACGTCGTGAACTCCTGCAAAATGTTAGTGACAGCAGGGGCAAAGAGGAAAACACGTCCTCGAATGAAAATAATGCCTCTTTGCACACAAAACCATAGCAAACAGATTTGCTAGAATCTAGCTCATCAATATCAGATTTGGTGGCAAATAAACATGCACTTTTCAGTTTAATTTCAGAAGCAACATTAGATGGTTTATTATTAGGCTTCATTTGTTGCTCAAATTCTTTTGCCACAATCTGATTTTCACTCTTATTTTTCTCCTGTTTTGCTTTATTAGCTCTATTAATATCATCTTTCAAAATGGAATCAGGAGTCATAGGAAGCAAAGTAATTTTTTATCCTTGTGAACAAGAGTATCTTGATTGTTTCTACCATGGTGTACAGAATTTTTATCAAATTGCCATGGTCTACCAAGTAATAAGGAACATGCTTGCATAGGTACCACATCACAATCAACATAATCAGCATATGTAGAGATACTAAAATACACACCTAACAAAGACGTGTTACCTTAACCTTGCCGCTGTTGTTGAACCATTGGATGTAGTAAGGATGTGGATGTGGTCTTGTGGTGAGAGAAAGCTTCTCCACCATATCCATGCTAGCCAAGTTGTTGCAGCTCCCTCCATCTATGATGGCCTTGAATAGAACGTTCCTTCACAACTCCCTTTGTATGGAACAAGTTATGTCTCTGATTTTGCTCAGCTTGTGTAACCTGCACACTCAAAACACGTTGAGCAACTAAACATTCATACTGTCGGCATCTTCAAAGAGCCATGTATTGCGTGTCATGATCGTAATCATCTCCACCGTGTTCTTCATGTGTAATAAGAGCCAAAGTCTCTTCATCATAGTCACTAGCGGACTCATACCCACCATCCTCGGTAGCAATCATCACACGCTGAGATTGGCATTCTCTCATAAAATGTCCTCTTCCCTTACAACGACGACAAATAATATCACTTGTGTGCCCTATTGACGCCATGGAAGAAGAAGAGCTCTGTGTAGGCCAAGGTGTGCTCTTGGCGAGATAGTGGTGGTTGTGCACGCTTTCTTGTATCACGGTTGGAGGTGGCAGCCGACGGAGGTGCCGGTGTAGTAGAACGTGTGGAAGTAGATGATGCACGTGGTGTCCATGATGAAGGTCGACCTGCGAGAAAAGTTAGTTCGCCAACGCATGTCGATCCTGCACTTCACGTTCAGCTTTACAAGCAAGATGGAATAATCGAGTGATATTATTATAATCCTTGTAGTCTAGAATGGTCTGAATCTCTCTATTTAATCCACCCAGAAAACGTGCAAGCATAGCTTCATTCTCCTCAACAATACCACATCTAATCAAGCCAGTTTGTAATTCCCGATAATATTCTTCTACCGAATTTTTCCTTGTCTTAAGCGCTGCAATTTTGAAGTAATTCACGTTGATAATATGGTGGAACCCAACGAGTACGCATAGCAGTTTTCAAAGCAGCCCAAGTAGCTGGAACAGGATATAATCTACAATGTTCGAGACCACCAAACACATGCAAAGCTAGTGAAAGCACAAACAATGACGGGAACACGTCTCTCCTCGGGATATTGTAAACATGTAAATCGTTGTTCGGTTTCTAACTCCCAAGTAAGATATATATCGTGAACATATCTACCCTCAAATGGTGGAATATTCAATTTCAGTTTAGGGAGATGGTCATGATCTCGTACTGAAGGGGAGCCCAACATTGCCATTATTTGCATGTGGGCGACACGGTGGTTGTGGTCTTTGGTGGTTGCACGTAGTTCGATGTTGATCAACCTCATCCTCGTAATCTCTCACATAATCATCCTCCCCACCGCAGCAGCAGGAGCCACGAAGTATCAACAGCAGCACCAAAGAGCTTGGCCGGTGAAGAGGGACACGGAAGCTTCGGCGGAGGGCTGTTTCGCGATGTGGAGGTAGTCCTTGTTGTTGTAGTAGAGGTGCGTTAGGTGCACGGTGGTGGTGGTGGTAGACGCGAGCAATTCATTAAACTTGTTATCGAGCTTTGTCTCGACGCCTTCTCAATGCCATCTATCTTCTCCATGGCCTCTTCAAATCTATTTAGCACATCGTCCACCGCCCACTCATCATTTGTTGAAACTTATCATGTAGCGCTTTGTTTGTCATGTTCTCCCGGTCGGTCTCGTCGACGTGATCCTGCCATGGTTAGCAAGAATAGAAACACACAAGAATATGATTTGACAGACTACTAGGAAGTGGTGGTGGTTGTGTGGTAGACAATCCTAAATCCGTCAAGCAAATCTCAAATTCTTACCAGTTCTTACCCAAAGAAGAAGCGGTGATCGGCAACCGATGTAATCAAAACTCTCAAAGCTTGGATAGAGCGATTACTGTGGAGAGTCAAGCATACGATGTAGATGTATGTGGATCTGGGAAGGCTTATAATATGGTAGCAAAAAGGGTCAAGATTAATCAATTCGGAGATGCAAAGTTGAATAAACGCTCAACGATCTTGTCTTTGGTCCTAGGCTAGACCGTGCTAGAGACGCGAGCCTAGAACACTAACAAAATCACGGCGCTGCACGTAAACAAGGGAAAAGCACACTCTGGATTTTCTTTTTCGCTCTTTTTTTTTTTGCGCTGCTCTTTTTTTTTTTGCGAAAAATCACTATAATGGCGAGTGTCTCAAAACTCTTCCGAGGTCAAACTGACAGGATGGGCACGAAATTTTTTTCGACCAATATTTTTTTTTTGCCGGACCCAAAAGCTGAAACGGGTCAAAAAAAACTTTCTATAACGGCGATTGTCTCAATACACTTAGAAACACTTAAAACAGGATAGCGGAAAATTTTTCGACAAGTGCGTTTTGGAAAATTTTGGGCCTAAACGAGGGTGGTTTCGGACTCTTTTTAATATTTTTTTTTCCAAACCTACTCCGCAAGGAAACACGAATCCGAAACTAGATGGATCTCGAAAACAAACCTAATATGAGAAGAACTCGGATTGGTGGTGGATATATGGTGGTGGTATATGGCAGCGGTGGTGGTAGCGGTGGTAGTATATGGATATGGATCGGTGGTGGTATATGGACACGGATTGGTGGTGGTATATGGATACGGATTCGGAGCGGTGATGGTAGGTGGCGAGGCGATGATGATGGTGCGGTGGCGGCGTGACAACTTATGACCGTAACTCGAAACTCTAAAAGACTAGACGCTAAGACCAAGAACTAGACACGACGATGCAACCGCAAATTCAACAAAGCAAAACCCTAAAAGATTATGCAAAGGCTCGATTGGTTCGGATATGATGAACTAACCCTAATTTTTTTGTGGCTTTTTAGTGGACTATAGTAATGAAGAACAGACTCGATCTAAACTACGGAAAACGGGAAAATCTCACCGAGCAACCTGAAAATCTGATACAACTTGATAGAGGCAAAGGTATCCCGATGTTTCGATGAGATGGTGGCTATCGTTTACGTGGAGTCGACCTTGACGATCCGACTACGAACGTGCGAGGACGTCGCTGCGTTAGCAATCGCTAAACCAACTTCCGAGGGTTATTGACCACGCGGAGCACGATCAACTCGACCACGAGGGCCTGTTTCCTGCGAGCAAACGAAGAACAAGCAAGAAACTGAGATTGCAATCTGAATATTGCGAATATAAGATGAAAGCTTTATTGATCAAGGTGGGGTTACATGGCGCCTTTATGCAGTCGTTGAACACAAAGCGAAATGCACGCGAAGTTGCAGCGATGGCGAACTTTTAATCTAAACAAAACCCAAGGTCTAAACGGTGCCCTAAGGGCTGTATATATGGAGGAAGAGGGGGAATTTCGTGGCCCTTGGTGGAGGGGTCCAAATCAACCCTAACTCTTGTTTCCCCACACATACGGACTCTAAAAACAGCCTATACTTAAGTATTTCGAAATTACATGGGCCTGGCCCAATAATAAGGTGACGCAGCACCTAGAATAGCCTATGGACGCATATTATGAAGTGGCATCTTGTATATTTCGTCCAAGGCCTCATGCACTCATTAGGGTGGCTTCAAAGTCCTGGAATCATCACTTGTAACTCCGTTCTCGTTCTCCTTGCATGCCAACATCTCCATGCTTGAACTTGCTCCAAGGTTCATCTTTCTTGTCCATGGTAGGCCCTTCATTTGTAAGCAAAACAAATGTATCCAATTTAGGCAGCATCATATTCTCATGAACATTGGAATCGTTACCAAGAAACGAAAGTACCTGATAATTCAATTGGCGTGCGCGAGCTCTAGTAATTGGTCCAGTATGTATAGCCGCAGGGGCTGTGGGTGTAACAATGGTATTGATGTCCTCATCACCTTCAGATGTGGGTGGTGAAGAAAAAGAACTAACCTCTTCTGCAGGGTCAGGTCTCCAGACGTGCTTTAAACGTCTGAAGAATTTGCTTGGGGGCCGACAAAAATGCCTGAAAGGACGCAGGCTAATCATGATGAAATGAACTTTCATTTCACACGTCCTCATACTGCTTATCTCATTATCTTTGCGTAATGATATTCATCGATGAACTTGATATCATATTCTTCACCGATGAAGTATATGAGATCGTAAGTTGCACTAATTCATCTGCAGGATGATCAACCCAAAGCCACTGAGTGGGTTCTCGATAGTGGATGTACAAATCACATGACTGGTGACAAGAATCTATTGATGGATGCTCCCTTATCACCATCACATCTGAAGCATATCATCTTTGCTGACAAAGGCAAAAGTCAGGTATTGGGTCTTGGTAAGGTTGCGATCTCTAAGGACATACACATGGACAAAGTCATGCTTGTTGAGTCCTTAGGATACAACCTCATGTCGATCTCAATGCTTTGTGATCTTGATATGGTTGTTATCTTTGGCAAGTATCGTTGTGTTGTGATTATGGAAGGCGACAATTCCAAAGTCTTGAAGGCTTTAGGAGAGGAGACTTGTATATTGTTGATTTCTCTACAGGACCACAACCAGCCGTGTGTCTACTTGCAAAAGCTTGGAAAGGCTGGCTATGGCATCGCCGACTTGATCATGCAGGCATGAGGAATTTTACTGCACGCTTGCAAAGAAGAAGCATGTCATTGGCATTGAGAATGTCAAATTCCTCAAGGATCACTTGTGTGGAGCTTGTGAAGCTGGAAAAATGACCAAGGCCAAGCATCCAGTGAAGACTATCATGACCACTACTCGTCCCTTGAATTGCTTCACATGGACCTCTTTGGTCCTAATCATTACTCAGCGATCACTAATGATGCATCTCTATATGGCTTTGTTATTGTTGATGATTACTCTCGTTACACATGGGTACACATTGTTACTTACAAAAATGAAGTGCAGGAAGTCTTCAAACGATTTTCCTCGAGGGCTTCAACTAACTTTGGTGTGAAGATCGGACACATCAGAGTGACAATGGAACTGAGTTCAAGAATTCCGGTCTTGATGCCTATCTTGATGAACTTGGTATTACTCATGAGTTATCTGCTCCCTATACTCCTCAAAGCAAAGCGGCGTCGTGGAGCGCAAGAAGAAGAACTCTTGTTGAGATGGCTCACACTATGCTTGATGAATACAAAACGCCTAGTCGTTTTTGATTGATGCAATTGATACCTGTGCCACATCATCAACAGAGTATATCTTCACAAATTCGTCAAGAAGACTGCCTATGAACTCCTCACCGACAAGAAACCCAATGTGAGTTATTTCAAAGTCTTGATTGCTAAATGCTGGATTAGAGATCCTCATCACAGTTCTAAATTTGCACCGAAAGCACATGAAGGTTTTATGCTTGGTTACGGAAAGGACTCGCACACCTCCAGAGTCTTCAACATCGCTCTTCACAAGATTGTTGATACTGTAGAAGTGCGGTTCGATGAAACTAATGGCTCGCAAAGAGAGCACCTACCTTCTGTGTTAAATGAACCAGCTCCTGAGGAATCTATCAAGTTCAAGGCAACTGAGGATGTCATTCCTACTGAAGAATCTGCTGAAGAATTCATTCCAGTATGCGAAGAACGTCGAGCTGATGCACCTGAAGATAATGCTGAAGACAATGGTGCTGAGGAAAATGATCAAATTCCTCGACGACAACCAGCTCATCCTCGCGTTGCAAAAGAAGTGCAAGTTGACAAGATCATCGATGACATTGAAGCGCCAGGTCCTCTCACACGCTCAAAAGCTTCACATTTATCTAACTTTTGTGGGCACTATGCTTTTGTCTCTATCACAGAGCCCACTAAGGTAGATGAAGCATTCTGAGCCGGAGTGGATCCAGGCCATGCAAGAAGAATTACATCAATTCGAGCTCAACAATGTCTGGGAACTGGTCAAACGACCAGATCCTCGCAAGCATAATATCATTGGCACAAAGTGGATCTACCGCAACAAGCAAGATTAAAATGGCCTTGTGGTGAGAAATAAGGCCGCGACTTGTAGCTCAAGGCTACACACGAGTTGAAGGAATTGATTTCGATGAAACTTTTGCACTGTTGCTAGACTTGAGTCTATTCGCATATTACTTGCCTATGCTAACCATCACAATATCACTCTATATCAAATGGATGTGAAAAGTGCATTCCTCAATGGTAAGCTTGAGGAAGAAGTATATGTTGCTCAACCCCGGGTTTTGAAGATCCAAAGAATCCCGACAAAGTCTTGAGACTCAACAAGGCCCTCTATGGTCTCAAACAAGCCCCGCAGGCGTGGTATGATACATTGAAGGAATTCTTCGTGAAGAATGGCTTCACACCCGGTTCACTCGACCTTACTCTCTTTACTAAATCATATGATGGTGAACTGTTTGTGTGCCAAATATATGTTGATGATATTATCTTTGGCTGTACTGACCAACGTTATAGTGATGAATTTGCCTATATGATGAGTGAAGAATACCAAATGTCTATGATGGGAGAGTTGAAATTCTTCTTAGGTCTTCAAATTCACAACAACACAATGGCATATTCATATCTCAGAGAAATACCTCAAAGATGTCCTAAGAAATTCGGCATGCAAGATTGCAAAAGCGTCAAAATTCCTATGCCCACAAATGGCCATCTATGCACTGATGAAAATGGTATTGACTTCGATCACAAGGTATACTGCTCCATGATTGGTTCTCTATTGTACTTATGTGCATCTAGGCCAGATATAATGCTTAGTATTTGCATGTGTGCCTGATTTCAAGCTACACCGAAGGAATCACACCATAAGGCTGTGAAGCATATTCTTCGATATCTAGCTCACACACCAACACTAGGATTATGGTACCCCATGGGCTCTACTTTTGATCTCATTGGATATTCTGACTCTGACTATGCTGGTGATCGTGTTGACCGCAAGTCAACATCTGGTACTTGTCATTTCCTCGGACGATCATTTGTCCGTTGGTCCTCGAAGAAAGCGAACTGCGTATCACATCTCTTCATCGCGGAAGCTGAATACATTCTTCTTGGCTCTTGTTGTGCTCAATTGCGTGGATGAAGCAAACTCTCAAGGACTACGGCATCAACGTGAAGAATGTGCCTCTCTACCGTGACAATGAGAGTGCCATCAAGATTACTCACAACCCAGTTCAACACTCGAAGACAAAGCACATTCAAATTCGTCATCATTTTCTTCGTGATCATGTGTTGAAGGGCGACATCTCCATCGAGCATGTGAAGACTTAAGAACAGCTAGCCGATATCTTCACTAAGCCCTTGGATGAGAAGAGATTTAGCAAGTTGCGGTGTGAGCTAAATATCTTAGAATCTTCGAATGTTCTTTGAAAAGGACACACATCCGACACTTATGCAAAATTGATGACTTAGATGTGCAACACATGAAGAAAGCGTTTTCTTCAATCAATGAAGAATAACACTCTAAGTGTGAAGAAATTAATGAAGAATTTGATTCTCGTAACCCTCGACAATTGTATGCAGCGGTGTCCGAAATCATCATTCTTATACTGATTGGGTCACGCCACCACCAAAGTTGAAAATCTTCAATTTGAGTTTTTCCTCGCTTTACGAAATTCTTCAGTTTTTCAAATTCTTCAACTTTGCAAAATCTTCACTGTTTCCGTCGTTTTCTTCATTGACTATATATATGGGTTTATGTCCTCTCTGACATTCACTTATGGCTAATTCTTCAAGTTGCTTTTTACGCTAAGTGAATGTGATCGGACCCTTCCCCTCTATGCTATACTCAACCCAATCTATTCACAAATTCTTCATGTGCGTTCTATTTGAAACTCGTTCAAAATCTTCACTGAGTCCTTGTCAGCTGAAGAAATTGCGAACGGAACTTTAAAACTGATCTTATCCAAGTTTTCGGTTTTGCCGCTCAAACCGTTCCGCATCCCACGATGGATTTATCTATTCACCCACGACCTAACACGATCTCCACTTTTCAGTACGTGGGTGACACATGTCAAGCGAATGAGAAGGGTCAGGGGCACGTTCGTCCCAAATCTTGAGCGAACAGTTTTTTCACCGTGGCTATATACACCCCTCTCCCTTCCTCGCTTCCTTTACTCCGCCGACCGCTCTCTCTCTCTCGCCGAGCTTCTCAAGCCCTAAGCGCCGCTACTCCATCGTCGCCGGTGAGGAAGAGCTTCACTGCCTCGACCTCATCGCCGACGTACTCGCGCCGACCGCGGAAATCTTCACTCCACCGCCGCCGTAGCTGTCTTCCTCCGCCAAGTTAGGGCGTGGAAGATCTGAACTGACGAACTTCCCATTTGTTCTTCTTAGTTCGTCGTGTTCTTCACTTCGGGTAATTAAAGTTACTTTTATTACTCGCTTTGATTCTCAAACCTTCCTGAAAATCTTCAAAGGTGTTTATTCTTCAAATCTTCACACATATGAACACCTCGAACAAAATATGCTCTTGATTGGTTTCTCTAAGCAATGATTTTCTTCAAGATTCCTCAATTGTGTGGATCCTCGATCTATACAACTCTGGAACCTAAGACAAAGATCGCTTAGTGAAATCCTTCAAGGCTCATCTGGTCAAATTCCTCAAACTAGTTCTTTTTGAAAAACCTTCTGAGAACGCATATGACCTCTCCAAATTCCTCACAACTATACTCTGTTCACAGGTACTCATGCCCATTCTTTGAATCACTAGGTTCTCATCAACTTAACTCATTTGCAGCATTCCTCGAAGAAAAGTTGCATACTTCTTCAGAGAATTCGTTTGTTCAAATTCCTCACCTGAAGAATATGGCAGAAGGAAAGAAGCCACAGAAAGGAGGAAAGAGGCCTGAGGTCATGACTGCATTTGAAATCCTTGAGGAAATATATGCTGACTATTGCACACCTGATGAAGCCGACTTCGGCAAAGAAAACAAAAATCAGCACAAGGTGCGCATTCAAAGGATTGAACGGAGATGGGCAAGGGAATGGAGGGAGTACAGATATGTAACTCCAAAGTACATGAAGAAATTCGCTCTCAATCCTCCATGCCCAAGAGCTCCATTGGCACCTGGTCAAGAAGCTGACCCCACCAGCATCAAGCGTGGTGAGGACTTTCCTGAAGAATGGGCCAAGCGCCAAGCCAAATTGGCAAGACAAGCCAACGAGGCAGTGAGGAAATTCAATGAGGACTCTGCTACAGCTGCTGCCACTGAGGCCTCTGTCACGCCAAGAAAATCTATGGCAAAGAAGCCCGCACACAAGCCAAGTGCTTCACCAACAGTGCCCTCACGGCCAATTCCTCATGTTGCTCCCGCTCCTCCCAAGTCCTCAGCTGCACCTACAAAATCCTCAGCAGTTCCGACAAAGTCCTCAGCACCTGTGCATCTGGCCACGTGCCAAAGGACTGCAGGCTTCTCCATTGCCTCTGGTGTTTCAGCAAGTTCCTCAGCTGCACCAAAGTGATGAGGACATCAATACCATTGTTACACCCACAGCCCCTGCTGCTATACATACTGGACCAATTACTAGAGCTCGCGCACGCCAATTGAATTATCAGGTACTTTCGTTTCTTGGTAACGATTCCAATGTTCATGAGAATATGATGCTGCCTAAATTGGATACATTTGTTTTGCTTACAAATGAAGGGCCTACCATGGACAAGAAAGATGAACCTTGGAGCAAGTTCAAGCATGGAGATGTTGGCATGCAAGGGGAACAAGAACGGAGTTACAAGTGATGATTCCGGGACTTTGAAGCCACCCTAATGAGAGCATGAGGCCTTGGACGAAATATACAAGATGCCACTTCATAATATTCGTCCATAGGCTATTCTAGGTGTTGCGTCACCTTATTATTGGGCCAGGCCCATGTAATTTCGAAATACTTAAGTATAGTCTGTTTTTAGAGTCCGTATGTGGGGAAACAAGAGTTAGGGTTGGTTTGGACCCCTCCCTCAAGGGCCACGAAATTCCCTCCTCTTCCTCCATATATACAGCCCTTAGGGCGTCGTTTAGACTTTGGGTTTTGTTTAGATCAAAAGTTCGCCATAGCTGCAACTTCACAGCATTTCGTTTGTGTTCAACGACCAGACCAAGGCGTCACAGAACCCCACCTTCATTAATAAAGCTTTCCTCATATTCGCAATATCCAGATTGCAATCTTAGTTTCTTGCTTGTTCTTCGTTTGCTCGCAGGAAACAGACCCTCGTGGTCAGGTTGATCGTGCTCCGGCGTGGTCAATAACCCTCGGAAGTTGGTTTAGCGATTGCTAAGGCGCGACGTCTCGCACGTCGTGGTCGGATCATCAAGGTCGACTCCCACGTAAGCGATAGCCACCATCTCATCGAAACATCGGGACACCTCTGCCTCTATCAAGTGGTATCAGATTTTCAGGTTGCTCGGTGAGATTTTACAGTTTTTCGTAGATTAGCTCGAGTCTGTTCTTCATACCTAAAGTCCACGAAAAAGCCAAAAAAAAATTAGGGTTAGTTCATCATATCCGAACCAATCTGAGCTTTTGCATAATCTTTTTAGGGTTTTTGCTTTGTTGAATTTGCGGTTGCATCGTCGTGTCAAGTTGCTGGTCTTAGAGTCTAGTCTTTTAGAGTTTCGAGTTCTGGTCATAAGTTGTCACGCCGCCGCCACACCATCATCATCGCCTTGCCATCTACCACCCTTCTTATCCGCCACCGCTCTGAATCCGTATCCATATACCACCACCAATCCGTAACCATATACCACCACCGCAACCATATACCACCACCGCTGCCATATACCACCACCATATATCCACCACCAATCCGAGTTCTTCTCATATTAGGCTTGTTTTCGAGATCCATCTAAATTCCGGTTCGTGTTTCCTTGCCTGCGTAGGTTTCGGAAAAAAAAAGTCTGGAAACCACCCTCCGTTTAGGCCCAAAATTTTCCGAAAACGCACTTGTCGAAAATTTTTCTGGCTATCCTATTTTTAGGTGTTTCTAAGCATATTGAGACAGTCGCCATTATAGAAAGTATTTTTTGACCCGTTTCCAGTTCTTGGGTCCGGGTAGTCGAAAAAAAAATTAGGTCGAAAAAATTTCGTGCCCATCCTGTCAGTTTGACCTGGGAAGAGTTTTGAGACACTCGCCATTATAGTGATTTTTCGCAAAAAAAAAGCAGCATAAAAAAAGCGGCAAAAAAAAAGCGAAAAAAAATTCCAGAGTGTGCTTTTCCGTTGTTTCCGTGCGGTAGCCGTGATTTTGTTAGTGTTCTAGGCTCGCGTCTCTAGCACGGTCTAGCCTAGGACCAAAGACAAGATCTGCGTCGTTGAGCGTTTATTCAACTTTGCATCTCTGAATTGATTATTGCTGACCCTTTTGCCACCATATTATAAGCCTTCCCAGCTCCACATACATCTACATCGTGCGTTTGACTCTCCTGGTAATCGCTCTATCCAAGCTTTGAGAGTTTTGACTACATCGGTTGCCGATCACCTTTCTTCTTTGGGTAAGAACTGGTAAGAATTTGAGATTTGCTTGACGGATTTGTGACTGTTCACCACACCACCACCACCACTTCCTAGTAGTCTGTCGAATCATATTCTTGTGTGTTTCTATTGCTGCTAACCATGGCAGGATCACAAGCCGACGAGACTGACTGGGAGAACATGACAAACAAAGCGTTACATGATAAGTTTCAACAAATGATGAGTGGGCAGGTGGGAGATGTTCTAAATAGATTTGAAGAGGCCATGGAGAAGATAGATGGCATTGAGAAGGCGTTCGAAACAAAGCTCGATAACAAGTTTAATGAATTGCTCGCGCCTCTACCACCACCACCACCGGCTGCACCTAATGCACCTCTACAACAACAACAACGACTACCTCCACATCGCGAAACAGCCCTCCGCCGAGCGAGCCGTGTCCCTCTTCAGCCTGGACAAGCTGCTGGTGCTGCTGTTGATATACTGTGGCTCCAGCTGGCGATGTGGGGAGGATGATTATGTGAGAGTACGAGGATGAGGTTGATCAACTTGAACTACGTGCAAGTGCAACCACCAGACCACAACCACCAGCACCACAACCACCCGATTCGTCCACATGCAAATAATGGCAATGTTAGGGCTCCCCTCAGTGCGAGATCATGACCATCTCCCTAAACTGAAGTTGAATATTCCACCATTTGAGGGTAGATATGTTCTGATATATATCTTACTTGGGAGTTAGAAACTGAACAACGATTTACATGTTTACAATATCACGAGGAGAGACGTGTTCCGCTGCTGTTTGTGCTTTCACTAGCTTTGCATGTGTTTGGTGGTCTGAACATTGTAGATTATATCCTGTTCAGCTACTTGGACTGCTTTGAAAACTGCTATGCGTGCTCGTTGGGTTCCACCATATTATCAACGTGAATTACTTCAAAATTGCAGCGCTTAAGACAAGGAAAAAATTCGGTGAAGAATATTATCGGGAATTACAAACTGGCTTGATTAGATGTGGTATTGTTGAGGAGAATGAAGCTATGCTTGCACGTTTTACGGGTGGATTAAATAGAGATATTTAGACCATTCTAGACTACAAGGATTATACTAATATCACTCGATTATTCCATCTTGCTTGTAAAGCTGAACGTGAAGTGCAGGATCGACAGGCGTTGGCGCGGACTAACTTTTCTGCAGGTCGACCTTCATCATGGACACCACGTGCATCATCTACTTCCACACGTTCTACTACACCGTTACCTCCGTCGGCTGCCACCTCCAACCGTGATACAAGAAAGCAGGCACAACCACCACTATCTGCCAAGAGCACACCTGCTGGGCCTACACAGAGCTCTTCTTCTTCCATGGCGTCAACAGGGCACACAAGTGATATTATTTGTCGTCGTTTTAAGGGAAGAGGACATTTTGCGAGAGAATGCCAATCTCAGCGAGTGATGATTGCTACTGAGGATGGTGGGTATGAGTCCGCTAGTGACTATGATGAAGAGACTTTGGCTCTTATTACACATGAAGAACACGGTGGAGATTATTCTGATCATGAGACGCAATACATGGCTGCTGAAGATGCTGACAGGTATGAATATTTAGTTGCTCAACGTGTTTTGAGTGTGCAGGTTACACAAGCTGAGCAAAATCAGAGGCATAACTTGTTCCATACAAAGGGAGTTGTGAAGGAACGTTCTATTTGCGTCATCATAGATGGAGGGAGCTGCAACAACTTGGCTAGCATGGATATGGTGGAGAAGCTTTCTCTCACCACAAGACCACATCCACATCCTTACTACATCCAATGGTTCAACAACAGCGGCAAGGTTAAGGTAACACGTCTTTGTTAGGTGTGTATTTTAGTATCTCTACATATGTTGATTATGTTGATTGTGATGTGGTACCTATGCAAGCATGTTCCTTATTACTTGGTAGACCATGGCAATTTGATAAAATTCTGTACACCATGGTAGAAACAATCAGTATACTCTTGTTCACAAGGATAAAAATATTACTTTGCTTCCTATGGCTCCTGATTCAATTTTGAAAGATGATATTAATAGAGCTAATAAAGCAAAACAGGAGAAAAATAAGAGTGAAAATCAGATTGTGGCAAAAGAATTTGAGCAACAAATGAAGCCTAATAATAAACCATCTAATGTTGCTTCGAAATTAAACCTGAAAAGTGCATGTTTACTTGCCACCAAATCTGATATTGAGGAGCTAGATTCTAGCAAATCTGTTTGCTATGCTTTTGTGTGCAAAGAGGCATTATTTTCATTCGAGGATGTGCCTTCCTCTTTGCCCCTGCTGTCACTAACATTTTGCAGGAGTTCGCTGACGTCTTCCCACAAGACGTGCCACCGGGATTACCACCTATTCGAGGGATTGAACATCAAATTGACTTAATTCCCGGTGCATCGCTACCCAACCGTGCACCATACCGTACCAATCCTGAGGAGACGAAGGAGATTATGCGTCAAGTACAGGAGCTGCTCGACAAAGATTATATACGTGAATCTCTTAGTCCTTGTGCTGTTCCTATTATACTAGTGCCTAAAAAGGATGGTACGTCGCGTATGTGTGTTGATTGTAGAGCCATTAATAATATTACTATTCGTTATCGTCATCCTATTCCTAGGCTAGATGATATGCTTGATGAATTGAGTGGCTCTACAATATTCTCCAAAGTTGATTTGCGTAGTGGATACCATCACATTCGTATGAAATTGGGAGATGAATGGAAAACAGCATTTAAAACCAAGTTTGGTTTATATGAGTGGTTAGTCAAGCCTTTTGGGTTAACTAATGCACCTAGTACTTTCATGAGACTAATGAACGAAGTTTTACGTGCTTTCATTGGACGATTTGTGGTAGTCTATTTTGATGATATACTGATTTATAGCAAATCTTTGGAAGAACATTTGGAACATTTACGTGCTGTTTTTAATGCTCTACGTGATGCACGTTTGTTTGGTAACCTTGGGAAGTGCACCTTTTGCACCAACCGAGTATCTTTTCTTGGCTATGTTGTTACACCACAGGGAATTGAAGTTGATAAAGCCAAGATTGAAGCTATTGAGAGTTGGCCGCAGCCCAAAGCAGTCACACAAGTGAGGAGTTTTCTTGGACTCGCTGGTTTCTATAGGCGTTTTGTGAGAGACTTTAGCACCATTGCTGCACCTCTCAATGAACTTACAAAGAAGGATGTGCCTTTTGTTTGGGGTACCGCATACGGGAAGAAGCCTTCACGGTATTGAAAGATAAGTTGACACATGCTCCTTTACTCCAACTTCCTGACTTTAATAAGACTTTTGAGCTTGAATGTGATGCTAGTGGAATTGGATTAGGAGGTGTGTTATTACAAGATGGCAAACCTGTTGCACACTTTTCTGAAAAATTGAGTGGGCCTAGTATGAACTACTCTACTTATGACAAAGAATTATATGCTCTTGTTCGGACTTTAGAGACATGGCAACATTATTTATGGCCCAAAGAATTTGTTATACATTCTGATCATGAATCTTTGAAACATATTAAAAGTCAAGCTAAACTGAATCGTAGACATGCTAAATGGGTTGAATTCATTGAGACTTTCCCTTATGTCATTAAACACAAGAAGGGTAAAGAAAATGTTATTCTTTGATGCTTTGTCTAAATGGCTATACTATGCTTTCACAACTTGACTTCAAAATATTTGGTTTGGAGACCATCAAAGATCAATATGTGCATGATGCTGATTTTAAAGATGTAATGCAGAATTGTAAAGAAGGAAGAACATGGAACAAGTTCGTTATTAAGGATGGTTTTGTGTTCGTGCTAACAAGCTATGCATTCACCTTTAGCTCTGTTAAGTCTTTTGTTGTTGCAGGAGGCGCATGGAGGAGGATTAATGGGACACTTTGGCGTGAAGAAGACGGAGGATATACTTCCTACACATTTCTTTTGGCCAAAGATGAGACGGGATGTTGAGCGTTTTGTTGCTCGCTGCACTACATGTCAAAAAGCTAAGTCACGACTCAATCCTCATGGTTTATATATGCCTTTGCCTGTACCTAGTGTTCCTTGGGAGGATATATCTATGGACTTTGTTTTAGGTTTACCTCGAACAAAGAAGGGAGGGATAGCATATTTGTTGTCGTGGATAGATTCTCGAAAATGGCACACTTTATACCATGTCATAAAAGCGATGATCTTTGTTAATGTTGCTGATTTGTTCTTTCGTGAAATTATTCGCTTGCATGGTGTGCCAAATACTATTGTTTCAGATCGTGATACTAAATTTCTTAGCCACTTTTGGAGATGTTTATGGGCTAAGTTGGGGACTAAACTGCTTTTAGTACTACTTGTCACCCCCAAACTGATGGACAAACTGAAGTAGTCAATAGAACATTGTCTACTATGCTTAGGGCTGTTTTGAAGAATAATAAGAAAATGTGGGAAGAATGCTTGCCTCATATTGAATTTGCTTATAATCGTTCATTGCATTCTACTACTAAGATGTGCCCTTTTGAAATTGTGTATGGCTTCCTACCTCGTGCACCTATTGATTTGTTGCCTCTTCCATCTTCGGAGAAGGTTAATTTTGATGCTAAAGAACGTGCTGAATTGATTTTAAAAATGCATGAGTTAACTAAGGAAAACATTGAGCGTATGAATGCTAAATATAAACTTCTTTGGAGATAAGGGTAGAAAACATGTTGTCTTTGCACTGGAGATCTTGTTTGGTTACATTTGCGTAAGGATAGGTTTCCTAATTTGCATAAATCAAAGCTAATGCCACGTCTTTGATGGTCCATTTAAGGTGTTAGAGAAAATAAATGATAATGCATATAAACTTGAGCTGCCTGCAGATTTTGGGCTTAGTCCCACTTTTAACATTGCAGATTTGAAGCCTTATTTGGGTGAGGAAGATGAGCTTTCGTCGAGATGAGGACATCATTACCATTGTTACACCCACATCCCCTGCTGCTATACATACTGGACCAATTACTAGAGCTCGCGCACGCCAATTGAATTATCAGGTACTTTCGTTTCTTGGTAACGATTCCAATGTTCATGAGAATATGATGCTGCCTAAATTGGATACATTTGTTTTGCTTACAAATGAAGGGCCTACCATGGACAAGAAAGATGAACCTTGGAGCAAGTTCAAGCATGGAGATGTTGGCATGCGCAAGGGGAACAAGAACGGAGTTACAAGTGATGATTCCGGGACTTTGAAGCCACCCTAATGACAGCATGAGGCCTTGGACGAAATATACAAGATGCCACTTCATAATATTCGTCCATAGGCTATTCTAGGTGTCACGTCACCTTAATATTGGGCCAGGCCCATGTAATTCGAAATACTTAAGTGTAGGCTGTTTTTAGAGTCCGTATGTGTGGGGAAACAAGAGTTAGGGTTGGTTTCGGACCCCTCCCTCAAGGGCCACGAAATTCCCTCCTCTTTCTCCATATATACAGCCCTTAGGGCGTCGTTTAGACTTTGGGTTGATCAAAAGTTCGCCATAGCTGCAACTTCGCGTACTTCGTTTGTGTTCAACAACCAGACAAAGGCGTCACAGAACCCCACCTTGATCAATAAAGCTTTCATCTTATATTCGCAATATCCAGATTGCAATCTCAGTGATGCGGAGCATCCCACGATCATCCCCATGCATCCACAACCGTCTCATCAAGAGACCGAGGTGACTTCTCTCCTTAGTGAAATATCATATGACCCTCTCGAGACATGGCTACTACCTCAATCTGAATGTTGTGCATGCTTAGGTACCAAGGAACCAACCTAGGAGAAGCTGCAGCCCAAGATGGACACCAAGAACAAGAGGAGGAGTTGCGAGTCGAGAGGGAGCGGTACTACCGCTCAAGCCAAGCGGTACTACCGCCCGGTAATGATACTACCGCTCAAGCCAAGCGGTACTACCGCTCTCCATCCGGCCTACTTCCTCAAAACCCGACACACTCCAGGAATCGAAAGTTCGCCATCGCTGCAACTTCGCGTACTTCGTTTGTGTTCAACGACCAGACAAAGGCGTCACAGAACCCCACCTTGATCAATAAAGCTTTCATCTTATATTCGCAATATTCAGATTGCAATCTCAGTTTCTTGCTTGTTCTTCGTTTGCTCGCAGGACGCAGGGCCTCGTGGTCGGAGTTGATCGTGCTCCGGCGTGGTCAATAACCCTCGGAAGTTGGTTTAGCGATTGCTAAGTGCGCGGCGTCTACGCCGCGTCGTGGTCGGATCGTCAAGGTCGACTCCCACAGAAACGATAGCCACCATCTCATCGAAACATCGGGACACCTTTGCCTCTATCACAAAGTCTTCATCTGGCCCGACTCTGCTGAAGACTAAGGCCACAGCTGGACGAGGTCCTCGGCCAAGTCCCAAAAATAAACAGGTCGCATTCCAAGAGCCACCTGAAGATGATGAGGCTGATGATGATGAACTTGCGGAAATCATCAGAGACCGCCAAGAAAGGGCCGCTAGAGCGAAAGGCACATCTGTGCCCTTCTTTGTTGGATCCGAGGAAAATCCTCGATTACATTGATCTCGGCACAAGGATCCAAACACCCCTATGCCTGATTTTCATCGACCTGGACAAAGTCACATCTTGACCCATTTCATCATCAAGAGAAATGGAAGTTTGAAAAGGCAAGAGAGATCAAGAAAGCTCAATACGTAAAGGAGAAGTTCACGAAGAAAAACATTGTCGTAATGACACCGAGGAACTTCTCAAGGTCCAGACTGAAATCCAAGCCCTCAAAGAAAACTTTGATGCTTATTATGCCGATTGGCAAGGAGCCAAAGTCAGATTCGTCAACTCGACAAAGAAATTCACCAATGTTGCTGCCCTAACGCAACATGAAATTCCTCAGTGGAGCCTCGGCTCAATGATCGAAGAACATGCCAAGACCACCGATGAAGTTCAGTCTTTGAAGAAAATGCTAGTTCGGGTCGATGATCCCATTCCGGCCCGAAGAAATTGCCGGGGCATCCACTAGTGGTGCGCTGAAGAAACCGAACAAGTCGAGCAATTGCATCGATTGCACTGAGGAAAATCAACCAGATTCCTCAGCTCCTCCTGCGCCAACACCAACTCCAATTCTTCCATCTGCCTCTGATGTGAAGAAGACCAAGGCTGCAGAACGAGCTGCAGTGAAGAAACGGAAAGCATCAGCTGCGTCAAATTCTTCGGCTGCGAAGAAAATGAAGCCTATGACCAGCTCATTTGAAAATCCAATCGATGCTGTTCCAATTTCCTCAATTCCATCAAAGGACCTTGTTCCTTTTGGTGAAGATTATGTGATCCCAAGCGGATCGGATGAAGAAAATCATTCTGCCCGTCGAGCAGATTGATGAAGAAATTGAAGTGGAAGCAATCCCTTCAACCCCAATCATTTCCTCGCCTATGCCTCAGTTCACGGTGAAGAGGCGGTGTTGAGGAAATTGAAGAAGATGTGGATATTGGAAGCACAACGCAAGTGATGAACGATGACTTTTGGGAAAGTCGACATCCAAATTCTCCACTCTTCACCCCAATCCAACAGATTCCTCGGTCCCTGCTCCAACAGTTCAAATGGGCTCAAGAAACTCATCCCACTTCATCTGTCCATGAAGAAATTCCAGCCACTAGCGTTGATGAACTGCTTCTTGATCCTCGGTACACTGTAGAGGAACAAGAAATTCCTCGGCTGAAGAACACGAGATTGCGATTCCGGAGGTCGTGATGCAACTCATCGACACTCCACCGCCAAAGCCAAAGAATCCCCTCTCAACAAAGCAAAAGTTCAAGGATGAAGATTTCTTCACGAGCATGTATTCTTCATCGATTACAATCCATATGATTACGCTCGCATAAGGAAGAGGCGTTTACGGATTGCCGGTCAAGCAAATTTCTATTCCTTAGTGCTCTTCAACAAAGACAAAGTCTTCGATCATGCACATATTCCTCATGTGGACATGGAGTCTCTGCCAGGCTTCGAGCCAGTCCTCAGTGTTCTTCACAACGCATGACTTCTGAACTTCTGCACTGACATCTGTGATTGGAATGAAGAACTCATTCTTCAATTCTATGCAACGTTGCACATCACCGGAGACGCTGAAGACGTGAACTCATGGGTGTTAGACTGGATGTCTGAAAACACTCACTACAAGGCACCAGCAACTGAATTGCTTCGTGCCCTACCACTCGGTCCTCCACTTGATGGTGCTCGTTGTATCTACAACGAACCGAACTTTCAAATCACTATGTGCAAGTCTTGATGAAGCCTTTGAAGCCGTGGCAGGCCCCAAGAACCAAATTCCTCGTCAAGGAATTATTGTATGTGCCTCGACTGTCTATCGGATTCAGCGAAGACAATGAGTCCTATCAAAGGCCACGACTCAAATGATGAAGAAGTCGTTGGCATCATGAAGAATATGCTTTTCAATATCATTCATGGCGTTCCGTCAACTTCCATGATTTCTTCATGAGGACTACGGCAAACATTGCTATGTCACCATTTGAGCTGAAGCCTTATGCGCCTTGGATAATGAGATTCATCGGGACAAGGTCTTCACTCAATTACAAGCCCGATACTCGAACCACTGCAGCTACTTGCCCCGATTGAACTCCTCAAGCGGACATTTTCCTCGGTGATGACAAGGGCAAGGCAAGCTGCTGTGATCGATGAAAAGGCATTCGTCCATTGGATGGACAGTTTAGCAAGGCTGCATCCTACTCCACCAATGATGACTACGCCACATGACTCTGCATAAATACCTCGGCCAAGCAAAGTCCTCAAGCCACACGGCACCTGTGGTGATGACTGATCGTGAGTTACTCCTCGGTCTTCATCGGAAGGTTGATCGCAATCATAAATGGGTCAAGCGTCGGTTTGGTTCAATTCTTCACAACATGACCTCTACACACAATGCGGTGAAGAAAAACCACTACTACCTCCATGAAACCTTCAAACGCACTGGCTGTTCTTTCAAATGTCTACAAATGGAAGAACCGGCGACAATGGGTCTCAAGGAAGAATTTGGTGATGCGCACCTCCTCCGAAGAAATATAAGAAGGTCAAAGTTCCTTCCTTGGTGGCCAGCTCATATTCTTCATCACGAGACACTGATGAAAATGAAGACTTGTACGACACTGCGGCAGGCCCTACTACAACAACCGACCCCAACAACGCTGGCGCTCCTTCCTCAACTTGAAATTCTTCAGGGGCGTTAGTCCTCAGTTTCGATCCTTTTGGTCATTCAATGACAAAGGGGGAGAAATTTGAGTTAGTCTTCAAGCGGGTCTATTTTAATGCCCATATACAACGCGTTTTTTTGTTAAGTTACAACTCTCGTTCTTCTGAAACTTTTGTTGGATCGAGTTGTAATCTTAAACCCGATGGTGCTCTGATACTTTTGATGCACTGAGCTCTGATTCTCTTGAGCTCTGATACTCTTGATGCGTTATTTCGCATGCTTGCTCCTCATTAATGTTATCGCACGCATGATGAATTTCATCAAGTACCAATTTCATCATGCATTTCAAATTCTTCATATTATATGTCAAATGCGTGTATGAATTACAAGATATAGGGGGAGATCTCCATGATTCAACTCTTCAAATGTGCATTGCCTCAAAAGCAAATTCCTCACTATGCACATCTTCGTGGGGAGTTATTCTATATCTTGCAATCAAATTCCTCAATATCTGTATTTACACTTCATATGTTTATCCCGTTGAAAACTTAACCTATATTGTCATCAATCACCAAGAAGGGGAGATTGTAAGTGCATCTAGTGCCCTTAGTGATTTTGGTGTATTGAAGACTTATAGGTTAAGAAACTAATGTGTTTGTGAGTGTACACAGGTCTATAAGTCTATGAGGAGTTTGATATTTCTGAGAGAAAGTCGACCCTAAAAATGAAGTTCTTCGATGAAGACTTTATGAAGACTTTGAAAGTGAAGAAATTGGTGTGACCTTGAAGACTTGGTATTCATTTGAGGAACATGAAGCGTGAAGACTTTTGTTTTCGTAGTTTCGCTTCTCTTTCTTGAGTCATAGGAAACACCGTGATCAAGTTAAAGGGGTCGAGGAAATATTAAGGAAAAATTTCCATGTGATGCTCAACTCAAAATCCTAAACCTACCAATCCCTTGAGTGAAGCCTTTGGAAATCTCATACAGTTCGATCAATTTCTTGATGTGAGACGAAGTTCTTCTGGTCGCTGAGGAATTTGTTCTGACTGAGGAGTTAGGAATTCGCCAGTGCGGATTGCCTACACAATGAGGAACATGATAGCCCTGAGGAATTTGAGATTCAAATTTCCGACCGTTGCTGTGCTGCGCGCCAGCTGTCCCAAAATATCTTATCCACCTAACGGTCATATCATTGAAGGGCATTTATGTCTTATCATGTCGGGCTGCTCCCTAGGCTATAAATAGCCGGCCCCTGCAACCACTAGCTGGTTGGCTGCTCGAGAGAAACTTGACACTTGTCATTTGAGAGCAACCCATCCTCCGAGGACTTTGAGCGAAAATCATCGAGTGAGGAAAAACCCAAACACCAAACCCCTACAAACCCAAAGTGATTGAGCATCATCAAGAGATTGATCCTGCATGGATCCGGCGCTTGTTACCTTTGAAGACATGCTTCTTCCAGATCGTTAGGCGTCATGGTCTAGAGCATCCAAGAGGAATTGTGGATGGCCGAGTGACCAAGTCTGTGAAGGTTTGGAAGTCGCTGAAGACTTACCACGAGTGATTGGACGAGGTCTGTGACCTTAGTTCAAGGAGAATACGGTGAGGACTTGGTGTCCTGCTGCGTGCTCGGCTGACTTCGGTGTCCGGGACTGTGTGTCCTCGAGTTTAAATACTCGGCGCTCCAACCAGACGCATAACCGAGACAACAGTGGAACTGGTCTACCAAATCATTGTCTTCACCAACCTTATCGGGTTCTATTTCCTCAACTCTTTCATTTCCTCATTCTGTGTTGAGTGTTTATTCATATCTGTGTTTGAAGACTTTGGTGAAGACTTTCTCAATTTCCTCAGTTCAATTTCTTGATCTGTTTGTCTTCATCTTGTGCTATCCTGTGTTTACGCTTTACATGCTCTTTGATTGTCTTCATTTCATCATGATGACCATGCCCGCGTTCTCTTATGCTTACTTCTGAGTACTTATTCCGCTGCAAGTAGTTCTTCGCTAAGGAATTTCCTCACCGGCAAATTCCTCAGTGAAGAATTCATAAAAATCGCCTATTCACCCACCCTCTAGTCGATATAACGCACTTTCAGTTTATAATATGATTATTAAGATAAAAGGAGATATGTTCTTACCAAAGATGGTTGAGGACATAATATTAATATGTTGTTTTAAGACGGATAACTCTTCTGTCACCGGCTTCAGCGCAGTTTCAGCTTCTTCTGCTCTCTTCAACAGAGCTGCCTTTTCAATTTCCCAGCCATCTTTTTCATTGTTGAAGTTTTGCTTGAGCTGCTCAATGGTCTCTAAAGCAGTCTTCAACTCTGACTTGGCCTTGGATGTTTCAGACTGTTGAGTCTTTATATTGGCCTTCAGATCATTGAGCTGTGAGTTCTTCTCAGAAAGTTCAGCCTGTGATATAAACATAGACAGAACATTGTGAGTATTGCTAAAGTCCCAAGCACAATAGAAGCATGATACTTGGCACTTGAGGGCTAATGCATATTGCACTTTTTTAAGAAATTTTTTTGGAAGTCCCAAACACAATAGAAATATTATCCTTCGCACTTGGGGGCTAATGCCTATTGCTCTGTTCTAAGACAAATTCATGACCCGGACAAATGATGTGATCCGGATTATAAAGACAACACATTGGGTTGTTGATTTTAAACCAGGATGATTAGTCCTGGCTTATTCATCACTGATTAAGCCGGCCCTCGGGGGCTACGGAGGCAAAGTTGGTTTTTTACTACTGCAAAGTCCCGGCTTAATATATTTATTAACCTGGCCTTGGGGGCTATGGAGGGAAAGTTGACGTATTGGTGTTATAAGTCCCTGTTCATGTAGAAAAGCATAAACTGACCCTTAGGGGCTACTGGATTTGATCTATGCAACTATTGAAGTTTACAGTGCAATTCTATTCTATCATGCCCAGTAAACTTGGCGTCTAAGGAACGTATACTCATATAAAAAGGAGTTGCAGCGTTTACCTTTACCTCATAGGCTCTTTCATCAGATTTACTAAGCCGGCTTCAAAGTCACGGCTGGTGTACAGACGGTTCAAGTAACCAGAGTGGATGTCTTGGGCACTGAAATGAGTGTATCTCTCCAAGTCTACTTTCCATTTGCCTTTATCTTCAGCAGAAATTTCTTCTTTAGCGATGTGCTTGGATAAGACAGTAGGTTGACCCGGGGCGGTGAATCCAAAACCAGTGACAACAACATCATCAATCTTTTCCTCAGCAGGCTTGATTGGGCTTGGCAGTTTAGAGATAGCCGGTTCAACAACCATATCTGATGCGGAGCATCCCACGTTCATCACCATGTACACCCCGACTACTCTCCAAACCCCAAGTGGACGTATGACGAGACCTCGAACATACGCCATTGGACACAAGGTGAACTCGCTCCTCTCCGAACCTTCACTTTCCACATGTGAGACATGGTTACTACCTCAAATATGTGTGCTATGCATGACCAGGAACAAGGAGGAAGACCATGGACGAGCTAGCGAGGACGCCAAGTACAAGGACCAAGAGAAGTAGTCGTCGAAGAAGTTTCAATGAAGCGGACGTCCGGACGACACCGGACGACCGGCCTTCATACGAAGCGGACGTCTGCCTCTTGGACGACATCGCCAAGACCCAAACAACGCAGTTCCCAGAAGGGCGTCTGCCCAAGACCGGACGACCGCCCCACTCTCCAAAAGCGGACGACCAAGACACCGGACGTCCGACACACATCAGCGGAGCGAATATTAACGGAAGTATGAAACTTCCGGACGTCCGCGCCCTTCACAGAGCTTCAATGGACGTCCGGTGACACCGGACGACCGGTCCTCATGAGCCACGGACGACCGGCCCCGGCCAGACGTCCGGTACTGTCACAAGACAGCTTTGGCCGAGGCCCATGTACCCCTTCACTTGGCCCCCATTTGCACTAAGACTATAAATGGACCTCCTCCTCCTCCTAGTTAGGGTAGCGTTGATTTAGCTCATTGTTAGATAGAGCTTCGCTCATCCATACCGGATCTACTCCACGAGAGAGACCGCGGCCCCTCTTCGGAGAAGATCCACCTTGGATTCAAGACCCCTCTTGGGTGGCCCCCATCAAGACCTCCTCACGGAGAAGAACGGCTACCGTTTGTATCGTCCTTTGTTGACTTTGAATCATGTATCTCCCTTTGTGTTCACCGATCTAGCACATGTGTGATTGATCTTGTTGGTTTGAGTGATTCTCTTGTGTTTTCCCCGTGATTTCCCTCGTGTTCTTCCGCTCGTTCTTCGTGTTCCTAGTAGGGATCCTCTCCAAACGTGAAAGATCGTCCACATAGGGTTCCGCCCTACATCATCTTGGATCAGAGTAAGGTTGATCACGTTTTGGAACCCCTACCCCGTGTTTTCTAGCTTGATTTTGTTGTGTTCTTCCCCAAATTCGAAAATTCCCCACCAAAAATAGCCCCAAATTTTTTTTGTGATGATGTTTTGTTGATTTTGATCCATGGATTTGCTTGGTTTCGAGTGGATCTTGCATTTCTCCAAGTTTCACCATCTTTCATCCACAAAATCTCTTCAATTTTGACCCCAAAATCCCAAAATTCCGCCCAAAATCGCACCCCGGATCTCGCATCTCGCGTTGACCCCGACCCACCGGACGACCGTCACATTACCGGACGTCCGGAGCCCCTGGAATGAGCGGACGTCCGTCATCCACCGGACGACCGAAACCCTAACCCGATCTGAAATAGCGGATTTCCGACCAGACCGGACGTCCGGCCACCGGACATCCGTCCATTAGCGGACGTCCGCTACCTGTAGATATCAACTTCGGCTGATTTTTGTTTTGCCCATAACTAATTCATCCGAACTCCGATTTTGACGTTCTTTAGCTCGTTTTGAAGCTATTGACATCCCCTATCCCACAAAAATACCACCAACATCATTTGACTCCATCAAATTTTGTGATTTTTGGCACCTTTGCCTAGGGCTTCCACCACATCCTCCGCTACTCCACCTCCGACTTCCGCAACCTAACCAATTTTGTTCCTCATGGTTGTTTGAGTTGTGATTCGAGTCTCCTAAGGTGTTTCGGCTACTTAGGGACGGTTGCTTCTTTATCAACCACCACCGCCATTTCCGCATAGGCTTACCCACCATACACTTCCACCACCCCCCAACTTAACCCAATTTTGTGTGTGTTGTGAGTTGTGTCTCCTAAGGTGTTTAGGCTACTTAGGGATCGTGCTTCCAACTCCGACACCGTGTATAGTTCACCACCTTACCCTCCACTTCCGCATTGCGTACTCCAAAACCACCATTGCATTTCCGCAATCACACCGAGCTTCATAACCACCACCGCATTCCCGCTACCACCATTTGACTTTTGTCCTTGAGATTTTGAGTTGTGGTTTTTCCGTTTCCTAAGGTGTTTGACTACTTAGGGACGAGTCTCCATCATCTTGGTATCTACATCAAGAACACCGCCACTCATCGCCATGAGGGCGATAACCTCGACGACACCTTTGTATATTCCCCTTGCAAATTGCATTGATAACCCCTAGCCCATTTTGCGTCACTTGCCTATCGAGACTAGCCATTTGAGTATTGTCGGGCCACGTTACTTGTGCACATTAGTGATCTACACCATCCATTGCATACATACCATCTCATATTGGTACCATATCTTGTGTCGCAAGTTTGTTCCCGCATATACACAATTGCTATCTTGGTTTGTGCATTGTGCAAAAGTGGCCATAGAGAAAAAAAAGAAACAAATAAAGCTTTTAAGCAAAGAAAGAGAAAGAGCAAAGAAGCTTGTAAGCAAGTGCCATAGCATCATAACCACATTGCATATAAGATTGTCATATCCGATCATCTTGGATCAAACACCGGGAACCATACATAAATAGCATACTTGGGATACAAAGTTCATCCATTTTGCATCTTATAGGTTGTGCACAAGTGTCGTATCCGCCTATTGAGCAATTGTGCTAGCGTCTCTCCTGAGTTGTGCAACACGAGCGTTTTGGTGGATTCCACATTTTGAGCTCATTCCTTGGTTGCACGGCCCCATTTATCTATCCGTGTGTGTGTTTCCGTGTGCCACATTTGCTATTGGTCTACTTGTTTCGCTTGTGAATTTGTGAATCTCTTTCAACATTATTGACTTTTGCTAACATTTTGCATCAAATTTTTGTGCCACTATCCTCACCGAGCTCCACCATAAGCCTTACTTGTGTAGGTGTGAGAAACCGACAAGAATTGGTACCAATTGTGCTATTTCCTTGTTACACATTGAGTGATCATTGATCCATCTTCAACATCGGTCAAGGTACATTTGGTCTAGTTCTTCTCTTTCTCCCACTCATATTTGCTCGAGTCTTGTGATGGATAGGCAAGGCATTTCCTCTCCGGTCTTCGACAACAACGACGGCGTGAACAACTACATCACCAAAGCGTCTATCTTCGATCTAAAACGACAAGTGCAAGGCGCACAATCAAGATTGCGAGAGCGCATCGAGAACATCTCCATCGACATTCGTCACTCCGAAGCAAGGAGAAGGGACTACATCGACAAGAAGCTTGCCGCACATAAAGAGGAGCAAGATGCAAGGATGGAGGAGATTCGGACCTTGCTCAAGTCAACATCCCCTTCATCATCTTCAAGACGGCGACATTCAAGACACAAGTCTTCGGAGCGCCCAAACGATGCAAGCGCAAGTCGTCCACATGTCCATGGCAACCACCATCACGTTCGTGATCCACATCGTCATGAAGGGCAAGTCACCTCCAAGCATCATGTGCACGACGACGACGAACGACATCTACTTCGAGCTCAAGCACGACAACGACACCATCATCATGAAGATGCTCCACAAGCGCAAGTGCACAAGTCCCAACAAGCCCTACTTCACGCCAAGTCGACGCTTCATGAGCACAAAAGAAGACCGCGAGACGACCACCACAAAGACCGCGCTACGGCTACATCAACCACTTCGGCATCTTCGCCAAGTGTTCTCAAGGCATCTTCGCCTTTGGACGTACGGCATCTTCGCCTACTTCCCACGAAATGCGCCTACAACGACTTCATCAAGTCCAAGGCGACTACCCTCTGACGAGGCGACACTTCCATCTTGAAGCCCCCAAGGAAGATGGCCGAGCATGGGAAACTCCCTTCGGTCATGGAGGCAGGCTACAAAGTGCCACATCATATGGGCCTCCAACACCAAGACGGTGACAAAGCGGTCGAGCAAGGGCCATCCCTTCGACCACGGCGACGGCCAATCTCTTCTACAACATGAAGACGACGCCCATATTGGACTCATACTCCGAGTCAAGCTACGCGACCGCACATGGAGACATTTGCACCAACATCTCTCCGACACCCACATATCATGAGATGACCCAATTGCCATGTGAGGAGAGCCACGACCACATGAGTGACATGAGTGACTCCACCCTATATGACATTGAGTGCATTTCCTATGAGAGGATGAGTGTGACCACCACTAGTCCCATACACTTGAGAGCATGCCACACATCCTATGTGAGGTTGAGCGCCATTTGAGTGACTCCACCAACCATACGAGTGAGAGCATCATATTGGGAGTGAGTGAGCCACAACACTTAGTGAGTGAGGTAGTTGACACGGCATGTGAGGCCACTATGATTTCTAATGACTTAACCTCTACTCCTAGTGTGTTTTCTTCTTTGGTGCTAGGTCTCCTACATGACGATATGCCTATCCTCGACGAGTCCATCCCTCCAAAGGGAGAACCGATGGCCATGGTGGACAATGATGCACCCCCACATGGTTCCATCAAGATGAAGTTGTGATAGAGGCAAAGGTGTCCCGTCTTTCGATGAGATGTTGGTTTTCGCTTTGGAGGAAGTCGACTTTGACGATCCGACTACGAACGTGCGAGGACGTCGCGCCTTAGCAATCGCTAAACCAACTCCGAGAGGTTATTGACCACGCCGGAGCACGATCAACCTGACCACGAGGGTCTGTTACCTGCGTGCAAACGAAGAACAAGCAAGAAACTGAGATTGCAATCTGGATATTGCGAATATAAGATGAAAGCTTTATTGATCAAGGTGGGGTTACTGTGGCGCCTTTGTGCCGTCGTTGAACACAAGCGAAGTCTGCGAAGTTGCAGCTATGGCGAACTTTTAATCTAAACAAAACCCAAAGTCTAACGACGCCCTAAGGGCTGTATATATGGAGGAAGAGGAGGGAATTTCGTGGCCCTTGAGGGAGGGTCCAAACCATCCCTAACTCTTGTTTCCCCACACATACGGACTCTAAAAACAGCCTATACTTAAGTATTTCGAAATTACATGGGCCTGGCCCAATAATAAGGTGACGCAGCACCTAGAATAGCCTATGGACGAATATTATGAAGTGGCATCTTGTATATTTCGTCCAAGGCTTCATGCACCCATTATGGTGGCTTCAAAGTCCTGAAATCATCACTTGTAACTCCGTTCTTGTTCCCCTTAGCATGGCATTATCTCCATGCTTGTTCTTGCTCCAATGTCCATCCTTCTCCAAGCTAGGGCCTTCATTTGTAAGCAAAACAAATGTATCCAATTTAGGCAGCATCATATTCTCATGAACATTAGAATCATTACTACCTGATAATTTAATTGGCGTGCGCGAGCTCTAGTAATTGGTCCAGTATATGTAGCAGTAGGGGCTGTGGGTGTAACAATGGTATTGATGTCCTCATCATCCTCCCCTTCTTGAAATGAAGTCGTCCTCGGAAGCTCATATTCCTCACCCAAATAAGGCTTCAAATCTGCAATGTTAAAAGTGGGACTAACCCCAAAATCTGCGAGCAGCTCAAGTTTATATGCATTATCATTTATTTTCTCTAACACCTTAAATGGACCATCAAGACGTGGCATTAGCTTTGATTTGCGCAAATTAGGAAACCTATCCTTACGCAAATGTAACCAAACAAGATCTCCGGTGCAAAGACAACATGTTTTCTACCCTTATCTCCAAAGCAAGTTTATATTTAGCATTCATACGCTCAATGTTTTCCTTAGTTAACTCATGCATTTTTAAAATCAATTCAGCACGTTCTTTAGCATCAAAATTAACCTTCTCCGAAGATGGAAGAGGCAACAAATCAATAGGTGCACGAGGTAGGAAGCCATACACAATTTCAAAAGGGCACATCTTAGTAGTAGAATGCAATGAACGATTATAAGCAAATTCAATATGAGGCAAGCATTCTTCCCACATTTTCTTATTATTCTTCAAAACAGCCCTAAGCATAGTAGACAATGTTCTATTGACTACTTGGTTTATCCATCGGTTTGGGGGTGACAAGTAGTACTAAAAGCAGTTTAGTCCCCAACTTAGCCCATAAACATCTCCAAAAGTGGCTAAGAAATTTAGTATCACGATCTGAAACAATAGTATTTGGCACACCATGCAAGCGAATAATTTCACGAAAGAACAAATCAGCAACATTAACGATCATCGCTTTTATGACATGGTATAAAGTGTGCCATTTTCGAGAATCTATCCACGACAACAAATATGCTATCCCTCCCTTCTTTGTTCGAGGTAAACCTAAAACAAAGTCCATAGATATATCCTCCCAAGGAACACTAGGCACCGCAAAGGCATATATAAACCATGAGGATTGAGTCGTGACTTAGCTTTTTGACATGTAGTGCAGCGAGCAACAAAACGCTCAACATCCCGTCTCATCTTGGGCCAAAAGAAATGTGTAGCAAGTATATCCTCCGTCTTCTTCACGCCAAAGTGTCCCATTAATCCTCCTCCATGCGCCTCCTGCAACAACAAAAGACGAACAGAGCTAGCAGGAATGCATAGCTTGTTAGCACGGAACACAAAACCATCATTAATAACGAACTTGTTCCATGTTCTTCCTTCTTTACAATTCTGCATTACATCTTTAAAATCAGCATCATGCACATATTGATCTTTGATGGTCTCCAAACCAAATATTTTGAAGTCAAGTTGTGAAAGCATAGTATATCGATTTAGACAAAGCATCAAGAATAACATTTTCTTTACCCTTCTTGTGTTTAATGACATAAGGAAAGTCTCAATGAATTCAACCCATTTAGCATGTCTACGATTCAGTTTAGCTTGACTTTTAATATGTTTCAAAGATTCATGATCGTAATGTATAACAAATTCTTTGGGCCATAAATAATGTTGCCATGTCTCTAAAGTCCGAACAAGAGCATATAATTCTTTGTCATAAGTAGAATAGTTCAGACTAGGCCCACTCAATTTTTCAGAAAAGTATGCAACAGGTTTGCCATCTTGTAATAACACACCTCCTAATCCAATTCCACTAGCATCACATTCAAGCTCAAAAGTCTTATTAAAGTCGGGAAGTTGGAGTAAAGGAGCATGTGTCAACTTATCTTTCAATACCGTGAAGGCTTCTTCCTGTGCGGTACCCCAAACAAAAGGCACATCCTTCTTTGTAAGCTCATTGAGAGGTGCAGCAATGGTGCTAAAGTCTCTCACAAAACGCCTGTAGAAACCAGCGAGTCCAAGAAAACTCCTCACTTGTGTGACCGTTTTGGGCTGCGGCCAACTCTCAATAGCTTCAATCTTGGCTTTATCAACTTCAATTCCACGTGGAGTAACAACATAGCCAAGAAAAGATACTCGGTCGGTGCAAAAGGTGCACTTCCCAAGGTTACCAAACAAAGCGTGCATCACGTAGAGCATTAAAAACAGCACGTAAATGTTCCAAATGTTCTTCCAAAGATTTGCTATAAATCAGTATATCATCAAAGTAAACTACCACAAATCGTCCAATGAAAGCACGTAAAACTTCGTTCAGTAATCTCATGAAAGTACTAGGTGCATTAGTTAACCCAAAAGGCATGACTAACCACTCATATAATCCAAACTTAGTTTTAAATGCTGTTTTCCATTCATCTCCCAATTTCATACGAATTTGATGGTATCCACTACGCAAATCAACTTTGGAGAATATTGTAGAGCCACTCAATTCATCAAGCATATCATCTAGCCTAGGAATAGGATGACGATAACGAATAGTAATATTATTAATGCCTCTACAATCAACACACATACGCCGACGTACCATCCTTTTTAGGCACTAGTATAATAGGAACAGCACAAGGACTAAGAGATTCGCGTATATAACCTTTGTCGAGCAGCTCACATGCTTGACGCATAATCTCCTTCGTCTCCTCTCGGATTGGTACGGTATGGTGCGCGGTTGGGTAGCGATGCACCGGGAATTAAGTCAATTTGATGCTCAATCCCTCGAATAGGTGGTAATCCGGTGGCACGTCTTGTGGGAAGACGTCAGTGAACTCCTGCAAAATGTTAGTGACAGCGAGGGGCAAAGAGGAAGGCACGTCCTCGAATGAAAATAATGCCTCTTTGCACACAAAAGCATAGCAAACAGATTTGCTAGAATCTAGCTCATCAATATCAGATTTGGTGGCAAATAAACATGCACTTTTCAGTTTAATTTCGGAAGCAACATTAGATGGTTTATTATTAGGCTTCATTTGTTGCTCAAATTCTTTTGCCACAATCTGATTTTCACTCTTATTTTTCTCCTGTTTTGCTTTATTAGCTCTATTAATATCATCTTTCAAAATGGAATCAGGAGTCATAGGAAGCAAAGTAATATTTTTATCCTTGTGAACAAGAGTATCTTGATTGTTTCTACCATGGTGTACAGAATTTTTATCAAATTGCCATGGTCTACCAAGTAATAAGGAACATGCTTGCATAGGTACCACATCACAATCAACATAATCAAAGCATATGTAGAGATACTAAAATACACACGAACAAAGACGTGTTACCTTAACCTTGCCGCTGTTGTTGAACCATTGGATGTAGTAAGGATGTGGATGTGGTCTTGTGGTGAGAGAAAGCTTCTCCACCATATCCATGCTAGCCAAGTTGTTGCAGCTCCCTCCATCTATGATGGCCTTGAATAGAACGTTCCTTCACAACTCCCTTTGTATGGAACAAGTTATGTCTCTGATTTTGCTCAGCTTGTGTAACCTGCACACTCAAAACACGTTGAGCAACTAAACATTCATACTGTCGGCATCTTGACAGCCATGTATTGCGTGTCATGATCGAATCATCTCCACCGTGTTCTTCATGTGTAATAAGAGCCAAAGTCTCTTCATCATAGTCACTAAGCGGACTCATACCCACCATCCTCGGTAGCAATCATCACACGCTGTGTTTTGCATTCTCTCGCAAAATGTCCTCTTCCCTTACAACGACGACAAATTATATCACTTGTGTGCCCTGTTGACGCCATGGAAGAAGAAGAGCTCTGTGCAGGCCCGGCAGGTGTGCTCTTGGCAGATAGTGGTGGTTGTGCCTGCTTTCTTGTATCACAGTTGGAGGTGGCAGCCCGGCGGAGGTGCCGGTGTAGTAGAACGTGTGGAAGTAGATGATGCACGTGGTGTCCATGATGAAGAAGGTCGACTGCGAAAAGTTAGTTCGCGCCAACGCTGTCGATCCTGCACTTCACGTTCAGCTTTACAAGCAAGATGGAATAATCGAGTGATATTATTATAATCCTTGTAGTCTAGAATGGTCTGAATCTCTCTATTTAATCCACCCGTAAAACGTGCAAGCATAGCTTCATTCTCCTCAACAATACCACATCTAATCAAGCCAGTTTGTAATTCCTGATAATATTCTTCTACCGAATTTTTCCTTGTCTTAAGCGCTGCAATTTTTGAAGTAATTCACGTTGATAATATGGTGGAACCCAACGATCGCATAGCAGTTTTCAAAGCAGCCCAAGTAGCTGGAACAGGATATAATCTACAATGTTCGAGACCACCAAACACATGCAAAGCTAGTGAAAGCACAAACAAGCGGGAACACGTCTCTCCTCGGGATATTGTAAACATGTAAATCGTTGTTCGGTTTCTAACTCCCAAGTAAGATATATATCGTGAACATATCTACCCTCAAATGGTGGAATATTCAATTTCAGTTTAGGGAGATGGTCATGATCTCGCACTGAAGGGGAGCCCGAACATTGCCATTATTTGCATGTGGACGACACGGTGGTTGTGGTGCTTTGGTGGTTGCACGCGTAATCTTGATGTTGATCAACCTCATCCTCGTAATCTCTCACATAATCATCCTCCCCACCGCAGCAGCAGGAGCCACGTATATCAACAGCAGCACCAATGCTTGGCCAGTGAAGAGGGACACGGGAAGCTTCGGCGGAGGGCTGTTTCGCGATGTGGAGGTAGTCCTTGTTGTTGTAGTAGAGGTGCGTTAGGTGCCGCCGGTGGTGGTGGTGGTAGACGCCTTGAGCAATTCATTAAACTTGGTATCGAGCTTTGTTTGACGCCTTCTCAATGCCATCTATCTTCTCCATGGCCTCTTCAAATCTATTTAGCACATCGTCCACCTGCCCACTCATCATTTGCTGAAACTTATCATGTAGCGCTTTGTTTGTCATGTTCTCCCGGTCGGTCTAAATGGCTTGTGATCCTGCCATGGTTAGCGACAATAGAAACACACAAGAATATGATTCGACAGACTACTAGGAAGTGGTGGTGGTTGTGTGGTGGACGATCCTAAATCCGTCAAGCAAATCTCAAATTCTTACCAGTTCTTACCCAGAAGAGCGGTGGCCAGAACCGATGTAGTCAAAACTCTCAAAGCTTGGATAGAGCGATTACTGGAGAGTCAAGCATACGATGTAGATGTATGTGGAGCTGGGAAGGCTTATAATATGGTAGCAAAAAGGGTCAGAATAATTAATTCAGAGATGCAAAGTTGAATAAACGCTCAACGACGGCTGTGTCTTGGTCCTAGGCTAGACCGTGCTAGAGACGCGAGCCTAGAACACTAACAAAATCACGGCGCTGCCGCGGAAACAACGGAAAAGCACACTCTGGAATTTTTTTCGCTCTTTTTTTTGCTGCTTTTTTTTTTTTGCTGCTCTTTTTTTTTTTTGCGAAAAATCAATATAATGGCGAGTGTCTCAAAACTCTTCCCTGTGTCAAACCGACAGGATGGGCACGAAATTTTTTCGACTAAATTTTTTTTTTTATTTGCCGGGACCCAAAAGCTGAAGCGGGTCAAAAAAAACTTTCTATAATGGCGACTGTCTCAATACGCTTAGAAACACTTAAAAACAGGATAGCCAGAAAATTTTTCGACAAGTGCGTTTTCGGAAAATTTTGGGCCTAAACGGAGGGTGGTTTCCGGAACCTACTCCGGCAAGGAAACACGAATCGGAAACTAGATGGATCTCGAAAACAAACCTAATATGAGAAGAACTCGGATTGGTGGTGGATATATGGTGGTGGTATATGGCAGCGGTGGTGGTAGCGGTGGTAGTATATGGATATGGATCGGTGGTGGTATACGGACACGGATTGGTGGTGGTATATGGATATGGATTCGAGCGGTGATGGTAGGTGGCGAGGCGATGATGATGGTGCGGTGGCGGCGTTACAACTTATTACCATAACTCGAAACTCTAAAAGACTAGACGCTAAGACCAGCAACTAGACACGACGATGCAACCGCAAATTCAACAAAGCAAAACCCTAAAAAGATTATGCAAAGGCTCAGATTGGTTCGGATATGATGAACTAACCCTAATTTTTTTGTGGCTTTTTCGTGGACTATAGGTATGAAGAGCAGACTCGGTCTAAACTACGGAAAACTGTAAAATCTCACCGAGCAACCTGAAAATCTGATACCACTTGATAGAGGCAAAGGTGTCCGTCTTTCGATGAGATGTTGGTTTTCGCTTTGGAGGAAGTCGACTTTGACGATCCGACTACGAGCGTCGAGGACGTCGCGCCTTAGCAATCGCTAAACCAACTCCGAGAGGTTATCGACCACGCCGAAAGCACGATCAACTCGACCACGAGGGTCTGCATTTCCTGCGAGCAAACGAAGAACAAGCAAGAAACTGAGATTGCAATCTGGATATTGCGAATATAAGATGAAAGCTTTATTGATCAAGGTGGGGTTACGTGGCGCCTTTGTGCAGTCGTTGAACACAAGCGAAATGCACGCGAAGTTGCAGCTATGGCGAACTTTTAATCTAAACAAAACCCAAAGTCTAAACGACGCCCTAAGGGCTGTATATATGGAGGAAGAGGAGGGAATTTCGTGGCCCTTGAGGGAGGGGTCCGAAACCAACCCTAACTCTTGTTTCGCCACCCATACGGACTCTAAAAACAACCTATACTTAAGTATTTCGAAATTACATGGGCCTGGCCCAATAATAAGGTGACGCGACACCTAGAATAGCCTATGGACGAATATTATGAAGTGGCATCTTGTATATTTCGTCCAAGGCTTCATGCACCCATTATGGTGGCTTCAAAGTCCTGAAATCATCACTTGTAACTCCGTTCTTGTTCCCCTTACATGGCATTATCTCCATGCTTGTTCTTGCTCAATGTCCATCCTTCTCCAAGCTAGGGCCTTCATTTGTAAGCAAAACAAATGTATCCAATTTAAGCAGCATCATATTCTCATGAACATTAGAATCATTACCAAGAAACGAAAGTACCTGATAATTTAATTGGCGTGCGCGAGCTCTAGTAATTGGTCCAGTATATGTAGCAGTAGGGGCTGTGGGTGTAACAATGGTATTGATGTCCTCATCAAGTTGACTACGACTTGGACTTGGACACCTCACCTACAACACATGAGCGACCTTCCAAAGGTAACATAGGTGATGGTGCTTCTCTTGTCCCACTAGTGGACTCTCTTGACAATGATTGCTTGCATGATGTTGATCCTCCTATTCCCATGCTTCATGCTAGTGCGACTTCTTCATGCCTTGACTTACCTATTTATGATGAATATGATGATGAGCATGTTGAGTTGCCTAGTTGTGATGCTATGCTCCATAGGATCTCATGTGAAAATTCTTTTGGTCACATCATGTTTGACAATCCATTGAACTTGTCATATGCTATGAGTGAGATCTCCCATATTGCATCATTTCAATCTCAACATAGTAACTATGCATGCCCCATTAAAATAAATCCCATTTGCACTTATGGCATAGATGACGAGATGATGGTCATTGGCTTTTGTTTTTCATGTGATGATATTGCCATGCTTTCTTTACATGATTTGCGCAATTCATCTACTATGTCATGCCATGATCACATTGTTCCAAATATGCATTGTTTTGGATGTTGTCAATATTCTCCATGTGATGTTTCCATTAATGCTCATGAGGAGACCCCCATAGTTTCCTCATATATATTAGCAGATTTTGATACATTCCATACTTGGCATGATTTCCATGATTGCTTGAACTATATGCTTCCCATGAATAACAATGCTCTAGATATTTCTCATGATGCATTACATAATTTGAGTCTCCATTATGCCATGCATAACAACAAACCTATCATGATGGATGACATGTTTCTATATCACGCATCTCATTTATTTGAGCATTGGCTATTTTGTGATCACCGACACATGCACGTGCGCATCATGATGGATGATGCGTACATCTACCACGCACACACAATTTTCCCTTTGTCTTTGTTTTGTGTAGGTACCCACATACACTCGTCAACTTCTCAATCCCATGAGTTGACTTAAACGAGCTCTTGAGAGCAATGATGACTTGGGATCCCGTGGACTATCCTTACCACAGTTCCCTTCGCGCAAGGACTACGCGCATCTCTTTTACTTGGCTCTCACACGGCTATGGGCTATTTATCACTTGTCACCTTCTGCTCATTTCCCCGTGTTCACTTTGCATGTTATTTTTACTCCTATGCCTTTGCCATGCAATTGTGACCCTTGCTTGCATATACCCATGATCACCATTATGCTACTCCTATGTGTATTTGCATGCTTGGTGGAGATCCTTGTTGCTATTGCCAAGTTTATCATGTGCCCCATGCTATTGATGCTATTTTGCTCATATCTTGCTTTCATGCTTGTGCTATGACATGTGAATTATTCATGCCCACTATTTGCACACATGACATGCTTACCATGATCCCTTCTAGTATGTTGCATCTTCGCACTACTAGCTTGCTTGACTTGATCGCTATGATTGCTTGCTATGTTGCATCACCCATGTTCCACTATTACTCGCTTTCTTGGGTTGATGACATATATGTTCATGCCTCTCACATGATATATCTTGTTTATTGTCGCTTGCCTCCTATAGTTGCCTCTATGCTTCATGATCTTGGAGACTTGGACACTTCACTTGTGATGCATGCTTGTTTACTTGAGCCTATTGTATTTGGTTGTTCTCGCATCATATGCCTCCATACTATGAAATGCTCCCTTGTACTTTCTTATGATGAGCATGATGCATACACTTGTTGGGTATCTTACCACACCTAATGTTAGGTTTTGCACTTCCGCTTACATCATTTGTTTTTCCGAGTGTTTGTCATGTTCTTTCATTTTGAAGGATTCACAAGGCGGTAACATCACGAGACAACTTGCTTATGTGGAGGCATACAAGATGCGCAACTCCATCATCCTTGAGAACCTCCTAAAGGTGACCTCCTTCCTTTTGAGCCATCCTCAAATACGCATATTGGATGGGTCACTCTTTCATTGTTGTTTCCTTCTTTTTGTCTACATGATACATCTCGTGAACGGAGGTGCGACATTGGAGATTGGCTACATGGACCTTCACATTGAGGAGCGCTCACACTTATTGGATGCACCTTCGGAACTCCACTCATGCCTCGACATCGAGCTTCGGTACACCAACACCTCCATATTTGTTGATTGTGCTCATACATGTCATGCTCGATGGACATATCATACTCACCACAAATTTGCACCCTATGCATGGATTGACACACATTATGATTGTCTTGTTGCACCTCTTCCCATGTCATCCATGATATATGAAATTGTGCATTTTCTTAGCAAATTTGTTGTGATCTTTCTTGATGGCATCTTCATACATAATAATCACATTGCCTATCATTAATTGCATGATAACATAATCATGTTGAGCATCCATTGCCATATTCATGCTATTGATAAACCGTCTCACTATGACATCATATTGCACCGTGGTTGCATTGCCCATACTCATAACACAATTGTGTGCACAATGATTGCATTTGTTCCCATGAATGCTTTGCATACAATTCTAGATCATCTTGATAAGCTTCATGCGCTTTGTGATAGAGGCAAAGGTGTCCCGATGTTTCGATGAGATGGTGGCTATCGTTTCTGTGGGAGTCGACCTTGACGATCCGACTACGTACGTGCGAGACGTTGCGCCTTAGCAATCGCTAAACCAACTTCCGAGGGTTATTGACCACGCCGGAGCACGATCAACCTGACCACGAGGGTCTGTTTCCTGCGAGCAAACGAAGAACAAGCAAGAAACTGAGATTGCAATCTGGATATTGCGAATATAAGAGGAAAGCTTTATTAATGAAGGTGGGGTTACGTGGCGCCTTGGTCCGGTCGTTGAACACAAGCGAAATGCGAAGTTGCAGCTATGGCGAACTTTTGATCTAAACAAAACCCAAAGTCTAACGACGCCCTAAGGGCTGTATATATGGAGGAAGAGGAGGGAATTTCGTGGCCCTTGAGGGAGGGTCCCACACCAACCCTAACTCTTGTTTCCCCACACATACGGACTCTAAAACAGCCTATACTTAAGTATTTCGAAATTACATGGGCCTGGCCCAATAATAAGGTGACGCAGCACCTAGAATAGCCTATGGGACGAATATTATGAAGTGGCATCTTGTATATTTCGTCCAAGGCCTCATGCTCTCATTAGGGTGGCTTCAAAGTCCTGGAATCATCACTTGTAACTCCGTTCTTGTTCCCCTTAGCATGCCAACATCTCCATGCTTGAACTTGCTCCAAGGTTCATCTTTCTTGTCCATGGTAGGCCCTTCATTTGTAAGCAAAACAAATGTATCCAATTTAGGCAGCATCATATTCTCATGAACATTGGAATCGTTACCAAGAAACGAAAGTACCGATAATTCAATTGGCGTCTTGAGCTCTAGTAATTGGTCCAGTATGTATAGCAGCAGGGGCTGTGGGTGTAATAATGGTATTGATGTCCTCATCACTTTGTCACGAACTATATTGCCGCACGGACTCATTCTTACTTGATGGGCACTTTGTGTGCGCTAACCATTGTATTTCTGAGTGTTGCTTGTGTTTGCTCTTTTTGCATGCCTATCACTCCGGCGACACCTTGGACTACTTGGATTGCGCCATGTCTTCAACTTCGTCCAACTACAAGTCCGTCTACGACAACCGTTTCCATGGTGATGATGATCACGATCCGAGGTCGGATCTTTCCCAAGGGGGGGGGGGAGATGATGCGGGGCATCCCACGTTCATCACCATGTACACCCCGACTACTCTCCAAACCCCAAGTGGACGTATGACGAGACCTCGAATATACGCCATTGGACACAAGGTGAACTCGCTCCTCTCCGAACCTTCACTTTCCACTTGTTAGACATGGTTACTACCTAAAATATATGTGCTATGCATGACCGGGAACAAGGAGGAAGACCATGGACGAGCTAGCGAGGACGCCAAGTACAAGGACCAAGAGAAGGAGCTGCCAAGAAGCTCCAGTGACGGATGTCCGAACGACACGGACGACCGGCCTCTCACAATGCGGGACGTCCGGCCGTTGGCGGACGACCGGCGCTGAGACCCAGCCAACGCAGGCCCCGGCGGACGTCCGCCCGGACGACCGGCCCCACTCTCCAGCGAGCGGACGACCGAAGACACCGGCCGTCCGGCACCTGTCAACAGAGCGAATATTAACGGAAGTATGAAATTTCCGGACGTCCGGCGCCCCTTCACAGAGAGCTTCCAGCGGACGTCCGGTGACACCGGACGACCGGTCCCTCATGAGCCACCGGACGACCGGCCCCCAGCGGACGTCCGGTACCTGTCTGCGCACAGTTTCGGGCTGAGGCCCATGTACCCCTTCACTTCGCCCCCATTTGCACTAAGACTATAAATAGACCTCCTCCTCCTCCTAGTTAGGGTAGCGTTGATTTAGCTCATTGTTAGATAGAGCTTCGCTCATCCATACCGGGTCTACTCCACGAGAGAGACCGCGGCCCCTCTTCGGAGAAGATCCACCTTGGATTCAAGACCCCCTCTTGGGTGGCCCCCATCAAGACCTCCTCACGGAGAAGAACGGCTACCGTTTGTATCGTCCTTTGTTGACTTTGAATCATGCATCTCCCTTTGTGTTCATCGATCTAGCACATGTGTGATTGATCTTGTTGGTTTGAGTGATTCTCTTGTGTTTTCCCCGTGATTTCCCTCGTGTTCTTCCGCTCGTTCTTCGTGTTCCTAGTAGGGATCCTCTCCAAACGTGAAAGATCGTCCACATAGGGTTCCGCCCTACATCAATATCATCTGGGGAGACTCCATGGTCTCGTGGTGGTGGATCGTCAAGGGTGGCCTCAGCAATCGGGTTAGAAGGTTCTGATTGTTGTTTTTCTGGTTCAGACGGGTTGGCGTCGTTGACTGGCTTATTCAGCTTGGCCTTCTTGCTGGGTTTGGCCTGGCCCCTGAAAATAAGAAGTGTAAAGAGGTCAGTGCAAAGATCAGGTATAAGGTCTAAATAATTGAGCATATTCATACGCGGGTTTAGTCTTGAAAGCGGGGAATTGAGAAGTTGACTCGTCAAAAGAGGAATGAGAAGTCCCCTGATAATTTGAATTAGACAGGTTAAGAGGATGGCGGAAATGACCCGCCTTGGGATAAAGTATGTCAGAAATATGTAAGACCTCTGGGCGGCGTTTGCGAACCGTGTGTTTGATAATCCAAAGGAAGTAATCACACCGCCACTATGCCGGGTGGTGCGGCGAGCTTCGTGTTGCTGTTTCTTCAAAAGAAAGTTGGGATCCAAGTGAGCTAGAGGGTGAGAAAAGCTTACTTTCCGGCTTGCTTGTCGGGTTTTCTGTGTTGGCAGAGGTTCTGAGCCGGAGGAAAGAATAATTACCTCTGCTTCACTGGCACGGCTGGCCTCTGCGTCATCCTGATAACAATCATTGTCAATGAGATGTATAAAAAACGAGCCAAGAGAGTCAAGTTCTACCTCTGACTCATGATCATCATCGTCATCATCAATGTTTACATCGACGGGTTCGATGGTCTTCTTCTTGGCAGGTTTCTTGGTGATCTTTGTTTTGGTACGAGCCGGTTTATCCGGCTTATCTTGCGGTTTCTTCTTCCAAAAGGGAGAATCAGCCTGTTAAAGTCGAAAAAGATTATGAGTGGGCATAATTATTGAAAATCTTGATGGAGCGGAAGGTGTGCAAACTTACGATTTGGCGGCTTGTTGAAGGTGCTAAAAGGACTAAGTCCTGTTTTGCTGCATTCTTTTAAAGGTTCGTTCAACAATTTCTTGGTGGCTTCATTGATTTCTGCATCGGACAGTTGGATGTCACAGTGGCGCTGGGGATCTTTCACGTTGCCAGTATATTCACACACTAAGCTGGGGCGACGGCTTAATGGCAAGATACTCCAGGACACCCAGCACCGGACAAGGTCGATGCCGGTTAAACCATTGGCCATAAGGGCTCTGAGCTTTGAGAATGTTGGTGCATATTTAGCCCGATCCTTTGCACTGAGCAGTGAGGGGAGTGGATGCGTGTTGCTACGGTGATCGTGATAACCCGGTAAGGGATTTTCATCGGCTGGAGATGTGTCTTGGCAGTAGAACCAAGTCTGGTTCCAGTCTTTAGGATGACTTGGCGGCTTAGCATAGGGAAAGCTGACGTCTTTCCTCTTTTGAATTGACACCCCGCCGAGTTCAGTATTGGGCCCATCAACAAACTTAGTCTGGTGGTTTAAATAGTAGAACTCTCTGAATAAGTCAATTGTGGGCTCCTTCTGAAGATAAGCTTCGTAGAAGACCTGTAAATTGCAAATCTTGGACACAGAGTTCGGTCCGATATCCTGAGGGTGAGGTTGGAGAAAATGAAGCACATCATGGAAGAATTTTGAGCCGGGTGGACTGAACCCCCGACTCAGGTGATTAGGCAAAACGATTACTTCTCCGTCCTTGGATTCAGGAGGAAATTCTTCACTAGGGACCCTCCAGTGAATGACTTCTTTTTTGGCTAAAGCGCCAGTTGCAACGTAGTTGTTCAGTTCTTCCTCAGTAACCCGGGATTGGACCCAGTTACAAGCAGAATATATCTTAGCCATTATTGATGAGCTGAAAGAAAGATTGTGCTGGTTCAAGATTCTATGGTTAAGCCGGTTGACGAGCTACAAGGTGAATAATAATGAAGCATGCATAAGTGGTAAACCGGAAGATGGCATTGAAATTATAAAGATAAGCTATTGGCGGCTTACGAGGGGACTAATGATACCTGGCGGGTTATGCTTTCTAAAGTTAAGCCGCCCGTACAAATATTGAGTTACAGATCTGAGAAAGGAAAAATTGCTAAGTGATAAAAAACAAGTTTGCTATGACATAGGATCTACGGCACATCAGATAATGAAAAAAATATCCAGACCTAAATTATGGTGCTTGAGCAGTTCATATGTCCAGATCGGATTTTTTATGCAAAAGGCCCTGGTAGCGAAAATGAATATTACAGCTACCACCGCACATGAGAGGTACCAAGTTCGGATTAAAAAGTTACAATATACAACGAAGAACAAGGATGAACTCCAATGAACTCGAAGGAAACCCTAATGGGATCTAGAGGAAAGGGAAGGAGGAAAACTTGCCAGAGCTGTTGAACGACGTAGGCGCGGGACCGAACTCTGGACAAATCAGGTTGATGTAGCGGCCTTTGTCGAGGCAGTAGCTAAGGTCGACGACGGCAGCGGAGCTCGGGCGCTGGAGCAACGCGAGGAGGAAGACAGAGACGAAGAGGCAAGGGGGGAAAGTGAAAGGGACCCCCTGGCCCTATTTATAACGTCGAAAGGATAAGTGGCATGCGTGGGAATCAAGGAGGCTAAAAAATGGATATGTGACAGCGCGGACGCCTCAATTTTCGGAGGTTCATTAAAAGATAAGATATATTAAGATTTGGGATTTATGTAACATTAAAGACAGGTGATGTCACGGCGGGTTACCACGATCTTAGAAGATGACGTCACGGCAGGTTACACGGTCTCGCAAGAATAAATGAAGAAGGATTTTCCTAGGTGTTGAAGATTGACATGAACAAATTCAAATCAACCTGGTGCCCGATGTTGGGGATATAGTTATTGGGTATGACCCGCCTAGGTGGGGCCGGGTCATACCACTGATGATTCATCATTAACAAAAGCCTATGAAGATGTTGAAGATGGCGGTCCATGAAGCAGGCTTACTGAAGGGCCGGAGTCCAATGGCGGTTTACGGCCCGTAGGTGTAAACAGCCATATATGTGTGACTTGTATTGTAAGGCATGAGTCGTTAGTCACCGAGCCGGACACGTTGTATAAGCCGGCCGAGACTCCATGAGCCACCGGGCGATAACCTGTGTATATAAAGGGACGACCCGGCAGCCATTTAGGGACAAGAAACAACACATTGAGAACTAGGTCAAGCGTATTCGCTCCCTAGTAATCGAAACCCAAGCAATACCACCTCAAACTGGATTAGGCCTTTACCCTCACAGCAAGGGGCCGAACCAGTATAAACTCCTGTGTACTTTGTCCCATTTAACCCCTTTAAGTTAACCTAGCTGCGATGGCTCCACGACTAAGTCCTTCTGCTAGGACATCTGCTGTGACAATTCCACGACACATGATACATAGGATATATAAGGAACTACCAAGAAATAGACGTCAATGCACTATTTAGTGAGCAAGTAGGAAAAAAATGAAGAAAATAGTTCACAGCTGAAAATTTAGTTGTTCTTATGTCATACTAAAGAGCACATCCTATACAGTATCACTTAGTACTTAGTAGTTATCATTCTTCAGAAACACGGGAAACAGTAAACAACTACAAATGTGAAACAGAAAGTATGACATAAGAATGCAAAGGCCAAAGAAAAGTCGTGTTGAATCATCACATATATAAATAAGCAGTAGCATGAGTATAACATAGACCTGGCATCGTGTATGCTGTTGAAAGAAATAATTGAGCAGATGATTTAGCCCGGCACTTAAAAAATAGACCAGAATGACCATGTAAACAGAAGGTCAAACATAGACCTTTAAGAAATAAGTAACTACATAGAAATATTAAACACACAATATGATTACCCTCTTGTGCATCTTAATTAAAAGCAGATTGTATGTTTAAGTTGAAATGTGCATGCGACTACTGTATAGACCAAGAGCAAATCCCAAATCAGATCACCTAATTTACAGAAATTAAGAAACAAACAAAATAATAATACAAGAACACGAACCTGCAGCAGTTAAGGTGGTAAAACAGATGTAACAGAGCCGTAGCAAACATGTCCATAGACATAACCATAACAATAATGGTGAAGTATCCGCCCGCACTAAGGCTCCGCTTGGAATGGGTGTAAACTTTTACACCTGTATTTATTTTACACATGTAAAATACCGGTCACAGCTAATTTTCTGCTTGGAAACAAAACGACCAGTCCAGGTCTGTATTCTAAACCAGCCGGATACAAGCAAAAACGCTAATCCAAGCGGGCCCTAAATCTCCACACCCGACCATGTTCTCCACCACGCGATGTTGTCCGGGCTGCAGCGGCGTTGGCGGCGCTCCACCACACGCATCACAGCGTTGCCGGCGGCGCCGCTTCACGCCGATGGAGACCTGGCCCGTTCCCACTCCCCACGCGATCGGGCGGCCGTGATCGCTTCGGCGTAACGGCGAGCCGGCGCTGCCACACTTGACGGCAAGAAGACGACCTTGCAGCCTCGGTGTTGTCCTATCTGTCGGTGACCCGGTGACCGGCAACCTTTGCTGCACTCCGTTGGCGATCCGATGGCCTCGGTGCTACCCGACGCGAGGCGACCCAATGGATTCGGCGCTGCTCTAATCCGAGCCCGACTGACGAATCGCTTCAAGATCGCCTACTAACGGCGACCTAATGGCCTTGACGCTGCTCGATGTGATGGCAACCTTGCAACCGAGGCGCAGCTTGCACATCAATGTTGCAATGCCCTGTTTCTAACTGAATGTCCAATGGTGCTTGCATGACTGAATGTTGCTACCTGAAGCAGAGTACTAGAAAATGTTGTTGATGCAGTACATCTGTACGCTTTAGCTCATGTGTTGGCTTCTCTTGGAGCAGGTATGAGCCGTGGTGGCACTTTGCCTTGGCATTGCGATGTTCCTCATTGTGTAAGCTCATTTGCTAGCCATGTGTTTGTGAGTCCTGGGTGTAGTTCATGGCGTCCAATCATAGTTTATTTTGGTTGTTGCAACTATGTACATGGTTTTCCCCCAATCTGATGTAGTCCATGGATATATTATATTGAATATTGGATATATATTTAATTTTGTGTGATTCGGTGGCTGTGAATTGGTTGTAGAAAATTGCTAAATCGATGGATCTTGCCACGATCAGGTATAATGTTGTAGATACATATATAAAGTGGTTGTCATGACCGGTTTGTATCACAAAAAACTAAATACACACACACACAACACCGACCGACGAAAGGGATCATGAGACAATCGTGTCATCCCAAAAACCGATCAATGTGATGGGGTACGCTAACAACCTAAGACCAAATTGCACGTTGGCTTATTTCACTAACTGAAGAAAATTCTAACCAATGAAACTGAATTTTAACACCTACAACACTGACTGACGTAACTGAAACTCCGAGATCACATGTTAACTGAAAGTGAACTCATCCCACACATCTTCCTTTGGCAATTTAGTCTGCTGCTATCAAGTATAGTAGGCAAGACAGAAAACCAGTAATGCATGAATTATTAAATCAGTAGTGGAACATACTCATGGTGTAGATTAGCGGGTAAGAACAGAAACCAGCAACGATGCATTAGTTGTTAAATCAATAGTAGAGAAGGTAGAAGAATTGTTGGACATATGAGCAATTTAACGAATGATTTTATTAACAGAAATACTAGATAAAGCATGACTAGTATAGCAGTGATAAAACAAGCCATGCGATTTGACAAAGAGAAGATAAATAATATCTGCATATATGAGCTAGAACCGATCATCTCTAGAGCAGACAGTGATGAGGACATCAATACCATTGTTACACCCACAGCCCCTGCTGCTATACATACTGGACCAATTACTAGAGCTCGCGCACGCCAATTGAATTATCAGGTACTTTCGTTTCTTGGTAACGATTCCAATGTTCATGAGAATATGATGTTGCCTAAATTGGATACATTTGCTTTGCTTACAAATGAAGGGCCTACCATGGTCAAGAAAGATGAACCTTGGAGCAAGTTCAAGCATGGAGATGTTGGCATGCGCTAGGGGAACAAGAACGGACTTACAAGTGATGATTCCAGGACTTTGAAGCCACCCTAATGAGAGCATGAGGCCTTGGACGAAATATACAAGATGCCACTTCATAATATTCGTCCATAGGCTATTCTAGGTGCTGCGTCACCTTAATATTGGGCCAGGCCCATGTAATTTCGAAATACTTAAGTGTAGGCTGTTTTAGAGTCCCAGATGTGTGGGGAAACAAGAGTTAGGGTTGGTTTCGACCCCTCCCTCAAGGGCCACGAAATTCCCTCCTCTTTCTCCATATATACAGCCCTTAGGGCGTCGTTTAGACATTGGGTTTTGTTTATATCAAAATTACGCCATAGCTGCAACTTCACAGATTTCGCTTTGTGTTCAACGACTGCATCAAGGCGCCTCGTAACCCCACCTTCATTAATAAAGCTTTCCTCTTATATTCGCAATATCCAGATTGCAATCTTAGTTTCTTGCTTGTTCTTCGCTTGCTCGCAGGAAACAGGCCCTCGTGGTCGGGTTGGTCGTGTTCGGCGTGGTCAATAACCCTCGGAAGTTGGTTTAGCGATTGCTAAGGCGCGACGTCTCGACGACGTAGTCGGATCGTCAAGGTCGACTCCCACCAAAAACGATAGCCACCATCTCATCGAAACATCGGGACACCTTTGCCTCTATCAAGTGGTATCAGATTTTCAGGTTGCTCGGTGAGATTTTACAGTTTTTCGTAGATTAGATTGAGTCTGTTCTTCATACCTAAAGTCCACGAAAAAGCCACAAAAAAATTAGGGTTAGTTCATCATATCCGAACCAATCTGAGCCTTCACATAATCTTTTTAGGGTTTTTGCTTTGTTGAATTTGCGGTTGCATCGTCGTGTCAAGTTGCTGGTCTTAGAGTCTAGTCTTTTAGAGTTTCGAGTTCGGTCATAAGTTGTCACGCCGCCGCACCATCATCATCGCCTTGCCATCTACCACCCTTCTTATCCGCCACCGCTCTGAATCCGTATCCATATACCACCACCAATCCGTATCCATATACCACCACCAATCCGTATCCATATACCACCACCAATCTGTATCCATACACCACCACCGCTACCATATACCACCACCACTGCCATATACCACCACCATATATCCACCACCAATCCGAGTTCTTCTCATATTAGGTTTGTTTTCGAGATCCATCTAGTTTCCGATTCGTGTTTCCTTGCCTGCGTAGGTTTCGGAAAACAAAAAATTCCGTTTAGGCCCAAAATTTTCCGAAAACGCACTTGTCGGAAAATTTTCTGGCTATCCTATTTTTAGGTGTTTCTAAGCGTATTGAGACAGTCGCCATTATAGAAAGTTTTTTGACCCGTTTCAGCTTTTGGGTCCGGCAATGAAAAAAAATTGGTCGAAAATTTCGTGCCCATCCTGTCAGTTTGACTTGGGAAGAGTTTTGAGACACTCCCCATTATAGTGATTTTTCGAAAAAAAAGAGCAGCGCAAAAAAAAAGCAGCGCAAAAAAAAATAGCGATTTTTTTTTCCAGAGTGTGCTTTTCCTTTGTTTCCGTGCAGCGCCGTGATTTTGTTAGTGTTCTAGGCTCGCGTCTCTAGCACGGTCTAGCCTAGGACCAAAGACAAGACTGTCGTTGAGCGTTTATTCAACTTTGCATCTCTGAATTGATTATTGCTGACCTTTTGCTACCATATTATAAGCCTTCCCAGATCCACATACATCTACATCGTGCGTTTGACTCTCCCTGGTAATCGCTCTATCCAAGCTTTGAGAGTTTTGATTACATCGGTTGCCGATCACCGCCTGCTGCTGGGTGGTAAGAATTTGAGATTTGCTTGACGGATTTGTGACTGTCCACCACACCACCACCACCACTTCCTAGTAGTCTGTCGAATCATATTCTTGTGTGTTTCTATTGCTGCTAACCATGGCAGGATCACAAGCCGATTTAGACCGACTGGGAGAACATGACAAACAAAGCGCTACATAATAAGTTTCAACAAATGATGAGTGGGCAGGTGGAAGATGTTCTAAATAGATTTGAAGAGGCCATGGAGAAGATAGATGGCATTGAGAAGGCGTTCGAAACAAAGCTTGATAACAAGTTTAATGAATTGCTCGCGCGTCTACCACCACCACCACCGGCTGCACCTAATGCACCTCTACAACAACAACAACGACTACCTCCACATCGCGAAGCAGCCCTCCGCCGAGCGAGCCGTGTCCCTCTTCAGCCTGGCCAAGCTGCTGGTGCTGCTGTTGATACTTCTATGGCTCCCTGGCCGATGTGGGGAGGATGATTATGTGAGAGAGTACGAGGATGAGGTTGATCAACTTCGTAACTACGTGCAACCACCAAGCACCACAACCACCAGCATCACAACCACCCAGTCGTCCACATGCAAATAATGGCAATGTTAGGGCTCCCCCTCAGGTACGAGATCATGACCATCTCCCTAAACTGAAGTTGAATATTCCACCATTTGAGGGTCAATATGTTCTTGATATATATCTTACTTGGGAGTTAGAAACTGAACAACGATTTACATGTTTACAATATCCTGAGGAGAGACGTGTTCCCGCTGTTGTTTGTGCTTTCACTAGCTTTGCATGTGTTTGGTGGTCTGAACATTGTAGATTATATCCTGTTCCAGCTACTTGGGCTGCTTTGAAAACTGCTATGCGTACTCGTTGGGTTCCACCATATTATCAACGTGAATTACTTCAAAAATTGCAGCGCTTAAGACAAGGAAAAATTCGGTAGAAGAATATTATCGTGAATTACAAACTGGCTTGATTAGATGTGGTATTGTTGAGGAGAATGAAGCTATGCTTGCACGTTTTACGGGTGGATTAAATAGAGATATTCGCACCATTCTAGACTACAAGGATTATACTAATATCACTCGATTATTCCATCTTGCTTGTAAAGCTGAACGTGAAGTGCAGGATCGACAGCGCTGGCGCGGACTAACTTTTCTGCAGTCGACCTTCATCATGGACACCACGTGCATCATCTACTTCCACACGTTCTACTACACCGCACCTCCGCCGGCTGCCACCTCCAACCGTGATACAAGAAAGCGTGCACAACCACCACTATCTGCCAAGAGCGCACCTGCTGGGCCTACACAGAGCTTTTCTTCTTCCATGGCGCCAACAGGGCACACAAGTGATATTATTTGTCGTCGTTGTAAGGGAAGAGGACATTTTGCCAGAGAATGCCAATCTCAGCGTGTGATGATTGCTACTGAGGATGGTGGGTATGAGTCCGCTAGTGACTATGATGAAGAGACTTTGGCTCTTATTACACATGAAGAACATGGTGGAGATGATTCTGATCATGAGACGCAATACATGGCTTTGAAGATGCCGACAGTATGAATGTTTAGTTGCTCAACGTGTTTTGAGTGTGCAGGTTACACAAGCTGAGCAAAATCAGAGGCATAACTTGTTCCATACAAAGGGAGTTGTGAAGGAACGTTCTATTCGCGTCATCATAGATGGAGGAGCTGCAACAACTTGGCTAGCATGGATATGGTGGAGAAGCTTTCTCTCACCACAAGACCACATGCACATCCTTACTACATCCAATGGTTCAACAACAATGCAAGGTTAAGGTAACACGTCTTTGTTCGTGTGTATTTTAGTATCTCTACATATGCTGATTATGTTGATTGTGATGTGGTACCTATGCAAGCATGTTCCTTATTACTTGGTAGACCATGGCAATTTGATAAAAATTCTGTACACCATGGTAGAAACAATCAGTATACTCTTGTTCACAAGGATAAAAATATTACTTTGCTTCCTATGACTCCTGATTCAATTTTGAAAGATGATATTAATAGAGCTAATAAAGCAAAGCAGGAGAAAAATAAGAGTGAAAATCAGATTGTGGCAAAAGAATTTGAGCAACAAATGAAGCCTACTAATAAACCATCTAATGTTGCTTCTGAAATTAAACTGAAAAGTGCATGTTTACTTGCCACCAAATCTGATATTGAGGAGCTAGATTCTAGCAAATCTGTTTGCTATGCTTTTGTGTGCAAAGAGGCGTTATTTTCATTCGAGGACGTGCCTTCCTCTTTGCCCCCTGCTGTCACTAACATTTTGCAGGAGTTCGCCGACGTCTTCCCACAAGACGTGCCACCGGGATTACCACCTATTCGAGGGATTGAGCATCAAATTGACTTAATTCCCGTGCATCGCTACTCCAACCGTGCACCATACCGTACCAATCCAGAGGAGACGAAGGAGATTATGCGTCAAGTACGTGAGCTGCTCGACAAAGGTTATATACGCGAATCTCTTAGTCCTTGTGCTGTTCCTATTATACTAGTGCCTAAAAAGGATGGTACGTCGGCGTATGTGTGTTGATTGTAGAGGCATTAATAATATTACTATTCGTTATCGTCATCCTATTCCTAGGCTAGATGATATGCTTGATGAATTGAGTGGCTCTACAATATTCTCCAAAGTTGATTTGCGTAGTGGATACCATCACATTCGTATGAAATTGGGAGATGAGTGGAAAACAGCATTTAAAACCAAGTTTGGTTTATATGAGTGGTTAGTCATGCCTTTTGGGTTAACTAATGCACCTAGTACTTTCATGAGACTAATGAACGAAGTTTTACGTGCTTTCATTGGACGATTTGTGGTAGTCTATTTTGATGATATACTGATTTATAGCAAATATTTGGAAGAACATTTGGAACATTTACGTGCTGTTTTTAATGCTCTACGTGATGCACGTTTGTTTGGTAACCTTGGGAAGTGCACCTTTTGCACAGACCGAGTATCTTTTCTTGGCTATGTTGTTACACCACAGGGAATTGAAGTTGATAAAGCCAAGATTGAAGCTATTGAGAGTTGGCCGCAGCCCAAAACGGTCACACAAGTGAGGAGTTTTCTTGGACTCGCTGGTTTCTATAGGCGTTTTGTGAGAGACTTCAGCACCATTGCTGCACCTCTCAATGAACTTACAAAGAAGGATGTGCCTTTTGTTTGGGGTACCGCATGTGAAGAAGCCTTCACGGTTTTGAAAGATAAGTTGACACATGCTCCTTTACTCCAACTTCGACTTTAATAAGACTTTTGAGCTTGAATATGATGCTAGTGGAATTGGATTAGGAGGTGTGTTATTACAAGATGGCAAACCTGTTGCATACTTTTTCTGAAAAATTGAGTGGGCCTAGTCTGAACTACTCTACTTATGACGAAGAATTATATGCTCTTGTTTGGACTTTAGAGACATGGCAACATTATTTATGGCCCAAAGAATTTGTTATACATTCTGATCATGAATCTTTGAAACATATTAAAAGTCAAGCTACACTGAATCGTAGGCATGCTAAATGGGTTGAATTCATTGAGACTTTCCCTTATGTCATTAAACACAAGAAGGGTAAAGAAAATGTTATTGCTGATGCTTTGTCTCGTCGCTATACTATGCTTTCACAACTTGACTTCAAAATATTTGGTTTGGAGACCATCAAAGATCAATATGTGCATGATGCTGATTTTAAAGATGTAATGCAGAATTGTAAAGAAGGAAGAACATGGAACAAGTTCGTTATTAAGGATGGTTTTGTGTTCCGTGCTAACAAGCTATGCATTCCTCGCTAGCTCTGTTCGTCTTTTGTTGTTGCAGGAGGCGCATGGAGGAGGATTAATGGGACACTTTGGCGTGAAGAAGACGGAGGATATACTTGCTACACATTTCTTTTGGCCAAAGATGAGACGGGATGTTGAGCGCTTTGTTGCTCGCTGCACTACATGTCAAAAAGCTAAGTCACGACTCAATCCTCATGGTTTATATCTGCCTTTGCCTGTACCTAGTGTTCCTTGGGAGGATATATCTATGCACTTTGTTTTAGGTTTACCTCGAACAAAGAAGGGAGGGATAGCATATTTGTTGTCGTGGATAGATTCTCGAAAATGGCACACTTTATACCATGTCATAAAAGCGATGATGTCGTTAATGTTGCTGATTTGTTCTTTCGTGAAATTATTCGCTTGCATGGTGTGCCAAATACTATTGTTTCAGATCGTGATACTAAATTTCTTAGCCACTTTTGGAGATGTTTATGGGCTAAGTTGGGGACTAAACTGCTTTTAGTACTACTTGTCACCCCCAAACCGATGGACAAACTGAAGTAGTCAATAGAACATTGTCTACTATGCTTAGGGCTGTTTTGAAGAATAATAAGAAAATGTGGGAAGAATGCTTGCCTCATATTGAATTTGCTTATAATCGTTCATTGCATTCTACTACTAAGATGTGCCCTTTTGAAATTGTGTATGGCTTCCTACCTCGTGCACCTATTGATTTGTTGCCTCTTCCATCTTCGGAGAAGGTTAATTTTGATGCTAAAGAACGTGCTGAATTGATTTTAAAAATGCATGAGTTAACTAAGGAAAACATTGAGCGTATGCATGCTAAATATAAACTTGCTGGAGATAAGGGTAGAAAACATGTTGTCTTTGCACCTAGAGATCTTGTTTGGTTACATTTGCGTAAGGATAGGTTTCCTAATTTGCGCAAATCAAAGCTAATGCCACGTTCTGATGGTCCATTTAAGGTGTTAGAGAAAATAAATGATAATGCATATAAACTTGAGCTGCCTGCAGATTTTGGGGTTAGTCCCACTTTTAACATTGCAGATTTGAAGCCTTATTTGGGTGAGGAAGATGAGTTTCCGTCGAGGACGACTTCATTTCAAGAAGGGGAGGATGATGAGGACATCAATACCATTGTTACACCCACAGCCCCTGCTGCTATACATACCGGACCAATTACTAGAGCTCACCACGCCAATTGAATTATCAGTACTTTCGCTTTCTTGGTAACGATTCCAATGTTCATGAGAATTTGATGCTGCCTAAATTGGATACATTTGTTTTGCTTACAAATGAAGGGCCTACCATGGACAAGAAAGATGAACCTTGGAGCAAGTTCAAGAATGGAGATGTTGGCATGCAAGGGAAACAAGAACGGAGTTACAAGTGATGATTCCAGGACTTTGAAGCCACCCTAATGAGAGCATGAGGCCTTGGACGAAATATACAAGATGCCACTTCATAATATTCGTCCATAGGCTATTCTAGGTGCTGTCACCTTATTATTGGGCCAGGCCCATGTAATTTCGAAATACTTAAGTGTAGGCTGTTTTAGAGTCCGTGTGTGGGGAAACAAGAGTTAGGGTTGGTTTCGGACCCTCCCTCAAGGGCCACGCAATTCCTCCTCTTTCTCCATATATACAGCCCTTAGGGCGCTGTTTAGACATTGGGTTTTGTTTAGATCAAAAGTTCGCCATAGCTGCAACTTCGCGTGCATTTCGTTTGTGTTAAACGACTGCACCAAGGCGCCTCGTAACCCCACCTTCATTAATAAAGCTTTCCTCTTATATTCGCAATATCCAGATTGCAATCTTAGTTTCTTGCTTGTTCTTCGTTTGCTCGCAGGAAACAGGCCCTCGTGGTCAGGTTGATCGTGCTCCGGCGTGGTCAATAACCCTCGGAAGTTGGTTTAGCGATTGCTAAGGCGCGGCGTCTCGCACGTACGTAGTCGGATCGTCAAGGTCGACTCCCACCGAAACGATAGCCACCATCTCATCGAAACATCGGGACACCTTTGCCTCTATCACCATCAAGACCTCCTCTCGGAGATGAACCTTACCTTGTATCTTTCCTTTTGTTGTTCATGTACCTTGTTGATCTTGCGTGTTTGATTGTCTAGTGGATGTGTGATTGGACTTGTTCTTGAGTGTTTCCCCTTGTGATTTCTCTCTGTTCTTCCCCGTGTTCATCGTGATTCCCTGTAGGATCCGCTCCAACGTGAAAGATCATACACGTAGGGCTCCGCCCTACATCACATCCATCCTGCCGTCATGGTGGTCTTGGTCTCATTGCACGGGAATGGAAACCTTTGGCTAATACCTCGGGACCCCGCGCATGCGCTTGCATCCTTAGCACCAAAGAGGAAACCTGCTGTTCTACGCCCACTGGCGCCTTCCGGGCATCGGTCGTCATGGCTTACGTCACCTCAACCTCATGAGGTGGGCACCTGTATAGGAATCTCCGCTCCTCAGGAGCCAGCCTTGGGAGCCGCTCCCTTCGGAGGTCTTGATGTCGCCCGCCTCATGAGGCTTGGTCCCTCACGAGGGTCTTGTCTTGAAGGTGTTGCAGATGGGCCGTACCAGGCCGTCGATGGAGCCACGCCGTGGGTCGCAGGTAGGCAATTCTGGGTACCCTAGTTCCCAGGACGCCGACAGTAGCCCCGAGGCCCAAGGCGCGTTCGGACTTGGCTTCAAGGCGAAGCCAAGGGGCAAGGGGGAAGCATCGCGGGCCCCAATAACTTGCGGACCGAGCCGACGCATGGCGCTTGATGGGACGTGGGCATCTCCAGTTCCCCACGCCGCCTCGGCAACTGCCCGACTTGACGACTGCCTGATGCATGCAGAAGAACCATCATTACTTGGAATCGTGAGAGGCCGGCGATTGGCCTCCCTCCGGCTATAAATGGGAGAGGGGGCAGAGCCCCCAGCTCATCTTCATCTTCTCGCCACTCACTCCTCCTTCTACTTCGTCTTACCGTCTTGCCAGAGCATCCATGGCTCCAGTGAGGAGGTTTTCCGCCGCAGAGAAGGGAAAGGCCCCCAAGGAAGGGCCAGGCTTGCCGCCGCACAATAGAGGCCGCACACGCCCCTGTAGGTACGCCGCGATGCCAGCGGTGGCTCCTCGAGGGCACGGGCGCACCCCTTCGAAGGCTGGTGTCGCCCCCGGTAGCCGTGGAGGTGCTTCTTCCCGTGGCAAAAGTTGCCGCGGCTGGGGTGGCCCCGTCGACGGGGGGAGGCATGTGGCAGCTGTTTGGTCGTTGTGTCCGCGCTCCCACTCGGCTGACGCGTCCCCGGAGTTCATGGTGTGGGTGGAGAGGCCCGCAGGCGTCTGGTTCCAGCTCCCATGCTGCTAGCCAGGGGATCCGGTGGCCTCTGGCTGCAGGCCGACGGCTGCTGCAAGGCCTCATGGGTGAAGGTCGAGGTCACCGCCACTGGCAACGTGTTCTCGAACATGCTGGCTGCGTAGGAGGTGCACCCTCCACTTCAGGTATGATGGCGTCGAGACCCTCTACTCCAGTGTCTTCGGGGAAGATGGCCGGCGGCTAGGGTGCTGCCCGGAGAGCGACAACGACGACGACGACGGCTAGAGGGGCGGCACCATCGCTGGCGGTGAGCTTGCCCTTGGCGACGGTCGCGCCGCCTCCAGCAGCGGTGGCACCTCTTCTGGGGAGAGCACGAGCGATGGTGACTACGACGAGCCGCAACACCGCCGGTCTCGGACCAGGGAGGGTGACGACCTGCCTTGCCGCCGCGCCCCTGTGAAGGAGGAGGAGGACTCCGACTGAGCGCGGGCGCGGTTGGAGCTGGGCCTCGGGAGCCGCTGTAGTCACGCGGCTGCTTTTGTTTCTTTCTTTCTTTCTCCTGCATGAAAAAAGTAGAAGGCCCTGTCGGGGCGTGTAGTGAACCATGGTGCTTGCGCCATTATGTTATCATTTTTATATTGCGTCATGATATCTGTGTTGTTGCTGATTGTGATTGGAATGACTTAGCTTAATGTGCTTGCGGTGGACTCCCGTGCTGCGAGACTGTGCCTCTCTAGGGCTTGGATTTCCTACATGCCCTGGGACGTTCTCCAAGGGTTTCCTTCTTGAAGATTCAAAAGTCGTCGAGCCTCAGGAGGCACCCTATGGCTGCAGGGTTAGGAAATCTCCGGAGGTGCCACACCTCGTGCGAGCCCTCGAGCGTGGGCTGGTTGGCGCTAGTACGTCACGTCACGATGCCTGGAGGCACGAACCCAAGAGGGCGTGTGTGCCCGTAAGCTTGTCTAAGAGTGTCGCGCGAGGATTAAGACGCCAAAGGCTGGGGCATGAAGGCTTTGGCGAGGTGTGCTTGCGGGTCGTCCTGGCGCACACACCGATGCGCGAGGAAGAGCAACGGGCAATTGTCACTCTCCTAAGCCAAGACCTGAAAGAGAGAATGCCGCGAGGAGAAAAAAATTCCCAACCCTTCCAAATAAACGACACGAAAGCTCCAAATTTCATTTCAAGAAGTTGCAAATCAGATACAGGAAGCAAGCAAGCAAAAGAACAACCACGTCCGGCACCTACACTAGTCTTCTAGTCTTCCCACCAGCGCGGAGCATGGGGCCTCCACTAGGACTTGGGTGGGAGCCCCCGTGAGGCTCAAGGGCGGCACTCAGGAGACTCGAGGGCGTGTACAACCCCAACTCATTATTATGTGAGAGTGTCACGAGCGGATACTTGAGAGGCGGACCTTGATCATGGATAAAACTTTCGGACGTGCTGGATGTTCCAGGCATTCTAGATGAGGACCCCGTCCTGCGTTTGCAGGCACGTGGCGCCAGGCCAGGAGACACGGGCGATCCTAGACGGGCCCTCCCACATAGGCGAGAGCTTGTGAAGCCCCTCCTGTTGGGTAACGTAGCATGCAATTTAAAAAAAATTCCTACGATCACGCAAGATCTATCTAGGAGATGCATAGCAACTAGACGGGGAGAGTGTGTCCATGTACCCTCGTAGACCGAAAGCAGAAGCGTTATGTTAACGCGGTTGATGTCGTCGAACGTCTTCACGATCCAACCGATCCAAGTCCCGAACGTACGACACCTCCATGCTCAGCACACGTTCAGCTTGATGACGTCCCTCGAACTCTGGATCCAGTAGAGGGTCGAGGAAGAGTTCCGTAAGCACGACGACGTGGTGACGGTGTTGGTGATCTGATCCGCGCAGGGCTTCGCCTAAGCACTAGGACGCTTGATAAACTACAAGTATAGGGGATCGCAACAGTTTTTGAGGGTAGAGTATTCAACCCAAATTTATTGATTCGACACAAGGGGAGCCAAAGAATATTTTCAAGTATTAGCAGTTGAGTTGTCAATTCAACCACACCTGGATAACTTAGTATCTGCAGCAAAGTATTTAGTAGCAAAGTAATATGGAAGTAACAGTAACGGTGGCAAAAGTAACAATAGCAGTTTTGCAGTGATTGTAACAGTAGCAACGGAAAATTAAATAAGCGAAGAACAATATGTGAAAAGCTCGTAGGCATTGGACCGGTGATGGAGAATTATGCCGGATGCGATTATTCATGCAACAGTTATAACATAGGGAGACACAGAACTAGCTCCAATTCATCAATGTAATGTAGGCATGTATTTCGAATATAGTCATACGTGCTTATGGAAAAGAACTTGCATGACATTTTGTCCTACCCTCCCGTGGCAGCGGGGTCCTATTGGAAACTAAGGGATATTAAGGCCTCCTTTTAATAGAGTACCGGACCAAAGCATTAACACATAGTGAATACACGAACTCCTCAAACTACGGTCATCACTGGGAGTGGTCGCGATTATTGTCACTTCGGGGTTGCCGGATCATAACACATAGTAGGTGACTATAGACTTGCAAGATAGGATCAAGAACTCACATATATTCATGAAAACATAGTAGGTTCAGATCTGAAATCATGGCACTCGGGCCCTGGTGACAAGCATTAAGCATAGCAAAGTCATAGCAACATCAATATCAGAACATAGTGGATACTAGGGATCAAACCCTAACAAATCTAACTCGATTACATGATAAATCTCATCCAACCCATCACCGTCCAGCAAGCCTACGATGGAATTACTCACGCACGGCGGTGAGCATCATGAAATTGGTGATGGAGGATGGTTGATGATGACGATGGCGACGGATTCCCCTCTCCAGAGCCCCGAACGGACTTCAGATCAGCCCTCCCGAGAGAGATTAGGGCTTGGTGGCGGCTCCATATCGTAAAACGCGATGAATCATTCTCTCTGATTTTTTCTCCCCGAACACGAATATATAGAGTTGGAGTTGAGGTTGGTGGAGCTCCAGGGGGCCCACGAGGCAGGGGGCGCGCCCAGGGGGTAGGCGCGCCCTCCACCCTCATGGACAGGGTGTGGGCTCCCTGGCCTTGATTCTTTCACCAGTATTTTTTATTAATTCCAAAATAATTCTCCGTTGATTTTCACGACATTCATAGAACTTTTATTTCTGCACAAAATAACACCATGGAAATTCTGCTGAAAACAGCGTCAGTCCGGGTTAGTTCCATTCAAATCATGCAAATTAGAGTCCAAAACAAGGGCGAAAGTGTTTGGAAAAGTAGGTATGTTAGAGACGTATCAACGCTATGACCGGAGGAGTAACTGTGGAGGGGGGCACCGCACACGGCTAAGAGAACAATTGATGTGCCCCCCCCCCGCCCCCGTATATAAAGGAGGGGAGGGGGAGGTGGCCGGCCCTAGGGGTGGCGCGCCATGGGGGGACTCCTACTAGGACTCCACTCCTATTAGGATTCACCCCCTTCCTTCCAACGGAGAGGGGAAAGGGGAAAGAAGGGAGTGGGAGAAGGAAAGGGGGGTCATGCCCCACCCCTTGTCCAATTCGGATTGGGCAAGCGGAAGGCGTGTGCCACCTCCCGTGGCTTGCCTCCTCTTCTCCACTATGGCCCATGAGTCCGATAAACTTTCCCAGGGGGTTCCAGTAACCTCCTGGTACTCCGAAAAATCCCCGAACCTCTTCGGAACCATTCGGGTGTCTGTATATAACCTTCCACTATATCAATCTTTCCCTCTCGACCATTTCGAGACTCCTTGTCATATCCGTGATCTCATCCGGGACTTCGAACAAACTTCGGTCACCAATACACACAACTCATAATAGAAATCGCCATCGAACATTGCGTGCAAGGACCCTACGGGTTCGAGAACTATGTAGACATGACCGAGACAAATCTCCGTCAATAACCAATAGCGAAACACGGATGCTCATATTGGTTCCTACATATTCTACAAAGATCTTTATCGGTCAAACCGCATAACAACATATCGTTATTCCCTTTGTCATCGGTATGTTACTTGCCCGAGATTCGATCGTCGGTATCATCATACCTAGTTCAATCTCAAGCATCGGGCAAGTCTCTTTACTTGTTCCGTAATGCATCATCCCACAACTAACTCGTTAGTCAAATTGCTTGCAAGGCTTATAGTGATGTGCATTACCGAGAGGGCCCAGAGATACCTCTCCGATACACGGAGTGACAAACCATAATCTTGATCTATGCCAACCAAACAAACACCTTTGGAGACACCTGTAGAGCATCTTGATAATCACCCAGTTACGTTGTGACATTTGATAGCACACAAGGCATTCCTCCGGTGTTCGGGAGTTGCATAATCTCATAGTCAGAGGAATATGTATAAGTCATGAAGAAAGCAATAGCAATAAAACTAAACGATCATAATGCTAAGCTAACGGATGGGTCTTGTCCATCACATAATTCTCTAATGATGTGATACCGTTCATCAAATGACAACGCATGTCTATGGTCAGGAAACTTAACCATATTTGATTAACGAGCTAGTCAAATAGAGGCATACTAGGGACACCCTGTTTTGTCTATGTATTCACACATGTACTAAGTTTCTAGTTAATACAATTCTAGCATGAATAATAAACATTTATCATGATATAAGGAAATATAAATAACAACTTTATTATTGCCTCTAGGGCATATTTACTTCACCTCCCTGGAGAGCATCCCCCTCAGGACGAGGTCACCCACCTCGAGGGTCCTGGACCGGACGCTACGGAAGAGATACCGCCGCAGCGCCTGGTGGTACCTCGCGGCACGGAGCGAGGCTTGGCGGCGGCCCTCCTCCCCCAGCACGAGGTCCATCCCCCGCGAGGCGTCCTGGCGTGCCTCGTCAAACGCCAAGACCAGCGGGTAGTGAAGTTTTTTCTCATGAGGGAGGACCGCCTCAGCCCCGTAGACGAGGAAGAATGGGGTCTCGCCCGTGGGCTTGGTCGCAGTGGTGTGGATGGACCACATCACAGACTGGAGCTCATCGAGCCAGCCACTGCCGTAGGCCTTCAGCTTCTTCTTGAAGCTCTTTGCCTTGAGGCCCCTCAGGACCTCCACGTTGACGCGCTCGGCTTGGCCGTTGCTCCGTGGGTGTGCCACCGAAGCGTAGCATATCTGTGTTCCAAGGTTAGCACGATATGTTTTGAAAAGGTTGCTCATGAACTGAGAGCCATTGTTAGTGATGATATGGTTGGGGACCCCAAACTGGCTCACGAGGCCCTTGATGAACTTGACGGCCGAGCCAGCTGGGATGGTGCGCATGGGATCCACCTCCGCCCACTTGGTGAACTCGTCGATGGTGACATAGAGATAGCGGTAGCCCCCGGCCGCTCGAGGGAACGGGCCCAGGATATCCAGCCCTTAGACCGCAAATGATGAGGACATCAATACCATTGTTACACCCACAGCCCCTGCTGCTATACATACTGGACCAATTACTAGATGATAGAGGCAAAGGTGTCCCGATGTTTCGATGAGATGGTGGCTATCGTTTCTGTGGGAGTCGACCTTGACGATCCGACTACTACGTGCGAGACGTCGCGCCTTAGCAATCGCTAAACCAACTTTCGAGGGTTATTGACCACACCGGAGCACGACCAACCTGACCACGAGGGCCTGTTTCCTGCGAGCAAACGAAGAACAAGCAAGAAACTAAGATTGCAATCTGGATATTGCGAATATAAGAGGAAAGCTTTATTAATGAAGGTGGGGTTCTGAGACGCCTTGGTCTGGTCGTTGAACACAAACGGCACGCCGAAGTTGCAGCTATGGCGAACTTTTGATCTAAACAAAACCCAAAGTCTAAACGACGCCCTAAGGGCTGTATATATGGAGAAAGAGGAGGAATTTCGTGGCCCTTGAGGGAGGGGTCCCAAACCAACCCTAACTCTTGTTTCCCCACACATACGGACTCTAAAAACAGCCTACACTTAAGTATTTCGAAATTACATGGGCCTGGCCCAATAATAAGGTGACGCAAAGACCTAGAATAGCCTATGGACGAATATTATGAAGTGGCATCTTCTATATTTCGTCCAAGGCCTCATGCTCTCATTAGGGTGGCTTCAAAGTCCTGGAATCATCACTTGTAACTCCGTTCTTGTTTCCCTTGCGCATGCCAACATCTCCATGCTTGAACTTGCTCCAAGGTTCATCTTTCTTGTCCATGGTAGGCCCTTCATTTGTAAGCAAAACAAATGTATCCAATTTAGGCAGCATCATATTCTCATGAACATTGGAATCATTACCAAGAAACGAAAGTACACGATAATTCAATTGGCGTCTTGTGAGCTCTAGTAATTGGTCCAAGATGTATAGCAGCAGGGCTGTGGGTGTAACAATGGTATTGATGTCCTCATCATCCTCCACTACTTGAAATGAAGTCGTCCTCGACGGAAACTCATCTTCCTCACCCAAATAAGGCTTCAAATCTGCAATGTTAAAAGTGGTACTAACCCCAAAATCTGCAGGCAGCTCAAGTTTATATGCATTATCATTTATTTTCTCTAACACCTTAAATGGACCATCAGCACGTGGCATTAGCTTTGATTTATGCAAATTAGGAAACCTATCCTTACGCAAATGTAACCAAACAAGATCTCCAGTGCAAAGACAACATGTTTTCTACCCTTATCTCCAGCAAGTTTATATTTAGCATTCATACGCTCAATGTTTTCCTTAGTTAACTCATGCATTTTTAAAATCAATTCAGCACGTTCTTTAGCATCAAAATTAACCTTCTCGGAAGATGGAAGAAGCAACAAATCAATAGGTGCACGAGGTAGGAAGCCATACACAATTTCAAAAGGGCACATCTTAGTAGTAGAATGCAATGAACGATTATAAGCAAATTCAATATGAGGCAAGCATTCTTCCCACATTTTCTTATTATTCTTCAAAACAACCCTAAGCATAGTAGACAATGTTCTATTGACTACTTCAGTTTGTCCATCAGTTTGGGGTGACAAGTAGTACTAAAAAGCAGTTTAGTCCCCAACTTAGCCCATAAACATCTCCAAAAGTGGCTAAGAAATTTAGTATCACGATCTGAAACAATAGTATTTGGCACACCATGCAAGCGAATAATTTCACGAAAGAACAAATCAGCAACATTAACAAAGATCATCGCTTTTATGACATGGTATAAAGTGTGCCATTTTCGAGAATCTATCCACAACAACAAATATGCTATCCCTCCCCTTCTTTGTTCGAGGTAAACCTAAAACAAAGTCCATAGATATATCCTCCCGAGGAACACTAGGTACAGTAAAGGCATATATAAACCATGAGGATTGAGTCGTGACTTAGCTTTTTGACATGTAGTGCAGCGAGCAACAAAACGCTCAACATCCCGTCTCATCTTTGGCCAAAAGAAATGTGTAGCAAGTATATCCTCCGTCTTCTTCACGCCAAAGTGTCCCATTAATCCTCCTCCATGCGCCTCCTGCAACAACAAAAGACGAACAGAGCTAGCAGGAATGCATAGCTTGTTAGCACGGAACACAAAACCATCCTTAATAACGAACTTGTTCCATGTTCTTCCTTCTTTACAATTCTGCATTACATCTTTAAAATCAGCATCATGCACATATTGATCTTTGATGGTCTCCAAACCAAATATTTTGAAGTCAAGTTGTGAAAGCATAGTATAGCGACGAGACAAAGCATCGGCAATAACATTTTCTTTACCCTTCTTGTGTTTAATGACATAAGGGAAAGTCTCAATGAATTCAACCCATTTAGCATGTCTACGATTCAGTTTAGCTTGACTTTTAATATGTTTCAAAGATTCATGATCGTAATGTATAACAAATTCTTTGGGCCATAAATAATGTTGCCATGTCTCTAAAGTCCTAACAAGAGCATATAATTCTTTGTCATAAGTAGAATAGTTCAGACTAGGCCCACTCAATTTTTCGTAAAAGTATGCAACAGGTTTGCCATCTTGTAATAACACACCTCCTAATCCAATTCCACTAGCATCACATTCAAGCTCAAAAGTCTTATTAAAGTCGTGAAGTTGGAGTAAAGGAGCATGTGTCAACTTATCTTTCAATACCGTGAAGGCTTCTTCCCGTGCGGTACCCCAAACAAAAGGCACATCCTTCTTTGTAAGTTCATTGAGAGGTGCAGCAATGGTGCTAAAGTCTCTCACAAAACGCCTATAGAAACCAAATGAGTCCAAGAAAACTCCTCACTTGTGTGACCGTGTTGGGCTGCGGCCAACTCTCAATAGCTTCAATCTTGGCTTTATCAACTTCAATTCCTGTGGTGTAACAACATAGCCAAGAAAAGATACTCGGTCGGTGCAAAAGGTGCACTTCCCAAGGTTACCAAACAAACGTGCATCACGTAGAGCATTAAAAACAAGACGTAAATGTTCCAAATGTTCTTCCAAAGATTTGCTATAAATCAAGATATCATCAAAATAGACTACCACAAATCGTCCAATGAAAGCACGTAAAACATCGTTCATTAGTCTCATGAAAGTACTTGGTGCATTAGTTAACCCAAAAGGCATGACTAACCACTCATATAAACCAAACTTAGTTTTAAATGCTGTTTTCCATTCATCTCCCAATTTCATACGAATTTGATGGTATCCACTACGCAAATCAACTTTGGAGAATATTGTAGAGCCACTCAATTCATCAAGCATATCATCTAGCCTAGGAATAGGATGACGATAACGAATAGTAATATTATTAATGCCTCTACAATCAACACACATACGCCGACGTACCATCCTTTTTAGGCACTAGTATAATAGGAACAGCACAAGGACTAAGAGATTCGCGTATATAACCTTTGTCGAGCAGCTCCTGTACTTGACGCATAATCTCCTTCGTCTCCTCCGGATTGGTACGGTATGGTGCACGGTTGGGCAGCGATGCACCGGAATTAAGTCAATTTGATGCTCAATCCCTCGAATAGGTGGTAATCCGGTGGCACGTCTTGTGGGAAGACGTCGGCGAACTCCCGCAAAATGTTAGTGACAAAGCGGGGCAAAGAGGAAGGCACGTCCTCGAATGAAAATAATGCCTCTTTGCACACAAAAGCATAGCAAACAGATTTGCTAGAATCTAGCTCATCAATATCAGATTTGGTGGCAAGTAAACATGCACTTTTCAGTTTAATTTCAGAAGCAACATTAGATGGTTTATTATTAGGCTTCATTTGTTGCTCAAATTCTTTTGCCACAATCTGATTTTCACTCTTATTTTCTCCTGTTTTGCTTTATTAGCTCTATTAATATCATCTTTCAAAATTGAATCGAGTCATAGGAAGCAAAGTAATATTTTTATCCTTGTGAACAAGAGTATACTGATTGTGTCTACCATGGTGTACAGATTTTTTATCAAATTGCCATGGTCTACCAAGTAATAAGGAACATGCTTGCATAGGTACCACATCACAATCAACATAATCAGCATATGTAGAGATACTAAAATACACACCGAACAAAGACGTGTTACCTTAACCTTGCCGCTGTTGTTGAACCATTGGATGTAGTAAGGATGTGGATGTGGTCTTGTGGTGAGAGAAAGCTTCTCCACCATATCCATGCTAGCCAAGTTGTTGCAGCTCCCTCCGCCTATGATGACGCTGAATAGAACGTTCCTTCACAACTCCCTTTGTATGGAACAAGTTATGCCTCTGATTTTGCTCAGCTTGTGTAACCTGCACACTCAAAACACGTTGAGCAACTAAACATTCATACCGACAAGCATCTTCAAGCAGCCATGTATTGCGTCTCATGATCAGAATCCTCTCCACCGTGTTCTTCATGTGTAATAAGAGCCAAAGTCTCTTCATCATAGTCACTAGCGGACTCATACCCACCATCCTCAGTAGCAATCATCACACGCTGAGATTGGCATTCTCTCGCAAAATGTCCTCTTCCCTTACAACGACGACAAATAATATCACTTGTGTGCCCTGTTGACGCCATGGAAGAAGAAGAGCTCTGTGTAGGCCCAGCAGGTGAGCTCTTGGCAGATAATGGTGGTTGTGCCTGCTTTCTTGTATCACGGTTGGAGGTGGCAGCCGACGGAGGTGCCGGTGTAGTAGAACGTGTGGAAGTAGATGATGCACGTGGTGTCCATGATGAAGGTCGACCTGCAGAAAAGTTAGTCCGCGCCAACGCCTGTCGATCCTGCACTTCACGTTCAGCTTTACAAGCAAGATGGAATAATCGAGTGATATTAGATATTAGTATAATCCTTGTAGTCTAGAATGGTCTGAATATCTCTATTTAATCCACCCAGAAAACGTGCAAGCATAGCTTCATTCTCCTCAACAATACCACATCTAATCAAGCCAGTTTGTAATTCCTGATAATATTCTTCTACCGAATTTTTTCCTTGTCTTAAGCGCTGCAATTTTTGAAGTAATTCACGTTGATAATATGGTGGAACCCAACGAGTACGCATAGCAGTTTTCAAAGTAGTCCAAGTAGCTGGAACAGGATATAATCTACAATGTTCAGACCACCAAACACATGCAAAGCTAGTGAAAGCACAAACAGCAATGGGAACACGTCTCTCCTCGGGATATTGTAAACATGTAAATCGTTGTTCAGTTTCTAACTCCCAAGTAAGATATATATCGTGAACATATCTACCCTCAAATGGTGGAATATTCAACTTCAGTTTAGGGAGATGGTCATGATCTCGCACTGAGGGGGAGCCCTAACATTGCCATTATTTGCATGTGGACGACCGGGTGGTTGTGATGCTTTGGTGGTTGTGGTGCAGGTGGTTGCACGTAGTTCTGAAGTTGATCAACCTCATCCTCGTACTCTCACATAATCATCCTCCCCACATCGCCAGCAGCAGGAGCCACGAAGTATCAACAAAGACACCAAAGAGCTTGGCCAGTGAAGAGGGACACGGCTCGCTTCGGCGGAGGGCTGTTTCGCGATGTGGAGGTAGTCATTGTTGTTGTTGTAGAGGTGCATTAGGTGCAGCCGGTGGTGGTGGTGGTAGACGCATGAGCAATTCAGTAAACTTGTTATCGAGCTTTGTTTCGAACGCCTTCTCAATGCCATCTATCTTCTCCATGGCCTCTTCAAATCTATTTAGAATATCTTCCACCTGCCCACTCATCATTTGTTGAAACTTATCATGTAGCGCTTTGTTTGTCATGTTCTCCCAGTCAGTCTCATCGGCTTGTGATCCTGCCATGTTTAGCAGCAATAGAAACACACAAGAATATGATTCGACAGACTACTAGGAAGTGGTGGTGGTTGTGTGGTGGATGATCACAAATCCGTCAAGCAAATCTCAAATTCTTACCAGTTCTTACCCAAAGAAGAAAGCGGTGATCGCAACCGATGTAGTCAAAACTCTCAAAGCTTGGATAGAGCGATTACCAGGGAGAGTCAAACGCACGATGTAGATGTATGTGGAGCTGGGAAGGCTTATAATATGGTAGCAAAAAGGGTCAGCAATAATTAATTCAAAGATGCCAAGTTGAATAAACGCTCAACGACGGTACTGTGCTGGTCCTAGGCTAGACCGTGCTAGAGACGCGAGCCTAGAACACTAACAAAATCACGGCGCTGCACGGAAACAACGGAAAAGCACACTCTGGAAAAATTTTCTTTTTCGCTCTTTTTTTTTTGTTTGCGCTGCTCTTTTTTTTTTGCGAAAAATCACTATAATGGCGAGTGTCTCAAAACTCTTCCCAGGTCAAACTGACAGGATGGGCACGAAATTTTTTCGACCAATTTTTTTTTTCGACTGCCCGGACCCAAAAACTGGAAACGGGTCAAAAAAAACTTTCTATAATGGCGACTGTCTCAATACGCTTAGAAACACCTAAAAATAGGATAGCCAGAAATTTTTTCGACAAGTGCGTTTTCGGAAAATTTTGGGCCTAAACGGAGGGTGGTTTCCAGACTCTTTTTTTTTTCCGAAACCTACTCCGGTTAGGAAACACGAATCGTTAACTAGATGGATCTCGAAAACAAACCTAATATGAGAAGAACTCGGATTGGTGGTGGATATATGGTGGCGGTGGTGGTATATGCATACGGATTCAGAGCGGAGGCGGATAAGCAATGGTGGTAGATGGCAAGGCGATGATGATGGTGCGGCGGCGGCGTGAAAACTTATGACCAGAACTCGAAACTCTAAAAGACTAGACGCTAAGACCAGCAACTAGACACGACGATGCAACCACAAATTCAACAAAGCAAAAACCCTAAAAAGATTATGCGAAGGCTCAGATTGGTTCGGATATGATGAACTAACCCTAAATTTTTTTTGTGGCTTTTTCGTGGACTTCAGGTATGAAGAATGCACTCGATCTAATCTACTGAAAAACTGTAAAATCTCACCGAGCAACCTGAAAATCTGATACCACTTGATAGAGGCAAAGGTGTCCCGATGTTTCGATGAGATGGTGGCTATCGTTTACGTGGGAGTCGACCTTGACGATCCGACTACGCACGTCGCGAGACGTCAGCGCCTTAGCAATCGCTAAACCAACTTCCGAGGGTTATTGACCACGCCGAACACGATCAACGACCACGAGGGCCTGTTTCCTGCGAGCAAGCGAAGAACAAGCAAGAAACTAAGATTGCAATCTGGATATTGCGAATATAACAGAAAGCTTTATTAATGAAGGTGGGGTTACGAGACGCCTTGGTCTGGTCGTTGAACACAAGCGAAGTACTGAAGTTGCAGCTATGGCGAACTTTTGATCTAAACAAAACCCAAAGTCTAAACGACGCCTAAGGGCTGTATATATGGAGAAAGAGGAGGAATTTCGTGGCCCTTGAGGAGGGGTCCAAACCAACCCTAACTCTTGTTTCCCCACACATACGGACTCTAGAAACAGCCTACACTTAAGTATTTCGAAATTACATGGGCCTGGCCCAATAATAAGGTGACGCATCACCTAGAATAGCCTATGGACGAATATTATGAAGTGGCATCTTCTATATTTCGTCCAAGGCCTCATGCTCTCATTAGGGTGGCTTCAAAGTCCTGGAATCATCACTTGTAACTCCGTTCTTGTTTCCTATGCATGCCAACATCTCCATGCTTGAACTTGCTCCAAGGTTCATCTTTCTTGTCCATGGTAGGCCCTTCATTTGTAAGCAAAACAAATGTATCCAATTTAGGCAGCATCATATTCTCATGAACATTGGAATCATTACCAAGAAACGAAAGTACCTGATAATTCAATTGGCGTGCGCGAGTTCTAGTAATTGGTCCAGTATGTATAGCAGCAGGGGCTGTGGGTGTAACAATGGTATTGATGTCCTCATCACTAGAGCTCGCGCATGCCAATTGAATTATCAGGTACTTTCGTTTCTTGGTAACGATTCCAATGTTCATGAGAATATGATGCTGCCTAAATTGGATACATTTGTTTTGCTTACAAATGAAGGGCCTACCATGGACAAGAAAGATGAACCTTGGAGCAAGTTCAAGCATGGAGATGTTGGCATGCTAAGGGGAACAAGAACGGAGTTACAAGTGATGATTCCAGGACTTTGAAGCCACCCTAATGAGAGCATGAGGCCTTGGACGAAATATACAAGATGCCACTTCATAATATTCGGTCCATAGGCTATTCTAGGTGTCACACCTTATTATTGGGTCAGCCCATGTAATTTCGAAATACTTAAGTATAGGCTGTTTTAGAGTCCAGATGTGGGGAAACAAGAGTTAGGGTTGGTTTTCGGACCCTCCCTCAAGGGCCACGAAATTCCCTCCTCTTCCTCCATATATACAGCCCTTAGGGCGTCTGCTTAGACTTTGGGTTTTGTTTAGATCAAAAGTTCGCCATAGCTGCAACTTCACGCATTTCGCTTGTGTTCAACGACTGCACTAAGGCGCCGAGAACCCCACCTTCATTAATAAAGCTTTCCTCTTATATTCGCAATATCCAGATTGCAATCTTAGTTTCTTGCTTGTTCTTCGCTTGCTCGCAGGAAACAGCCCTCGTGGTCGTTGATCGTGCTCGCGTGGTCAATAACCCTCGGAAGTTGGTTTAGCGATTGCTAAGGCGCGACGTCTCGCATGTACATAGTCGGATCGTCAAGGTCGACTCCCACAGAAACGAAAGCCACCATCTCATCGAAACATCGGGACACCTTTGCCTCTATCAGCAAACAGCCATGAGAGCGGAATGGTCTGGAGGCCTTAAGCGGGTTAGTGGATCTGTTTGGCATGGAATTGACATGCCTCGCGGGATCTCGCCAGCTCAGTGGCATTGTTGAGCGTCGTGGGCCAGTAGAACCCACTGCGAAATGCCTTGCCCACGAGGGTGCACAACGAAGAGTGATGCCCGCAGTCCCTGCTGTGGATGTCGGCCAGTCGCTCGCACCCCTGCTCCATGGAGATGCACTACAGGGATACATCGTTTGGGTGCCTTCGGTAGAGCTCGCCGTCCTGGATGCAGTACACGGTGGCCTGGCGGGCCACACTTTCTGTGTCTGCCTCCTTCTCTGGCAAGGCGCCTTGGAGCAGGTACGCCTTGAACTCCTCGGTCCAGCACCCCTCCTGAGGTTCGAGCGTGAGGAGCAGGCGGGCCCCCGAGGACGGGCCGCAGGCTGGGGCGCCCGAGGAGGATGCCATGGGCGGCTCCTCCCGAAGCAACACTGGTCTTGAAGTGGGGGGAGTCGTCGATGGCTGGAAGAGCCGCTCCTCAAAGACGCCATGCTTCTAGGGGTCGCGCCGGGACGCCCTCTTGGCGATGTCGTCTGCCTCCTTGTTCATGCCAAGCGATATGTGCTGCAATTCCAATCGCAATAGTTGTTTCTCAATTTTGCGTACCTCTTTAAGGATGCCTCCGTGTGTTCGTCTTTTGGCTTGTACGACTTGTTGGAGAAGTTGAGGAGGAGCTGGTAATCACCCTTGATGGTGAGGCGCCTGACACCCAGAGCCGCCACGGCTTTGAGGCCGGTGACCAGGCCCTCATACTCGGCGATTGTCGACGTTCTGGGAACGTGGGTCCCCAGACTTGCCTGCCTGCGGCCCGGGCGTAGCTCCACTAACTGCCTGGTACGGCCCATCTTCACCAGCAAACACTCAAGACCCTCGCGAGGGGCCAATCCTCGCGAGGCGGGCGACACAAGACCTCCTCAGGGGCAGCCTCACTAGGCTGGCTCGCAAGGAGCGAAGAGATCAAGGCGAGGGGCACCTCGTGAGGTTCCCATGACGTGAGCCATGATGACCAAGGCCAGGCGGACGCCAGCGGGCGCAGAGTACTGGTTTCCTCTTCGGTACTAAAGGAGCAGGCGCAGACGTGGAGTCCCGAGGCATCGGGCAAATGTTTCCATATCGGTGCACCGACACCAAGACCAGCAGGACGATAGGATGGAGGTCATCGTGGAGCCCACGACGGCGTCACCACCAGAGCCTTTTACAGGCGAAGACCACCTTTTGTCAGGATGGCTTGTACTAGTTGTCCCCCTTCAAATCGTCCGTTGTGGGATCCCTTCCGGCCTAATATTTGGGAAGAGGACCGGAGCCTCTATAATAGGACTAGCCACCATTGTAGAAGGAAACTGATCTAGGATCAGATCCATTCCATCCACACACGCACAAGCGCACCGAGCTCAAGAACACCTCTCCTCAGGAGGTAGTTCTTCCCTTGTACTCATTCATCCCAGCCTACAAGGTAATCCACCACACCACTGGAGTAGGGTATTACACCACATCGGTGGCTGAACCAGTATAAACTCTTGTGTCCCTTGTTCCTCGGGTTCGGCGAGCTAGGCTTTGAGATCGTGATGAGAGTGTGAGCTAGGGGGAGAGAGATCTTCGTGCGCACCCCAGAGTTCGAACCTCAAGAGTTTTGCTAGAACCCGTAATCCGACATTTGGCGCGCCAGGTAGGGGGTGCGCCGAAGTTCGCCGATCCGCCAGCACCGCCTCCCCGTCCTGTCCCCATGGCCGGCGTTGCTCCTCCAACTAGGTTAACGGACGCAGTGAGGACTTTGTGTCCGGGACTATGTGTCCTCAGGTTTAAATACCTAGCCACTCCAACCAGACGTACGACTGTCACAACAGTTGGAACTGGTCTACCAAATCACAGTCTTCACCGAGCTAAGTGGTTCTATTTCCTCAACCCCTTAATTTCCTCATTCTGTGTTATTGTACCTGATCATTACTGTTTGAAGACTTTGTCTCAAGACTTTCTCAATTTCCTCAGTTTAATTTCTTCAGTCAGTTTGTCTTCAGCTTGCTTATCATGTGTTTACGCTTCTTGTACTCATTGCTTGTTTACATTTCATCATGTTGACTGTGCTACTACTTTGTTATGCTTACTTCTGAGTACTTATTCCGCTGCTAGTTGTTCGTGACTTAGGAATTTCCTCAGTTTGAAATTCCTCAGTGACGAATTTGTAAAAATCGCCTATTCAGCCCCCCTGTGCTACTGCTTTGTTATGCTTACTTCTGAGTACTTATTCCGCTGCTAGTTGTTTGTGACTTAGGAATTTCTTCAGTTTGAAATTCCTCAGTGACGAATTTGTAAAAATCGCCTATTCGGCCCCCCTCTAGCCGATATAATGCACTTTCAGTTGGTATCAGAGCAAGGTACTCCCTTGTTCTGTGTCATTTTGGTTTAACCGCCTGGAGTTTTAGTAATGTCGACTGCAGGCATGATCAAGGTCTCTGCTGGGTGTCCTACCTTCGATGGGACGAATTACCCCTACTGAAAGAATAAGATGCAAATGCATCTTGAGGCAATTGACAACGATCTCTGGTACGTTGTGGAAAATGGTGTTCCCTCTGTCACTCGAACCATCAATGCTGCTGATGTGAAGAGATTCAAGCAACTCAATTCTCAAGCGAAGAACGTCATATGTGGCCATCTGAGTAAAGGGCAGTGTCGGTGTCAAAACCGGCGGATCTCGGGTAGGGGGTCCCGAACTGTGCGTCTAGGCGGATGGTAACAGGAGACAAGGGACACGATGTTTTTACTCAGGTTCGGGCCCTCTCGATGGAGGTAATACCCTACTCTGCTTGATTAATATTGATGATATGGGTAGTACGAGTAGATCTACCACGAGATCAAGGAGGCTAAACCCTAGAAGCTAGCATATGGTATGATTGTTGTTCGCCCCACGGACTAAAACCCTCCGGTTCATATAGACACCGGATAGGTTAGGGTTACACAGTCGGTTACAATGGTAGGAGATCTACATATCCGTATCGCCAAGCTTGCCTTCCACGCCAAGGAAAGTCCCGTCCAGGACACGGGACGAAGTCTTCAATCTTGTATCTTCATAGTCTTGGAGTCCGGCCGTGACGATAGTCCGGCTATCCGGACGCTTCTAGTCCGGGACTCCCTCGGTAGCCCCTGAACCGAGCTTCAATGACGACGAGTCCGGTAGCATATTGTCTTCGGCATTGCAAGGCGGGTTCCTCCTCCGAATACTTCATAGAAGGTTTTGAACACAAGGATAGTGTCCGCTCGCAAAACAAGTTCCACATAACGCCGTAGAGATAATAATTTTTGCACAGATCACGCTAACGTATTCCGCGGCGTGACATCACACCACGGCCAGCCTTTATATGAATCATTTTTATTGTTCCACCTCGGCGTGTTTAGCGAGGCGGTTTCCTTGGCACGCCTTATCAAAGCGTAGATCGTGCCCCCTTATTCCGGATTCTCATCAATACGGACGTGGGTAACCCAACCGCGTTCGCTGGTCCGCCTTCTCTATCAAAGGCGAGTCCTAATCGACCACGTGGTGGGCTCTTGGTATTCAACCTCTTTATAATGAGACCAAGGCCCTCTTCTTTTTACACCCTCCATCAAGTTCGCCTCGCCGAGTTCCAACACCCAAAGCTTGATTCAGCGCTTCGGACTTTCGACGATGTCCGGATCCGACCAAAGACGGCCGATGGATGTCTTCCTCCGTCACGAAGAAGATGTGCTAAAGCTGCGCGGACGCCAGTATCTAACCCGAGATCCCGCATAGGCTGCCCGCCCAGACAGGTCATTCCCACTCCTGAGCCCGGCGAGAGCGTGGTGTTCATGTCCCACTTCCTTCGGGGTTTAGGCTTCCCGTCGGATCCCTTTGTGCGGGGGCTCATGTTTTATTATGGGCTTGATTTTCGTGACTTGAATCCGGAGTCCATCCTCCATATCTCGTCATTCATTGTCGTATGTGAGCCTTCCTCCATATTACCCCCCACTCCGGATTGTGGCTCAAGACCTTCAAGGTGGAGCCAAAGATGATCAAGGGGCAACAAGCAGAGTGCGGAGGTGCGGTCATAAGCAAATGTGCTGATGCTCCGTGGCCCGAGGGCTCTTTTCAAGAGGAGCTTGGTTTGTGGCAACGGGAGTGGTTTTATATCACCGCCTCCTGTGGACACCAAATGGGCGGTGCTCCGCCGCCCGCCAGTCCACCACAGCGATCGGCATCATGGGTCAACAAGGGGCTCGGTGGGGGCCGTCCAAGGACGTTCCCCTGCTGCAGGCCAGATTCGAGATCTCTAGGAAAGAGGGATCAATCTGGTTGCGATGGCGCAGGTTATGCTGATCCGGCGCCTTGACCCTGCAAACACCGCCCCCTCACTTTGTGGGAATTCAATCCGGAGGGACCACGAGCTCTCCAAAATTTTATGGGCACGACGCCCGTGGAGATGTATAAACTGTTCTTGGATCACAAGAGAAGTGTCCGGACTTGACCGAGGACGCAGGACTAAGCTGCAATCGCCCGAGATACTCAAGTAAGTAGTCATGTAACCGGACAAGCTGTTCATTCATTTATTTCATATATATGCCCTTTAAAGGAGCCGTTTCTTGAACAGGAGTGGATAGCCAAGGCAAAGTTAATAAGGTGTCTGGCTCCTCTCCCAGAGACCACGCCAGATCCCACGCTGACCAAGATGTTGAAGGTCGCGCCTTTTGAAGAAGGCGAAGGGGGGAGCGGGGAAGAAACTGCCTATGCGAAGGAGGCTATCAAGGAAGGAGGGATTAAGAGTCCCACCTTCCGAGGAGAGAAGAGGACCGCTTCGGAAGATCCGGAGGTCAAGGCCTCAAAGAGGGGAAGGGAATCTTCGGCAGAGAGTCCGCTACCGAAGTAACCCAGCCGCATTATTTCCCTGAGGGGATCAGCCCTCCAGCGACCCGTAAGTAAAAAGAAGGGGTCTTGTAAATAAGGAACATCCCTGTATTTATTCATGAAGATAACCGAAATTGTACCTTGTAGTTCGGACCTCAGCCCTTCTCAGCAGAGCTCGTTTTGGGGGGATCTTCTTCCGGAGATGATGGAGAGCGAAACGCCTCCACCAGTCGCACCCTCATGTGAAGCGGACGACCCGGAGGTGTCATCGCGGAGGGTTCCCCCAAGTCCGGCGGGGCCGGAAGTTCCGGCGCCAGGTGTTGTGCGGTCGGAGGAGTCAAGGATCTGCTTTCGGCGGCGGCTATTTTAGAAGATCACCGTGCTCTAATGGGTACGGTGATTGAAAGAATTGTATCCATGAGAGCGGATTGCATGAAGCCGTCGAAGCCTCATCGACGGGGTTTGAGGCACGTAAAATGATGTACCTTCGGCGCTTATGCATATAGAATGCGCCCTGTATGGATAGTAGCCCCTGAGACTCGGTATGTTGTCAAAATTGACAACGTGCCGAGGATCAAATTCTCGGTTTTAACATATCTCCGCTCCTAAACAGGTGGCGGGTCGTCCGAAGGCCAGCCGGACTGATGAATATGCCGAACTAAAGCGGCAACTTGACGAGGCGGATGCGGACATCGCGCTGGTTAATAAACGATTTGATGAGTCACAAGGTATGCGACTTCTATGCAGACACCTGGTAAGGGAGCTTGACGCCCATGTCTTACTATTCGTATGCTTAATGCAGATGGTGCCGCTGCCATGGAAAAGCTGCGGGCAGAACTAGCCCGAGCGAAAGAGCAAGCCAGAATTAGTAATGCGGCCGCTTTAAAGGCGGTCGAAGAGCTAGAAGCTGAACGGGCTGCTCACTGCCGAAGCAAAGAGGAGATGGCCGATATGGCAAAAAAGTTAAGGAATACTACCGATCGCTGCGAGGTTCTGGAAAAAGAACGTCAAGCGGAACAAGAGGGCCTAAAAAGGCCGCCGCCGAATCCAAGAATGCCCAGTCGGCTTTGAGAGCTGCCAAGGAGGAGTTTGAATCAGGCCGAGGCAATTGCGGCTGGAAAACCGTTTCTACTGCGGAGGAAATATACAGATCCAAAGTATGCTCAGCTGGATAAGTTGTGGAGTTCGGAGGATGCTTATCTGGACTTGGCGGCGAAGGCCGCGACGCGGTGGAGCACTTCCGGGGCCAGAAGGGGCATCGAAGGGAAGAGCTATATTGGTCGCAATTCCACAGTCCGGAGCGTCCTCTGCCGCTGACCGATCAGTTGGCCGAATGGGCCGAGCTGAATCGGCTATCCGGATTTGCCATGAAGCATGTCTTGACCCACTTGTGGCCGGGCGGACCCCGGCCGAAGAGCTATTTTTGCTTGGTGCAGCAGTTCCTTGGTGCGGTACAGCGTATCGACGCAATGAAGCGATCGGCGTGTATTGAGGGAGTGCGGATGGCTCTGGCCCGTCTCAAGACATACTGGGCAGAGATGAAGGCCACCGACGTTGCATCCCAAGATTCGGACCGAAGCCGAGTACCTGCCGAGCACTACTTTGAAGAAGTCCTGCCGGGCGCTCGTTTAATAGAGACGCAGTTCTCGAAGGATATTATGTTTAAATGACATGTATGATTTGTGAAAACAGTGTTTCAATATAATATAAGGGCTTTTTATACTTGTGCGTTCAAGTAGAAACTACTCCCTGTGCGGCCGTTTATGTATATGTGTATATAACCTGAAAGATGGCAGTCCTTGGCTTCAGCCCCCACGCACATAGTGCCGGGGTGTTTGCAAAAAAGCGCTTTTTCACACTTAATCCAACGTCTTGGTCCTGTTAAGGAGGTGATAGCGTAGCAAACCGAACAACTGGACTATAATGCTTTATCACTTTCACTTAGCCATAGGAGTTCGAGGGTGGGGCTACTATATAGCCCACAGGGCACCACTCTCCCGAATTCAAGTGCGTATGTGCTTGACGAAAACCGGTCCTTCGTTAATGCGGAGGAATCCTAAACATTCCCGTGAGTCGTCGAGTGGTTGACCGGTCTCTCGCTATATCATGACAGTCGAGTTTTGGCTTTCTCTCTTGAGGTGCTCGCCGGGCGAACCGGCACAATCGCAGAGTTCTCCTGGTGCCGCGTTAGCCGTGAAAGCGGAATGTAAGGCAGCAAAACACAGAGCCGCAACCCAACATTTGACCAAAGACATGATTCGAGCTGATGCATATAAGGCCTAACTTCGAGACGCCGAATACTCCCTAAGGTATTCGGTCTTTATGAAAATGGGCAGAATAATGCCCTAAGCCCCGTGTCCAGTATCGCCAAGAAAATTCTGGTGCGGCCAATGCCAAAGCACCAGCCTCCTCCTCGGTTATATTAAGGAACCGGGGATGTATATCAACAAGAGACAGTGAAAAAGGTTTACGCAGGTCTTAATCTGAAAAGAATCCTTTGCAACGGGTCCCTCTTGCGTCTGCGCCTGTGTCTCCGTTGTGCCGTATCCTAGACGGGTGTAGCACGTTGTTCATCTGTAAAAGAGAGGAACTTAGTTTGAAAGAAAAAGAATCGTGCGAAAGATGTACTTAATATTAAATAAACAGAGTACGGTTCAAAGAATTGAATAAAATTGAGCTTTATTATCTCTTGTTATACATGCATGCGGCCCCTCGTATGGGGGTATGCCGCTAGTAGGCGCCGGACTCGTCTAACCATGTCCGGGGTTTGAATGACCGATTCAGGTTCTTTGCCTAGGAGAGCCGGATAGCTGTGGGCTGTCAAGGCGGTCTCCGTTCTTCCGTGCTCAAGTGACACTTAATACTTCCTTTTAACAAGATGATGCCACGTGGACCGGCATTTTAAGTGCTAGAGATGCATAATGCGGTATTGCGTTAAAGCTGGCGAAAGCTTCGCGTCCCAATAGTGCTTGATGGCTACTTTTAAACGGGGCGACATGGAAGAGTAACCTTTCACGACGGAAGTTGTCGGATGAACCAAACACAACTTCTAGCAGTATGGAGCCCGTGCAAAGGGCATATGGGCCTGGCATTACTCCTTTAAAGGAGGTGTTGCTACGGCGAATTTTGGTTGGGTTTATCCCCATCCTGCGGATTGTGTCCTAATATATCAGGTTTATGTCACTGCCGCCATCCATGAGGACATGTGTAAATTGGAATCCGTTGATTATAGGATCCAATATCAAGGCAGTCCATCCTGCGTTTGGATATTATCGGAATAGTCCCGATGGTCGAAGGTGATTGGTTTTGACAACCAGCGGTGTCTTGTGCGCGCCTTTTAGTGGGCGCCCGCTCTGCTTTTTACCTTTGATCACGTGAAGTGAGTTTACTGTTTTGACCTCCCGTGGGAAAGTTTTTGTTTTCCGAGGCTCTGCTTGTGGTGCTCGTCGTCATCTTCACTTGGTGTGTCGAGCCCCTTGTGTTCGGCGTTCAGTCTGCCGGACTGTTTGAAGACCCAACAATTTCTGTGGGTATGGCAGGCCTCCCAGGAGTACTGTGGATTTGACATATCTTGTCATCGCTATTGTCCTTAAGGGGCAGTTTTTTGTTGTTCTGTCGTGAGCTTTTGAATCCGGCGTTGACTGCCGTGCTCTTTGGACTGTTCCTTTTAATATGGCGCTGGTCCTTGTTGCGCCGTGGTTTCCCGTTTCTATCCCTAATTTCGGATATACTTGGGTCGCTGGTGCTGCATCTTGCTAGCCAGCTATCCTCTCCCGCACAAAAGCAGGTCATGAGGCTTGTTAATGCGGCCATTGTTCTTGGCTTTTCTTGGCCGAGGTGTCTGGCGAGCCATTCGTCTCGGACGTTGTGCTTGAAAGCTGCTAGGGCTTCAAAGGTCCGGACAATCGACTATTTGGTTCTTTTAGTAAGGAACCTGTTCCAATTTCGGGCTGACTCTCGGGCTGTTGAGTTATGTGACTTAGATCGTTCAGATCCTGAGGGCGGACATAAGTCCCCAAAATTTGCCCAAAATGCATCCTCGAGCTCTTCCCAGCTTCCAATGGTATTTTCGGGAGGCTCTTAAGCCAATGCCGAGCTGGCCCTTTGAGTTTAAGGGTAAGTATTTTATGGCATGGAGATCATCTCCTCTAGCCATGTGTGTGTGGAGGATGTAATCCTCAATCCAGACTCTGTGGTCTCTGTTGTTCCGTCAGATGCCTCTATGTTTACGGGTTTGAATCCCACTGGAAATTCATGATCCAAGACCTCATCGGTGAAACATAGAGGGTGTCTGCGCGCCCTATATTGGGTGTGCCGTGATCTTCGGAATTTTGGCGTATTGCATTGCTTTGACGAGTGTGCTTTCTTGGCTCATAGATGGACCTAACTGGGCCATCCTTTTGATGTGAATCCTTAAGCGGATCGCATATTGGCTTGTGTGCGGCACCATTCGCCGCTCTCTTTTTTTGCCGAGGTCGCCCATCCGACCGGGTGGTCTTCTTGCTTTTTAATTGTGGGGGCTCTAAGGCCTCCTTGTCGATTCGGGCAAGAGGTTTCTTTTCGGGTAGCTCTTTGTTCTTGGATCGTCAGCCGTACTTATTCTGTGATCTTGAATACTTTGCTCCATCTCGATCCTCGAGTGCATCTTCCGCTGTTTTGAGCTTCCGCTTCGCTTTTTCAGGCTACGCAGTGGCGACGAGCCTTTTCTGGAGGTCATTTTGCTCCAATGGTTTGTCCGGTGTGAGATCGTCCGGACTGTTGTCTTCGCCGGGGGCAGATTGTTTATCCAAGTTGTCTTGTTCGGACGATTGCTCGATAGCTTGTTCGCTGTCCACCGGTTCGCCCTGCTCTATGGCTGGGTTTTTGTTGAGGCGGGACTTTGTTCGGCGTTTATGTTGCCGTTTTGACTACTTTTCGAGGGATTTATCCTTCGTAGCAGCCCGTTGTTCCTCGTCTTCATTTCCTTTAGGTGTATCCACCATGTATACATCATGGGATGAGGTTGTCCAAAGATCCTATAGGTGCCGGGTTCATTGTTGTCTCCTACATCGTCAGTCCATACCATCGATGTCTTGAGTCGAAATCGAGCACGCCGTGTAAGCTTTCGGCGATTGGCTCTGAAGTGGGTGGTGGGTGGGCGTTGAATTTCTTCATCATCCGCATCCCTACCTTCCCGACCATAGTCCGCCAGGCTCTCCTGATAAAGACAGAGACTTAAGTGAAATCAGGATGCGCCAAAGGGAGAGTGATGAAAGATGTCCGCTTCAGTGAACTCCATGACCGGCGCCCAATCTGATCCGATTGGCGGGCGCGAGGGTTGAGTCCGGAGAGGAGTCCGCACCACGAGTCGAGGTCTTCGCAGCGACAGGATAGAGTTCGCCTCGATCAGTAGAGATTATAGCCCCGAGGCGGTGTCCAACCACTCGCCCTCGATCGGGGAATCCGCTCCGGATTAAGGGTCGGAGCGGATACCAAGACGGCCTCGAGGGCATTGTTCGCCACTCTGAGTTAGATCATGCCCATAGAGACAAAGTCTTGGCACGCTTATCGCGGCTCGAATCCGTCGAAGATCAAGTCTCCGTGGATATCGGCTGTATAGTTCAAACTTCCAAATCGACTGATGGCGGGCGAAGCTTTCGATCTGCTCCAGATGGCTGTAATTGGCCCGCAGTGCAAAGCCGCCGAACACCAAGATCTGTCTGGGTAGAAAAGTCTCACCCTGGACCGCGTCGTTGTTGATGATCGAAGGAGCCATCGGGCCTATCGGTGACGACATAGAGGAACTCTCAATGAAAGCACCAATGTCGGTGTCAAAACCGCGGATCTCGGGTAGGGTGTCCTTAATCGCGTCTAGGCGGATGGTAACAGGAGACAAGGGACACGATGTTTTTACCTAGGTTCGGGCCCTCTCGATGGAGGTAATACCCTACTCTTGCTTGATTAATATTGATGATATGGGTAGTACAAGAGTAGATCTAACACGAGATCAAGGAGGCTAAACCCTAGAAGCTAGCCTATGTATGATTGTTGTTCGTCCTACGGACTAAAACCCTCCGGTTTATATAGACACGTGATAGGTTAGGGTTACACAAAGTCGGTTACAATGGTAGGAGATCTACATATCTGTATCGCCAAGCTTGCCTTCCACGCCAAGGAAAGTCCCATCCGGACACGGGACGAAGTCTTCAATCTTGTATCTTCATAGTCTTGGAGTCCGGCCGTGACGATAGTCCGGCTATCCGGACACCCCCTAGTCCGGGACTCCCTCAGGCAGTACGGCAGAGTGAGTGCTTTGGAGACAACAAAGCTTATCTGGGATAGGTTGTCCAAGGTCAACGAGGGAGTCTCAACACAGCATGACTCTCGAGTTGACGTTCTTCGCAATCTCTTCAACCGCTTCAAAAGACTCGACAATGAAAATGTTCAGCAAACCATCGATCGCCTCACTGACATCTCAAATGAGTTTCAAGCACTTGGTGCCATTGACATCACCGACCAAGAGGTGGTGAAGAAATTGCTGAGATTGCTTGATTCCTCATTTGACACTCCAGCACTGATGATACAAGAACGTGGAGACTACAAGGCACTTGATCCCGCTGATATTCTCGAGAGGCTAAACACTCATGAGTTCCAACTTGCTGAGAAGGGAGATCTCTATGGATCAAGCTATGGCAGAACTCGCGCTTTGAGGCCAAGGCAGTCTCTGAATCTGAAGATGAGGATTCTGGTAGCAGCCTTGGTGATCCTGAAGAACTGAGCCAAGAGCTAGCAATGCTCGTGAGGAAATTCCAGAAGTTCTCAACACGTGGTCGCTTTGGTAAATCCTGAAGAAGTGATGACATGATATCAGATTCCTCATCCCGTGACCACAAGAAGAGAACTTGCCACAAATGCAAGAAACCTGGTCACTACATTCAAGATTGTCTTCTGTGGAAAAAGGAATCAAAGAAGAAGAAATACAAGGATTACAGTTCCAATGACTCAAAGAAGAAGAAATCTTCAAAGTCTTCATCATCAAAATCCTTGAAGTCTTCACCTTACAAGAAGAGCAGCTCCAAGAAGGCTCGGGTATTCATTGGCAAGGAAATGGACTTTGAAGCTGAATCTGAGGAAAATGAGGAAGAGGAGGCATCAAGAGTCAGAATCTGGTATGGCGAGCCTAGCCCTCGCTATTGCTTTCGTCAGCAAGTCCATCTTCAACTCTGAGGAGAATGACCTCCCCAATACGGCTGACGACAGTGATGATGACTACGCTCCCACCCATTGCTTCATGGAAAAGGGTGCCAAGGTACTCAAATATCCCTACTCTGAATCAAGTGAGGATGAATCTGATGAAAACCTCAAGCCTAGCTACTCTAAACTTGCTAAGATTGTTGTGAAACAACAACAGGCTTTTGAAAAGGTTCAAAATATGCTGGACAAAAGAAATGACATGTTGGGTGAATAAATGGATCGCACTCAAACCTTGACTAATAATCTTCAGAGACTTCAATCCAAGTTTGATAACCTTCAGAGTCATCATAACACTCTCTTATCTGAGCATGAGAAGCTTTCTTATGAATTTCTTCAAAGAAAGCAAGATCTTGAGAAGCTAAGGGTGAGTTATGAAGATCTTTAGAAGGAGCGTGATTCATTGCTTGCTCAACAAATCAGTGCCACTCAGGAAGAATTCATTCCACCATGTTTGAAATGCATTGAACGTGAATCTACTAATTCTTCACCTGAAAGTTCAAATGCTTCTATTGCTGCAAATTCTTCAACTGTCTCTGCTTTCACAAATTCCTCATCTGAGGATGCTACTAGTACAACTCACAATGTAGAGTTGAAGGGATTTTATGTGACAGGCATGTACAAAAGCCTCAAAGGGCATCAGCCACTTTGTGATGTGCTTAAAAAGCGGATCCTCAACAGGAACCCTAGGAAAGAGGGTATTGCCTTTGAGAGGAAACTCAATGCTGATGGGACCTATTGGAAACCTGAGCTGTATTCCAAAACCTCATGGGTTGCTGCAAAGGGACCTCCTGCAGACCCATCTACTTTCTCTGGCTTTACATGTGAATCTTCATATTCTTCTGATGTGTCATTTGACACCAACTATAAACTGTTCAAAAATCAGAATGGTGAAGTATTTGCTAGGTATGTTGGCACTAACTGCAGGAACGGTCCCCCTATGAAGAAAATCTGGGTTCCCAAAAGGTGCCTTGAAAGTCTTTAGGTGAATGTCATCATGACACCACCTATGAAGAAAAGGAACCCCGGATCAAATTCTTCATATGGACCAAAGTCTTCATATTGATCCAAGTCCTCGTATGGACCACATTCCTCACGTGGATCAAATTCCTTGTATGGATCAAAGTCCTCATATGAACATCATCGTGCTAACACTTCTGTTTCGCAGGAAAGATCTAAGGGCTATGAATATGTGCATTATTCTTCAAACCATTATGTTCATAAGTCCTCAAAGAATTTCTCTGCTTATTCATATGCTTACTCTAACCCCTCTTATGTGAAACGAAGTGGATTGGCGTCTATGCCACCTTTCTCTTATGGAGCTCGCAGAATGATGAACTCTTTGCCACCCTCCGGATGTGGGTGGTGAAGAAAAGAACTAATATCTTATGCAGTGGTCAGGTCTCCGCATCTAACCTAAAACGCCCGAACAATTTGCCGGAGGCCTGAATAATGCTTCAAAGGATTAAGCTAATCATGAAGAAATGAATTTTCATTTCTCACATCCTCATTCTGTTTTATCTATTCTATTACTTGATGAAATTGATCTGATGAATCTGATGTCATATTCTTCACTAGTGAAGTATATGAGTTCGTAAGATGCACTAATTCATCTGCGGTATGATCAACCCAAAGCCACAAAGTGGGTCCTCGACAGTGGATGTACAAATCACATGACTGGTGACCGGAACCTATTGATGAACACTGCTTTATCTCCATCGCATCTGAAACATATCACCTATGCTACCAAAGGCATAGGCAAGGTATTGGGTCTAGGTAGGGTTGCGATCTCAAAGGATCGACACATGGACAAAGTCATGCTTGTTGAGTCCTTAGGATACAACCTCATGTCTATGTCAATGCTTTCTGATCTTGATATGGTTGTTGTCTTTGGCAAGTATCATTGTGTTGTGATTATGGAAGCTGACCATTCCAAAGTCTTCGAAGGCTTTAGGAGAGGAGACTTGTATATTGTTGATTTCTCTACAGGACCACAACCTGCCACATGCCTACTTGCAAAAGCTTCAGAAGGCTGCCTATGGCATCGACGACTTGGTCATGCTGGCATGAGGAACTTGCACACTCTCATGAAGAATAAGCATGGCATTGGCATCGAGGATGTAAAATTCCTCATGGATCACCTGTCTGGAGCTTGTGAAGCTGGAAAGGTGACCAAGGCCAAAATGGCGTCATGGAGCGCAAGAACAGGACTCTTGTTGAAATGGCTTGCACCATGCTTGACGAACATAAGACGCCTCATCATTTCTGGCATGAGGCAATTGATACTGCGTGCCACATCATCAACAGGGTATATCTTCACAAATTCTTCAAAAAGGCCTCATATGAACACCTCATTGACAAGAAACCCAATGTGAGTTATTTCAAAGTCTTTGGTGCTAAATGTTGGATTAGAGATCCTCATCACAATTCTAAATTTGCACCGAAAGCACATAAAGGTTTTATGCTTGGTTACGGAAAGGACTCACACACCTACAGAGTCTTCCACACCGTTCATCACAAGGTTGTTGAAATTGTAGATGTGCGGTTTGATGAAACTAACGGCTCGCAAAGAGAGCACCTACCTGCTGTGCTAGATGAAAAGTCACCTGAGGAATCCATCAAGCTCAAGGCTACTGAGGACGTCATTCAAACCGAAGAATCTGCTGAAGAAATCATTCAAGATCATGAAGAACATCATGCTGGTGCACCTGAGGAAAATGGCTCTGAAGAAAATGCTGAGCCGACCCAACATCGTCAACCCTCTCATCCTCGCGTTTCAAATGAAGTGCAGATGATGCGGAGCATCCTACGGTCATCACCATGTCAAGAGTTCGTTTGGCAAGTGACACGTGCGACCTCTACTTCTCATACATAAAGGTGAATCTTCTCCTTTACACGTGTTCACTTGACCCCTTCGAGGATGGTATACTATTTGACACTCCACTCGTGTGCATACATAGGTATTGTCGGAATATCATGGACGAAGAGGAGTGCGAGCACAAGTGTACAACTACACCATCCATGAAAGTGAGGCATGGAAGAGAAGGAAGAAGAGGAGCCGCTGCAGGGACGAGCGGTACTATCACCACACCAAAGCGGTACTACCGCTGAAGGCACACGCAGGCGGTACAATCGCCGCTACCAACTAACCACGGCCGAAGCTTCAGATTCGAGCGGTGCAAGGCCGGTACTGCACCGGATGTACCCGTTTCTGCCATTAGACCGGTACAACCGCCCCGACGACCGGAACAACCGCTCCCCCTTCGGCGTACACCTCCAGAACCGGAGGCTAGACTCCCAGCGGTACTACCGCCCCCACTTGACCAAAGATATACCGCCCACATAAGCTCCCACAGTACTACCGCCTCCTGTCCCAGATTACCGCCTCTGCCTGCAGCACCTCGGGCCTTTGGCCTTGTATCCCACTCCCACTTACCCCTTCATGGCTTAGACTATAAATAGACCACCTCCACCTCCTTTCTAGGGTTAGCAAATATGATAGCTCATTCTTAGGTGAGCTTTGCTCCTACCTCTACTCTTGAGAGAGAGAGACTACCACTCCCATGGAGTTCAAGACCTCCATGTGAGAAGATCCTCATGATATCATCAAGACCCCCTTGCGGGAAGATCCATCTAGGATATCATCAAGACCTCCTCTTGGAGATGAACCTTACCTTGTATCTTTCCCTTTGTTGCTCATGTACCTTCTGATCTTGTGTGTTTGATTGTCTAGTGGATGTGTGATTGGACTTGTTCTTGAGTGTTTCCCTTGTGATTTCTCTCCGTTCTTCCCCGTGTTCATCGTGTTCTTCGAGGGATCCCACTCCAAACGTGAAAGATCGGCCTACACCGGGTTAGCCCCGTATCATATGGTATCATGAGCCAGGTTCATCACGTATTTGGAGTCCCTCCCACCGTTTTCTAGCCTTCTTTTGTTTGATTTCGTCCTAAATTTCGAAAATCCCCACCAAAAATAGCCCCATTTTTTTTTGTGATTTGTTAGTTTTGATGATGTTTTGTTGATTTTGATACATGGATTTGCTTGGTTTCGAGTGGATCTAGCATTCCCCCAAGTTTCACCTCTTCTCATCCATGAAATCCATCCAATTTTGGCCCCGAAATCATCCATTTCCGCCCCAAAATCGCGCACCGAGTCGATCTGCGAAAAATCCCGACACGAGCGGTACTTCCGCCTCCGAAGCGGTACTACCATTGAGTACCTCGAGCGGTACAACCGCCTCACAAGCGGTACTACCGCCCTCCCAGATTCAGCGTTCGAGTTTCAATTGCTTTGCCCATAACTAATTCATCCGAGTCCGTTTTTGACGTTCTTTAGCTCGTTTTGAAGCTATTGACATCCGCCATCCCACAAAAATACCACCAACATCATTTGACTCCATAAAATTTTCGAAAATTTGGCAAGTTTGCCTAGGCCTCCACCATATCATCCGCATAGCCACCACCGACTTCCGCAACCTAACCCATTTTGTTCCATATAGCATTAGTGGTTGCTTGAGTAGTGATTAGAGTCTCCTAAGGTGTTTCGGCTACTTAGGGAGAGTTGCTTCTTCATCAACCACCACCACCACTTCCCCATATGCTTACCCACCATACACTTCCACCCCAACTTAAACCAATTTTGTTTGAGATTTTTGAGTTGTGGCTTGTGTCTCCTAAGGTGTTTCGGCTACTTAGGGACGACAACTTCAACTTCGACACGTGTATAGCCCATCATTCCACCTCTGCATTGCCTAGTGCAAAACCACCACCGCTTTTCCGCTACCACCATTTGACATTTGTCATTTGAGATTTTGAGTTCGCGGTTTTATGCTTCCTAAGGTGTTTCGCCACTTAGGACGAAGTTCCATCATCTTGGTATCTACATCAAGAAAACCGCCAATAATCATCGCAAAGGACGGTAACCTCGACGACACCATTGTATATTCCCTTGCAATTGCATTGTTAAACCCTAGCCCATTTTGCGTTACTTGCCTATCGAGACTAGCCATTTGAGTATTGCCGGGCCACGCTACTTGTGCACATTAGTGATTTACACCATCCATTGCATATATACCATATTGGTATCATATCATCCATTGTGTCACAATATCGTTCCCGCATATACACAATAGCTATCTTGGTTTGTGCATTATGCAAAAGTAGCCATAGAAAAAAAAGAGAATAAGCTTTTAAGCAAAGAAAAAGAGTGAGCAAAGAGCTTGTAAGCAATAGCCATAGCATCAAAATATATCATATGGTATCATATCCGATCATCTTGGCTCATCTTGAGAGAAACACCGGGAACCATACATACATAGCATACTTGGGATAGAAAGTTTATCCATTTTGCATCTTATAGGTTGTGCACAAGTGTCGATCCGCCTATTGAGCAATCGTGCTAGCGTCTCTCTTGAGTTGGGCAACACGAGCGTTTCCGTGGATTCCACATTTTGTGCTCATTCCTTGGTTGCACGACCCCATTTATCTATCCGTGTGTGTTTCCGCAGCCACATATTGCTATTGGTCTACTTGTCTCGCTTTAATTTGTGAATCTCTTTCAACATTATTGACTCTTGCTAACATTTTGCATCAAATTTTTGTGCCACTATCCTCACCGAGCTCTACCATAAGCTTTACTTGATAGGTGTGAGTGAACAAGTCCTGCACCAATTCCACTATTCTTTCATCTCACATTGAGTGAAACGGGATACATCCTCAACTTTGGGAAAAGGTAACTTGGTATTGTTTATCTCATTTCCTACTCACCTCTACTCGAGTTTTGTGATGGATAGGCAAGGCATTTCACCTTCGGTCTACAACAACAACGACGAGTTCGATGCCACGAACAACAACTCCGACGCCAAGATGCAAGCTCAAATGGAGGAGATCAAAGCCCTCATCAAGTCCTACAAGCGATCTTCCTCATCTTCGAGAAGACGCTCAAGAGCACATGCTTCCGAGCTACCATCTCCGGCAAGATCACATCGGCATCGACACCATCAACACCAAGAACGTGAAGGTCAAGAGCTCTACATCAACAACCGCTCAACGACTTCACCATCTCCCTTGGCATCTTCGCCAAGCAACTTCAAGGCATCTTCGCCTACGGACATACGGCATCTTCGCCAACAAGCACCCCAAGACTACGCTCAAGAGAAGCTCCCCAAGCTCAAGTCCGCGACTTCCACGAGCTACTACGACCTCGACATCAACCACGCGATTCCTTTCTATGGGACTCACGAACCCGAGGAGTATCTCGAGGGAGCGCTTAATGGACGACTACCTCAAGCTACATCAAGTTTCTCCGAAGATTAAGTGAAGTGCGCCACAAGAAACTTCCACGACCACGCCTCAACTTGGTGGCTTCACACACCTTCGGAGTACTACGACATGAGTTGGCCCAAGACGAAGAGAGCTTTGCGGCGAGAGTTTGTGCCTCCAACCTACACGGAACAACTTCTTCACCAATTGGAGAACACCATCCAAGGATCCAAGTCCATCGACGCGTACTTCAAGGAGATGAAGATTGCCTTGCGACGAGCCGGCGTGGACGACCCCATTTCGATGAAGTTCCACTTCATGATGGGATTGAACAACGACATCTCCAAGACTATCTTCCTCGAGAACTACAAGTCCATCGACGACTACTACATTGGTGCTCTCAAGACGGAACATGAACTCATGAAGGCCAAGGCTTCTCCACCCCAAGCAAACTTCGTGGCGACCAAGCTCTACGACAAGCATGAGGCTAGTACCACCATGATGTCCAAGCCCGACAAGCTCCAAGACGATGCTCCCAAGTGCGACTTCACCGCATCCCTCTTTGTGGCATTGATGATGCCGAGTCTACCTTGACTCTTTTTCAAGATGGTGCGGCGACGAGTACGACTAAGGAGACCCTCAAGGACCAAGCTTTGGTGGCGAGCAACAAGGTGGCGAGCGAGGATGATGCTTCCATCTTTGGAGGCGAGAGTGATGATGTGCCATCTTCGGCCTTCATCCATGGTGACGGCGACGAGATGATCGAGCATGGGATTTTCCCTTCGGTCATGGAGGAGAGTGATGATGTGCCATCTTCGGCCTTCATCCATGGCGACGGCGATGAGATGGTTGAGTATTTCACCTCGACCACGGCGACGTATGATGACTTGAGTGACTTGTGCCACCATATTGAGAGTGAGAGTGCCATCACCACTAGCCCTATATATGATGTGTTGCCACAAATCCCATGTGAGGAGAGCCACAACCACCACTTGAGTGAGATGAGTGACTCCACCATACGTGAGATTGAGTGCACCTATTTTGAGGAAGTGAGTGAACCACCACATAGAGAGAGTGTGATAGTTTATAGGGCATGTGAGGCCACTATGATTTATAACGACTTAACCTCTACCTCTATTGTGTCTTCTCATTTGGTGCTAGGTCCCATATATGATGACGCACCAACTCGCGACGACTACGTCCTTCCTTTGGACAAGACGATGGCCATGGTGGAATATGATGCACCCCCCACATGGTTCCATCAAGATGAAGATGACCACCATTTGGTCTTTCCCACCTCACCTACACCACTTGAGTGGAATGACAAAGGTAACAAAGGTGACGGTGATGCTCTAGTCCCACTAGTGGACATTCTTGACATTGATTGCTTGCATGATGTTGATCACCCTATTGACATGCTTCATTCTAGTATGATTTCCTCATGTGATGATTTCCCCATTTATGATGAATATGATGATTCTCATGTGGAGTCTATTAGTTGTGATGCCATGTTACATAGGATTTCTTGTGACAATTCTTTAGGTCACATCATGTTTGCTAATCCGCTTGACTTGTCATATGCTATGCATGAGATCCATCATATGTCTTATTTGCAATCTCTTCATAGTGACTATGCATATGCCATTAAAATAAACCCAATTTGCACATATGGCAAACATGACAAGCCCATGGTTATTGGCATTTGTTTTTCTTGTGATGATATTGATATGCTCCCTTTGCATCATTTATCTCATATGCCATGCCATGCCCACCTAGCTCCGAATATGCATTGTTTTGGATGTTGTCCATTTTCTCCATGTGATGTTTCCAATGTTGTTCATGAGGAGACCCCATAGTTTCCTCATACATTTTAGGAGATTTTGATTCATCCCATTCATTGCATGATCCCAATACTTGTGTGCACCATATGCTCCCCATGAACAAACATGCTATTGATGTGCCATACACTTGCATTGTCAATTTGTGTCCCCATCGTGTCATACATAATAGCTATTCTTTCATGATGGATGACATGTTCTTATACCATGCATCAAATTTCTTTGAGCGATGCTTATCTTGTGCTAACTCACACGTGCACATACACATCATGATGGATGATGTGTACATTTACCACGCGCACAATTTCTTTGGTTTGTGTCTCTTTTGTGTAGGTACCCATGAATACTTGTCAAACTCGCAATCCCACGAGTTGACAAAACGAGCTCTAGAGAGCAACTGTGATTTGGGATCCCATGGATTGACTTTCCCACCGCTCTCTTCACGCGAAGTCTTCGCTCATTTCTTCTACATGGCCCTCACTTGGCTATGGGTTGTCCTCCATTATATATCTTTTGCCCATGTTGCCATGTTCACTTTGCATGATATGCCCATTCCTATGCCTTTGCCATGCATTTGTGACCCATGCTTTGCATTACACATGATGATTGATTCTAGTACTTGTATGTGTATTTGCAAGCTTGGTGGAGATATCACTTGTTATTGCCATGTTCTATTCATGACCCATTCCTATGATGATACTTTCATCTTGCTTTGTGTTCGTGCTTGTGATATGTCATGTGCATTCCCTATGCCTATTATTTGCTCACATGACATGATTGCCATGATTTATTCTAGTGTGTTGCATCTTCGCTCCACTAGTTTGCACGACATGATTGATATGCTTGCTTGTCTTGCATCACCTATGATTCATACTTACTCATTTCATGCGGTTGATGACAACCATCTACATGCTTTGCACATCATTGTTATTGCTTCTTGTCACATATCTCCATATGTTGCCTCTCTCATGCTACATTTGCCATGTATTGAGTGCAACCATGCTATTCGTCTTGCTCATGAGTTTGCCCCCATAGCATTCTCACATATGTTTGGAGATTTTGACATATTACATGTGAAGCATGCTTGTCTTACCTCTTTGCACCGTATACCTTGTGCCATGAATATTGCCATTGTTGCATCATATTATTCATGCACTTGTGCTTCTAATGGTTTTGTGCAAAAGATGAGAACCATCATGATGGATGATGTGTTTGTCTACCATGCGCATACTTTCTTTGTTTTGTTTTGTGCATGTGTAGGATATTTGGACTTTGTGTCGACTTCCACTTCACGTGAGTTGACCATTCGAGCTCTTGAGAGAGAGCCTCATACATTCTACCACGACTCGCTTCTACACCGTATTTGCTTCCACTTCGACATTGTGAAGAATGCACAAGGACACGCCTTCAAGGTGACATCCTTCTTGAGCTTGGATATTGTGGATCATACTTCATGTGTTGCTTGCACCATTTGCGGTGCATGTGCGAGATATTGCTTTCACCCATGATTGCCACATTTCCATGCTTCATGACATATATACCTTGTGTGTTGCATCCAATTCTTGGATTACTTTCTCCTACCATATGTTTGGTTGCAACAATGTCACTTCTTCACATATGCCATGTTCCATTACTTGTCTCATGTTTGACTTTGCCTCACACATGATGAACAATTACTCTTTATATTGTGTTGAGTGCCACACTATATTCACTACACCCTATGCACATTATGCTTGGATTGTCTTGCACTTGACACATGTGTTTAGACATCTCATATTATTTGGTGTTGTGAATGATTCCTATGCCTACCATCGACCATTTGTCGAGCGCTTTATGCATGCTTGCTATAACCTTGAGGTGGATGCTTATGCTCTTGTAACACATATTTGCATCTCTACCTCACATTTACATGATTGTCACCATGATATCTTTGCTTGTGCTCAATTTATGTGCTTACATGCCATGTCACAATCCTTTGTCAAACCATATGCTATGCTTGATGACAACACTTGTTTGGTGAATCGCCTCTTGAATGCTTGGTTTTGCACTAATGCTAACCACATTTGTTTTTCCAAGTGTTTGTTGTCCTTGCTCATTTTGAAGGAATCCCAAGACGGTGCGACATTGGAGAGTGCCCATTGCGAGCTTGAAGATGACGAGGACTTGGTGATTGACCAATTCTACATGGCGACGCCATCTCTTTCCCATGGTGATTTGGTTTTCGATCCGAGGTCGGATCTTTTCCAAGGGGGAGGGGATGATGCGGAGCATCCTACGGTCATCACCATGTCAAGAGTTCGTTTGGCAAGTGACACGTGCGACCTCTACTTCTCATACATAAAGGTGAATCTTCTCCTTTACACGTGTTCACTTGACCCCTTCGAGGATGGTATACTACTTGACACTCCACTCGTGTGCATACATAGGTATTGTCGGAACATCATGGATTTAAGAGGAGTGCGAGCACAAGTGTACAACTACACCATCCGCGAGTGAGGCATGGAAGAGAAGGAAGAAAAGGAGCCGCCTTGCAGGATTTAGCAAGATTACCGCCCACACCAAAGCAGTACTATCACTGAAGGCACAAGGTACAACCGCCGACTACCGCCTAACCACCGGCCGAAGCTTACAGATTCGAGCGGTGCAAGGCCGGATCGCACCGGATGTACCGGTTTCTTATTAGACCAAGCACAACCGACGACCGGAACAACCGCTCCCCTTCACAGACACCTCCGTAACCGGAGGTCGGACTCCCAATGATACTACCGCCCCCACTTGACCAGTAGTACCGCCCAAGATAAGCTCCCAGCCGGTACTACCGCCTCCTGTCCGTACTACCGCCTGTCTGCAAGGCAAGGCCTTTGGCCTTTATCCCTCTCCCACTTACCCCTTCATGGCTTAGACTATAAATAGACCACCTCCACCTCCTTTCTAGGGTTAGCAAATATGATAGCTCATTCTTAGGTGAGCTTTGCTCCTACCTCTACTCTTGAGAGAGAGAGACTACCACTCCCATGGAGTTCAAGACCTCCATGTGAGAAGATCCTCAGGATATCATCAAGACCCCTTGGGAAGATCCATCTAGGATATCATAAAGACCTCCTCTTGGAGATGAACCTTACCTTGTATCTTTCCCTTTGTTGTTCATGTACCTTGTGATCTTGTGTGTTTGATTGTCTAGTGGATGTGTGATTGGACTTGTTCTTGAGTGTTTCCCCTTGTGATTTCTCTCTGTTCTTCCCCGTGTTCATCGTGTTCTTCGAGGGATCCCACTCCAAACGTGAAAGATCGGCCTACACCGGGTTAGCCCCGTATCAGCAGATTGAGAAAATCATCAGCGACATCAACGCACCAGGTCCTCTCACACGCTCAAAGGCTTCACATTTTTCTAACTTTTGTGGGCACTTTGCTTTTGTCTCTATCACAGAGCCCACCAAAGTAGATGAGGCATTTCTGGAGCCTTAGTGGATTCAAGCGATGCAAGATGAATTACATCAGTTCAAGCTCAACAATGTCTGGGAACTTGTCAAGCGACCAGACCCACGCGAGCACAATATCATCAACACCAAATGGATCTACCGCAACAAGTAAGATGAAAATGGCCTTTGGTGAGGAATAAGGCATGACTTGTAGCTCAAGGCTACACACAGGTTGAAGGAATTGATTTCGATGAAACTTTTGCACCTGTTGCTAGACTTGAGGCTATTCGCATATTACTTGCTTATGCTAACCATCATAATATCATCTTATATCAAATGGATGTGAAAGTGCATTCCTCAATGGTAAGCTTGAGGAAGAAGTATATGTTGCTCAACCCCCAGGTTTTGAAGATCCAAAGCATCCTGACAAAGTCTTCACACTCAACAAGGCCCTCTATGGCCTCAAGCAGGACCCTCGGGCGTGGTATGATACTTTGAAGGAATTCCTCATAAAGAAAGGCTTCAAACCCGGTTCAATTGACCCAACTCTTTTCACCAAAACTATGATGATGAATTATTCGTGTGTCAAATATATGTTGATGATATCATCTTTGGCTGTACAGACCATTGTTATAGTGATGAATTTGCCTATATGATGAGTGACGAATATCAAATGTATATGATGGGAGAATTGAAATTCTTCTTAGGTCTTCAAATACGTTAACAACACAACGACACTTCATATCTCAGGAGAAATACCTCAAGGATGTATTTAGGAAATTCGGCATGCAAGATTGCAAAGGCGTCAAAATCCCTATGCCCACAAATGGCCATCTATGCACTGATGAGAATGGAATTGACTTCGATCAAAAGGTATACCGCTCCATGATTGGTTTATTGTAGCTATGTGCATCTAGGCCAGATATTATGCTTAGTGTTTGCATGTGTGCCCATTTTCAAGCTACACCCACGGAATCACACAATAAGGCTATGAAACATATTCTTTGATATCTAGATCACACTCCAACACTTGGATTATGGTACCCCAAGGGCTCGGCTTTTGATCTCATTGGATATTCAGACTCTGACTACGCTGGTGATCATGTGGACCACAAGTCAACATCAGGCACATGCCATTTCCTTGGACTTTCCTTGGTATGTTGGTCCTCGAAGAAACAGAACTATGTATCACTCTCTACTGCTGAAGCTGAGTACATTATTGTTGGTTCGTGTTGTGCTCAATTGCTATGGATGAAGCAAACCCTCAAGGACTACGGCATCAATGTGAATAATGTGCCTCTCTACTGTGACAATGAGAGTGCCTTCAAGATTGCTCATAACCTAGTTCGGCACTCGAAGACAAAGCACATTCATATTCGTCGTCATTTTCTTCGTGATCATGTGTTGAAGGGCGACATCTCTATCGAGCACGTGAAGACCGAAGAATAGCTAGCCGATATCTTCACAAAAAACCCTTGGATGAGAAGAGATTTAGCAAGTTGCGGTGTGAGCTAAATATCTTAGAATCTTCGAATGTCCTTTGAAAAGGACACACATCCTAACACTTATGTAAAATTGATAAAACTTAGATGTGCAACACACGAAGTAACGTTTTTCTCAAATAAATGAAGACTAACCCTCTAAGTGTGAACAAATTAACAAAGAATTTGATTCTCAGAGCCCTACGACAATTGTATGAGACGTCTGAAATCATCATTGTTATACGGTGGGTCACGCCACCAACAGAAGTTGAAAATCTTCAATTTGAGTTTTTCTTCAATTTTGAATTTCCTCAGTTGTTCAAATTCTTCAACTTTGCATGGTCTTCACTCTTTCCGTCGTTGTTCTTCATTGGATATATATATTTGAGCTTTCTGTCCTCTACAGCATTCACTTATAGCTATTTCTTCAAGTTGACTTTTCTGCTAAGTGAATGTGATCGGACCCTTCCCCCTCTATGCTAAACTCAACATAGTCTATTCACAAATTCTTCATGTGTGTTCTATTTGAAACCCGTTCAAAATCTTCACTGTGTCCTTGTCAGCTGAAGAATTTGCGAACGAAACTTTAAAATATTCCATATCTCAAATTTTCGGCTTTTGCCGCTCAAATCGTTCTGCATCCCGCGAAAAGACTTATCTATTCACCCATGATCTCACACAATCTCCACCTCACTGTACGCGGGTGACACATGTCACTAGGCTGAGAAGGGTCAGGGGCACATTCGTCCATTTTCCTCGGGTGAACGGTTTTTCACCTTGGCTATAAATACTCCTCACCCTCCTCAGACCGCATTTACCCCACTCGACCTCACTCCCCTCGCTCGAGCTCTCTGACCTAGCGCTGCTGCTACTTCCATCGTCGCCGGTGAGGAAGAGCTTCACTGCCTCGACCTCGTCGTCGTCGTACTCGCGCCGGCCGCGAAAATCTTCACTCCGCCGCCGCCCTAGCTATCTTCCGCCGCCAAGTTAGGGCATGGAAGATATGAACGGACGAGCTTCCCATCTACAACTCCCAGTTCATCGTGATCTTCGTCGAGGGTAAATAAAATTTATTTTTACTGCCCTTGTTGATTCTGATGATTTCCACAAAATCTTCAAAAGGTGTTTATTCTTCACTTCCACACTTGTAAACACCTCATATGCATATGCTCTTGATCAGTTTCCCTAAGCAACGCTTTTCTTCAAGATTCCTCAATTGTGTGGATTTTCCAATCTATACAACTCTGGAACCTAAGTCAAAGAACGCTTAGTGAAATTCCTCAAGACACCTCTGGTCAAATTCCTCAAACTTGTTCTTAAAAAAACTTCTGAGAACGCATGTGACCTCTCCAAATTCTTTTCACCTATACTCTGTTCACAGGTACTCATGACCACTGCTGAATCACTAGGTTTTCATCAACTTAACTCATTTGCAGCGTTCCTCGAAGAAAAATTGCATACCTCGTCAGAGAACTCTGTTGTTCAAATTCCTCAGCTGAAGAAAATGGCTGATGGTAAGAGATCTCAGAAAGGAGGAACGAGATTGGAAGTCAACACAGCGTTTGAGATCCCTGATGACATCTATGCAGGGTACTGCACACCTGCTGAGGAAACAAAGAATGAACGCAAGGTGCACATTCAGAAGATAGAGAGGAGATGGGCATGGGAATGGAGGGATTACAGATATGTAACTCCTAAATACATGAAGAAATTCACGTTTTGCACCCTCCTTGCCCATGACCTCCGCTGGCACCTGGCCATATTGCTGATCCCACCAACCTCAAGCGCGATGAGGACTATCCTGATAAGTGGGCCAAGCGGCAAGCCAAGTTGGCCAAAGTGGCCAAGGAAGCAGTGAGGAAATTCAACGAAGACTCTTATTCTTCCGAGGCCTCTGCTAGCAAGCCTAAGAAGGCTATGCTCAAGAAGCCTACACACAAGCCCAGTACATCGCCTCAATGCCCTCACGGCCCAGCTCTTCAAAGCCCTCACGGCAAATTCCTCAAGCAACTCCAGTCCCTCGGTGCAAAATCTTCAAATGCTCCTACAAAGTCCTCAAAGACTGTGCACCTTGCCTCGTGCCAAAGGACCACTGGCATCTCTATTGCTTCAGGAGCCTCTGCCAGTTCCTCAGCTCCTCTTCAGTCCTCAACGGGCCCTACTTTGCTGAAGACAAAGGCCACTGCTGGACGATGCACGAGGCCAAGTCCTCACAAGAAGCAGGTCGCCTTCCATGTACCGTGTAGTGATGACGAGGCTGATGATGAAGAATTGGAAGAAATCATCAGAGACACACAGCATTGAGCCACCAGAGCCAAAGGCACAGATGTACCTCTTCTGTTGGATCCCAAGTTGATCCTCGATTTCATTGATCTCTGGCACAAGGACCCCAACACTCCTATGCCTGACTTCAAGCTCACACCTGGCCAAAGTCACATGTTGACAGTGTCAAGGCGTCCTAGGAACGGGGGTCCCCAGACTTGCCTGACTGCTGCCGACGGCTTGGCTCCACCAGCGGCCTTGTACGGCCCATCTTCATCAGCAAACACTCAAGACCCTCGCGAGGGGCCAAGCCACGCGAGGAGTACGACGCAAGACCTCCTCGGGGGCGGCCTCACTAGGTTGGCTCGCGAGGAGCGGAGAGATCAAGGCGAGGGGCACCTCGCGAGGTCCGTGTGACGCAAGCCATGACGACCAAGGCCAATCGGGCGCCAGAGCGCGCAGCGTACTCGTTTCCTCTTTGGTGCTAAAGAGGCAAGCGCAGGCGAGGAGTTCCGAGGAATCAGGCAAAGGTTTCCATATCGGTGTAACAAGACCGAGACCAGCAGGACGGCAGGACAGAGGTCACCGTGGAGCCCAGGACGGCGTCACCACCAGAGCCTTTGGCAGGCGAAGACCACCTTTAGTCAGGATAACTTGTAATGGTTGTCTCCCTTCAAATTTGGCCGTTGTTGGATCCCTTCCCACCTACATTTGGGAAGAGGACCAGGGCCTCTATAAATAGGACTAGCCACCACAGTAGGTGATGTAGGGCGGAACCCTACGTGGACGATCTTTCACGTTGGAGCGGATCCCTACGAGGAACACGAAGAACGAGCGGAAGAACACGAGGGAAAACACGGGGAGAACGAGAGAGAGAGATCACTCAACCGACAAGAAAACGATCACACAAGTGCTAGATTATCAAACACATAGAGTGGCACAAGATTCAAGGACAACAAAGGGTAGGATACAAGGGTAGCCGTTCTTCTCCATGAGGAGGTCTTGATGGGGTCCACCCTAGGAGGGGGTCTTGAATCCGCTTGGGGATCTTTCTCCAGAGAGGTCCCGATCTCGAAGGAGAACTAGCCAAGAGGATGAGCAAAGGCACTCACAATGAAATATGAGCAAATCAAAAGCTAACCCTAGAAAGGATGAGGGGAAGGTCTATTTATAGTCTAGGACCTCCAAGGGGTAAGTTGGGGGCGAAAAGAGTACATGGGCCTCGGCCCGAAACGCTACAGACGCAGTGTGGCGGTAGTACTGTTGCTTCATGGCGGTAGTACTGCTTTCAGTGATAGTACCGCTTGGTGGGCGGTAGTACCGCCTCGACGCCTGCTCGATTCCCCGGAGTGTGTCGGGTTTTGAGGAAGTAGGTGGGATGGAGCGGTAGTACCGCTTGGCTCGGCTCAGCCGGGTAGTACTGCTTGGCTTGAGCGGTAGTACCGCTCCCTCCGGACTCTGCAACTCCTCCTCTTGTTCTTGGTGTCCATCTTGGGCTGCAGCTTCTCCTAGGTTGGTTCCTTGGTACCTAAGCATGCACAACATTCCAGATTGAGGTAGTAGCCATGTCTCGAGAGGGTCATATGATATTTCACTAAGGAGAGAAGTCACCTCGGTCTCGAGAGCTCGAGCTCGTGCTCTAGTCATGGGTCCTCTTGGCTCTTGATGAGACGGTTGTGGATGCATGGGGATGATCGTGGGATGCTCCGCATCATCTCCCCTTGGGAGAGATCCGACCTCGGATCAAAATCTTCATCTCCATGGAAAGGTGCGAGGTCCTTGTCGTTGAAGATGTCGCTCACGTTGTACTTGTCGCGAGGTATGTCGATCTTGTAAGCGTTGTCGTTGTAGCGTGCTAGTACCTTGAAAGGTCCATCGGCTCGAGGGAGAAGTTTGGACTTGCGTTCTTTGGGGAAGCGGTCCTTGCGAAGGTGTAGCCATACTAGATCACCAATGTTGAAGACGATGGGTTGCTTGTTGGCGTTGAGCTTGTTTGCTTGGCGTTGTACTTGGCGCTCGATGGTGTGCCTTGTATCTTCGTGCATCTTCTTGATGTGCTTGCTCGTTCACTTGCATCCATGTTGGTGCGCTCTTGGAGAGGAAGTGGTAGAATGTCCAATGGGGACAACGGGTTGAAACCGTGAAGACGACCTCGAAGGGGACTTGCCGGTAGTTGAATGTCTTGCACGATTGTAGGCGTATTTCGGCGATGGGTAGACATGCTTCCCACTCCTTGATGTTCTTCTTGATCAAGACACGAAGTAGAGTGGATAGTGTGCGGTTCGTCACCTCCGTTTGGCCGTCGGTTTGAGGATGGTATGCCGAGGAGAACAAGAGCTTGATTCCGAAGCTTGGCACATAGGGTCTTCCAAAAGTAACTCAAGAACTTGACGTCACGATCGGAGACGATTGTCTTTGGTACGCCATGGAGTCGCAAGATTTCCCTACAAAAGAGATTTGCAACATGTGAAGCATCGCTCTATCTTGTTGCAAGGAATGAAATGTGCCATTTTAGAAAATCTATCCACAACAACAAAGACGGAATCCTTGCCATTTTGAGTCCTAGGCAAACCAAGTACAAAATCCATACTAATGTCTTCCCATGGTTGATATGGGATAGGAAGAGGCATGTAAAGACCATGAGATTGAGCTTTAGACTTAGCTTTGCGACATGTGTAGCATCGGTTGGTGAAGCGTGAGACGTCATGAACATCTTGGGCCAAAAGTAGTTGTTGGAGAGTCGGCGAATGTCTTGTCGCGTCCAAAGTGTCCCATGAGGCCGCCTCCATGAGCCTCTTGCAAAAGGAGCAAACGAAGAGAAGACTCGGGAATGCAAAGTTTGTTAGCTCTCATAAGGTAACCATCCTTGATGTAATATTGTTCCCAAGATGTATGCGTCAAACACTTAGCATAAGGAGAAGCAAAAGATGGATCATGCTCATACAAGTCTTTTATATGCTCAAAACCAATAACAATCAACTCAAGTTGAGTGACAAGCATGTTTATGCGTGAAAGCGCGTCGGCAACTACATTTTCTTTACCCTTAATGTACTTGATCACATAAGGAAAAGATTCAATGAATTCACTCCATTTGGCATGACGCTTGTTCAATTTAGTTTGACCTTTGAGGTACTTAAGCGTTTCATGATCGGTATGGATGACAAACTCATGCGGTCTAAGGTAATGTTCCCAAACATGTAGCACACGCACTAAAGCATACAATTCTTTGTCATAGATGGGATAATTAAGTTGAGCACCGGAGAGTTTTTCACTAAAATAGGCAATGGCTCGTTTTTCTTGCATTAAAACTCCGCCAATGCGGTACCACTTGCATCACAATGAACCTCAAAAGTTTTGTCAAAATTGGGCAAAGCAAGAATCGGAGCATGAGTAAGCAAAGACTTGAGCTCATCAAAAGCGGTTGATTGCAAAGTTCCCCAAACAAAGGGAGTATTCTTCTTGCTCAAAGCATGCAAAGGAGCGGCAATTGTGCTAAAATCCTTCACAAAGCGACGATAGAAACCCGCCAGACCAAGAACTTCGCACTTGTTGCAAATTGGTTGGTTGGGGCCAAGTTTTAATTGCTTCAATTTTAGTTTCATCAACATGAACACCTTTTGAAGAGACAACAAATCCCAAGAAAACCACTTTGTCAACGCCAAAAGTGCATTTTTCAAGTTTGCATAAAGGCTTTCCTTGCGAAGAGTTTGCAACACACAGATTTAACATGGTTAATATGCTCTTTCATGGTTTTGCTAAACACAAGAATATCATCAAAGTAAACCACAACAAAGACTCCAATATAAGGATGAAGCACATGATGCATAAGGCGCACAAAAGTACCGGGAGCTTCCGAAAGACCCATAGGCATCACTAACCACTCATATAAACCAAATTTGGTTTTGAAAGCAGTTTTCCATTCATCACCCTCTTGTATGCGTATTTGATAATAGCCACTTTTAAGATCAATTTTTGAGAAAAAGTTGGCTCCACTAAGTTCATCAAGCATGTCATCTAAGCGAGGAATGGGATGCCTATATCGAACGGTAATAGCATTGATAGGTCTACAATCGGAACACAAGCGGAAACTTCCATCGGTCTTAGGCACAAGAATAACCGGAACGGCACAAGGGCTTAAGCTTTCACGTACATGACCGTTGTCGATGAGTTGTTGTACTTGCCGTTGAATCTCCTTGGTTTCTTCCGGATTGACTCGGTATGGAGCTTTGTTTGGTAGCGGCGCTCGGGGATGAGGTTGATTCGATGCTCAATGCCTCGAAGAGGAGGTAGACCCGGATGTAGCTCATCGGGAAAAACATCTTGAAATTCCTGCAAAAGAGATTGAAACACCAAAGGTAGCTCGTGAATTGTGTTAGTTTTTGGTTCTCCATCCTTGCACACAAGGACAAAGTGCATCACACTCGATGGGTGCTCACACACTTCTCTCATCTCACTTTTGGTGGCAAATAGAATGAGGTTTTTCTCTCTAGGCGAAGAGTCTCTCAAATTTGGCTTGTGGCTCTCACTCACTTTTGGGTGGATCACTTTCTCACTCTTTTCTCTATGATGTGTGGCTTGCTTGTCGGCTAACACTTGACTAGGAGACATAGGTCGTAGCACATACTCCTTCCCTTTCATCTTGAAGCTATAGTGATTGGTTAGCCCATTGTGGATGACACCACGGTCGAATTGCCATGGTCGACCAAGAAGGAGGTGGCAAACGATCATTGGGACCACATCACACTCCAAAGTGTCTTCATAAGCACCAATTTTGAAGGAGACTTGGACCGTATGCTCGACTCGTATAGTGCCGGAGTCACTTAGCCATTGAACCTTGTAGGGGTGTGGGTGCTTCCTCTTGACCAATTGTAGCTTGGAGCATAGTTCTTCACTTGCCAAGTTGTGGCAACTACCTCCATCGATGATGACCTTGATGGACCGTCCATGGATGCCGGCTTTTGTGTGGAAGATGTGGCATCGTTGGTCTTCTTCTTGTTGATGTTGAAGAGTCAAGACCTTGGAGACAACGAGAGCGGGGCTCGAATCCTCATCACAAAAGACTTGATCATCTTCATCTTCATTCACTTGCGGTGCATGGCCACTTGCTCAAGGGCTTCCATTTCCTCTTCACTCATAGAGTCATATGTGCCATCGTCGTTGAGGATCATGGTTCGCTTGTTGGTGCATTCAGATGACTTGTGGCCTCGCCGCCGCAAGTGAAACACTTGAAGGAGCTTGTCTTGATGGTCTCATCGGTCGGAGTAGAGGATGAAGCACGCGGCTTGAGGTTGCTTGTAGTAGGAGGAGGACGACTTGAACTTGTCGATGTCTTCTTGTAACTTGACTTGTCGTCGTTTCTTGAAGGAAGCTTGGTTGGTGTAGATGTTGGAGGAGTCGTTGAAGCTTGGTTGTTGGAGAAGCCGTGGGTCTTGGATGAGTACTTGGCGTGCTTGAAGTCATCTTGTACTTGGCGTTCCGCCTTTGTAGCTTGATGTACGAGCTCAATGAGGGATGAGTATGGTTGGAAGTCGGCGATCTTCTTGATGGGATGATTAAGTCCGCTCAAGAAAGCGTGCCATAGTTTGCTCATCATCTTCCTTGACATTGGCTCGAATCATGGCTATCTCCATCTCCTTATAGTATTCTTCAACACTCTTTGTTCCTTGCTTGAGTAGTTGGAGTTTCTTGAAGAGGTCGCGGTTGTAGTAGGTTGGCACAAAGCGTGCTCGCATGACATCCTTCATTTGAGCCCAAGTGGTGATTGGAGGTTCACCTCTTGCTTGTCGTCGCTCAATGATTTGTTCCCACCATATGAGCACATAATCTTGGAACTCAAGGGATGCCATAGCGATTTTCTTCGCTTCATCGTAGTTGTGCAAACGGAAGATTTTGTCAACCTTCAATGCCCATGAGAGGTAGTCTTGAGGTCATTGCTTCCATTGAACTTGGGCATGGTGAATTTTAGCTTGCCGTGGCGTTGCTCGTCATTGTGTTGTTGGCGATGTTGATGATGACGTCCTTGACGTGGAATGTACTCGTCTTCATGTTGCTCTTGGCGCGGAGGAAGACCATGATCAACTTGCTCTTGTTGAACTTGATGTTGAGGTGGAGCTTGACGAGCTTGTGGAGGAGCTTGAGGAACTTGACGTTGTACATGAGGTTGGTAGTTCCTCTCTTGGATTTCTTCTCGAAGGGCTTCCTCTTGATTGCGCCGTTCGCGATTGCGGTTGGCGAAGGCTCTACTTGATTCTTGAAGGGCACGTTGCGCCTCAAGAGCTTGCGCTTCACGTTGTTGTTCTTTGGAGACGCGTTGAGCCTTGGCGTCTTGTTCGCCTTGGTGACGACGTGCTCTTTCTTCCTCTTGTTGGCGGCGAAGACGTTGTCGTTCTTGGGCTTGAGCAAAAGCCTCTTGGTTTGATTGAGGACGAGGAACTTGATCATCAACTTGCTCTTGTGAATGCTTGTCATGTAGCGGGTTGCGAGATGCATGACGGTCTTGGCCTTGGCTCGTCAAGAGTGTTTGATGACGGTGTACTTGAGTCGTAGAAGGTGTCGTCGGAATGTCGACTCGGCGGCTCCGTCTTGATGATGAAGAAGTGGAGTGATGCCGTGTTCTCATCAACGCCGGATCTCGTCCATTCTTGCATCATTCTCAACCTTGTGAGCCTCGAATTTGTTGTCGAAGTAATCTCTTGTACGTTGCTCGGAGAGTCGCAAGTCGGTGGCGAGGTTGTCGATCACGGTCGCTCATTGCTTGTTGTTCTTGGTGCAACGCTTCGTTGTGCACCAAAGAGGTGGCTCTTGGTGACGTATGAGGACATGTCGTCGTCTTGCTCGATGAAGAGTGGGTTGGTAGAAGAACTTGGCCTATCCATCATTCCAAACAAGATGTGAGTGGTAGAACGGAAAAGAACTTATACCAATGTACCTTTGACCGATGTTGAAAATGAATCAAGTTCACTCCAATGCGGACAATGAAATAGCACTCTTGGTACCGATTCTTGTCGGTTCTCACACCTACACAAATAAAAGCTTATGGTGGAGCTCGGTTAGGATGGTGGCACAAAATTTGATGCAATTGTAAGTGAGACTCAATAAAGTTGAAAAAGATTCGCAAATTCGCAAATGTAACAAGTAGACCAAGCAAGTAGTGGTACACGGAAACACACACGCAAATAGATAAGTGGGATTGTGCAAACCAAAAGTGAGCCAAAATGTGGAAACCACGAGAATGCTCTTGTTGCACAATACTAGAGAGACGCTTAGCACGATTGCACTATAGGCGGATACGCTGAACTTGTGCACAACCTATTAGGCAAAAATGCAACGATCTCTATCCCAAGTATGCTATATGTATGATATTTCTGCTATGATCCAAGATGATCGGATATGACAATCTTAATGTTGTATGATGCTATGGTTCTTGCTTATAAGCTCATTGCTTATCTTTCCTCTTTGCTTAAAAGCTTGGATGGCTCTTTCACTTTTGAGCTCTTTTCTTATGCAAACTTCACGAACCAAGATAGCAATTGTGTATGCTATGACAACATTGTGACACACAAGTTGATCTCAAGATATGCACCACTATGGTATGCTATGTATGCTATGGAGTATGATCACTAAGGTGCACAAGTCACGTTGCGGCAATACTCGATGGCTAGTCTCGATGGGTAAGCAACGCAAAAGTAAGGCTATGTGGTTATCAATGCAATTGCGAGAGATGACAAGGATGTCGTCGAGGTTACCGTCCTTGACGATGATGAGTCCTTGGCGAAGATGAGCGGTGGTGATGTTGACGTCGAACCGTACCTATATAGCCGAAACACAATAGGACACGGGAACCACAACTCAAATTCTCAAAGACCAAAAGCGAAAATGTGGTAGCGGAAAGTGGAGGTGGTATAGCGGATGATTTGGTTTAAGCCCTAGGCAAAGATGCCGATGTTCGGAAAATTTGATGGTGTCAAAAGGTGGTGAAACCAAGGTGAGGACTTCGGGCACGTTGATAGCTTCAAAACGAGCCAAAGAACACTCAAATCGGAGTTCGGAGTGAAAAGTTATGATGAAAATGGTGAAGGTCGGAAGGCTGAATCGCCCGGCGGTAGTACCCAGGGGAGGGCGGTAGTACCGCTAAATGGCGGTAGTACCGCTTGGAACGGGCGGTAGTACCGCTCGTGTCGGGATTTTCGACTATTTAGGCTGAACGGGGCTGGCGGTAGTGCCGTACTCAGCGGTAGTACCGCTAGGAGGCGGTAGTACCGCTCTAAGCGGTAGTACCGCCGTGTCGAGATTTCCTGAATGTTCGAGCAGTTGCGCCGATTTTGGGCGGAAATGGGTGATTTCGGGTCAAAATTTGATGGATTTTGTGGATGGAAAGAGGTGAAACTTGGGGAGATGCTAGATCGACTCGAAACCAAGCAAATCCACGGATCAAAATCAACAAAATTTCATCACACTAACAAATCACAAAAAAATTTGGGGCTATTTTTGTGGGAATTTTCGGAATTAGGACAAAACAACAAAATCAAGCTAGAAAAAGAGGGTAGGGACTCCAATAACGTGATCAACGTGGCTCATGATACCATGATGATGTAGGGCGGAACCCTCGTGGACGATCTTTCACGTTGGAGCGGATCCCTCGAGGAACACGAAGAACGAGCGGAAGAACACGAGGGAAAACACGGGAGAACGAGAGAGAGATCACTCAACCGACAAGAAAAGCGATCACACAAGTGCTAGATTATCAAACACATAGAGTGGCACAAGATTCAAGGACAACAAAGGGTAGGATACAAGGGTAGCCGTTCTTCTCCATGAGGAGGTCTTGATGGGGTCCACCCTAGGAGGGTCTTGAATCCGCTTGGGGATCTTCTCCGTAGAGGTCCTGATCTCGAAGGAGAAGTAGCCAAGTGGATGAGCAAAGGCTCTCACACTGAAATATGAGCAAATCCAAAGCTAACCCTAGAAAGGATGAGGGAAGGTCTATTTATAGTCTAGGACCTCCAAGGGGTAAGTTGGGGCGAAAAAGAGTACATGGGCCTCGGCTCAAACGCTACTGCAGCAGTGGCGGTAGTACTGCTTCATGGCGGTAGTACTGCTTTCAGTGATAGTACCGCTTGGTGGGCGGTAGTACCGCTCTGACGCCTGCTCGATTCTCGGAGTGTGTCGGTTTTGAGGAAGTAGGCGGATGGAGAGCGGTAGTACCGCTTGGCTCGGCTTCGGCCAGTAGTACCGCTTGGCTTGAGCGGTAGTACCGCTCCCTCCGGACTCTGCAACTCCTCCTCTTGTTCTTGGTGTCCATCTTGGGCTGCAGCTTCTCCTAGGTTGGTTCCTTGGTACCTAAGCATGCACAACATTCCAGATTGAGGTAGTAGCCATGTCTCGAGAGGGTCATATGATATTTCACTAAGGAGAGAAGTCACCTCGGTCTCGAGAGCTCGAGCTCGTGCTCTAGTCATGGGTCCTCTTGGCTCTTGATGAGACGGTTGTGGATGCATGGGGATGATTGTGGGATGCTCCGCATCAGTAGGAGGCAACTAATCTTGGGCCATTCAGATCATCCTCAGCCACGAAAGCTCACCATGGCCTCCTCCAAGGCCCGGGCGCTGGCCTCACGCAAGGTTGCCAAGGATGCCTCGACCTTCGCATTAACGTGCTCGCGCTGGAGGCATCCGAGGTTGATAGCCACCTAGAGTTGATGCCACTCCTCTACCAGTCGAAGACCCTCGGCTTCAAGGCGAGCGTCGACATCCACGAGTTCTCCGCCAAGTCGGCTCAGCACGCCCGTTGCCTCCTGGAAGAGCTCGTGGCGGACGACACCCTGCTCGTGCGCAAACTTGAGCGCGCGACCAGGTCCATCCCCCATAGTAGGGGTTGCCGACGGGATCCGAAGCGGCTCGCTCCCTCCCAGCAGGGGCTAGAGGCTGGCGCTTCCCTAGTCACCGTCTGGGCCTCGGCGGGGGCCTGGATGGGTGAGGGCCCGTTGCTCGAAGAAGAAGCCAGGATCGAGGTCATCCATCCGCCTTCCATGACCAGGGGTGGAGCCCTTGGCACACCCCCCACGCCCCAGACCGGGCCGCGAAGGAAGGGCAGCATGAGCGCAGGATCAAGGCGCCTGGCTGGCACACCCATCTCCCCCGTCAATCTTGCGCCGAGCGCGGCGGGCTGGAGCGAGACACTCAGAGTCAACGGAGGGTGCAAGGTAGGAGGAGGTTGCTCTTCTGGAGATTTCGTCACCCTGGCGAAAGGGGCCCTGAGAAATCATGATCAGAAGAGAAGATGGCACCCAAGAAATTACAAAGGTGATATACGTCCATGGCAATATACGTCCATGGCAATATACGTCCTCTGCTTCAATGGCCGGAAGGCATCACCGCTGCAGCTTGGAGACCCCTTCCTCTTGTGGAGCGCATCAAAGTCTAGTCGGAGCCGGCCGAAGCCCTGGATGCGGCCACCAACGCTGGGAACGGCCGGTGAGGCTCCTGAGGGGACGACCTCGGGAGTGCTGGGCTGAGGGGAGCGCTCGGGCTCTGCCTCAGGGTGACCCGTCGGGGCTTCAAGGGCTTCGGCCTCAGGAGCGGTGGATCGTGTCGCCCCCTCAACCGTCACCTCAATGGCGAAGGTCATGAGCCCTGGGAGATGGCGCCTTGGGAGCCTCGAGCGGGGTCAGCACAGCAACAGTCGCATCTGCAGCCCTCGGCAACGCTCGCCCCCCACGCCCACTCTTGGGGCGAGCTCGGCACTGGCGGCAAGGAGGGGAAACACGTAGACAGGGTTCTCGCGAGGCCCTTCAAGGCCGGCTGGACGCAGCCCCCACTCGTCGAAAGGGGGCATCTGCCTCATGAACTCCACCCAGTTCGGAAAGCAGTACAAAAGACAAGCCTTCTGCGGCATGTCGGCTGGCGAAGGGTGGCCCGTCAGGACCTCGAGCACCGTTCGTCGCGCCTCGGGGGCAAGCCCAGACTCATGGAGCCTCATACGATCCTTGCTGCCGGACAAGGCCCACATCGGTCGGGAATGGCGCTGGAGTGGAGCGACGCGGCGTCGGAGGAACTCCTTCATCACCATGGGCGCGGTCACACCAAGATCTTTCAGCCTCTTCAACCGGAGCCAGACGAAGGCAAGGCGTGGGTCGTGAAACCTCTCGTGGCTGACCCGAGCTGAGGGCAGCCCGGGCGCCAAAGGGGGCGAGAGCAGGGGCTGGGCACGCCGACGTCCACAAACACCCACCGTGTCTGAAACCCGCTCGCAGACGGTGGGAGCTCAAAGTCAATCCCCGAGCTGGCCGTCGCAGCCACGGCCTGGAATCTCAGGCATCCCGAACATTGGTGGGGATCAGCTAGGTGCAGCGAGAAGAAATGGCGTATTAGGGCCACGGAAGGGGCAATGCCCACCATGGCCTCGCAGAAGAAGGTGAAAACGGCAAGAAGGGAGATGGATTGGGGGATGTAGGTGCAGCATATGGATCTGATAATGGGAGAGCAAGGCGTTGAAGAAGGTGGAGAAAGGAGGAACCAGGCCGGCCCACAGGGCGTCAATGAAGAATTGGACTTTGGTGGTTGTCCTGTCAACAGAGGCGCGGGATGCAGGCCAGGCCACCGTCTTCCCCCATTCATTGAAGCCAGTGGAGAGCGCTGGGCAGACCTTGTCCATGGCTTCCTGGTTGAGCACCAACGACCGAACCACGGCAGGTTCAACGGCCGAAGGTTGCCGGTGAAGATCGACTTCTTCTTCCCTTCTCCATTCGGCTCGGCGCCATGGCGGCGAGGAGGGCCGAGCTTAGGTCGGCTTGGAAGAAGAGGTTATTGTTTCGGGAAGGCGGAAGAGTTGGAGGAGTGCGTCGCCAGCAAAGGGGGAATAACTGTGTAGGTCATGGTGGCCGCCTAGCTAGGCGGATATCAAGGCTACGTGGGGAAGCGGAGCCGCCCACGTCCCGTCAATCGCCACGCGTCAACCGAGGCAGCAGGCTGTTGGGGCCCGTGGTGCTCCACACTTGCCCCTTGGCTTCGCCTCGAACCCAAGTCCGAGCGCGCCTTGGGCCCGGGGGCTACTGTCGGCGTCCTGGGAACGGGGGTCCCTAGAATTGCCTTCCTGCGGCCCACGGCGTGGCTCCACCAGCGGCCCTGTATGACCCATCTTCATCAGCGAACACTCAAGACCCTCGCGAGGGGCCAAGCCTCGCGAGGCGGCCGACACAAGACCTCCTCGGGGGCGACTCACTAGGCTGGCTCGCGAGGAGCGGAGAGATCAAGGCGATGATAGAGGCAAAGGTGTCCCGTCTTTCGATGAGATGTTGGTTTTCGCTTTGGAGGAAGTCGACTTTGACGATCCGACTACGAACGTGCGAGGACGTCGCGCCTTAGCAATCGCTAAACCAACTCCGAGAGGTTATTGACCACGCCACGATCAACCTGACCACGAGGGTCTGTTTCCTGCGAGCAAACGAAGAACAAGCAAGAAACTGAGATTGCAATCTGGATATTGCGAATATAAGATGAAAGCTTTATTGATCAAGGTGCACTTGATAGAGGCGAGGGTGTCCCGATCTTTCGATGAGATGATAACTCTCGATTTGGTGGAGTCGACTTTGACGATCCGACTACAAACGTGCACGACGTTGCGCCTTAGCAATCACTAAACCAATCTCCTTAGGTTCTTGGCGATGCGGAAGCACGATCAGCGACCACGAAGGTCTATTCCTGCAAGCAATCGAAGAACGAGCAAGAATATGATAAAGCAATCTGAATATTGCGAATATATATGAAGTATTGATAATGGTGGGGATCCGTGGCGGTCTTGGTCTGGTCGTTGGACACAAAGCGAAGTACCGCGAAGTTGCAATGGCTAACTTTAACTAAACAAATCCCGGGAAAAAGCTACTAGATGGATCTACTTATATAGGAGCAAGGGGTGGCGGCCAAGGAGGTGGGAGGACGTCCCAAGGCAGCCTAAAACTAACCCTAGGTCGTACAAGGCCAATGGGCCCAAGCGGAGGTGACGTAACACCTTTGGACTTGTAGTTTGACTCGGATTCTGCTGCAGCATCAGATTGTTTCGTCTATAACTCAACGCTCCGGACGGATTTTAAGGTGATTCCAATTGGGTTGGAAAATGCACGAAATCTATTTTCCAACAAAAAAAAATCAACCAATTTGGAGTCCGTATGAAAAAGTTATAGACGTTTTGAGTCAGGTATGTCTGTGCAGTCCGAATCTGAGTCCGTAACGTGAGAGACTTGGACTCTATCTTCTCTTGGGCCAAAAGTGACGTGAGAGAACTTTTGAACAGCAGGTAAACATCTCTTTCTCCCTTATCTTCATATGTGGATTGTACAAATGTCCCATACACCTGCAATTAGACAAAACACAAAAGTATGTGAAGTATTTTTGTTCTGGATAACATAAATATATTATTGAATAGTTTGCACTAGAAATCACCTGAGAAATATGCATGTATGCAATATTTTGGTCTCATCCAAGGTAGTCATGTCCTCATCATCCTCCCTTCTTGAAAACAAAGCCGTCCTCGGCGTTGCTTAATCTGAAATGTGGCTAACAAAAGAGACAAGGTGTACATGTTGTATATGTATACGTCATCCATTTTACTTCCCTTGATTTTTGCATATATGACACATGAATAGATGAGTAACTTGCATAGTTCATAAAATCTAAAGCCAACAAATTAGCACAAGAACTAGAAGGCTTGAAAATACTGCAACTCAGTTTGCACATATAAGTGAAGCTCTTATTTATTTCAAGAGATTGACAATGTTCATCATTATACCATCCCAACATTGGTGAATAAACCTTATTTGAATCAAATTTACATGCTACAACATGCTTAGATAAGCAAGCATGCAATGAGTCATTCGACACAGAATCATCACCAAGATTAGAGGTCGATCAAAATGATTAAACATTGATTCTTTTGCATCAGTAGTTAATTCAATGGGTGCTCTCAAAATTGTTGGTATTTCAGTTGTTTGATCACATGGCAAAGTCAAATTATCAATATAATCCTCTAAAATAGGTGGTGTGATCAAAGTAGTGGGTAGCTCAACACATGATGTATTCAAGTTAACTAGGCATGCATCATTCTCATGTAAAAGTGGAAAATCTGTACCTTTGTCATTACATCTTATAGTCAACTCAGATGATGCAGGCACTCTCGATGGTGATGTGTCACATGGTGGAGATGATGTAGTCCTCGCAACAACGGATGTGGTTGTCATAGTACGCCTAGTAGTTGAATAAACATCTGTATCAACAGTTGGAATGTGCACCGTCGCTTGTTCTCCTTGTGGGCAACACGTCGTTTTATTTCCTGTTCAGCTTTGCAAGCAAGACGAAACAAATGGTCCATAGGATAACACTCTTCATGAATTAGTATCTCCTGAATATTATGGTTTAATCCTCCCCAAAATCTATCCATAAAATCTTCTTCACTTTCTTCTAAAAATGAGTGCAACAAGGTAGTTTGTAAATCATCATAATATTTTGTTACGGTGTCACTACCTTGTTTTAAATGTTCCAGTTTTTTAATCATGCCACGAGTATAATAAACATCGACGAATCTATCTCTCATGACATGTTTTAAATCATCCCAAGTATTAGGTACATAATCAGGGTGTAACCGACAATATTCACTCCACCAAACTAGAGCATAACCAAAGTGAAAGAACCAACCGCAACCATAACTTTTTACGTTCATCAAAATTATGGGAAGCAAATATATTATTTATGTCTAACTCCCATTCAATATATAAAGGAGGTCTAAAACGGCCATTAAATGGTGGTATAGAAACATGAACCTGATCATGTGCATTTGGATGTTTGTGCACCTCTCGTGATTTGGTTGTGGTATTTGCATAGGTGGTGGCATGTCTCCGCGATCGACAAAGCCCATGAATTGACTCTGGATCCTGTCATGATTAGTAGAACAAGAAACAAAATCCAAAATAATGTTTCTATAACTACTAGGATGTGGTGGTAAAACGCTCACAAGAAAGCAAATATCAATGTCTTACAAGTTCTTACCATGCAAAGAAAGTGTGACAGCAACCAGGTGTCAAGTAACTCAAGATTGTGTAAAGAGATTGCCGGGAGCGTCACGATACACGGTGTAGAAATATGTGGAGCTGGGTTGGCTATATATGGTAGCAAAAGATTAGCAATAATCAATTCAAAGATGCAATGTTGAATAAACGCTCAACGACAGATCTTGTCTTTGGTCCTAGGCTAGACCGGACTAGAGACGCGAGCCTAGAACACTAATGAGGTCACGGCGTAGCACAACTAGCATCAATGAAGGATAATGAGTAGCTCTAGACAGCAAGATATAAGTGAAGAGCACAACGGCAGTAAAGATAATGATGAAAACAAGCGCCAAGCAGGATATACAACAACTCTCTCCAGTTTTCCTCTTGAAAAGTTTGAGCCAATTTTCTGATAACTTTTTCAAAGAATGCTACTAACTCAAGCTTTCCAATGCAAAAAGAATCACTCAATTCCGAGTTGATATGAGGAGTCAAAAATTCTAAAACTGATTTGAAAAACTGGAATAAGCTGTGTTCACGAACTTCGGAGGGCAAAAGACCTATTTAGGAGCCGATTTTGAGGTGCCAAATATTGAACTAGCTTCTGCAACTATTTAGATGCGGCTCATCTCTAGCTTTAATTTGAGTACTCATGAGCCAAAACGGACTTCGTATGAGGAAGTTATGCCTGTTTTACTGAACAGTGCACAAAACAGATTCCAATCCGAATTCAGCTACGAGATTGAGTCTAGATAGATCCAAACTTTGTTTTTTTTTCTTCTCTCTTTTTTTTTCACACTTTTTTTCCTTTTTCTTTCTCTCTTTTTTCTTTGACTTTTTTTTTACTTTTTTTTTCTCTTTTTTTTCTCTCTTTTTTTTTCTCTTTTTCCAAAACAAACTAGATAAGATGCAGATTGGATCAAGCGAAGATGTGAATGACCTCAACTATGATTATGACAATGAATAGTGCATAGCACGTGGTGGAAATTGATGGATGGTATGGTGGACAGTGGAAGGGATAATGATGCAGCGGCGTGACTAATGTGAACAGAACTCAAACTCTAAAGGAACTAGACACTAAGACCAAAGCAACTCGACACGGCGATGCAACCGATAATTCAATAATGCAAACAATGAAAAGAAAACTGCAAAGGCTCGGTGGCTTGGACAAAGGATGAATAGATCTAACTTTTTTTTGTGGCTTTTTCTTGGACAATAGGTAAGAAAATAAATCTAATCTAGGGATAATTGGAAATTCTCACCGAACAACCTGGCTCTGATACCACTTGATAGAGGCGAGGGTGTCCCGATCTTTCGATGAGATGATAACTCTCGATTTGGTGGAGTCGACTTTGACGATCCGACTACAAACGTGCACGACGTTGCGCCTTAGCAATCACTAAACCAATCTCCTGAGGTTACTGACGATGCCGGAAGCACGATCAGCCTGACCACGAAGGTCTATTCCTGCAAGCAATCGAAGAACGAGCAAGAATATGATAAAGCAATCTGAATATTGCGAATATATATGAAGTATTGATAATGGTGGGGATCCGTGGCGGTCTTGGTCTGGTCGTTGGACACAAACGAAGTACACGAAGTTGCAATGGCTAACTTTAACTAAACAAATCCCGTGAAAAAGCTACTAGATGGATCTACTTATATAGGAGCAAGGGGTGGCGGCCAAGGAGGTGGGAGGACGTCCCAAGGCAGCCTAAAACTAACCCTAGGTCGTACAAGGCCAATGGGCCCAAGCGGAGGTGACGTAACACCTTTGGACTTGTAGTTTGACTCGGATTCTGCTGCAGCATCAGATTGTTTCGTCTATAACTCAACGCTCCGGACGGATTTTAAGGTGATTCCAATTGGGTTGGAAAATGCACGAAATCTATTTTCCAACAAAAAAAAATCAACCAATTTGGAGTCCGTATGAAAAAGTTATAGACGTTTTGAGTCAGGTATGTCTGTGCAGTCAGAATCTGAGTCCGTAACGTGAGAGACTTGGACTCTATCTTCTCTTGGGCCAAAAGTGACGTGAGAGAACTTTTGAACAGCAGGTAAACATCTCTTTCTCCCTTATCTTCATATGTGGATTGTACAAATGTCCCATACACCTGCAATTAGACAAAACACAAAAGTATGTGAAGTATTTTTGTTCGATAACATAAATATATTATTGAATAGTTTGCACTAGAAATCACCTGAGAAATATGCATGTATGCAATATTTTTGGTCTCATCCAAGGTAGTCATGTCCTCATCAGGCGAGGGACCAAGCCTCACGAGGCGGACGACGCAAGACCTCCTCGGGGGCGGCCTCACTAGGCTGGCTCGCGAGGAGCGGAGAGATCAAGGCGAGGGGCACCTCGCGAGGTCCATGTGACGCAAGCCATAACGACCAAGGCCAGGCGGGCGCCAGAGCATGCAGCGTACTCGTTTCCTCTTTTGTGCTAAAGAGGCAAGCGCAGGCGAGGAGTCCCGAGGCATCAGGCAAAGGTTTCCATATCGGTGCAACGAGACCGAGAACAACAGGACGGCATTACGGAGGTCACCATGGAGCCCAGGACGGCGTCACCACCAGAGCCTTTGGCAGGCGAAGACCACCTTTAGTCAGGATAACTTGTACTGGTTGTCTCCCTTCAAATTTGGCTGTTGTGGGATCCCTTCCCGCCTACATTTGGGAAGAGGACCAGGACCTCTATAAATAGGACTAGCCACCACAGTAGGAGGCAACTGATCTTGTTCTGCGAGTTTGATGCTACCGAGCTTTGAGATTCGGTGAGAGCGTGAGCTAGGGAAGAGATCTTCGTGTGCACCCCAAAGGTTCGAATCCTCAAGGGTTTTGCTGAACTTCGAAATCCGACAACAGCTTTCATAGGTGAAGAAAAAGGGAATTTGAAAAGGCCAGGCAACAGAAGAAAGCTCAGTACAAGAAGGAGCGTTTTCTGAAGAAGAATGTTGTCAAAATGACGACTGATGAACTTGTGACCATAATGGCTAAGATCAAAACCCTCAGTGATGAATTTGATGCCTACCGTGCAGATTGGCTGGGAGCCAAAGTCAGATTCGTCAAGATGGTGAAGGGATTCACCTCCAATGTTGCAGCCACAACGCATAGCGTGAATCTCCACGAGGCGAAGCATCCGCTCGACCCTCTTGAAGAACATGCCAGCACCACTGATGAAAATTGATACATCTCCAACGTATCTATAATTTTTTATTGTTCCATCCTATTATATATTCTGTTTTGAATGTTTAATGGGCTTATTTATACACTTCTATTTTATTTTTGGGACTAACCTATTAACCGGAGGCCCATCCCAAATTGTTGTTTTTTTTTCCTATTTCAGTGTTTTGCAGAAAAGGAATATCAAACGGAGTCCAAACGGAATGAAACCTTTGGGAACATGATTTTTGGAACAAACGTGATCCAGAGGACTTGGAGTGGACGTCAAGAAATCATCGAGGAGGCCACGAGGTAGGGGGCGCGCCTACCCCCCAGGGCTCGCCTCCCACCCTCGTGGGCCCCTAGTGGCTCTGCTGACCTACTTCTTCCTCCTATATATACCTCCGTACCCCCAAACCATCAGAGGCATCCATGAAAACCTAATTCCACCGCTGCAACCTTCTATACCCGTGAGATCCCATCTTTGGGCCTTTTCCGGCACTCCGCCGAAGGGGTCATTGATCACAGAGGGCTTCTACATCAACACCATAGCCTCTCCGATGATGTGTGAGTAGTTTACCTCTGACCGTCGGGTCCATAGTTATTAGCTAGATGGCTTCTTCTCGCTCTTTGGATCTCAATACAAAGTTCTCCTCGATTTTCTTGGAGATCTATTCGATGTAATCTTCTTTTGCGGTGTGTTTGTCGAGACCGATGAATTGTGGGTTTATGATCAAATTATCTATGAACAATATTTGAATCTTCTCTGAATTCTTTTATGTATGATTGGTTATCTTTGCAAGTCTATTCGAATTATCAGTTTGGTTTGGCCTACTAGATTGATCTTTCTTGCAATGGGAGAAGTGCTTAGCTTTGGTTTCAATCTTGCGGTGTCCTTTCGCAGTGACAGCAGGGGCAGCAAGGCACGTATTGTATTGTTTCCATCAAGGATAAAAAGATGGGGTTTATATCATATTGCATGAGTTTATCCCTCTACATCATGTCATCTTGCTTAAAGCATTACTCTGTTCTTTTGAACTTAATACTCTGGATGCATGTTGGATAGCGGTCGATGTGTGGAGTAATAGTAGTAAATGCAGAATCGTTTTGGTCTACTTGTCGCGGACGTGATGCCTATATACATGATCATACCTAGATATTCTCATAACTATGCTCAATTCTATCAATTACTCAACAGTAATTTGTTCACCCACCATAATACTTATGCTATCTTGAGAGAATCCACTAGTGAAACCTATGGCCCTCGGGTCTATTTTCCATCATATTAATCTCCCGTCAACAAGCTAGTTCTGGCGCCTTTTATTTTGCTTTCTTTACTTTTACTCTTTACTATAAAAATACCACAAATATTATCTTATCATCTCTATCAGATCTCACTCTCGTAAGTGACCGTGAAGGGATTGGCAACCCCTTTATCACGTTGGTTGCGAGTTTCTTATTTGCTTGTGTAGCTGCGTGGGACTCGAGCATTGTCTCCTACTGGATTGATACCTTGGTTCTCAAAAACTGAGGGAAATACTTACGCTACTTTACTGCATCACCCTTTCCTCTTCAAGGGAAAACCAACGCAGTGCTCAAGAGGTAGCAAGAAGGATTTACGGCTGTTGTTCGGGAGTCTATGCACAAGTCAAGACATACCAAGTACCCATCACAAACTCTTATCCCTCGCATTACATAATTTGCCATTTGCCTCTCGTTTTCCTCTCCCCACTTCACCCTTCCCGTTTTATTCGCCCTCTCTTTTTCGTTCGCCTCTTTCGCTCTCTTCTTGTTTGCTCGTGTGTTGGATTGCTTGCTTGTCACTATGGCTCAAGATAATACTAAATTGTGTGACTTTACCAATACTAACAACAATAATTTTCTTAGCACTCCGATTGCTCCTATTACCGATGCTGAATCTTGTGAAATTAATGTTGCTTTGCTAAATCTTGTCATGAAAGATCAATTCGCCGGCCTTCCTAGTGAAGATGCCGCTACCAATCTAAATAGCATTGTTGATTTGCATAATATGCAAAAGAAGAAAGATGTGGATAATGATATTGTTAAATTGAAGCTATTTCCTTTTTCGCTTAGAGATCATGCTAAAACTTGGTTTTCGTCTTTGCCTAAAAATAGTATTAATTCTTGGAATAAGTGCAAAAATGCTTTTATCTCTAAGTATTTTCCTCCCGTTAAGATCATCTCTCTTAGAAATGATATTATGAATTTTAAGCAACTTGATCATGAACATGTTGCACAAGCTTGGGAGAGAATGAAATTAATGATACGTAATTGCCCTACTCATGGTTTGAATCTATGGATGATTATACAAAAAATTTATGCCGGATTGAATTTTGCTTCTAGAAATCTTTTAGATTCAGCCGCGAGAGGCACTTTTATGGAAATCACTTTAGGAGAAGCTACTAAACTCCTAGATAATATTATGGTTAATTATTCTCAATGGCATACTGAAAGATCTACTAGTAAAAAGGTGCATGCGATAGAAGAAATTAATGTTTTCAGTGAAATTATTTGCTAATAACAGTGTTTCTTATGATCCTAATGATATGCCCTTGTCTACCTTGATTGAGAATAATAATGAATCTATGGATGTGAATTTTATTGGTAGGAATAATTTTGGTAACAACGCGTATAGAGGAAACTTTAATCCTAGACCCTATCCTAGTAATTCCTCTAATAAATTATGGTAATTCTTACAACAACTCTTATGGAAATTTTAATAAGATTCTCTTTGAATTTGAGACTAGTGTTAAAGAATTTATGAATTCATAAAATAATTTCAATGCTTTGCTTGAAGAAAAATTGCTTAAAGTTGACGAATTGGCTAGGAACGTTGATAGAATTTCTCTTGATGTTGATTCTTTGAAACTTAGATCTGTTCCACCTAAGCATGATATCAATGAGTCTCTCAAAGCTATGATAATTTCCATTGATGAGTGCAAAGAAAGAATCACTAGGATGCGTGCTAAGAAAGATTACTTTGTGAAAGCGTGTTCTTCTAATTTTTGTGAGAATAAAGATGAAGATCTAAAAGTTATTGATGTGTCCCCTATTAAATCTTTGTTTTGTAATATGAATCTTGATAATGATGGGACTCGATATGAGCCACCTTTACCTAGAAGGCGTTCCAAAAATTCGGAGTTTTTAGATCTTGATGCTAAAATTTGTAAAAGTGGGATTGAGAGGTCAAAACTTTGGATATCAATAAACCCACTATTTTGGATTTCAAGGAATTTAATTATGATAGTTGCTCTTTTATAAATTGTATTTCCTTGTTGCAATCCGTGCTAAATTCTCCTCATGCTTATAGTGAAAATAAAGCTTTTACTAAACATATCGTTGATGCTTTAATGTAATCTTATGTAGAAAAACTTGAGTTAGAAGTTTCTATCCCTAGAAAACTTTATGATGAGTGGGAACCTACTATTAAAATTAAAATTAAAGATCATGAATGCTATGCTTTGTGTGATTTGGGTGCTAGTGTTTCCACGATTCCAAAAACTTTGTGTGATTTGTTAGATTTCCGCGAATTTGATGATTGCTCCTTAAACTTACACCTTGCGGATTCCACTATCAAGAAACCTATGGGAAGAATTAATGATGTTCTTATTGTTGCAAATAGGAATTATGTGCCCGTAGATTTTATTGTTCTTGATATATATTGCAAACCTTCATGTCCTATTATTATTGGTAGACCTTTCCTTAGAATGATTGGTGCAATCATTGATATGAAGGAAGGAAATATTAGATTCCAATTACTTCCCTAGAAAGAAAATTAAATTTCCATATGAATCTATTATGAGAGCCACTTATGGATTGCCTACCAAAGATGGCAATACCTAGATCTATCCTGCTTTTATGCCTAGCTAGGGGCGTTAAACGATAGCGCTTGTTGGGAGGCAACCCAATTTTATTTTTAGTTTTTTTTTGCTTTTTGCTTCTGTTTAGGAATAAATCTTTGATCTAGCCTCCGGTTAGATTTGTTTTTGTGTTTTAATTAGTGTTTGTGCCAAGTTAAACCTATAGGAACTTCTTGGATGATAGTTATTCGATCTTCTTTGAAAATTCCGTAAACTTTACATTCACGAAAACAGTTGTTAAAAATTACCAGAACGTGATATAATATTGATTCCAATTGCAGCAGAAATAAACAAATTATTTAGGTCGTCCTATTTTGGCAGAACTTTTAGAGTTCCAGAAGTTCGCGTTAATTCTGATTACTACTGCATCGCTGCGTTTTTGACAGATTCTGTTTTTCGTGTGTTGTTTGCTTATTTTGATGGATCTATGGCTAGTAAAATAGTTTATAAACCATAGAGAAGTAGAAATACAATAGGTTTAACACCAATATAATAAAGAATGAGTTCATTACAGTACCTTGAAGTGGTGTTTTGTTTTCTTTAGATTAGCAGACTCACGAGATTTTACATTTAAGTTTTGTGTTGTGAAGTTTTCAAGTTTTGGGTAAAGATTTGATGGATTATGGAACAAGGAGTGGCAAGAGCCTAAGCTTGGGGATGCCCATGGCACCCCAAGATAATCTAAGGACACCAAAAGCCAAAGCTTGGGGATGCCCGGAAGGCATCCCTCTTTAAATCCTCACCCATCGGTAACTTTACTTGGAGCTATATTTTTATTCATCACATGATATGTGTTTTGCTTGGAGCGTCTTGTATGATTTGATTCTTTTTTTGTTAGTTTGCCACAATCATCCTTGCTGTACACACGCTTTTGAGAGAGACACACATGATTCGGAAATTATTAGAATACTTTATGTGCTTCACTTATACCTTTTGAGCGAAGTCAACCAACAAGAACATGCAGCTGAAACTTTGGCAGCAAACACACACGAACTGATCTGATTTTACTGGGTGGAAAAGACGATGGGAATCAGATCTAACAAGGGTGAATGGAGAGCACGCAGTGTGGGCTTTTCAAAATGCACAAAAACACTCAAAATGGTGATGAGGACTTCAATACCATTGTTACACCCACAGCCCCTGCGGCTATACATACTGGACCAATTACTAGAGCTCGCGCACGCCAATTGAATTATCAGGTACTTTCGTTTCTTGGTAACGATTCCAATGTTCATGAGAATATGATGCTGCCTAAATTGGATACATTTGTTTTGCTTACAAATGAAGGGCCTACCATGGACAAGAAAGATGAACCTTGGAGCAAGTTCAAGCATGGAGATGTTGGCATGCAAGGAGAACAAGAACGGAGTTACAAGTGATGATTCCAGGACTTTGAAGCCACCCTAATGAGTGCATGAGGCCTTGGACGAAATATACAAGATGCCACTTCATAATATGCGTCCATAGGCTATTCTAGGTGCTGCGTCACCTTATTATTGGGCCAGGCCCATGTAATTTCGAAATACTTAAGTATAGGCTATTTTTAGAGTCCGTATGTGTGGGGAAACAAGAGTTAGGGTTGATTTCGGACCCCTCCACCAAGGGCCACGAAATTCCCCCCTCTTCCTCCATATATACAGCCCTTAGGGCACCGTTTAGACCTTGGCTTTTGTTTACATTAAAAGTTCGCCATAGCTGCAACTTCGCGTACTTCGTTTGTGTTCAACAACCAGACAAAGGCGTCACAGAACCCCACCTTGATCAATAAAGCTTTCATCTTATATTCGCAATATCCAGATTGCAATCTCAGTTTCTTGCTTGTTCTTCGTTTGCTCGCAGGAAACAGGCCCTCGTGGTCGTTGATCGTGCTCGGCATGGTCAATAACCCTTGGAAGTTGGTTTAGCGATTGCTAAGGCGCGATGTCTCGCCGTTAAGTAGTCGGATCGTCAAGGTTAAACTCCCACGTAAACGATAGCCACCATCTCATCGAAACATCGGGACACCTTTGCCTTTATCAAGTGGTATCAGATTTTCAGGTTGCTCGGTGAGATTTTACAGTTTTCCGTAGTTTAGATCGAGTCTGTTATTCATACCTATAGTCCACGAAAAAGCCACAAAAAAAATTAGGGTTAGTTCATCATATCCGAACCAATCTGAGCCTTTGCATAATCTTTTTAGGGTTTTGCTTTGTTGAATTTGCGGTTGCATCGTCGTGTCTAGTTGCTGGTCTTAGCGTCTAGTCTTTTAGAGTTTCGAAGTTACGGTCATAAGTTGTCACGCCGCCACCGCACCATCATCATCGCCCTGCCACCTACCATCACCGCTCGAATCCGTATCCATATACCACCACCAATCCGTGTCCATATACCACCACCGATCCATATCCATATACTACCACCGCTACCACCACCGCTGCCATATACCACCACCATATATCCACCACCAATCCGAAGTTCTTCTCATATTAGGTTTATTTTCAAGATCCATCTAGTTTCCGATTCGTGTTTCCTTGCCGGAGTAGGTTTCGGAAAAAAAAGAGTCTGGAAACCACCCTCCGTTTAGGCCCAAAATTTTCCGAAAACACACTTGTCGAAAAAATTTCTGGCTATCCTGTTTTTAAGTGTTTCTACGTGTATTGAGACAGTCGCCGTTATAGAAAGTTTTTTTTGACCCGTTTCCAGTTTTTGGGTCTGGGCAGTCGAAAAAAAAATATTGGTCGAAAAAAATTTCGTGCCCATCCTGTCAGTTTGACCTCGGAAGAGTTTTGAGACACTCGCCATTATAGTGATTTTTCGCAAAAAAAAAAAAGCGCAAAAAAAATAAGCAGCGCCAAAAAAAAAAGCGAAAAAATCCAGAGTGTGCTTTTCCCTTGTTTACGTGCAGCGCCGTGATTTTGTTAGTGTTCTAGGCTCGCGTCTCTAGCACGGTCTAGCCTAGGACCAGCACAGTACTGTCGTTGAGCGTTTATTCAACTTTGCATCTCTGAATTGATTATTGCTGACCCTTTTTGCTACCATATTATAAGCCTTCCCAGCTCCACATACATCTACATCGTGCGTTTGACTCTCCCCGTAATCGCTCTCTCCAAGCTTTGAGAGTTTTGACTACATCGGTTGCCGATCACCTTTCTTCTTTGGGTAAGAACTGGTAAGAATTTGAGTTTTGCTTGACGGATTTGTGACTGTCCACCACACAACCACCACCACTTCCTAGTAGTCCGTCAATCATATTCTTGTGTGTTTCTATTGCCGCTAACCATGGCAGGATCACAAGCCGAGACCGACCGGGAGAACATGACAAACAAAGCGCTACATGATAAGTTTCAACAAATGATGAGTGGGCAGGTGGACGATGTGCTAAATAGATTTGAAGAGGCCATGGAGAAGATAGATGGCATTGAGAAGGCGTTCGAAACAAAGCTCGATAACAAGTTTAATGAATTGCTCGCGCGTCTACCACCACCACCACCGGCGGCACCTAACGCACCTCTACTACAACAACAAGGACTACCTCCACATCACGAAACAGCCCTCCGCCGAGCTTCCCGTGTCCCTCTTCAGCCTGGCCAAGCTGCTGGTGCTGCTGTTGATACTTCTGTGGCTCCTGCTGCTGCGGTGGGGGAGGATGATTATGTGAGAGATTACAAGGATGAGGTTGATCAACATCAGAACTACGTACAACCACCAGCACCACAACCACCAGGTCGTCCACATGCAAATAATGGCAATGTTCGGCTCCCCCTTGATGCGAGATCATGACCATCTCCCTAAACTGAAATTGAATATTCCACCATTTGAGGGTAGATATGTTCACGATATATATCTTACTTGGGAGTTAGAAACTGAACAACGATTTACATGTTTACAATATCCCGAGGAGAGGCGTGTTCTGCTGCTTGTTTGTGCTTTCACTAGCTTTGCATGTGTTTGGTGGTCTGAACATTGTAGATTATATCCTGTTCCAGCTACTTGGGCTGCTTTGAAAACTGCTATGCGTACTCGTTGGGTTCCACCATATTATCAACGTGAATTACTTCAAAAATTGCAGCGCTTAAGACAAGGAAAAAATTTGGTAGAAGAATATTATCGTGAATTACAAACTGGCTTGATTAGATGTGGTATTGTTGAGGAGAATGAAGCTATGCTTGCACGCTTTACGGGTGGGTTAAATAGAGAGATTGAGACCATTCTAGACTACAAGGATTATAATAATATCACTCGATTATTCCATCTTGCTTGTAAAGCTGAACGTGAAGTGCAGGATCGGCAGGCGTTGGCGCGAACTAACTTTTTCTGCAGGTCGACCTTCATCATGGACACCACGTGCATCATCTACTTCCACACGTTCTACTACACCGGCACCTCCGCCGGCTGCCACCTCCAACCGTGATACAAGAAAGCAGGCACAACCACCACTATCTCGCCAAGAGCACACCTGCTGGGCCTACAGAGCTCTTCTTCTTCCATGGCGTCAACAGGGCACACAAGTGATATTATTTGTAAATGCGTTGTAAGGGAAGAGGACATTTTATGAGAGAATGCCAATCTCAGCGTGTTATGATTGCTACCGAGGATGGTGGGTATGAGTCCGCTTAGTGACTATGATGAAGAGACTTTGGCTCTTATTACACATGAAGAACACGGTGGAGATGATTACGATCATGACACGCAATACATGGCTGTCAAGATCTTTGACAGTATGAATGTTTAGTTGCTCAACGTGTTTTGAGTGTGCAGGTTACACAAGTCGAGCAAAATCAGAGACATAACTTGTTCCATACAAAGGGAGTTGTGAAGGAACGTTCTATTCGCGTCATCATATATGGAGGGAGCTGCAACAACTTGGCTAGCATGGATATGGTGGAGAAGCTTTCTCTCACCACAAGACCACATCCACATCCTTACTACATCAAATGGTTCAACAACAGCGGCAAGGTTAAGGTAACACGTTCTGTTCGTGTGTATTTTAGTATCTCTACATATGCTGATTATGTTGATTGTGATGTGGTACCTATGCAAGCATGTTCCTTATTACTTGGTAGACCATGGCAATTTGATAAAAATTCTGTACACCATGGTAGAAACAATCAAGATACTCTTGTTCACAAGGATAAAAATATTACTTTGCTTCCTATGACTCCTGATTCCATTTTGAAAGATGATATTAATAGAGCTAATAAAAGCAAAACAGGAGAAAAATAAGAGTGAAAATCAGATTGTGGTAAAAGAATTTGAGCAACAAATGAAGCCTAATAATAAACCATCTAATGTTGCTTCTGAAATTAAACTAAAAGTGCATGTTTATTTGCCACCAAATCTGATATTGATGAGCTAGATTCTAGCAAATCTGTTTGCTATGCTTTTGTGTGCAAAGAGGCATTATTTTCATTCGAGGGCGTGCCTTCCTCTTTGCCCCCTCTGTCACTAACATTTTGCAGGAGTTCACCGACGTCTTCCCACAAGACGCAAGCACCGGATTACCACCTATTCGAGGGATTGAGCATCAAATTGACTTAATTCCGGTGCATCGCTACCCAACCGCGCACCATACCGTACCAATCCAGAGGAGACGAAGGAGATTATGCGTCAAGTACAGGAGCTGCTCGACAAAGGTTATATTTGCGAATCTCTTAGTCCTTGTGCTGTTCCTATTATACTAGTGCCTAAAAAGGATGGTACGTCAGCGTATGTGTGTTGATTGTAGAGGCATTAATAATATTACTATTCGTTATCGTCATCCTATTCCTAGGCTAGATGATATGCTTGATGAATTGAGTGGCTCTACAATATTCTCCAAAGTTGATTTATGTAGTGGATACCATCAAATTCGTATGAAATTGGGAGATGAATGGAAAACAGCATTTAAAACTAAGTTTGGATTATATGAGTGGTTAGTCATGCCTTTTGGGTTAACTAATGCACCTAGTACTTTCATGAGATTAATGAACGAAGTTTTACGTGCTTTCATTGGACGATTTGTGGTAGTTTACTTTGATGATATACTGATTTATAGCAAATCTTTGGAAGAACATTTGGAACATTTACGTGCTGTTTTTAATGCTCTACGTGATGCACGTTTGTTTGGTAACCTTGGGAAGTGCACCTTTTGCACCGACCGAGTATCTTTTCTTGGCTATGTTGTTACTCCACAGGGAATTGAAGTTGATAAAGCCAAGATTGAAGCTATTGAGAGTTGGCCGCAGCCCAAATCGGTCACACAAGTGAGGAGTTTTCTTGGACTCGCTGGTTTCTATAGGCGTTTTGTGAGAGATTTTAGCACCATCGCTGCACCTCTCAATGAGCTTACAAAGAAGGATGTGCCTTTTGTTTGGGGTACCGCACAGGCAGAAGCCTTCACGGTATTGAAAGATAAGTTGACACATGCTCCTTTACTCCAACTTCCTGACTTTAATAAGACTTTTGAGCTTGAATGTGATGCTAGTGGAATTGGATTAGGAGGTGTGTTATTACAAGATGGCAAACCTGTTGCATACTTTTCTGAAAAATTGAGTGGGCCTAGTCTGAACTATTCTACTTATGACAAAGAATTATATGCTCTTGTTCGACTTTAGAGACATGGCAACATTATTTATGGCCCAAAGAATTTGTTATACATTCTGATCATGAATCTTTGAAACATATTAAAAGTCAAGCTAAACTGAATCGTAGACATGCTAAATGGGTTGAATTCATTGAGACTTTCCCTTATGTCATTAAACACAAGAAGGGTAAAGAAAATGTTATTCTTGATGCTTTGTCTCGTCGATATACTATGCTTTCACAACTTGACTTCAAAATATTTGGTTTGGAGACCATCAAAGATCAATATGTGCATGATGCTGATTTTAAAGATGTAATGCAGAATTGTAAAGAAGGAAGAACATGGAACAAGTTCGTTATTAATGATGGTTTTGTGTTCCGTGCTAACAAGCTATGCATTCCTGCTAGCTCTGTTCGTCTTTTGTTGTTGCGAGGCGCATGGAGGAGGATTAATGGAACACTTTGGCGTGAAGAAGACGGAGGATATACTTGCTACACATTTCTTTTGGCCAAAGATGAGGCGGGATGTTGAGTTACATTTGCTGCTCGCTGCACTACATGTCAAAAAGCTAAGTCACGACTCAATCCTCATGGTTTATATATGCCTTTGCCTGTACCTAGTGTTCCTTGGGAGGATATATCTATGGACTTTGTTTTAGGTTTACCTCGAACAAAGAAGGGAGGATAGCATATTTGTTGTCGTGGATAGATTCTCGAAAATGGCACACTTTATACCATGTCATAAAAGCGATGATCTTTGTTAATGTTGCTGATTTGTTCTTTTCGTGAAATTATTCGCTTGCATGGTGTGCCAAATACTATTGTTTCAGATCGTGATACTAAATTTCTTAGCCACTTTTGGAGATGTTTATGGGCTAAGTTGGGGACTAAACTGCTTTTAGTACTACTTGTCACCCCCAAACTGATGGACAAACTGAAGTAGTCAATAGAACATTGTCTACTATGCTTAGGGCTGTTTTGAAGAATAAAAGAAAATGTGGGAAGAATGCTTGCCTCATATTGAATTTGCTTATAATCGTTCATTGCATTCTACTACTAAGATGTGCCCTTTTGAAATTGTGTATGGCTTCCTACCTCGTGCACCTATTGATTTGTTGCCTCTTCCATCTTCGGAGAAGGTTAATTTTGATGCTAAAGAACGTGCTGAATTGATTTTTAAAATGCATGAGTTAACTAAGGAAAACATTGAGCGTATGAATGCTAAATATAAACTTGCTTTGGAGATAAGGGTAGAAAACATGTTGTCTTTGCACCGGAGATCTTGTTTGGTTACATTTGCTTAAGGATAGGTTTCCTAAATTGCAAATCAAAGCTAATGCCACGTCTTTGATGGTCCATTTAAGGTGTTAGAGAAAATAAATGATAATGCATATAAACTTGAGCTGCCTGCAGATTTTGGGGTTAGTCCCACTTTTAACATTGCAGATTTGAAGCCTTATTTGGGTGAGGAAGATGAGCTTCCGTCGAGGGCGACTTCATTTCAAGAAGGGAGGATGATGAGGACATCAATACCATTGTTACACCCACAGCCCTATGACTATACATACTTGGACCAATTACTAGAGCTCACAAGACGCCAATTGAATTATCAGTACTTTCGTTTCTTGGTAACGATTCCAATGTTCATGAGAATATGATGCTGCCTAAATTGGATACATTTGTTTTGCTTACAAATGAAGGGCCTACCATGGACAAGAAAGATGAACCTTGGAGCAAGTTCAAGCATGGAGATGTTGGCATGCGCAAGGAGAACAAGAACGGAGTTACAAGTGATGATTCCAGGACTTTGAAGCCACCCTAATAAGTGCATGAGGCCTTGGACGAAATATACAAGATGCCACTTCATAATATGCGTCCATAGGCTATTCTAGGTGCTGCGTCACCTTATTATTGGGCCAGGCCCATGTAATTTCGAAATACTTAAGTATAGGCTGTTTTTAGAGTCCGTATGTGTGGGGAAACAAGAGTTAGGGTTGATTTGGACCCCTCCACCAAGGGCCACGAAATTCCCCTCTTCCTCCATATATACAGCCCTTAGGGCACCGTTTAGACTTTGGGTTTTGTTTAGATTAAAAGTTCGCCATAGCTGCAACTTCACGTGCATTTCGTTTGTGTTCAACAACTGCATAAAGGCGTCCACAGAACCCCACCTTGATCAATAAAGCTTTCATCTTATATTCGCAATATCCAGATTGCAATCTCAGTGATGCGGAGCATCCCACGATCATCCCCATGCATCCACAACCGTCTCATCAAGAGACCGAGGTGACTTCTCTCCTTAGTGAAATATCATATGACCCTCTCGAGACATGGCTACTACCTCAATCTGGAATGTTGTGCATGCTTAGGTACCAAGGAACCAACCTAGGAGAAGCTGCAGCCCAAGATGGACACCAAGAACAAGAGGAGGAGTTGCAGAGTCCAGAGGGAGCGGTACTATCGCTCAAGCCAAGCGGTACTACCGCCCAGCGAGCGGTACTACCGCTCAAGCCAAGCGGTACTACCGCTCTCCATCCGGCCTACTTCCTCAAAACCCGACACACTCCAGGAATCGAACGGCGTCGAGCGGTACTACCGCCCACCAAGCGGTACTACCGAAAGCGGTACTACCGCCAGAAGCAACGGTACTATCGCCTGCACTGCGTGCGGCGTTTGGGCCGAGGCCCATGTACTCTTTTCGCCCAACTTACCCCTTGGAGGTCCTAGACTATAAATAGACCTTCCCTCATCCTTTCTAGGGTTAGCTTTGGATTTGCTCATATTTCGGTGTGAGAGCCTTTGCTCATCCACTTGGCTACTTCTCCTTCGAGATCAGGACCTCTACGGAGAAGATCCCCCAAGCGGATTCAAGACCCCCTCCTAGGGTGGACCCCATCGAGACCTCCTCGCGGAGAAGAACGGCTACCCTTGTATCCTGATGAGGACATCAATACCATTGTTACACCCACAGCCCCTACTGCTACATATACTGGACCAATTACTAGAGCTCGCGCACGCCAATTAAATTATCAGGTACTTTCGTTTCTTGGTAATGATTCTAATGTTCATGAGAATATGATGCTGCCTAAATTGGATACATTTGTTTTGCTTACAAATGAAGGCCCTAGCTTGGAGAAGGATGGACATTGGAGCAAGAACAAGCATGGAGATAATGCCATGCGCCAAGGGGAACAAGAACGGAGTTACAAGTGATGATTTCAGGACTTTGAAGCCACCATAATGGGTGCATGAAGCCTTGGACGAAATATACAAGATGCCACTTCATAATATTCGTCCATAGGCTATTCTAGGTGCTGCGTCACCTTATTATTGGGCCAGGCCCATGTAATTTCGAAATACTTAAGTATAGGCTGTTTTTAGAGTCCGTATGTGTGGGGAAACAAGAGTTAGGGATGGTTTGGGACCCCTCCCTCAAGGGCCACGAAATTCCCTCCTCTTCCTCCATATATACAGCCCTTAGGGCGTCGTTTAGACTTTGGGTTTTGTTTAGATTAAAAGTTCGCCATAGCTGCAACTTCGCGTGCCGTTTGTGTTCAACGACCGGACAAAGGCGTCCACAGAACCCCACCTTGATCAATAAAGCTTTCATCTTATATTCGAAATATCCAGATTGCAATCTCTGTTTCTTGCTTGTTCTTCGTTTGCTCGCAGGAAACAAACCCTCGTGGTATGGTTGATCGTGATCCGGCGTGGTAATAACCTCTCGGAGTTGGTTTAGCGATTGCTAAAGCGCGACGTCCTCAAGCCGTTCGTAGTCGGATCGTCAAAGTCGACTTCCTCCAAAGCGAAAACCAACATCTCATCGAAAGACGGGACACCTTTGCCTCTATCAAGTGGTATCAGATTTTCAGGTTGCTCGGTGAGATTTTACAGCTTTTCCGTAGTTTAGATCGAGTCTGTTCTTCATACCTATAGTCCACGAAAAAGCCACAAAAAAATTAGGGTTAGTTCATCATATCCGAACCAATCTGAGCCTTTGCATAATCTTTTTAGGGTTTTGCTTTGTTGAATTTGCTTGTTGCATAAATGGTGTCTAGTTCTTTGGTCTTAGCGTCTAGTCTTTTAGAGTTTCGAGTTACGGTCATAAGTTGTCACGCCGCCACCGCACCATCATCATCGCCCACGCCACCTACCATCACCGCTCGAATCCATATCCATATACCACCACCAATCCGTGTCCATATACCACCACCGATCCATATCCATATACTACCACCGCTACCACCACCGCTGCCATATACCACCACCATATATCCACCACCAATCCGAGTTCTTCTCATATTAGGTTTGTTTTCGAGATCCATCTAGTTTCCGATTCGTGTTTCCTTGTCGGAGTAGGTTCCGAAACCACCCTCCGTTTAGGCCCAAAATTTTCCGAAAACGCACTTGTCGAAAAATTTTCTGGCTATCCTGTTTTTAAGTGTTTCTAAGCGTATTGAGACAGTCGCCATTATAGAAAGTTTTTTTTGACCCGTTTCCAGTTTTTGGGTCCGGGCAGTCGAAAAAAAAAATTTAGTCGAAAAAATTTCGTGCCCATCCTGTCAGTTTGACCTGGGAAGAGTTTTGAGACACTCGCCATTATATTGATTTTTCTCTAAAAAAAAAAAAAAAAAAAAAGCGAAAAAAAGCGGTATAAAAAAAAAAAAGCGAAAAAAAATTCCAGAGTGTGCTTTTCAGTTGTTTCCGTGCAGAGCCGTGATTTTGTTAGTGTTCTAGGCTCGCGTCTCTAGCACGGTCTAGCCTAGGACCAAGACAAGATCTGCGTCGTTGAGCGTTTCTTCAACTTTGCATCTCTGAATTGATTATTCTTGACCCTTTTGCTACCATATTATAAGCCTTCCCAGCTCCACATACATCTACATCGTCGTTTGACTCTCCACAGTAATCGCTCTATCCAAGCTTTGAGAGTTTTGACTACATCGGTTGCGGTCACCGCTTTCTTCTTTGGGTAAGAATGGTAAGAATTTGAGATTTGCTTGTGGATTTGTGATCGTCCACCACACAACCACCACCACTTCCTAGTAGTCTGTCAATCATATTCTTGTGTGTTTCTATTGCTGCTAACCATGGCAGGATCACAAGCCGAGACTGACCGGGAGAACATGACAAACAAAGCGCTACATGATAAGTTTCAACAAATGATGATGAGTGGGCGGGTGGACGATGTGCTAAATAGATTTGAAGAGGCCATGGAGAAGATAGATGGCATTGAGAAGGCGTTGAAACAAAGCTCGATACCAAGTTTAATGAATTGCTGTGGCGTCTACCACCACCACCACCGCGGCACCTAACGCACCTCTACTACAACAACAAGGACTACCTCCACATCGCGAAACAGCCCTCCATGAGCTTCCCGTGTCCCTCTTGACTGGCCAAGCTGCTTTGGTCTTTGTTGATACTACATGGCTCCTGCTTTGCGGTGGGGAGGATGATTATGTGAGAGATTACGAGGATGAGGTTGATCAACATCGATTACTACGTGCAACCACCAGCACCACAACCACCGTGTCGTCCACATGCAAATAATGGCAATGTTGGGCTCCCCTTGATGCGAGATCATGACCATCTCCCTAAACTGAAATTGAATATTCCACCATTTGAGGGTAGATATGTTCTGATATATATCTTACTTGGGAGTTAGAAACTGAACAACGATTTACATGTTTACAATATCACGAGGAGAGGCGTGTTCTGCTGCTTTGTTTGTGCTTTCACTAGCTTTGCATGTGTTTGGTGGTCCGAACATTGTAGATTATATCCTGTTCCAGCTACTTGGGCTGCTTTGAAAACTGCTATGCGTACTCGTTGGGTTCCACCATATTATCAACGTGAATTACTTCAAAAATTGCAGCGCTTAAGACAAGGAAAAAATTCGGTAGAAGAATATTATCGGGAATTACAAACTGGCTTGATTAGATATGGTATTGTTGAGGAGAATGAAGCTATGCTTGCACGTTTTACGGGTGGATTAAATAGAGAGATTCAGACCATTCTAGACTACAAGGATTATAATAATATCACTCGATTATTCCATCTTGCTTGTAAAGCTGAGCGTGAAGTCTTGCAGGATCGACAGGCGTTGGCGCGAACTAACTTTTTCTGCAGGTCGACCTTCATCATGGACACCACGTGCATCATCTACTTCCACGTTCTACTACACGGCACCTCCGTCGGCTGCCACCTCCAACCGTGATACAAGAAAGCGGGCACAACCACCACTATCTGCCAAGAGCACACTGTTGGGCCTACACAGAGCTCTTCTTCTTCCATGGCGTCAACAGGGCACACAAGTGATATTGTTTGTCGTCGTTGTAAGGGAAGAGGACATTTTCTTGAGAGAATGCCAATCTCAGCGTGTGATGATTGCTACTGAGGATGGTGGGTATGAGTCCGCTAGTGACTATGATGAAGAGACTTTGGCTCTTATTACACATGAAGAACACGGTGGAGATGATTCTTATCATGACACGCAATACATGGCTGCTGAAGATGCTGACAGGTATGAATGTTTAGTTGCTCAACGTGTTTTGAGTGTGCAGGTTACACAAGCTGAGCAAAATCAGAGACATAACTTGTTCCATACAAAGGGAGTTGTGAAGGAACGTTCTATTCGCGTCATCATAGATGGAGGGAGCTGCAACAACTTGGCTAGCATGGATATGGTGGAGAAGCTTTCTCTCACCACAATACCACATCCACATCCTTACTACATCCAATGGTTCAACAACAGCGGCAAGGTTAAGGTAACACGTCTTTGTTAGTGTGTATTTTAGTATCTCTACATATGCTGATTATGTTGATTGTGATGTGGTACCTATGCAAGCATGTTCCTTATTACTTGGTAGACCATGGCAATTTGATAAAAATTCTGTACACCATGGTAGAAACAATCAGTATACTCTTGTTCACAAGGATAAAAATATTACTTTGCTTCCTATGACTCCTGATTCCATTTTGAAAGATGATATTAATAGAGCTAATAAAGCAAAACAGGAGAAAAATAAGAGTGAAAATCAGATTGTGGCAAAAGAATTTGAGCAACAAATGAAGCCTAATAATAAACCATCTAATGTTGCTTCTGAAATTAAACTGAAAAGTGCATGTTTATTTGCCACCAAATCTGATATTGATGAGCTAGATTCTAGCAAATCTGTTTGCTATGGTTTTGTGTGCAAAGAGGCATTATTTTCATTCGAGGGCGTGCCTTCCTCTTTGCCCCTACATCACTAACATTTTGCGGGAGTTCACGACGTCTTCCCACAAGGCGTGCCACCGGATTACCACCTATTCGAGGGATTGAGCATCAAATTGACTTAATTCGGTGCATCGCTACCCAACCGCGCACCATACCGTACCAATCCGGAGGAGGCGAAGGAGATTATCGTCAAGTACAGGAGCTGCTCGACAAAGGTTATATCTGTGAATCTCTTAGTCCTTGTGCTGTTCCTATTATACTAGTGCCTAAAAAGGATGGTACGTCGCGTATGTGTGTTGATTGTAGAGGCATTAATAATATTACTATTCGTTATCGTCATCCTATTCCTAGGCTAGATGATATGCTTGATGAATTGAGTGGCTCTACAATATTCTCCAAAGTTGATTTGAGTAGTGGATACCATCAAATTCGTATGAAATTGGGAGATGAATGGAAAACAGCATTTAAAACTAAGTTTGGATTATATGAGTGGTTAGTCATGCCTTTTGGGTTAACTAATGCACCTAGTACTTTCATGAGATTAATGAGCGAAGTTTTACGTGCTTTCATTGGACGATTTGTGGTAGTTTACTTTGATGATATACTGATTTATAGCAAATCTTTGGAAGAACATTTGGAACATTTACGTGTTGTTTTTAATGCTCTACGTGATGCACGTTTGTTTGGTAACCTTGGGAAGTGCACCTTTTGCACCGACCGAGTATCTTTTCTTGGCTATGTTGTTACTCCACGAGGAATTGAAGTTGATAAAGCCAAGATTGAAGCTATTGAGAGTTGGCCGCAGCCCAAAACGGTCACACAAGTGAGGAGTTTTCTTGGACTCGCTGGTTTCTCTGAGCGTTTTGTGAGAGACTTTAGCACCATTGCTGCACCTCTCAATGAGCTTACAAAGAAGGATGTGCCTTTTGTTTGGGGTACCGCATACGGAAGAAGCCTTCACGGTATTGAAAGATAAGTTGACACATGCTCCTTTACTCCAACTTCCTGACTTTAATAAGACTTTTGAGCTTGAATGTGATGCTAGTGGAATTGGATTAGGAGGTGTGTTATTACAAGATGGCAAACCTGTTGCATACTTTTACGAAAAATTGAGTGGGCCTAGTCTGAACTATTCTACTTATGACAAAGAATTATATGCTCTTGTTAGGACTTTAGAGACATGGCAACATTATTTATGGCCCAAAGAATTTGTTATACATTCTGATCATGAATCTTTGAAACATATTAAAAGTCAAGCTAAACTGAATCGTAGACATGCTAAATGGGTTGAATTCATTGAGACTTTCCCTTATGTCATTAAACACAAGAAGGGTAAAAGAAAATGTTATTCTTGATGCTTTGTCTCGTCGATATACTATGCTTTCACAACTTGACTTCAAAATATTTGGTTTGGAGACCATCAAAGATCAATATGTGCATGATGCTGATTTTAAAGATGTAATGCAGAATTGTAAAGAAGGAAGAACATGGAACAAGTTCGTTATTAATGATGGTTTTGTGTTAGTGCTAACAAGCTATGCATTCCTGCTAGCTCTGTTGCGTCTTTTGTTGTTGCAAGAGGCGCATGGAGGAGGATTAATGGGACACTTTGGGCGTGAAGAAGGCGGAGGATATACTTGCTACACATTTCTTTTGGCCAAAGATGAGGCGGGATGTTGAGCGTTTTGTTGCTCCTTTGCACTACATGTCAAAAAGCTAAGTCACGACTCAATCCTCATGGTCTATATATGCCTTTGCCGATTGCCTAGTGTTCCTTGGGAGGATATATCTATGGACTTTGTTTTAGGTTTACCTCGAACAAAGAAGGGAGGATAGCATATTTGTTGTCGTGGATAGATTCTCGAAAATGGCACACTTTATACCATGTCATAAAAGCGATGATGCTTTGTTAATGTTGCTGATTTGTTCTTTTCGTGAAATTATTCGCTTGCATGGTGTGCCAAATACTATTGTTTCAGATCGTGATACTAAATTTCTTAGCCACTTTTGGAGATGTTTATGGGCTAAGTTGGGGACTAAACTGCTTTTTAGTACTACTTGTCACCCCCAAACCGATGGACAAACTGAAGTAGTCAATAGAACATTGTCTACTATGCTTAGGGCTGTTTTGAAGAATAATAAGAAAATGTGGGAAGAATGCTTGCCTCATATTGAATTTGCTTATAATCGTTCATTGCATTCTACTACTAAGATGTGCCCTTTTGAAATTGTGTATGGCTTCCTACCTCGTGCACCTATTGATTTGTTGCCTCTTCCATCTTCGGAGAAGGTTAATTTTGATGCTAAAGAACGTGCTGAATTGATTTTAAAAATGCATGAGTTAACTAAGGAAAACATTGAGCGTATGAATGCTAAATATAAACTTGCTGGAGATAAGGGTAGAAAACATGTTGTCTTTGCACTGGAGATCTTGTTTGGTTACATTTGCGTGAGATAGGTTTCCTAATTTGCGCAAATCAAAGCTAATGCCACGTGCGGATGGTCCATTTAAGGTGTTAGAGAAAATAAATGATAATGCATATAAACTTGAGCTGCCTGCAGATTTTGGGGTTAGTCCCACTTTTAACATTGCAGATTTGAAGCCTTATTTGGGTGAGGAATATGAGCTTCCGTCGAGGGCGACTTCATTTCAAGAAGGGGAGGATGATGAGGACATCAATACCATTGTTACACCCACAGCCCCTCTTTGCTACATATCTTGGACCAATTACTAGAGCTCATGCGCCAATTAAATTATCGGTACTTTCGTTTCTTGGTAATGATTCTAATGTTCATGAGAATATGATGCTGCCTAAATTGGATACATTTGTTTTGCTTACAAATGAAGGCCCTAGCTTGGAGAAGGATGGACATTGGAGCAAGAACAAGCATGGAGATAATGCCATGCGCAAGGGGAACAAGAACGGAGTTACAAGTGATGATTTCAGGACTTTGAAGCCACCATAATGGGTGCATGAAGCCTTGGACGAAATATACAAGATGCCACTTCATAATATTCGTCCATAGGCTATTCTAGGTGCTTCGTCACCTTATTATTGGGCCAGGCCCATGTAATTTCGAAATACTTAAGTATAGGCTGTTTTTAGAGTCCGTATGTGTGGGGAAACAAGAGTTAGGGATGGTTTGGACCCCTCCCTCAAGGGCCACGAAATTCCCTCCTCTTCCTCCATATATACAGCCCTTAGGGCGTCGTTTAGACTTTGGGTTTTGTTTAGATTAAAAGTTCGCCATAGCTGCAACTTCGCGTGCCGTTTGTGTTCAACGACCGGACAAAGGCGTCACAGAACCCCACCTTGATCAATAAAGCTTTCATCTTATATTCGCAATATCCAGATTGCAATCTCGGTTTCTTGCTTGTTCTTCGTTCTCGCAGAAAGCAGACCCTCGTGGTCGGGTTGATCGTGCTCGGCGTGGTCAATAACCTCTCGGAGTTGGTTTAGCGATTGCTAAGGCGCGACGTCCTCGCACGTTCGTAGTCGGATCGTCAAAGTCGACTTCCTCCAAAGCGAAAACCAACATCTCATCGAAAGACGGGACACCTTTGCCTCTATCATATCCTACCCTTTGTTGTCCTTGAATCTTGTGCCACTCTATGTGTTTGATAATCTAGCACTTGTGTGATCGTTTTCTTGTCGGTTGAGTGATCTCTCTCTCGTTCTCCCCGTGTTTTCCCTCGTTTTCTTCCGCTCGTTCTTCGTGTTCCTCGTAGGGATCCGCTCCAACGTGAAAGATCGTCTACGTAGGGTTCCGCCCTACATCATCATGGTATCAGAGCCACGTTGATCACGTTATTGGAGTCCCTACCCCTCTTTTTCTAGCTTGATTTTGTTGTTTTTGTCCTAATTCCGAAAATTCCCCACAAAAATAGCCCCAATTTTTTTTTGTGATTTGTTAGTGTGATGAAATTTTGTTGATTTTGATCCGTGGATTTGCTTGGTTTCGAGTCGATCTAGCATCTCCCCAAGTTTCACCTCTTTCCATCCACAAAATCCATCGAATTTTGACCCGAAATCACCCATTTCCGCCCCAAAATCGCGCAAGAACCGTTCGAACATTCAGGAAATCCCGACACGGCGGTACTATCGCCCTCCTAGCGGTACTACCGCTTAGAGCGGTACTACCGCCCTCCTAAGCGGTACTACCGCTGAGTACGGCACTACCGCCAGCCACCGTTCAGCCTAAATAGTCGGAAAATCCCGACACGAGCGGTACTACCGCCCGTTCCAAGCGGTACTACCGCTTACGAATACTACCGCCCTCCCCAGTGATACTACCGCCCGGGCCGATTCAGCCTTCCGAGCTTTCACCATTTTCATCATAACTTTTCACTCCGAACTCCGATTTGAGTGTTCTTTGGCTCGTTTGAAGCTATCGACGTGCCCGAAGTCCTCACCTTGGTTTCACCACCTTTTGACACCATCAAATTTTCCGAACATCGGCATCTTTGCCTAGGGCTTAAACCACATCATCCGCTATACCACCTCCACTTTCCGCTACCACATTTTCGCTTTTGGTCTTTGAGAATTTGAGTTGTGGTTCCGTGTCCTATTGTGTTTCGCTATATAGGTGCGGTTCGGCGTCAACATCACCACCGCTCATCTTCCCCAAGGACTCATCATCGTCAAGGGCGGTAACCTCGACGACATCCTTGTCATCTCTCGCAATTGCATTGATAACCACATAGCCTTACTTTTGCGTTGCTTACCCATCGAGACTAGCCATCGAGTATTGCGGCAACGTGACTTGTGCACCTTAGTGATCATACTCCATAGCATACATAGCATACCATAGTGGTGCATATCTTGAGATCAACTTGTGTGTCACAATGTTGTCATAGCATACACAATTGCTATCTTGGTTCGTGAAGTTTGCATAAGAAAAGAGCTCAAAAGTGAAAGAGCCATCCAAGCTTTTAAGCAAAGAGGAAAGATAAGCAATGAGCTTATAAGCAAGAACCATAGCATCATACAACATTAAGATTGTCATATCCGATCATCTTGGATCATAGCAATCGAAATATCATACATATAGCATACTTGGGATAGAGATCGTTGCATTTTTGCCTAATAGGTTGTGCACAAGTTCGCGTATCCGCCTATTGTGCAATCGTGCTAAGCGTCTCTCTAGTATTGTGCAACAAGAGCATTCTCGTGGTTTCCACATTTTGGCTCACTTTTGGTTTGCACAATCCCACTTATCTATTTGCGTGTGTGTTTCCGTGTACCACTACTTGCTTGGTCTACTTGTTACATTTGAGAATTTGCGAATCTTTTTCAACTTTATTGAGTCTCACTTACAATTGCATCAAATTTTGTGCCACCATCCTAACCGAGCTCCACCATAAGCTTTTATTTGTGTAGGTGTGAGAACCGACAAGAATCGGTACCAAGAGTGCTATTTCATTGTCCGCATTGGAGTGAACTTGATTCATTTTCAACATCGGTCAAAGGTACATTGGTATAAGTTCTTTTCCGTTCTACCACTCACATCTTGTTTGGAATGATGGATAGGCCAAGTTCTTCTACCAACCCACTCTTCATCGAGCAAGACGACGACATGTCCTCATACGTCACCAAGAGCCACCTCTTTGGTGCACTGTGGCGTTGCACCAAGAACAACAAGCAATGAGCGACCGCATCGACAACCTCGCCACCGACTTGCGACTCTCGAGCAACGTACAAGAGATTACTTCGACAACAAATTCGAGGCTCACAAGGTTGAAAATGATGCAAGAATGGGACGAGATCCAGCGCGTTGATGAGAATACGGCATCACTCCACTTCTTCATCATCAAGACGGAGCCGCTCGAGTCGACATTCCGACGACACCTTCTACGACTCAAGTACACCGTCATCAAACACTCTTCGACGAGCAGCGGCCAAGACCGTCATGCATCTCGCAACCCGCTACATGACAAGCATTCACAAGAGCAAGTTGATGATCAAGTTCCTCGTCCTCAATCAAACCAAGAGGCTTTTGCTCAAGCCCAAGAACGACAACGTCTTAAAGCCAACAAGAGGAAGAAAGAGCACGTCGTCACCAAAGGCGAACAAGACGCCAAGGCTCAACGTCTCCAACAACAACAACGTGAAGCGCAAGCTCTTGAGGCGCATAGCGTGCCCTTCAAGAATCAAGTAGAGCCTTCGCCAACCGCAATCGCGAGCAGGCGCAATCAAGAGGAAGCCCTTCGAGAAGAAATCCAAGAGAGGAACTACCAACCTCATGTACAACGTCAAGTTCCTCAAGCTCCTCCACAAGCTCGTCAAGCTCCACCTCAACATCAAGTTCAACAAGAGCAAGTTGATCATGGTCTTCCTCCGCGCCAAGAGCAACATGAAGGCAGTACATTCCACGTCAAGGACGTCATCATCAACATCGCCAACAACACAATGAAGAGCAACGCTACGACAAGCTAAAATTCACCATGCCCAAGTTCAATGGAAGCAATGACCCCGAAGACTACCTCTCATGGGCATTGAAGGTTGACAAAATCTTCCGTTTGCACAACTACGATGAAGCGAAGAAAATCGCTATGGCATCCCTTGAGTTCCAAGATTATGTGCTCATATGGTGGGAACAAATCATTGAGCGACGACAAGCAAGAGGTGAACCTCCAATCACCACTTGGGCTCAAATGAAGGATGTCATGCGAGCACGTTTTGTGCCAACCTACTACAACCGCGACCTCTTCAAGAAACTCCAACTACTCAAGCAAGGAACAAAGAGTGTTGAAGAATACTATAAGGAGATGGAGATAGCCATGATTCGAGCCAATGTCAAGGAAGATGATGAGCAAACTATGGCACGTTTCTTGAACGGACTTAATCATCCCATCAAGAAGATCGCCGACTTCCAACCATACTCATCCCTCATTGAGCTCGTACATCAAGCTACAAAGGCGGAACGCCAAGTACAAGATGACTTCAAATACGCCAAGTACTCATCCAAGACCTACGGCTTCTCCAACAACCAAGCTTCAACGACTCCTCCAACATCTACACCAACCAAGCTTCCTTCAAGAAAGCGACGACAAGTCAAGTTACAAGAAGACATCGACAAGTTCAAGTCGTCCTCCTCCTACTACAAGCAACCTCAAGCCGCGTGCTTCATCCTCTACTCCGACCGATGAGACCATCAAGACAAGCTCCTTCAAGTGTTTCACTTGCGGCGGCCGAGGCCACAAGTCATACGAATGCACCAACAAGCGAACCATGATCCTCAACGACGATGGCACATATGACTCTATGAGTGAAGAGGAAATGGAAGCCCTTGAGCAAGTGTCCATGCACCGGCAAGTGAATGAAGATGATCAAGTCTTTTGTGATGAGGATTCGAGCCCCGCTCTCGTTGTCTCCAAGGTCTTGACTCTTCAACATCAACAAGAAGAAGACCAACGATGCCACATCTTCCACACACAAGCCGGCATCAATGGACGGTCCATCAAGGTCATCATCGATGGAGGTAGTTGCCACAACTTGGCAAGTGAAGAACTATGCTCCAAGCTACAATTGGTCAAGAGGAAGCACCCACACCCCTACAAGGTTCAATGGCTAAGTGACTCCGGCACTATCTGAGTCGAGCATACGGTCCAAGTCTCCTTCAAAATTGGTGCTTATGAAGACACTTTGGAGTGTGATGTGGTCCCAATGACCGTTTGCCACCTCCTTCTTGGTCGACCATGGCAATTCGACCGTGGTGTCATCCACAATGGGCGAACCAATCACTATAGCTTCAAGATGAAAGGGAAGGAGTATGTGCTACGACCTATGTCTCCTAGTCAAGTGTTAGCCGACAAGCAAGCCACACATCATAGAGAAAAGAGTGAGAAAGTGATCCACCCAAAAGTGAGTGAGAGCCACAAACCAAATTTGAGAGACTCTTAGCCTAGAGAAAAACCTCATTCTATTTGCCACCAAAAGTGAGATGAGAGAAGTGTGTGAGCACCCATCGAGTGTGATGCACTTTGTCCTTGTGTGCAAGGATGGAGAACCAAAAACTAACACAATTCACGAGCTACCTTTGGTGTTTCAATCTCTTTGCAGGAATTTTAAGATGTTTTCCCGATGAGCTACCTCAGTCTACCTCCTCTTGAGGCATTGAGCATCGAATCGACCTCATCCCCGGAGCGCCGCTACCAAACAAAGCTCCATACCGAGTCAATCCGGAAGAAACCAAGGAGATTCAACGGCAAGTACAACAACTCATCGACAACGGTCATGTACGTGAAAGCTTAAGCCCTTGTGCCGTTCCGGTTATTCTTGTGCCTAAGACCGATGGAAGTTTCCGCTTGTGTTCCGATTGTAGACCTATCAATGCTATTACCGTTCGATATAGGCATCCCATTCCTCGCTTAGATGACATGCTTGATGAACTTAGTGGAGCCAACTTTTTCTCAAAAATTGATCTTAAAAGTGGCTATTATCAAATACGCATACAAGAGGGTGATGAATGGAAAACTGCTTTCAAAACCAAATTTGGTTTATATGAGTGGTTAGTGATGCCTATGGGTCTTTCGGAAGCTCCGGTACTTTTGTGCGTCTTATGCATCATGTGCTTCGTCCTTATATTGGAGTCTTTGTTGTGGTTTACTTTGATGATATTCTTGTGTTTAGCAAAACCATGAAAGAGCATATTAACCATGTTAAATCTGTGTTGCAAACTCTTCGCAAGGAAAGCCTTTATGCAAACTTGAAAAAATGCACTTTTAGGCGTTGACAAAGTGGTTTTCTTGGGATTTGTTGTCTCTTCAAAAGGTGTTCATGTTGATGAAACTAAAATTGAAGCAATTAAAACTTGGCCCCAACCAACCAATTTGCAACAAGTGCGAAGTTTTCTTGGTGCAGCGGGTTTCTATAAATACGCTTTGTGAAGGATTTTAGCACAATTGCCGCTCCTTTGCATGCTTTGAGCAAGAAGAATACTCCCTTTGTTTGGGGAACTTTGCAATCAACCGCTTTTGATGAGCTCAAGTCTTTGCTTACTCATGCTCCGATTCTTGCTTTGCCCAATTTTGACAAAACTTTTGAGGTTCATTGTGATGCAAGTGGTACCGGAATTGGCGGAGTTTTAATGCAAGAAATGATAGAGGCAAAGGTGTCCCGTCTTTCGATGAGATGTTGGTTTTCGCTTTGGAGGAAGTCGACTTTGACGATCCGACTACGAACGTGCGAGGACGTCGCGCCTTAGCAATCGCTAAACCAACTCCGAGAGGTTATTGACCACGCCGAGCACGATCAACTGACCACGAGGGTCTGCATTTCCTGCGAGCAAACGAAGAACAAGCAAGAAACTGAGATTGCAATCTGGATATTGCGAATATAAGATGAAAGCTTTATTGATCAAGGTGGGGTTACATGGCGCCTTTGTGCAGTCGTTGAACACAAGCGAAATGCACGCGAAGTTGCAGCTATGGCGAACTTTTAATCTAAACAAAACCCAAAGTCTAACGACGCCCTAAGGGCTCTATATATGGAGGAAGAGGAGGGAATTTCGTGGCCCTTGAGGGAGGGGTCCGAAACCATCCCTAACTCTTGTTTCCCCACACATACGGACTCTAAAAACAGCCTATACTTAAGTATTTCGAAATTACATGGGCCTGGCCCAATAATAAGGTGACGCAGCACCTAGAATAGCCTATGGACGAATATTATGAAGTGGCATCTTGTATATTTCGTCCAAGGCTTCATGCACCCATTATGGTGGCTTCAAAGTCCTGAAATCATCACTTGTAACTCCGTTCTTGTTCCCCTTAGCATGGCATTATCTCGATGCTTGTTCTTGCTCCAATGTCCATCCTTCTCCAAGCTAGGGCCTTCATTTGTAAGCAAAACAAATGTATCCAATTTAGGCAGCATCATATTCTCATGAACATTAGAATCATTACCAAGAAGCGAAAGTACACGATAATTTAATTGGCGTCTTGTGAGCTCTAGTAATTGGTCCGAGATATGTAGCAAGAGGGGCTGTGGGTGTAACAATGGTATTGATGTCCTCATCATCCTCCCTTCTTGAAATGAAGTCGTCCTCGACGGAAGCTCATATTCCTCACCCAAATAAGGCTTCAAATCTGCAATGTTAAAAGTGGGACTAACCCCAAAATCTGCGGGCAGCTCAAGTTTATATGCATTATCATTTATTTTCTCTAACACCTTAAATGGACCATCGGCACGTGGCATTAGCTTTGATTTATGCAAATTAGGAAACCTATCCTTACATAAATGTAACCAAACAAGATCTCCGGTGCAAAGACAACATGTTTTCTACCCTTATCTCCGACAAGTTTATATTTAGCATTCATACGCTCAATGTTTTCCTTAGTTAACTCATGCATTTTTAAAATCAATTCAGCACGTTCTTTAGCATCAAAATTAACCTTCTCCGAAGATGGAAGAGGCAACAAATCAATAGGTGCACGAGGTAGGAAGCCATACACAATTTCAAAAGGGCACATCTTAGTAGTAGAATGCAATGAACGATTATAAGCAAATTCAATATGAGGCAAGCATTCTTCCCACATTTTCTTATTATTCTTCAAAACAGCCCTAAGCATAGTAGACAATGTTCTATTGACTACTTCAGTTTGTCCATCAGTTTGGGGGTGACAAGTAGTACTAAAAGCAGTTTAGTCCCCAACTTAGCCCATAAACATCTCCAAAAGTGGCTAAGAAATTTAGTATCACGATCTGAAACAATAGTATTTGGCACACCATGCAAGCGAATAATTTCACGAAAGAACAAATCAGCAACATTAACGGATCATCGCTTTTATGACATGGTATAAAGTGTGCCATTTTCGAGAATCTATCCATGACAACAAATATGCTATCCCTCCCTTCTTTGTTCGAGGTAAACCTAAAACAAAGTCCATAGATATATCCTCCCAAGGAACACTAGGCACCGCAAAGGCATATATAAACCATGAGGATTGAGTCGTGACTTAGCTTTTTGACATGTAGTGCAGCGAGCAACAAAACGCTCAACATCCCGTCTCATCTTTGGCCAAAAGAAATGTGTAGCAAGTATATCCTCCGTCTTCTTCACGCCAAAGTGTCCCATTAATCCTCCTCCATGCGCCTCCTGCAACAACAAAAACGAGCAGAGCTAGCGAGGAATGCATAGCTTGTTAGCACGGAACACAAAACCATCATTAATAACGAACTTGTTCCATGTTCTTCCTTCTTTACAATTCTGCATTACATCTTTAAAATCAGCATCATGCACATATTGATCTTTGATGGTCTCCAAACCAAATATTTTGAAGTCAAGTTGTGAAAGCATAGTATATCGACGAGACAAAGCATCAGCAATAACATTTTCTTTACCCTTCTTGTGTTTAATGACATAAGGGAAAGTCTCAATGAATTCAACCCATTTAGCATGTCTACGATTCAGTTTAGCTTGACTTTTAATATGTTTCAAAGATTCATGATCAGAATGTATAACAAATTCTTTGGGACATAAATAATGTTGCCATGTCTCTAAAGTCCGAACAAGAGCATATAATTCTTTGTCATAAGTAGAATAGTTCAGACTAGGCCCACTCAATTTTTCAGAAAAGTATGCAACAGGTTTGCCATCTTGTAATAACACACCTCCTAATCCAATTCCACTAGCATCACATTCAAGCTCAAAAGTCTTATTAAAGTCAGGAAGTTGGAGTAAAGGAGCATGTGTCAACTTATCTTTCAATACCGTGAAGGCTTCTTCACATGCGGTACCCCAAACAAAAGGCACATCCTTCTTTGTAAGCTCATTGAGAGGTGCAGCAATGGTGCTAAAGTCTCTCACAAAACGCTGTAGAAACCAGCGAGTCCAAGAAAACTCCTCACTTGTGTGACCGTTTTGGGCTGCGGCCAACTCTCAATTTCTTCTTTCTTGTCTTTATCAACTTCAATTCCGTGTGGAGTAACAACATAGCCAAGAAAAGATACTCGGTCGGTGCAAAAGGTGCACTTCCCAAGGTTACCAAACAAACGTGCATCACGTAGAGCATTAAAAACAGCACGTAAATGTTCCAAATGTTCTTCCAAAGATTTGCTATAAATCAGTATATCATCAAAGTAAACGACCACAAATCGTCCAATGAAAGCACGTAAAACTTCGTTCATTAATCTCATGAAAGTACTAGGTGCATTAGTTAACCCAAAAGGCATGACTAACCACTCATATAATCCAAACTTAGTTTTAAATGCTGTTTTCCATTCATCTCCCAATTTCATACGAATTTGATGGTATCCACTACGCAAATCAACTTTGGAGAATATTGTAGAGCCACTCAATTCATCAAGCATATCATCTAGCCTAGGAATAGGATGACGATAACAAATAGTAATATTATTAATGCCTCTACAATCAACACACATACGCCGACGTACCATCCTTTTTAGGCACTAGTATAATAGGAACAGCACAAGGACTAAGAGATTCGCGTATATAACCTTTGTCGAGCAGCTCTGTGCTTGACGCATAATCTCCTTCGTCTCCTCCGGATTGGTACGGTATGGTGCGCGGTTGGGTAGCGATGCACCGAATTAAGTCAATTTGATGCTCAATCCCTCGAATAGGTGGTAATCCGGTGGCACGTCTTGTGGGAAGACGTCGGCCGAACTCCTGCAAAATGTTAGTGACAGCAGGGGCAAAGAGGAAGGCACGTCCTCGAATGAAAATAATGCCTCTTTGCACACAAAACCATAGCAAACAGATTTGCTAGAATCTAGCTCATCAATATCAGATTTGGTGGCAAATAAACATGCACTTTTCGGTTTAATTTCGAAGCAACATTAGATGGTTTATTATTAGGCTTCATTTGTTGCTCAAATTCTTTTGCCACAATCTGATTTTCACTCTTATTTTTCTCCTGTTTTGCTTTATTAGCTCTATTAATGTCATCTTTCAAAATGGAATCAGGAGTCATAGGAAGCAAAGTAATATTTTTATCCTTGTGAACAAGAGTATCTTGATTGTTTCTACCATGGTGTACAGAATTTTTATCAAATTGCCATGGTCTACCAAGTAATAAGGAACATGCTTGCATAGGTACCACATCACAATCAACATAATCAGCATATGTAGAGATACTAAAATACACACGAACAAAGACGTGTTACCTTAACCTTGCGCTGTTGTTGAACCATTGGATGTAGTAAGGATGTGGATGTGGTCTTGTGGTGAGAGAAAGCTTCTCCACCATATCCATGCTAGCCAAGTTGTTGCAGCTCCCTCCATCTATGATGAAGCTAATAGAACGTTCCTTCACAACTCCCTTTGTATGGAACAAGTTATGTCTCTGATTTTGCTCAGCTTGTGTAACCTGCACACTCAAAACACGTTGAGCAACTAAACATTCATACCTGTCAGCATCTTCAGCAGCCATGTATTGCGTGTCATGATCGGAATCATCTCCACCGTGTTCTTCATGTGTAATAAGAGCCAAAGTCTCTTCATCATAGTCACTAGCGGACTCATACCCACCATCCTCAGTAGCAATCATCACACGCTGAGATTGGCATTCTCTCGCAAAATGTCCTCTTCCCTTACAACGACGACAAATAATATCACTTGTGTGCCCTGTTGACGCCATGGAAGAAGAAGAGCTCTGTGTAGGCCCAGCAGGTGTGCTCTTGGCGGAGAGTGGTGGGTGTGCACCTTTCTTGTATCACGGTTGGAGGTGGCAGCCGGCGGAGGTGCCGTGTAGTAGAACGTGTGGAAGTAGATGATGCACGTGGTGTCCATGATGAAGGTCGACCTGCAGAAAAGTTAGTTCGCGCCAGCGCTGTCGATCCTGCACTTCACGTTCAGCTTTACAAGCAAGATGGAATAATCGAGTGATATTATTATAATCCTTGTAGTCTAGAATGGTCTGAATCTCTCTATTTAATCCACCCAGAAAACGTGCAAGCATAGCTTCATTCTCCTCAACAATACCACATCTAATCAAGCCAGTTTGTAATTCCCGATAATATTCTTCTACCGAATTTTTCCTTGTCTTAAGCGCTGCAATTTTTGAAGTAATTCACGTTGATAATATGGTGGAACCCAACGATACGCATAGCAGTTTTCAAAGCAGCCCAAGTAGCTGGAACAGGATATAATCTACAATGTTCACACCACCAAACACATGCAAAGCTAGTGAAAGCACAAACAGCAGCAGGAACACGTCTCTCCTCAGGATATTGTAAACATGTAAATCGTTGTTCAGTTTCTAACTCCCAAGTAAGATATATATCAGGAACATATCTACCCTCAAATGGTGGAATATTCAATTTCAGTTTAGGGAGATGGTCATGATCTCGTACCTGAAGGGGAGCCCGAACATTGCCATTATTTGCATGTGGACGACCTGGTGGTTGTGGTGTTGGTGGTTGCACGTAATCTTGATGTTGATCAACCTCATCCTCGTAATCTCTCACATAATCATCCTCCCCACCGCAGCAGCAGGAGCCATGAAGTATCAACAAAGCACCAAAGAGCTTGGCCAGTGAAGAGGGACACGGGAAGCTTCGGCGGAGGGCTGTTTCGCGATGTGGAGGTAGTCCTTGTTGTTGTAGTAGAGGTGCGTTAGGTGCCGCCGGTGGTGGTGGTGGTAGACGCATGAGCAATTCATTAAACTTGGTATCGAGCTTTGTTTGACGCCTTCTCAATGCCATCTATCTTCTCCATGGCCTCTTCAAATCTATTTAGCACATCGTCCACCTGCCCACTCATCATTTGTTGAAACTTATCATGTAGCGCTTTGTTTGTCATGTTCTCCCGGTCGGTCTAAATCGGCTTGTGATCCTGCCATGGTTAGCAAGAATAGAAACACACAAGAATATGATTCGACGGACTACTAGGAAGTGGTGGTGGTTGTGTGGTGGATGATCCACAAATCCGTCAAGCAAATCTCAAATTCTTACCAGTTCTTACCCAAAGAAAGCGGTGACCCAAACCGATGTAGTCAAAACTCTCAAAGCTTGGATAGAAGCGATTACTGTGAGAGTCAAACGCATCGATGTATATGTATGTGGAGCTGGGAAGGCTTATAATATGGTAGCAAAAAGGGTCAAGAATAATCAATTCGAGATGCAAAGTTGAATAAACGCTCAACGACGGTCTTGTCTTTGGTCCTAGGCTAGACCATGCTAGAGACGCGAGCCTAGAACACTAACAAAATCACGGCGCTGCACGGAAACAACGGAAAAGCACACTCTGGATTTTTTTTCGCTCTTTTTTTTGCGCTGCTTTTTTTTGCGCTGCTTTTTTTTATTTTTTTTTGCGAAAAATCACTATAATGGCGAGTGTCTCAAAACTCTTCCCAGGTTAACTGACAGGATGGGCACGAAATTTTTTCGACCAAATTTTTTTTTTTCGATCGCCGGACCCAAAAACTGGAAACGGGTCAAAAAAAACTTTCTATAATGGCGACTGTCTCAATACGCTTAGAAACACGTAAAAACAGGATAGCCAGAAAATTTTTCGACAAGTGCGTTTTTCGAAAATTTTGGGCCTAAACGGAGGGTGGTTTCCAGACTTTTTTTTCCCGAAACCTACTCAGGCAAGGAAACACGAATCGGAATTTAGATGGATCTCGAAAACAAACCTAGTATGAGAAGAACTCGGATTGGTGGTGGATATATGGTGGTGGTATATGGCAGCGGTGGTGGTATATGGTAGCGGTGGTGGTATATGGCTACGGATTGGTGGTGGTATATGGATACGGATTGGTGGTGGTATATGGAGACGGATTGGTGATGGTATATGGATATGGATTGAGGCGGTGGCGGATAAGAAGGGTGGTAGATGGCAAGGCGATGATGATGGTGCGGCGGCGTGACAATTTATGACCGTAACTCTAAACTCTAAAAGACTAGACTCTAAGACCAGCAACTTGACACGACGATGCAACCGCAAATTCAACAAAGCAAAAACCCTAAAAAGATTATGCGAGGCTCAGATTGGTTCGGATATGATGAACTAACCATAATTTTTTTGTGGCTTTTTCGTGGACTTTAGGTATGAAGAACAGACTCGATCTAATCTATGAAAAACTGTAAAATCTCACCGAGCAACCTGAAAATCTGATACCAGTTGATAGAGGCAAAGGTGTCCCGATGTTTCGATGAGATGGTGGCTTTCGTTTCTGTGGAAGTCGACCTTGACGATCCGACTACGTACGTGCGAGACGTCGCGCCTTAGCAATCGCTAAACCAACTTCCGAGGGTTATTGACCACGCCGGAGCACGATCAACTCGACCACGAGGGCCTGCTTTCCTGCGAGCAAACGAAGAACAAGCAAGAAACTAAGATTGCAATCTGGATATTGCGAATATAAGAGGAAAGCTTTATTAATGAAGGTGGGGTTACATGGACGCCTTGGTCCAGTCGTTGAACACAAACGAAATGCACGTGAAGTTGCAGCTATGGCGAACTTTTGATCTAAACAAAACCCAAAGTCTAAACGACGCCCTAAGGGCTGTATATATGGAGGAAGAGGAGGGAATTTCGTGGCCCTTGAGGGAGGGGTCCGAACCAACCCTAACTCTTGTTTCCCCACACATACGGACTCTAAAAACAGCCTATACTTAAGTATTTCAAAATTACATGGGCTGGCCCAATAATAAGGTGACGCAGCACCTAGAATAGCCTATGGACGAATATTATGAAGTGGCATCTTGTATATTTCGTCCAAGGCTTCATGCACCCATTATGGTGGCTTCAAAGTCCTGAAATCATCACTTGTAACTCCGTTCTTGTTCCCCTTAGCATGGCATTATCTCGATGCTTGTTCTTGCTCCAATGTCCATCCTTCTCCAAGCTAGGGCCTTCATTTGTAAGCAAAACAAATGTATCCAATTTAGGCAGCATCATATTCTCATGAACATTAGAATCATTACCAAGAAACGAAAGTACCTGATAATTTAATTGGCGTGCGCGAGCTCTAGTAATTGGTCCAATATATGTAGCAGTAGGGGCTGTGGGTGTAACAATGGTATTGATGTCCTCATCAAGAAAAACGAGCCATTGCCTATTTTAGTGAAAAACTCTCCGGTGCTCAACTTAATTATCCCATCTATGACAAAGAATTGTATGCTTTAGTGCGTGTGCTACATGTTTGGGAACATTACCTTAGACCGCATGAGTTTGTCATCCATACCGATCATGAAACGCTTAAGTACCTTAAAGGTCAAACTAAATTGAACAAGCGTCATGCCAAATGGAGTGAATTCATTGAATCTTTTCCTTATGTGATCAAGTACATTAAGGGTAAAGAAAATGTAGTTGCCGACGCTTTCACGCATAAACATGCTTGTCACTCAACTTGAGTTGAATGTTATTGGTTTTGAGCATATAAAAGACTTGTATGAGCATGATCCATCTTTTGCTTCTCCTTATGCTAAGTGTTTGACGCATACATCTTGGGAACAATATTACATCAAGGATGGTTACCTTATGAGAGCTAACAAACTTTGCATTCCGAGTCTTCTCTTCGTTTGCTCCTTTTGCAAGAGGCTCATGGAGGCGGCCTCATGGGACACTTTGGACGCGACAAGACATTCGCCGCACTCTCCAACAACTACTTTTGGCCCAAGATGTTCCATGACGTCTCACGCTTCACCAACCGATGCTACACATGTCGCAAAGCTAAGTCTAAAGCTCAATCTCATGGTCTTTACATGCCTCTTCCTATCCCATATCAACCATGGGAAGACATTAGTATGGATTTTGTACTTGGTTTGCCTAGGACTCAAAATGGCAAGGATTCCGTCTTTGTTGTTGTGGATAGATTTTCTAAAATGGCACATTTCATTCCTTGCAACAAGATAGACGATGCTTCACATGTTGCAAATCTCTTTTGTAGGGAAATCTTGCGACTCCATGGCGTACCAAAGACAATCGTCTCCGATCGGGACGTCAAGTTCTTGAGTTACTTTTGGAAGACCCTATGTGCCAAGCTCGGAATCAAGCTCTTGTTCTCCTCGGCATACCATCCTCAAACCGACGGACAAGCGGAGGTGACGAACCGCACACTATCCACTCTACTTCGTGTCTTGATCAAGAAGAACATCAAGGAGTGGGAAGCATGTCTACCCATCGCCGAAAGTACGCCTACAATCGTTCAAGACATTCAACTACCGGCAAGTCCCCTTCGAGGTCGTCTACGGTTTCAACCCGTTGTCCCCATTGGACATTCTACCACTTCCTCTCCAAGAGCGCACCAACATGGATGCAAGTGAACGAGCAAGCTACATCAAGAAGATGCACGAAGATACAAGGCACACCATCGGGCGCCAAGTACAACGCCAAGCAAACAAGCTCAACGCCAACAAGCAACCCATCGTCTTCAACATTGGTGATCTAGTATGGCTACACCTTCGCAAGGACCGCTTCCCCAAAGAACGCAAGTCCAAACTTCTCCCTCGAGCCGATGGACCTTTCAAGGTACTAGCACGCTACAACGACAACGCTTACAAGATCGACATACCTCGCGACAAGTACAACGTGAGCGACATCTTCAACGTTAAGGACCTCGCACCTTTCCATGGAGATGAAGCTTTTGATCCGAGGTCGGATCTCTCACAAGGGGGTGGAGATGATGCGGAGCATCCCACGATCATCCCCATGCATCCACAACCGTCTCATCAAGAGCCAAGAGGACCCATGACTAGAGCACGAGCTCGAGCTCTCGAGACCGAGGTGACTTCTCTCCTTAGTGAAATATCATATGACCCTCTCGAGACATGGCTACTACCTCAATCTGGAATGTTGTGCATGCTTAGGTACCAAGGAACCAACCTAGGAGAAGCTGCAGCCCAAGATGGACACCAAGAACAAGAGGAGTTGCAGAGTCCAGAGGGAGCGGTACTACCGCTCAAGCCAAGCGGTACTACCAAATGAAGTACTACCGCTCAAGCCAAGCAGTACTACCGCTCTCCATCCGCCTACTTCCTCAAAACCCGACACACTCCAGAATCGAAGCAGCGTCGGAGGCAAGGTACTAGCCCACCAAGCGGTACTATCACTGAAGCGGTACTACCGCCAGAAGCAACAGTACTACCGCCACTGCGCAGTGCAGCGTTTGGGCCGAGGCCCATGTACTCTTTTCGCCTAACTTACCCCTTGGAGGTCCTAGACTATAAATAGACCTTCCCTCATCCTTTCTAGGGTTAGCTTTGGATTTGCTCATATTTCAGTGTGAGAGCCTTTGCTCATCCACTTGGCTACTTCTCCTTCGAGATCGGGACCTCTACGGAGAAGATCCCCAAGCGGATTCAAGACCCCCTCCTAGGGTGGACCCCATCAAGACCTCCTCATGGAGAAGAACGGCTACCCTTGTATCCTACCCTTTGTTGTCCTTGAATCTTGTGCCACTCTATGTGTTTGATAATCTAGCACTTGTGTGATCGCTTTCTTGTCGGTTGAGTGATCTCTCTCTCGTTCTCCCCGTGTTTTCCCTCGTGTTCTTCCGCTCGTTCTTCGTGTTCCTCGTAGGGATCCGCTCCAACGTGAAAGATCGTCCACGTAGGGTTCCGCCCTACATCACTCAGTTTCTTGCTTGTTCTTCGTTTGCTCGCAGGAAACAGGCCCTCGTGGTCAGGTTGATCGTGCTCCGGCGTGGTCAATAACCCTTGGAAGTTGGTTTAGCGATTGCTAAGGCGCGACGTCTCGCACGTTCGTAGTCGGATCGTCAAGGTCGACTCCCACAGAAACGATAGCCACCATCTCATCGAAACATCGGGACACCTTTGCCTTTATCAAATGGACTCCGGATGACAAAGATATGCATGATTTGGTGGAGGATGCAGATCTGAAATCTGTGCACGAAAATGAACACAAACACACAAGATTGGATGGGGGGAAACTCAGCAACTAAAAACAAAGATCTAGTGGACAAGAACTTGATAAAACTCACCAAATAACAGATTAAAGGCTGCAAAGGGCTAGGTAAAGGGATTTTTTGGGGCTATTTTCTGGACTTTTAGGATGAACAAGAACACGAACTAAACTAGGGATACAAGATCCTACCGTGTCAACCAAGCTCGATGCCAAGATGATACGGGGTTGCCCAATCTTCACGGAGGATCTGCTCTATGTTACGAATCAACGCCATACAAGGGTAATGAAGGAAACCTTCGATCCCAACCAACAACGCTGTCGGGTAAAGGATAACTAGTGCAACCTGACGAGACCAAAGCTAACTATTGCAAATGCAACAACCAGCGACAAGTATTCGCCCAACCACACTCTTAGTTCCAATCCACGCAACCACGCACGAAGTTGGAAGCACGAACTGGTCGCCGCCTCAACGGCTGCTGTGTAAAATCACAAAGTGAGTTTACCCTCTCACAAGGCAAGATTACAAGAGCTAAGGAGGAAGTGAACTCTCAAACAATATTCTGGTTGCACTTAGCTAACCTATGCTGAAATCAAATTGCCAAAGAGTTGTGGCTGAAGTGGGGGAAGGGGTATTTATACTAGGAACATCCCTCCTAGTTTAGGTGTGAAACCAGGCCAAAAGAGGGGCTCAAATTCGTGCTAACCAGCTGGTCAAGGGAGCAAACTCATGGAGCCTCGCGCAGCAATTAATGCCCTGGACAGCTTGCATTGGAACTCTCATATCCTTTGACTCAGGACTCCAAATGATGCACCATTTGATTTTCCTGAAAGTAGACTTCATATGCTCTCCATTTTGTACTCCCACACATGCTAGATGCTCATATATTTGCGTTGCATGATTCAACAAGTTCTGGGACGAATTCTGGAACTGCACATGCAACAATAGAGTGTTGAGATGGCTTGCTATTCTTCCTTGCGGTGTAACTAGTTGTCCTTGTCACCAAAACAAGGCTTTCATCAGAGTTGAAACTTGTTCTCTTTAAACTTGTTGATGGGCTCCAAAACTTGGTTCTTCATGTGCTGAATGTTGTTGGTTGTCCTCGACATTGTACCTAAGTAAAATCAGCACACCGAGATTTAGGCAGTATAAGGTTCTCATGGTCATTTGAATTATGATAAGCTAGAGCGCGTTCACCTCTTGTGCTATTTGTTTGGCACGGCTCCTTGTCATGGGACCCAAATAGATCTTCTTTGTAGAAGCTTCACTTGATGGCTGAGATTTATCATCAGGAGAAGATGATAAACGAGGTGAACCTGGGATGTCCTCATCAAGCTGTTGATCAACTGGAAGGAGAGTACCCTTACTGTTAAAATACCACTGCATGAAGATGTGCATTCTTTCCTAATCTGCATGGCAGGTTGATGTATATCTTAATGTGTTCTAAGTGGCTCTTTGAAGCAGAGATGTTGTCCTGCAGAACATCTTTTGAAGAACGCACCTATATGAGTTTGATTGTTAAACGTCGCAATCTATGAGAGTAGGGTTCTCTCTAGTAAACTCATGAAAGGTCTCGGAGTATGACGATAAGCTCCACCATGGGAAGACCCACGGTAGCCACGTATCGGTCAAGGCTTTATGTGAAGCTAGATTCGCAGAAAACTTGCAGTTCAAGGCCCAGTCCACTGTTCAAGTTGCTTACTAGTGTAGCATAGGGTTTCTAGGTGGAAGTTCAACTTAACAGTCTTCACTGCAGTACCGGTATATAAAACAGTGTTTTGGAACCAAAGGCAAATATTGTGTGCATGTGGGATCTGGTGGGGGATTGCTGGAATTTTTGTCTATTTGGGCCTAGCCCAATAGCAGTTTCAGAAATTCCTAATAAATCCTAGAGGCCCACGCAGCCCATTCGCAGAAGGCAAGAGGTGGAACTAAAGTTTAGTCCCACATTGCTAGTTTAGAGGAGTTGGACCTCTTTATAAGGGAGGCTCCTTCCCCACTTGTATGAGCATGAGAACAAGAGGGACATCCACGCGCGCTCCTCCTCTGCCGCCTGCCTCGCCACGCCACGCCTCGTCACGATGCGCCGCGCCGCGGGTTGCGGGAATGAGTCGAGCCGATGTCTAAATTTTTGCTACGCACTACGGGTATACCAAAGGTCACACGGAAGCTGAAAAGTTTTTGCGATAGTGGAGTATGAATGCAAACGGTGCAGCCCTTCGGCTGCTGGCTGTTCGCTTCGTCTTCGTCTCTTCGTTTCACCTTCCGTTGCTGCCCTCTCGCCTCTCTCTCTTGCGCCTATAAAAGGGAGGTCGCTCCTCTTAGAGAGATGCACCAAAACTTCTTCTTCCTCTCGCCACCGGTTCCTGAGCACTGCGTTGCTGCTACGATCTTCCCCATCCCGGCTTGCGGCATGCACCGTAGGTCGGGACAGTAGGCCTCCGAAACCGCACCTTTTGAGTCATGTACGGGAGAAGGGTGATAAAGTTTTTGGGTAGCGCTCTGCGCGACTACTGACTTCCTCGTCACGGACGCCTCGGACTCCGACGACTACTTCCCCGACGTCGACAACCTCCTCGACGACATGGAGGACACCGACCCCAAGTCCAGTGCCTCTGCTCCTGCTGCTGTCCCGTACGTGTTCGTATCTTTCCTGTTAGAAGTCCTGCAACAGTTCCTTGTTCTACTGTTTGCCCTAGACATGTTAGGCTCTTCTTCAGATATGCATCTTGTTCTACTGTCTGATAGAGGCAAAGGTGTCCCGATGTTTCGATGAGATGGTGGCTATCGTTTCTGTGGGAGTCGACCTTGACGATCCGACTACGTACGTGCGAGACGTCGCGCCTTAGCAAACGCTAAACCAACTTCCGAGGGTTATTGACCACGCCGGAGCACGATCAACTCGACCACGAGGGCCTGTTTCCTGCGAGCAAACGAAGAACAAGCAAGAAACTAAGATTGCAATCTGGATATTGCGAATATAAGAGGAAAGCTTTATTAATGAAGGTGGGGTTCTCAGACGCCTTGGTCTGGTCGTTGAACACAAACGAAGTACGCGAAGTTGCAACTATGGCGAACTTTTGATCTAAACAAAACCCAAAGTCTAAACGACTCCCTAAGGGCTGTATATATGGAGAAAGAGGAGGGAATTTCGTGGCCCTTGAGGGAGGGGTCGAAACCAACCCTAACTCTTGTTTCCCCACACATACGGACTCTAAAAACAGCCTACACTTAAGTATTTCGAAATTACATGGGCCTGGCCCAATATTAAGGTGACGTGACACCTAGAATAGCCTATGGACGAATATTATGAAGTGGCATCTTGTATATTTCGTCCAAGGCCTCATGCTCTCATTAGGGTGGCTTAAAAGTCCTGGAATCATCACTTGTAACTCCGTTATTGTTCCCCTTGCGCATGCCAACATCTCCATGCTTGAACTTGCTCCAAGGTTCATCTTTCTTGACCATGGTAGGCCCTTCATTTGTAAGCAAAACAAATGTATCCAATTTAGGCAGCATCATATTCTCATGAACGAAAGTACCTGATAATTCAATTGGCGTGCGCGCGCGCTAGTAATTGGTCCAGTATGTATAGCAGCAGGGGCTGTGGGTGTAACAATGGTATTGATGTCCTCATCATCCTCCCCTTCTTGAAATGAAGTCGTCCTCGACGGAAACTCATCTTCCTCACCCAAATAAGGCTTCAAATCTGCAATGTTAAAAGTGGGACTAACCCCAAAATCTGCAGGCAGCTCAAGTTTATATGCATTATCATTTATTTTCTCTAACACCTTAAATGGACCATCAAGACGTGGCATTAGCTTTGATTTATGCAAATTAGGAAACCTATCCTTACGCAAATGTAACCAAACAAGATCTCCGGTGCAAAGACAACATGTTTTCTACCCTTATCTCCAGCAAGTTTATATTTAGCATTCATACGCTCAATGTCTTCCTTAGTTAACTCATGCATTTTTAAAATCAATTCAGCACGTTCTTTAGCATCAAAATTAACCTTCTCCGAAGATGGAAGAGGCAACAAATCAATAGGTGCACGAGGTAGGAAACCATACACAATTTAAAAAGGGCACATCTTAGTAGTAGAATGCAATGAACGATTATAAGCAAATTCAATATGAGGCAAGCATTCTTCCCACATTTTCTTATTATTCTTCAAAACAGCCCTAAGCATAGTAGACAATGTTCTATTGACTACTTCAGTTTTTCCATCAGTTTGGGGTGACAAGTAGTACTAAAAAGCAGTTTAGTCCCCAACTTAGCCCATAAACATCTCCAAAAGTGGCTAAGAAATTTAGTATCACGATCTGAAACAATAGTATTTGGCACACCATGCAAGCGAATAATTTCACGAAAGAACAAATCAGCAACATTAATAAAGATCATCGCTTTTATGACATGGTATAAAGTGTGCCATTTTAGAATCTATCCACGACAACAAATATGCTATCCTCCCTTCTTTGTTCGAGGTAAACCTAAAACAAAGTCCATAGATATATCCTCCCAAGGAACACTAGGTACAGGCAAAGGCATATATAAACCATGAGGATTGAGTCGTGACTTAGCTTTTTGACATGTAGTGCAGCGAGCAACAAAACGCTCAACATCCCGTCTCATCTTTGGCCAAAAGAAATGTGTAGCAAGTATATCCTCCGTCTTCTTCACGCCAAAGTGTTCCATTAATCCTCCTCCATGCGCCTCCTGCAACAACAAAAGACGAACAGAGCTAGCAGGAATGCATAGCTTGTTAGCACGGAACACAAAACCATCCTTAATAACAAACTTGTTCCATGTTCTTCCTTCTTTACAATTCTGCATTACATCTTTAAAATCAGCATCATGCACATATTGATCTTTGATGGTCTCCAAACCAAATATTTTGAAGTCAAGTTGTGAAAGCATAGTATAGCGACGAGACAAAGCATCAAGAATAACATTTTCTTTACCCTTCTTGTGTTTAATGACATAAGGGAAAGTCTCAATGAATTCAACCCATTTAGCATGTCTACGATTCAGTTTAGCTTGACTTTTAATATGTTTCAAAGATTCATGATCAGAATGTATAACAAATTCTTTGGGCCATAAATAATGTTGCCATGTCTCTAAAGTCCGAACAAGAGCATATAATTCTTTGTCATAAGTAGAATAGTTCAGACTAGGCCCACTCAATTTTTCAGAAAAGTATGCAACAGGTTTGCCATCTTGTAATAACACACCTCCTAATCCAATTCCACTAGCATCACATTCAAGCTCAAAAGTCTTACTAAGTCAGGAAGTTGGAGTAAAGGAGCATGTGTCAACTTATCTTTCAATACCGTGAAGGCTTCTTCCATGCGGTACCCCAAACAAAAGGCACATCCTTCTTTGTAAGTTCATTGAGAGGTGCAGCAATGGTGCTAAAGTCTCTCACAAAACGCCTATAGAAACCAGCGAGTCCAAGAAAACTCCTCACCGGGTGTGACCGTTTTGGGCTGCGGCCAACTCTCAATAGCTTCAATCTTAGCTTTATCAACTTCAATTCCCTGTGGTGTAACAACATAGCCAAGAAAAGATACTCGATCGGTGCAAAAGGTGCACTTCTCAAGGTTACCAAACAAACGTGCATCACGTAGAGCATTAAAAACAACACGTAAATGTTCCAAATGTTCTTCCAAAGATTTGCTATAAATCAGTATATCATCAAAATAGACTACCACAAATCGTCCAATGAAAGCACGTAAAACTTCGTTCATTAGTCTCATGAAAGTACTAGGTGCATTAGTTAACCCAAAAGGCATGACTAACCACTCATATAAACCAAACTTAGTTTTAAATGCTGTTTTCCATTCATCTCCCAATTTCATACGAATTTGATGGTATCCACTACGCAAATCAACTTTGGAGAATATTGTAGAGCCACTCAATTCATCAAGCATATCATCTAGCCTAGGAATAGGATGACGATAACGAATAGTAATATTATTAATGCCTCTACAATCAACACACATACGCGACGTAACATCCTTTTTAGGCACTAGTATAATAGGAACAGCACAAGGACTAAGAGATTCGCGTATATAACCTTTGTCGAGCAGCTCCTGTACTTGACGCATAATCTCCTTCGTCTCCTCTGGATTGGTACGGTATGGTGCACGGTTGGGTAGCGATGCACCGGGAATTAAGTCAATTTGATGCTCAATCCCTCGAATAGGTGGTAATCCCGGTGGCACGTCTTGTGAGACGTCTGTGAACTCCTGCAAAATGTTAGTGACAGTGAGGGGCAAAGAGGAAGGCACGTCCTCGAATGAAAATAATGCCTCTTTGCACACAAAAGCATAGCAAACAGATTTGCTAGAATCTAGCTCCTCAATATCAGATTTGGTGGCAAGTAAACATGCACTTTTCAGTTTAATTTCAGAAGCAACATTAGATGGTTTATTATTAGGCTTCATTTGTTGCTCAAATTCTTTTGCCACAATCTGATTTTCACTCTTAGTTTTCTCCTGTTTTGCTTTATTAGCTCTATTAATATCATCTTTCAAAATTGAATCAGGAGTCATAGGAAGCAAAGTAATATTTTTATCCTTGTGAACAAGAGTATACTGATTTTTTCTACCATGTTGTACAGAATTTTTATCAAATTGTCATGGTCTACCAAGTAATAAGGAACATGCTTGCATAGGTACCACATCACAATCAACATAATCAGCATATGTAGAGATACTAAAATACACACGAACAATACGTGTTACCTTAACCTTGCCGCTGTTGTTGAACCATTGGATGTAGTAAGGATGTGGATGTGGTCTTATGGTGAGAGAAAGCTTCTCCACCATATCCATGCTAGCCAAGTTGTTGCAGCTCCCTCCATCTATGATGACGCGAATAGAACGTTCCTTCACAACTCCCTTTGTATGGAACAAGTTATGCCTCTGATTTTGCTCAACCAGAACCTGCACACTCAAAACACGTTGAGCAACTAAACATTCATACCTGTCACAAGATCTTCAGCAGCCATGTATTGCGTCTCATGATCAGAATCATCTCCACCGTGTTCTTCATGTGTAATAAGAGCCAAAGTCTCTTCATCATAGTCACTAGCGGACTCATACCCACCATCCTCAGTAGCAATCATCGCACGCTGAGATTGGCATTCTCTCATAAAATGTCCTCTTCCCTTACAACGACGACAAATAATATCACTTGTGTGCCCTGTTGACGCCATGGAAGAAGAAGAGCTCTGTGTAGGCCCAGCAGTGTGCTCTTGGCGGATAGTGGTGGTTGTGCCTGCTTTCTTGTATCACGGTTGGAGGTGGCAGCCGACGGAGGTGACGGTGTAGTAGAACGTGTTGAAGTAGATGATGCACGTGGTGTCCATGATGAAGGTCGAACTGCAGAAAAGTTAGTCCGCGCCAACGCCTGTCTATCCTGCACTTCACGTTCAGCTTTACAATCAAGATGGAATAATCGAGTGATATTATTATAATCCTTGTAGTCTAGAATGGTCTGAATATCTCTATTTAATCAACCAATAAAACGAGCAAGCATAGCTTCATTCTCCTCAACAATACCACATGTAATCAAGCCGCTTTGTAATTCCTGATAATATTCTTCTACCGAATTTTTTCCTTGTCTTAAGCGCTACAATTTTTAAGTAATTCACGTTGATAATATGGTGGAACCCAACGATGCACGCATAGCAGTTTTCAAAGCAGCCCAAGTAAGCCGAACAGGGTATAATCTACAATGTTCGGACCACCAAACACATGCAAAGCTAGTGAAAGCACAAACAAAGAATGGAACACGTCTCTCCTCAGGATATTGTAAAATTGTAAATCGTTGTTCAGTTTCTAACTCCCAAGTAAGATATATATCAGGAACATATCTACCCTCAAATGGTGGAATATTCAACTTCAGTTTAGGGAGATGGTCATGATCTCGCACTGAGGGAGCCCTAACATTGCCATTATTTGCATGTGGACGACCGGGTGGTTGTGGTGCTGGTGGTTGCACTTGCACGTAGTTCTGAAGTTGATCAACCTCATCCTCGTACTCTCTCACATAATCATCCTCCCCAACATCAGCAGAAGGAGCCACGAAGTATCAACAAAGCACCAAAGCAGCTTGGCCAGGGAAGAGGGACACGGCTCGCTCGGCGGAGGGCTGTTTCGCGATGTGGAGGTAGTCGTTGTTGTTGTTGTAGAGGTGCAGTAGGTGCAGCCGGTGGTGGTTGTAGACGCGCGAGCAATTCAATAAACTTGTTATCGAGCTTTGTTTCGAACGCCTTCTCAATGCCATCTATCTTCTCCATGGCCTCTTCAAATCTATTTAGAACATCTTCCACCTGCCCACTCATCATTTGTTGAAACTTATCATGTAGCGCTTTGTTTATCATGTTCTCCCAGTCAGTCTCGTCGGCTTGTGATCCTGCCATGGTTAGCAGCAATAGAAACACACAAGAATATGATTCGACAGACTACTAGGAAGTGGTGGTGGTGGTGTGGTGAACAGTCACAAATCCGTCAAGCAAATCTCAAATTCTTACCAGTTCTTACCCAGCAGAAGTCGGAGATCGGCAACCGATGAAGTCAAAACACTAAAAGCTAGGATAGAGCGATTACCGGGGAGAGTGAAACGCCCGATGTAGATGTATGTGGAGCTGGGAAGGCTTATAATATGGTGGCAAAAGGGTCAGCAATAATCAATTCGGAGATGCAAAGTTGAATAAACGCTCAGCAGCCAGTCTTGTCTTTGGTCCTAGGCTAGACCGTGCTAGAGACGCGAGCCTAGAACACTAACAAAATCACGGCGCTGCACGGAAACAACGGAAAAGCACACTCTGGAATTTTTTTTTTTCGCTCTTTTTTTTTTGCGCTGCTTTTTTTTTTTCGCTGCTCTTTTTTTTTTTCGAAAAATAACTATAATGGCGAGTTTATCAAAAATCTTACCAGGTCAAAATGACAGGATGGGCACGAAATTTTTTAGACCAGTTTTTTTTTTCGATTGCCGGACCCAAAAAGCTGAAACGGGTCAAAAAACTTTCTATAATGGCGATTGTCTCAATACGCTTAGAAACACCTAAAATAGGATAGCGTAAATTTTTTCGACAAGTGCGTTTTCGGAAAATTTTGGGCCTAAACGGAGGGTGGTTTCGGACTTTTTTTCCGAAACCTACTCGAGGCAAGGAAACACGAATCGAATTTAGATGGATCTCGAAAACAAACCTAGTATGAGAAGAACTGGATTGGTGGTGGATATATGGTGGTGGTATATGGCAGCGGTGGTGGTATATGGTAGCGGTGGTGGTATATGGCTACGGATTGGTGGTGGTATATGGATACGGATTGGTGGTGGTATATGGAGACGGATTGGTGATGGTATATGGATATGGATTCAGAGCGGTGGCGGATAAGAAGGGTGGTAGATGGCAAGGCGATGATGATGGTGCGGCGGCGGCGTGACAATTTATGACCAGAACTCGAAACTCTAAAAGACTAGACTCTAAGACCAGCAACTTGACAATACGATGCAACCGCAAATTCAACACAGCAAAAACCCTAAAAAGATTATGCGAAGTCTCAGATTGGTTAGGATATGATGAACCCTAATTTTTTTGTGGCTTTTTCGTGGACTTTAGGTATGAAGAACAGACTCGATCTAATCTACGAAAAACTGTAAAATCTCACCGAGCAACCTGAAAATCTGATACCACTTGATAGAGGCAAAGGTGTCCCGATGTTTCGATGAGATGGTGGCTTTCGTTTCTGTGGGAGTCGACCTTGACGATCCGACTATGTACGTCGTGAGACGTCGCGCCTTAGCAATCGCTAAACCAACTTCCGAGGGTTATTGACCACGCCGAAGCACGATCAACCTGACCACGAGGGTCTGTTTCCTGCGAGCAAACGAAGAACAAGCAAGAAACTAAGATTGCAATCTGGATATTGCGAATAAAAGAGAAAAGCTTTATTAATGAGGGTGGGGTTCTGTGTGCCTTTGTCTGGTCGTTGAACACAAACGAAGCACGTGAAGTTGCAGCTATGGCGAACTTTTGATCTAAACAAAACCCAAAGTCTAACGACGCCCTAAGGGCTGTATATATGGAGGAAGAGGAGGGAATTTCGTGGCCCTTGAGGGAGGGGTCCGAACCAACCCTAACTCTTGTTTCCCCACACATACGGACTCTAAAACAGCCTATACTTAAGTATTTCAAAATTACATGGGCCTGGCCCAATAATAAGGTGACGCAGCACCTAGAATAGCCTATGGACGAATATTATGAAGTGGCATCTTGTATATTTCGTCCAAGGCCTCATGCTCTCATTAGGGTGGCTTCAAAGTCCTGGAATCATCACTTGTAACTCCGTTCTTGTTCCCCTTGGCATGCCAACATCTCCATGCTTGAACTTGCTCCAAGGTTCATCTTTCTTGTCCATGGTAGGCCCTTCATTTGTAAGCAAAACAAATGTATCCAATTTAGGCAGCATCATATTCTCATGAACATTGGAATCGTTACCAAGAAACGAAAGTACCTGATAATTCAATTGGCGTGCGCGAGCTCTAGTAATTGGTCCAGTATGTATAGCAGCAGGGGCTGTGGGTGTAACAATGGTATTTATGTCCTCATCAAGGAGTAGAGGTTAAGTCGTTAGAAATCCTAGTGGCGTCTTGTGCCGTGTCAACTACCTCACTCACTAAGTGTTGTGGCTCACTCACTCCCTCAAGGATGCTCTCACTCGTATGGTGGGTGGAGTCACTCAAATGGCGTTCAACCTCACATAGGATGTGTGGCATGCTCTCATGTGTGGGGCTAGTGGTGGTCACACTCATCCTCTCATAGGAAATGCTCTCAATGTCACGTATGGTGGAGTCACTCATGTCACTCATGGGGTGGTGGCTCTCCTCACATGGAAATTGGGGCATCTCGACATATATGGGTGTCGAAGAGATGTAGGTGCAAATTTCTCCATGCGCGATCGCGTAGCTTGACTCGGAGTATGAGTCCAAAGTGGGCGTCGTCTTCATGTTGTTGAAGAGGTTCGCGCTCGTCGCCGTGGTCGAAGGGGATGGCCCTTGCTCGACCGTCATGTCACCGTCTTGGTGTTGGAGGCCCATATGATGTGGCACCTCATAGCTCGTCTCCATGACCGAAGGGAGTTTCCCATGCTCGGCCATCTTCCTTGAGGGGCTTCCGAAGATGGAAGTGTCGCCCTCGCTCGTAGGTGGTCGCCTTGGACTTGATGAAGTCGATGTAGGCGTACACGTGGGAAGTAGGCGAAGATGCCGTACGTCCAAAGGCGAAGATGCCGAAGTGGTTGATGTAGCCGTAGCGCCGTCTTGGTGGTGGTCGTCTCGCGGTCTTCTCTTGTGCTTATGAAGCTTCGACTTGGCGTGTTGGGACTTGTGCATTTGCGCCAGGAGCATCTTCATGATGATGATGTCGTTGTCGTGCTTGAGCTCCTTGGCGTTAAATGGTAAATGCGTGCACATGATGCTTGGAGTTGACTTGCCCTTCATGACGATGTTGATCACGAACATGATGGTGGTCGCCATGTAGATGTGGACGAGGACGATGTGCACTTGCGTCGTTTGCGCGCTCCGAAGACTTGTGGCTTGAATGTCGCTGCCTTGAAGATGACGAAGGGGAAGAAGACTTGATCAAGGCCGAATCTCCTCCATCCTTGCATCTTGCTCCTCTTTATGTGCGGCAAGCTTCTTGTCGAAGTAGTCCCTTCTCCTTGCTTCGGAGTGATGAATGTCGATGGAGATGTTCTCGATGCGCTCTCGCAATCTTGATTGTGTGCCTTGCACTTGTCGTTGTAGATCAAAGAGAGATGCTTTGGTAATGTATTTCACGCCGTCGTTGTTGTTGAAGACCGGAGATGAAATGCCTTGCCTATCCATCACAAGACTCGAGCAAATATGAGTGGGAGAAAGAGAAGAACTTATACCAATGTACCTTGACCGATTTTGACAATGAATCAAGTTCACTCAAATGCGGACAATGAAATAGCACTATTGGTACCAATCCTTGTCGGTTCTCACACCTACACAAGTAAAGCTTATGGAGGAGCTCGGTGAGGATAGTGGCACAAAAATTTAACGCAAAATGTTAGAAAGAGTCAATAATGTTGAAAGAGATTCACAAATTCGCAAGCGAAACAAATGGACCAATAGCAAAGAATGGCACACGGAAACACACACACACGGATAGATAAATGGGGTCGTGCAACCAAGGAATGAGCACAAAATGTGGAATCCACGGAAAACGCTCGTGTTGCACAACTCAAGAGAGACGCTAGCACGATTGCTCAATAGGCGGATACGACACTTGTGCATAACCTATTTGATGCAAAATGGATAAACTTCTATCCCAAGTATGCTATGTATGTATGGTTCGGTGTTTCTCTAAAGATGATCCTAGATGATCGGATTTGTAAATCTTATATGCAATATGTTATTATGCTATGGCACTTGCTTTCAAGCTTCTTTGGTCTATTTCTTTTTCTTAAAAGCTTTTTTTTTTTCTATGGCCACTTTGCACAATGCACAAACCAAGATAGCAATTGTGTATATGCGGAACAAACTTGAGACACAATGGATGATATGATACCAATATGATATGGTATGGTATGTAATGGAAGGTATGATCACTAATGTGCACAAGTAACGTTGCCGGCAATACTCAAATGGCTAGTCTCGATAGGCAAAGTAACGCATAAAAAAGTAAGGCTAGGGGTTAACAATGCAATAGCAAGGGAATATACAATGGAGGGATACCACGATACCAAGATGATATGGAGGTTACCGTCCGCGATGATGAGTAGCGGTGTTCTTGATGTAGATACCAAGATGATGGAGACTCGTCCCTAAGTAGCGAAACACCTTAGGAAACGGAAAAACCGCGAACTCAAAATCTCAAACGTCAAATGTCAAAATGGTGGTAGCGGAATGCGGTGGTGGTTTGCACTTGGCAATGCGGAAGTGGAATGATGGGCTATACACGTGTCGGAGTTGAAGTTGCCGTCCCTAAGTAGCGAAACACCTTAGGAGACACAAGCCACAACTCAAACAAGCTCAAACAACTATTGGGTTAAGTTGAGGTGGTTGAAGTGTATGGTGGGCAAGCCTATGCGGAAGTTATGGTGGTGGTGGTGGTTGATGAGGATGCAACCGTCCCTAAGTAGACTAAACACCTTAGGAGACTCGAATCACAACTCAAACAACCTCAAATGCTATGGGGAACAAAATGGTTAGGTTGCGGAAGTCGGTGGTGGCTATGCGGATGATATGGTGGAAGGCCTAGGCAAACTTGCCAAATTTTCAAAAATTTGATGGAGTCAAATGGTGGTGGTGGTATTTTTATGGGATTGGGGATGTCAATAGCTTCAAAACGAGCTAAAGAACGTCAAAACGGACTCCGGATTAATTAGTTATGGCTGAAACGGTGAAGCAGGAAAAGCTGAAATGTCTGAGGGCGGATATCCGGGGTGGAGCCCGGATTTCGGGGTGTCTGTCCCAGACGAGCAGTTTTAGCGCTCCAGGGGCGGATGTCCGGCTTAGTTCGGATGTCCGCCTGAGGCCCGGATGTCCGGCCCGACGAATCCAGATCTCGTTTGGGGCGGAAATTTTCGAATTGGGGGCGGAAATTGATGATTTCGGGGGCAAAATTTGATGGATTTCGTGGATGGGAAGTGGGGAAACTTGGGAAATGCTAGATCCACTCGAAACCAAGCAAATCCATGGATCAAAATCAACAAAACATCATCAAAACTAACAAATCACAAAAAAAATTGGGGCTATTTTTTGTGGGGATTTTCGGATTTAGGACGAAATCAACAAAATCAAGCTAGAAAAAACTGGGTAGGGGCTCCAAAAACGTGATCAACCTAAGCTCGATCCATAGATGATGTAGGGCGGAACCCCTCGTGTATGATCTTTCACGTTGGAGCGGATCCTACGGGGAATCACGATGAACACGGGGAAGAATGGAGAGAAATCACAAGGGGAAACACTCAAGAACAAGTCCAATCACACATCCACTAGACAATCAAACACGCAAGATCAACAAGGTACATGAACAACAAAAGGAAAGATACAAGGTAAGGTTCATCTCCGAGAGGAGGTCTTGATGGGGTCCACCCTAGAAGGGGGTCTTGAATCCGCTTGGGGGATCTTCTCCGAAGAGGTCTTGGGCTCCGAGGAGAAGTGACCAAGTGGATGAGAAAGGCTCTCACACAAACATGAGCTAAACCTAAGCTACCCTAAAAAGAGGAAGGGGCTGAAGTATATATAGTCTTGGGGGCGAAGGGGTACAAGGGACAAGTCCCGGATGCATCACAAGAGGCGTGGGGAGGCCGGATGTCCAAGGCGTCGGGCGGATGTCCAAGCTTTCGAGACGCCGGATGTCCGGCTAGGGGGCCGGATGTCCGGGCAAGGTCCTCCAAACGCAATCGGTGATGGGGGCCAGATTTCGGCGAGGGGGCCGGATATCCGGCTTCCGAAGAGCCGGATGTCCGGGGCTGGGCCGGATGTCCGGCCCTGTAACTTCTTGTTTGTTGTGATGGGGGCGGATGTCAAGCTTCTTTGGAAGGGCGGATGTCCTGCCAAGGGCCGATGTCCGGCTGTCCTGGTCCCTTTCTTCCTTCTCCTTCCTCGCTCCCGCAAGACGCTTGGCCTTGGTCCTTGGGCTCTCCATGATCTCCTCGGGTGTACCTGAGTATGCACAATGTCCGCGCTTGAAGTAGCATCCATGTCTTACATGCGGAAAGGGACGATTCGGAAAGGAGCGAGTTCACCTTAGGTCCAATGGCGCATAGTCGAGGTCTCATCTTATGTATCCTTGGGGCTTGGAGAGTAGATGGAGTGTACATGGGGATGAGCGTGGGATGCTCCGCATCAGGATGTCATCACCGAGCTCAGCACGGCGTCACGATCAGAAGCTTTGCAAGCAAAGACCACCATTCGTCGGGATAAGATGTACTACTTGTCGCCTTTCAAATTGGCCACTATGGGATCCCTTCCCTCCTTTGTTTTTGGAGGGAGAGTATCGAGGCCACTATAAATATAGGTTAGCCAACACCATAGGAGGGAGAGCTCTCTCTGGATCAGATCCACACCCCATCAGCTCACACCCATACCATAGCAGACCTCGGGAGGTTGTTCTTCCCTTGTACTAGTTCATCTTCATCCACTCATGAGGCTAATCCACCGCAAAGCAGGAGTAGGGTCTTACATCGCAAGGTGTCCCGAATCTGGGTCAACTGCTATGTTCATCTTCTTCCTTGCTCATTGAGCTAGGCCGTGGGGGTGACGAGCGGGTTGCCTGTGGAGGTTGAGTTCTTCGCACATGCCCCAGAGTTCAAAACTTTCTTGGAGTGCATGGAGCCTGAATCCGACAAAATCCATGCAGAAGCAGCCAGTTGGCGCTAGAAGTCTTGAAGATTGAACTTGATGACATTCACTATGTTGTAGACCATAGTCATGTACGCGCTAAGAAGCTTATATGTAGAAGTGTGCCCTTTGACTGGCCACAGAGCGCGACGAAGGTTATGATAGATAGTCTTCGACAAGTCCTCAAGGTCATCACTAAGGAAGTCTATGGGGCAATCAGCTTCACGAGGCATCGGCTTCATCATTGTGAGCATTTCAGTCATATTTGTCTCTTGCACATGGAAAATGCTCTTAGTGGCTTCATCATATGCTGCCGATCTGGTATGAAAATCACGACCAGGTGCAGGTAAGGGTGTAACATCTAGAAGCTCACTAGCAAGCGCCTTAAGGTGCATATCACCAGTCATCCATTCAAGGACCCATGTATTTGGGTATTTGCCATAACCAGATAGTTGCATAGAATTGAAGGATGAGCTCATTCCAGTCTTCCTTATCGATCACAAAGGGCAACAATCCAACAAACTCGGAAATAGTCAAGAGCCTGATCAAAACAAGGAAGTCCTTCCATGGCTTCAAAACTGAGAAGCTGATGAGGAAAGATGATGTCTTGTCCATACAACACCCTGATATAATAAGTGTGTTGAAGCTGACGCCAGAAGCGATCAGGTATGATGTGAGTCTTGTCATATGGATTCTTTTCATAATTGAAGAATGTATTATGATCCCTGAAGCCAAGCACACGGAAATAAAGAAGAACAATTGGACCAGCACCGCGAAGATGAGGTAGACGCGGTTCATGCTTGAGGACAATATGTCTATTGTTAAGGACCGGGGCTTTCAGGCGTTGGAAGCCTTGGCCATCTGACTCAAACTTGTTGAACAACTAGTCCGGATTTGCCTTCTGCCAATAAAGTGCCATCTTCAGTTGAGATTGATGAATTGATTGGAGGTCCATCTAGTGACATGGTAGGAGTGGCATTAGCTTCAGATATAGTGGCTTCAGTGCTAGTGATTTGTGTGTATTCGGTTGTTGCAGCTGAAATGTCTTTAGCTCGTTTAGCTTCGAGCTCTTCATAATGTGAGGCAAGAGGAATGTCTTCAAGAACTAAAACAGTTGCGTCTATCTCTCTCTCTTTCTCTCTCTCTCTCTGTGTGTGTGTGTGTGTTTTCTCTTTTGGAATGATGGACATGGAAGATGATGGTCTTTGACCTCTGTGAAGTCTTCGAGAAGACGGCAACTGAGCGGGTGATGATCAGCTTCCATGGTATCAAGTGGGGTGTCAGGTGACTCAATCACAGGTGTGGCAGCTTGAGCAGGAGCAGAGTGAGGAATCACTTCAAACAAAGGTGAATGTGGATGCCCTTCATCCAAGAAGTCATATTGTACATTGGGCATTGGGCATTGGAAGTCATAATGCGATGATGCCACATTAGATCCAAGCTGAGGAAGAATTGCATCATCATGATGTATATTGTCTTCCATGGCAATGTCTTCAGTTGTGGTGTTGTCAATAGCTAGAATATCTTCAGATTTTGTCAGATGAGCCTCTGTGGTAGCAGGATCAAGTATCTCAACATGCCTCTCGGTATTGGTTGAAGCTGGTGGAGCAACTGAGATTGGCGTCACAAATATTGCTTCATATATATTGATCTATTGATAGAGGCAGAGGTGTCCCGATGTTTCGATGAGATGGTGGCTATCGTTTCTGTGGGAGTCGACCTTGACGATCCGACTACGTACGTGCGAGACGTCGCGCCTTAGCAATCGCTAAACCAACTTCCGAGGGTTATTGACCACGCCGGAGCACGATCAACCTGACCACGAGGGTCCGTTTCCTGCGAGAAAACGAAGAACAAGCAAGAAACTAAGATTGCAATCTGGATATTGCGAATATAAGAGGAAAGCTTTATTAATGAAGGTGGGGTTACATGGACGCCTTGGTCCGGTCGTTGAACACAAACGGCACGCGAAGTTGCAACTATGGCGAACTTTTGATCTAAACAAAACCCGAAGTCTAAACGACGCCCTAAGGGCTGTATATATGGAGGAAGAGGAGGGAATTTCGTGGCCCTTGAGGGAGGGTCCGAAACCAACCCTAACTCTTGTTTCCCCACACATACGGACTCTAAAAACAGCCTATACTTAAGTATTTCGAAATTACATGGGCCTGGCCCAATAATAAGGTGACGCAGCACCTAGAATAGCCTATGGATGAATATTATGAAGTGGCATCTTGTATATTTCGTCCAAGGCCTCATGCTCTCATTAGGGTGGCTTCAAAGTCCTGGAATCATCACTTGTAACTCCGTTCTTGTTCCCCTTGGCGCATGCCAACATCTCCATGCTTGAACTTGCTCCAAGGTTCATCTTTCTTGTCCATGGTAGGCCCTTCATTTGTAAGCAAAACAAATGTATCCAATTTAGGCAGCATGATATTCTCATGAACATTGGAATCGTTACCAAGAAACGAAAGTACGATAATTCAATTGGCGTCTTGCGAGCTCTAGTAATTGGTCCAAGATGTATAGCGGCAGGGGCTGTGGGTGTAACAATGGTATTGATGTCCTCAGCATCCTCCCCTTCTTGAAATGAAGTCGTCCTCGACTGAAACTCATCTTCCACACCCAACTTAGGCTTCAAATCTGCAATGTTAAAAGTGGGACTAACCCCTTAATCTGCGTTCAGCTCAATTTTATATGCATTATCATTTATTTTCTCTAACACCTTAAATGGACCATCGACGTGGCATTAGCTTTGATTTGCACAAATTAGGAAACCTATCCTTACGCAAATGTAACCAAACAAGATCTCCGGGTGCATAGACAACATGTTTTCTACCCTTATCTCCAGCAAGTTTATATTTAGCATTCATACGCTCAATGTTCTCCTTAGTTAACTCATGCATTTTTAAAATCAATTCAGCACGTTCTTTAGCATCAAAATTAACCTTCTCCGAAGATGGAAGAGGCAACAAATCAATAGGTGCACGAGGTAGGAAGCCATACACAATTTCAAAAGGGCACATCTTAGTAGTAGAATGCAATGAACGATTATAAGCAAATTCAATATGAGGCAAGCATTCTTCCCACATTTTCTTATTATTCTTCAAAACAGCCCTAAGCATAGTAGACAATGTTCTATTGACTACTTCAGTTTGTCCATCAGTTTGGGGGTGACAAGTAGTACTAAAAAGCAGTTTAGTCCCCAACTTAGCCCATAAACATCTCCAAAAGTGGCTAAGAAATTTAGTATCACGATCTGAAACAATAGTATTTGGCACACCGTGCAAGCGAATAATTTCACGAAAGAACAAATCAGCAACATTAACAGCATCATCGATTTTATGACATGGTATAAAGTGTGCCATTTTCGAGAATCTATCCACGACAACAAATATGCTATCCCTCCCCTTCTTTGTTCGAGGTAAACCTAAAACAAAGTCCATAGATATATCCTCCCAAGGAACAATAGGTACAGGCAAAGGCATATATAAACCATGAGGATTGAGTCGTGACTTAGCTTTTTGACATGTAGTGCAGCGAGCAACAAAACGCTCAACATCCCCGTCTCATCTTTGGCCAAAAGAAATGTGTAGCAAGTATATCCTCCGTCTTCTTCACGCCAAAGTGTCCCATTAATCCTCCTCCATGCGCCTCCTGCAACAACAAAAGATGAACAGAGCTAGCAGGAATGCATAGCTTGTTAGCACGGAACACAAAACCATCATTAATAACGAACTTGTTCCATGTTCTTCCTTCTTTACAATTCTGCATTACATCTTTAAAATCAGCATCATGCACATATTGATCTTTGATGGTCTCCAAACCAAATATTTTGAAGTCAAGTTGTGAAAGCATAGTATAGCGACGAGACAAAGCATCAAGAATAACATTTTCTTTACCCTTCTTGTGTTTAATGACATAAGGGAAAGTCTCAATGAATTCAACCCATTTAGCATGTCTACGATTCAGTTTAGCTTGACTTTTAATATGTTTCAAAGATTCATGATCGGAATGTATAACAAATTCTTTGGGCCATAAATAAAGTTGCCATGTCTCTAAAATCCGAACAAGAGCATATAATTCTTTGTCATAAGTAGAATAGTTCAGACTAGGCCCACTCAGTTTTTTCGTAAAAGTATGCAACAGGTTTGCCATCTTGTAATAACACACCTCCTAATCCAATTCCACTAGCATCACATTCAAGCTCAAAAGTCTTATTAAAGTCAGGAAGTTGGAGTAAAGGAGCATGTGTCAACTTATCTTTCAATACCGTGAAGGCTTCTTCACATGCGGTACCCCAAACAATAGTCACATCCTTCTTTGTTAGTTCATTGAGAGGTGCAGCAATGGTGCTAAAGTCTCTCACAAAACGCCTATAGAAACCAGCGAGTCCAAGAAAACTCCTCACTTGTGTGACCGTTTTTGGCTGCGGCCAACTCTCAATAGCTTCAATCTTGGCTTTATCAACTTCAATTCCCTGTGGTGTAACAACATAGCCAAGAAAAGATACTCGGTCGGTGCAAAAGGTGCACTTCCCAAGGTTACCAAACAAACGCGTGCATCACGTAGAGCATTAAAAACAACACGTAAATGTTCCAAATGTTCTTCCAAAGATTTGCTATAAATCAGTATATCATCAAAATAGACTACCACAAATCGTCCAATGAAAGCACGTAAAACTTCGTTCATTAGTCTCATGAAAGTACTAGGTGCATTAGTTAACCCAAAAGGCATGACTAACCACTCATATAAACCAAATTTAGTTTTAAATGTTGTTTTCCATTCATCTCCCAATTTCATACGAATTTGATGGTATCCACTACGCAAATCAACTTTGGAGAATATTGTAGAGCCACTCAATTCATCAAGCATATCATCTAGCCTAGGAATAGGATGACGATAACGAATAGAATATTATTAATGCCTCTACAATCAACACACATACGCGACGTACCATCCTTTTTAGGCACTAGTATAATAGGAACAGCACAAGGACTAAGAGATTCGCGTATATAACCTTTGTCGAGCAGCTCCTGTACTTGACGCATAATCTCCTTCCTCTCCTCTGGATTGGTACGGTATGGTGCACGGTTGGGTAGCGATGCACCGGGAATTAAGTCAATTTGATGCTCAATCCCTCGAATAGGTGGTAATCCCGGTGGCACGTCTTGTGGGAAGACGTCAGCGAACTCTGCAAAATGTTAGTGACAAAGAGGGCCAAAGAGGAAGGCACGTCCTCGAATGAAAATAATGCCTCTTTGCACACAAAAGCATAGCAAACAGATTTGCTAGAATCTAGCTCCTTAATATCAGATTTGGTGGCAAGTAAACATGCACTTTTCAGTTTAATTTCAGAAGCAACATTAGATGGTTTATTATTAGGCTTCATTTGTTGCTCAAATTCTTTTGCCACAATCTGATTTTCACTATTATTTTTCTCCTGTTTTGCTTTATTAGCTCTACTAATATCATCTTTCAAAATTGAATCAGGAGTCATAGGAAGCAAAGTAATATTTTTATCCTTGTGAACAAGAGTATACTGATTGTTTCTACCATGGTGTACAGAATTTTTATCAAATTGCCATGGTCTACCAAGTAATAAGGAACATGCTTGCATAGGTACCACATCACAATCAACATAATCAGCATATGTAGAGATACTAAAATACACACGAACAGACGTGTTACCTTAACCTTGCCGCTGTTGTTGAACCATTGGATGTAGTAAGGATGTGGATGTGGTCTTGTGGTGAGAGAAAGCTTCTCCACCATATCCATGCTAGCCAAGTTGTTGCAGCTCCCTCCATCTATGATGACGCTGAATAGAACGTTCCTTCACAACTCCCTTTGTATGGAACAAGTTATGCCTCTGATTTTGCTCAGCTTGTGTAACCTGCACACTCAAAACACGTTGAGCAACTAAACATTCATACCTGTCGGCATCTTGACAGCCATGTATTGCGTCTCATGATTAGAATCATCTCCACCATGTTCTTCATGTGTAATAAGAGCCAAAGTCTCCTCATCATAGTCACTAGCGGACTCATACCCACCATCCTCAGTAGCAATCATCACACGCTGAGGTTTGCATTCTTCGGCAAAATGTCCTCTTCCCTTACAACGACGACAAATAATATCACTTGTGTGCCCTGTTGACGCCATGGAAGAAGAAGAGCTCTGTAGGAAGCCAGGTGCGCTCTTGGCGAGATAGTGGTGGTTGTGCACCTTTCTTGTATCACGGTTGGAGGTGGCAGCCGACGGAGGTGCCGTGTAGTAGAACGTGTGGAAGTAGATGATGCACGTGGTGTCCATGATGAAGGTCGACCTGCGAGAAAAGTTAGTCCGCCGCCAACGCACTGTCGATCCTGCACTTCACGTTCAGCTTTACAAGCAAGATGGAATAATCGAGTGATATTATTGTAATCCTTGTAGTCTAGAATGGTCTGAATCTCTCTATTTAATCCACCCGTAAAACGTGCAAGCATAGCTTCATTCTCCTCAACAATACCACATCTAATCAAGCCAGTTTGTAATTCCTGATAATATTCTTCTACCGAATTTTTTCCTTGTCTTAAGCGCAGCAATTTTTGAAGTAATTCACGCTGATAATATGGTGGAACCCAACGAGTACGCATAGCAGTTTTCAAAGCAGCCCAAGTAGCTGGAACAAGATATAATCTACAATGTTCAGACCACCAAACACATGCAAAGCTAGTGAAAGCACAAACAGCAGCAGGAACACGTCTCTCCTCGTGATATTGTAAACATGTAACTCGTTTTTCATCTTCTAATTCCCAAGGAAGATATATCTCACGAACATATCTACCCTCAAATGGTGGAATATTCAACTTCAGTTTAGGGAGATGGTCATGATCTCGGACCTGAGGGGGAGCCCTAACATTGCCATTATTTGCATGTGGACTGACCGGGTGGTTGTGGTGCTTTGGTGGTTGTGGTGCTTTGGTGGTTGCACGTAGTTCGATGTTGATCAACCTCATCCTCGTACTCTCTCACATAATCATCCTCCCCACATCGCCAGCAGAGCCACGTGTATCAACAGCCGCACCAAAGAGCTTGGCCAGGCGAAGAGGGACACGGCTCGCTCGGGCGAAGGGTTGCTTCATGACGTGGAGGTAGTCGTTGTTGTTGTTGTAGAGGTGCGTCGGTGCAGCAGTGGTGGTGGTGGTAGACGCGAGCAATTCATTAAACCTGTTATCGAGCTTTGTTTCGAACGCCTTCTCAATGCCATCTATCTTCTCCATGGCCTCTTCAAATCTATTAAGCACATCTTCCACCTGCCCACTCATCATTTGTTGAAACTTATCATGTAGCGCTTTGTTTGTCATGTTCTCCCAGTCAGTCTCGTCGGTTTGTGATCCTGCCATGGTTAGCAGCAATAGAAACACACAAGAATATGATTCGACAGACTACTAGGAAGTGGTGGTGGTGGTGTGGTGGATAGTCACAAATCCGTCAAGCAAATCTCAAATTCTTACCAGTTCTTACCCAGCAGCAGGCGGTGATCGGCAACCGATGTAGGCAAAACTCTCAAAGCTTGGATAGAGCGATTACGGGGAGAGTCAAAGGCACGATGTAGATGTATGTGGAGCTGGGAAGGCTTATAATATGGTAGCAAAAGGGTCAAGAATAATCAATTCAGAGATGCAAAGTTGAATAAGCGCTCAACTTGTGATGCTTGTCTTTGGTCCTAGGCTAGACCGTGCTAGAGACGCGAGCCTAGAACACTAACAAAATCACGGCTGCACGGAAACAACGGAAAAGCACAATCTGGAATATATTTTTTCGCTTCTTTTTTTTTGCGCTGCTTTTTTTATGCTTTTTTTTTTTTTGCGAAAAATCACTATAATGGCGAGTGTCTCAAAACTCTTCCCGTGTCAAACCGACAGGATGGGCACGAAATTTTTTCGACCAATTTTTTTTTTCGATTGCCGGACCCAAAAGCAAACGGGTCAAAAAACTTTCTATAATGGCGACTGTCTCAATACGCTTAGAAACACCTAAAACAGGATAGCCGTAAATTTTTTCGACAAGTGCGTTTTCAGAAAATTTTGGGCCTAAGCGGAGGGTGGTTTCGGACTTTTTTTTCCGAAACCTCGCAGCAAGGAAACACGAATCGGAATTTAGATGGATCTCGAAAACAAGCCTAATATGAGAAGAACTTCGGATTGGTGGTGGATATATGGTGGTGGTATATGGCAGCGGTGGTGGTATATGGTAGCGGTGGTGGTATATGGATACGGATTGGTGGTGGTATATGGATACGGATTGGTGGTGGTATATGGATACGGATTCGTGAGCGGTGGCGGATAAGAAGGGTGGTAGATGGCAAGGCGATGATGATGGTGCGGGCGGCGCGTGACAACTTATGACCAGAACTCGAAACTCTAAAAGACTAGACTCTAAGACCAGCAACTTGACACGACGATGCAACCGCAAATTCAACAAAGCAAAAACACTAAAAAGATTATGCAAAGGCTCAGATTGGTTCGGATATGATGAACTAACCCTAATTTTTTTTGGCTTTTTCGTGGACTTTAGGTATGAAGAACAGACTCGAGCTAATCTAAAAAGCGTAAAATCTCACCGAGCAACCTGAAAATCTGATACCACTTGATAGAGGCAGAGGTGTCCCGATGTTTCGATGAGATGGTGGCTATCGTTTCTGTGGGAGTCGACCTTGACGATCCGACTACGTACGTGCGAGATGTCGCGCCTTAGCAACCGCTAAACCAACTTCCGAGGGTTATTGACCACGCCGAGCACGATCAACTCCGACCACGAGGGCCTGTTTCCTGCGAGCAAACGAAGAACAAGCAAGAAACTAAGATTGCAATCTGGATATTGCGAATATAAGAGGAAAGCTTTATTAATGAAGGTGGGTTTCTGTGACGCCTTGGTCTGGTCGGTGAACACAAACGAAGTACGCGAAGTTGCAGCTATGGCGAACTTTTGATCTAAACAAAACCCAAAGTCTAAACGACGCCCTAAAGGCTGTATATATGGAGGAAGAGGAGGGAATTTCGTGGCCCTTGAGGGAGGGTCCGAAACCAACCCTAACTCTTGTTTCCCCACACATACGGACTCTAAAAACAGCCTATACTTAAGTATTTCGAAATTACATGGGCCTGGCCCAATAATAAGGTGACGCAGCACCTAGAATAGCCTATGGACGAATATTATGAAGTGGCATCTTGTATATTTCGTCCAAGGCCTCATGCTCTCATTAGGGTGGCTTCAAAGTCCTGGAATCATCACTTGTAACTCCGTTCTTGTTCCCCTTAGCATGCCAACATCTCCATGCTTGAACTTGCTCCAAGGTTCATCTTTCTTGTCCATGGTAGGCCCTTCATTTGTAAGCAAAACAAATGTATCCAATTTAGGTAGCATCATATTCTCATGAACATTGGAATCGTTACCAAGAAACGAAAGTACCTGATAATTCAATTGGCGTGCGCGAGCTCTAGTAATTGGTCCAGTATGTATAGCAGCAGGGGCTGTGGGTGTAACAATTGTATTGATGCCCTCATCATCTATGGATGCAGCAGTTTGAGGCACCTTGACCTGGTGCTAAACCTTTGAAGCTTTTGTCTTTTGACGTTTCTGGGAGGGGGGTGCTGCAGTGGCTTCTGTTTGCTTTCACTTGCGAGCTTGGGCTTCAGCAAGCTTTGTCTTCTTTCTCTCTGCACTATTGAGGAGGCTGATGGCTTCGAGCCATAGAAATTAGGCAGGAAGACTATCTTGGGCCTTTCTTGTCTAGAGGGAGCCTAACTAGAAGAGTTTGGTTTCTTCTTCCTGATTAGCTTCGGGTCAATGGCAGGACGACCAAGTGTTTTTTCTCTAGAAGCCATGATTGTAAGCTTGCACAGTCTTCTCAGCATACTTCAAACGATATCAGGCGCCTTTGGCGTCTTCTCGACGTTGATGAAAATCCTCTTTCAAATTTGCCATCATTTGCTTGTATCCGTTAATAAGTTTGGCTTCAAGATATCAACATTTTTCTTGAAGACCTTCTTCTCATGATCAATCTTGGTTTCTGTTCAAGAACTTTCTGAACAACACTAAGCTCTTTGGCTATAAAGCGTTGGAATGTGACAGTGATGTCAATGGGTAGTTGAAGATCATCAACGGTAAGTGAGGGGTCATGAAACCATTCATCAATGAAGTTGTTGAGGATGTCATCGTTGAATAGAGGCTTGTCCTTGAAGATATCAGATTCTTCTTGCTTGTTCTTGATAAACTGCTCAAGAGCATCATCATCAAACTCATCATCAGATAAGTCAATGATGTCATTATCATCTCACAAAGTACTTGTTGGTTTAGGGCCTCGCCCTGCAGTTGCTTTCATCTTGGAGAGTTCCGAGACACTATTTCAGAATGCACACTTGTTTCAGGAGGTGCAATCTTCAGAGGCTTCACTTTTGAAGATTTTGGACTAGTAGTAGGCTTGGATGCCTGTGGCTCCTTGTCCTTTGAATCCTTTGACCTACACTTAAGCTTCAGTGACTGTATGAATATCATCATGTTGTTCCTCTCACTACTAGGGAAAACCTTATACAAAGAATCATAGCAGCAGCGCGACACAAAAAGAGGCGCTACTGCTAATTAGCAGTAGCGAGGTTAAGAAAAGCACGCTACTGATGTAAATTTAGCAGTAGCGCGTGATGTCTAAACCTCGCTGCTACAAAAATCCACCGACAGTACCCAACAACCTAAGTTTACCAGCAGCGTGGCGTCACGATGCGCTCTACTGCTAATGCAATAGTAGTAGCGCGCTTTTTAGTCATGTTGCCGCTGCTAATTTTGAAATTGTCCACACGGTTGGCCCGTTTAGCAGTAGCGCGTGTGACGAAAGGGCGCTGCTGCTACGCTCTTAGCAGTAGCGCGTTTTTCTTCCAGACAATCATGATGGTCAGTGGAACGATGGTGGACAGGTGGTTGCGGTCAGCGGTGTAGGACATGAAAGAAAATAACCGGACCGAGGTTTTATGTCCCTGTCGAAAATGCAAAGGAATAGTTTGGCTCGACCCCTATGACGATGGTCGTGTCGAAGCGCACCTGCTCATGACTGGTTTCATGGATGGCTATACTCGGTGGACAATTGAAGATGAGGATGATGATGTTGAGGACGCCGACGGGGTAGGCAATGACGACACGGGGCAAGACGAAGAGATGATCGATAATGGCGGCGGGGAAGAGGCCGGACATGGTGGCGGAGAAGGAGCCGGACATGGCGGAGTAGAAGGGGCCGGACATGGAGGCGGAGTAGAAGGGGCTGGACATGGCGGCAACAGAGTTCGTTGGTACTAAGTTCAATCATGCGGGACCCTCATGTTCAAGCACTGCTTCGCCAGGAGACGAGTACTGAGAGAGCTGCTTCTAGAGAGGAGGCTAAGCTGGAGAAACTGGTGGTAGACTCGAACACTCCATTGTATGATGGTTGCAATCCTGAGGTGACCCGCTTGAGTTTCACGCTCCAACTCCTGAAGACGAAGGCTAAAAACAAATGGACAGACACTAGCCTCGATGATCATCTCAAGTACGTAAAGGATGTTCTTCCCGTGGGGAATCTATGTCCTACTAGTGTTGATGAGGCCAAGAAGATCATATGCCCTCTTGATCTGCCGCATGTTAGATACCATGCATGAATCAACGATTGCATAATTTATCGGAAGGAGCACGCGGAAAAAACAAGTTGTCCGGTGTGCAATGCTTCTCGATACAAGAAGGCCGGGAAGAAATGTCCCCAGAAAGTTGTATGGTACTTACCGATCACTCCTCGTCTCCAGCGGTATTTCATAGATCCCAAGGAAGCAAAGCTAATGCGCTGGCATGCGGAGAGGAAGAAGCCCGACGATGGAGATGATCCGAAGCTGAGACACATCAAGGATGGAAGCCAGTGGAGAGCGTTGAACAACTTCTATCAGTATTTCGAATGTGATGCAAGGAACATCGTGCTCGGCGCGTGTACTGATGGCATGAATCCGTTTGGCAACCAGAACACCAACCATAGCACATGGCACGTGTTTGTATGGATATATAACCTCCCCCCTGGTTGTGCATGAAGTCGAAGCACATTCACATGAGCATGCTTATTCAAGGACCGAAACAACCAGGAAATAATATTAATTTGTATCTAGGGCTACTTCAAGAGGAGTTAGACACTTTATGGAAAACACCGGCCAAGACATGGGACGCCAAAGAAAGGCGTAGTATTTCTACATGAGAGCCGTGCTGATCACGACGGTGCACGACTATCTCGGTTACGGATATGTCACGGGCCAGGTGTGCCATGGATATTGCGGATGCACGCGGTGCATGGATGATACGACGTCTCAGCAGCAAACGTCAAGGAAAGATGGTGGGTCTAGGAAAATCGTGTACATGGGGCATCAAAGATGGCTCGAACAGGACGACCCGTGGAGAAACCGTGGAGATCTATTCAATGGTCACGCTGAGCATCGAGGACCTCCACGTAAGCGGAGCGGTGCCAAAATCAATGAGCTGTTGAAAAACTGGAAGGAGTGCCCCGCGCCAGGAAAGACGATGAAAAAGGCGCCGGAGCCGCTGCTGAAGGTATGGAAGACGAGGTCCGTGTTCTGGGACTTGGAGTACTGGCACAAACTCGATACACCTCATTGCCTTGATCAAATGCACATCTGTAAGAATGTCCTTGAGAGCTTGCTCGCGACACTGATGAACATGCCGGATAAGACCAAGGATGGGCCGAAGGCAAGAAAATACTTGCAAGATTTGAATATCAGGGAAGATCTGCACATGCCGCCCCATAAACAGTCAGACGAGACAGAGACGGAGACAGAGGCGTGGGAGAAGAAGGGAAAGAAAATAAAGAGAGAGGATTATTTCCCCCCTTCTTGCTTCACCTTAAGTCAGGCTGAGATCGTTCAATTCTTTAACTGCCTTACCGGAGTCATAGTTAGTTCCGGTTACTCTGGCAAGATAAGTAGATATCTAGACACAGACAAGAAAAGGTTCAGCGGGATGAAGTCCCATGACTGTCATGTGATGATGACGCAGATACTACCTGTTGCCCTTAGAGGGATAATGGACAAGCATGTGCGTGACACGCTTATTAGTCTCCGCAACTTTTTTGACATCATCTCTCGAAAGTCGATCAGTCTGAAGAAGCTCCGAAAGCTACAGGAAGAGATCGTTGTGATACTGAATGAGCTTGAGATGTACTTCCCGCCCGCGTCCTTTGATGTGATGGGTCCATCATTTCTGCACAACATGATGCCGTTTGAGAGGATGAATGGGATCATCAAAGGATTCGTCCGTAACATGTCCCGTCCTGATGGAAGCATCGTCCAGGGCTATCTGACACAAGAGTGCATCTCTTTCTGTGAGAATTTTCTATATGGCGCAGACCAGCCGCCTGGTGTTAGTGTTGGTTTGCCCGTTAACAAGCATGATGGGAGGCTCGAAGGAGAAGGTCACTCCAACGGTCGCAGGGAACCACACGTGGCATACTCAGATCGACGCAGCGACTTTGACAGAGCAAACTTGGTAGTGCTACAACACCTAGACGAGGTAGATCCTTTCGTGGCACTGCACAAAGAAATTATCGCAAAGAAGTATCGTGACTGGGGGGTATGCCAGACAGACGTCGAAGTTACTAGAGAGCACAACTCCACTTTCGTGCATTGGTTCAAAGAGCATATTATTGCTAATCCCCCGGAGGAGGGCTCTAAGGACGGATTGCTCATCTACGCCTTAGCACATGGCCCCTCGCCCAACCTCCTAACCTATCAGGCATACGATATCAACGGATACACGTTCTACACGGAGGCCAAAGATATGGACAGTGATGATCAGAACTCACGGGTGACGACGGAATGCATGACCGGCAGCGACAACGGCACAAAAATGAAAGATTTTACGGAAGGGTTGAGGAGATCTGGGAGCTTGACTACTCTGGACTGCGCGACGATGTTCCGTGTCAGATGGGCTAAGAATGTCGAAAGAGAAAACCGGAATTTCACTACCATGACTATACCCGACGCCAAGAGCGCTACCGTGAACGCTATCGCAAAAAATGAGCCATGGGTACACGCTAAGCACGTGAAACATTGCTTCTTCATAACCGACCCGCGCAATCCCAGCCGTGTTGTCGTGAGGAGAGGCAAAAGGAACATCATTGGAATGGATGGAGTCGCCAACGAGGAAGACTACGATCAAGACGGCAAGAACCCAATGAGGGAAGATGATGATGATGATGAAGTATACGTCAAAAGAAGAATCAATACTACATTACCTAAGAAAAATCATACTCCATGGAAAAGGCAAAGTCACAATGAGGAGCTCAATTATTCTTCAACGAACAAGAAGGGAAAGAAGATGACTCAAAAACGAAAACGTCAACCCTGAGGAACCGTATGTTATCGGTCAAATGATGTAATATATATGTTCCTATTTTGTATACAGACTTAGCCATTATTATGCATGGGTCCAATGATGTAATATATATGTTCCTATTTTGTATACATATTTAACCGTCAAATGATGCAATATATATCGCCTTCAATTCCCTTCGTTAACTGCTCTCGGAAAAAAAGTGAGAGAAAATAAAGGAAAAGAAAATAAAAGGAAACAAACAGGAAAATGTTATATAGGTACTGGTTATAGCAGCTGCGCTTTTTTGAGAAACGAGCTACAGCTAGTCAAGGTAGCAGTAGCGGTTTCTACACGAAATTGCTATAGCTACCTGGAGTAGCTATAGCGCGTTTTGCCTAAACGCGCTACTACTATGCCCACTTAACCCCGAAAATCCCCACTCCTCTCTTCATCCCGCCTCTTTTCCCCCAAATCCCCACACTCTCTCTTCCCCCGTCGCGCCGCCGGAGCCCTCGCCGCGCCTCTGCGCTCGCCCCCGACCCCGACGCCGACCGACCCGTGGCTCCGACCCAAACCTGACCAGCACCGACACGGCTCGGCCCGGCCTTCGGCCCCGCCACGACCCGACCCAGCTCGGCCCGGCGCTCGACCCCGATCCCGACCCCTCCCAACCTCGGCCGTCGTTAGGCCTGCACCCTCTGTAAGCCCCCCACCTCTCCTCCTCTAGGTTTTTTGGTTAATTTAGTTAGGTTTTAGGTAGGGCAGATGGTTAATTAGGTTATATATTTAGTAATGAATTTAGCTAGGTTTTTTCTTAAAATTCTATATTTTTCTTCCTTTTATATGCAAATTTGAAGTGGACATGTGATATGTGGACATGTGATATGTGGACATGTGATGTTTTGGACATGTCATATTTGGAAATTTGGACATGTCATTTTGGACATGATGATTATGTGCAGGGTAAATGATTCGAGTGGCCTATGTTACGCCAGAATGTTGATTCATTTCCATTCCAGTGAATTTCAGGCGCTCGATATGTCCATTTTTTTAGCAAAGGTCATGCCGAAATTTTCCGTGAATCTTTGCATGATTTGTGCTAGATAGTAGGCATATCGAGTGCTGGGAAATGACATTCCGGCAAACATAGATTTCTTTTTTATGTCATTTCTCATTTTTTCGTAGTTTTAGAATTAAACGAGGAGACTTAATCATAGGAAACATGTCGAACAACAAAGAAACTAGGCCTTCTGACCAAGATGCATTTAGATGGATTACGAGGGTGAACAAGAGTACCTCGACAATTTGACTGCTAAGAAAATGCAAAGTCAAGGTTTGCAGGTCGGCCTCGATGATGGTACTGACACCGACATTGACACCAACGGCGCCGGCACCGATGGCAGCGCCGAGACCGATGGCGGCGCCGAGACCGGCAGGGAAGGTATCGACGAGGAAGATACCGGCGGGGAAGGTACTGGCGCCGATGCCGCTACCAAAAAGAAGAAGCAGAAGAAACAGAGGATGCGAAAACCTAACAAACTAGGGATTGGACGAAGTGTGATCACAAAGATGGCACTTGGCAAGTTTGAGCCATTAGAGCCGGAAGAACCTCGCAAGTGCTATGGGAACCAAGTAGGATGCATCCTACGGGAACGCGCGAGCATCAACGATGATGACTTAAGGAGTAAAGAACATTTGACGCAGTTGCTCCTGACGAAGTTGCACAAGGGATTCAAGTTCCCCGACCGAGATGATAACATAGAACAACCGTGGGATGACCCGAAGATGAAAAAGATTAACAATCACGCCATGGGCATGTTCAAGAATGATTTGGCCTCCTGGAAAGGGAGGGTGAAACAAGCTATTGAGGTGAGGAACCCCTGTCCAAGATTTTGGAGGAAAATCCGACACTTACGGAAGAGGAGTTCGAAAAGTTCAAGGACACTTATACACCAGGCAGCCAAGTCTAAGGCTGCGAAATTCAAGAGCCTTCAGCAAAGGAACACGGGGAAGCATCGCCTCTGAAGCCATGGCTACCTCGGTAAAAGGCCGATACGGGATAAGGAGGACACGGAACATGAAGCCGCGGGTATCCCAGACCCCTTCGCGAAGTTCACCAACCCCTTGGAGCGTGACTTCATGAGAGCCCGCTACAAGTGGGACAAGGAAAAGAAGGTTTTTTACATGGACCAGATCACAAGGAAATTGATTAGACTACTGGTAATTATTCTTTTACCACCTTACATTTAGCTCCAGATCTAGTCGATCACACATTCCTAAACGGTTCACTCTCCTTCTGCAGGAGAAGCAACACCAGCTTGCAGCCGAAAGCTCTACTTCTCCGATGAGGCCCAAGTGGGACACCCCTCTCAACCGGGTCTTGAACGAACTTAAGGGACTCCCTTTGGGCCAGCGGCCGCAATATGGTCGTGTGCACAGCGCTGGAGACGGCGCCACATGGAAGGTGTTTTACAACGAGGGCCCGGAGGCCAAGAAGCAGAAAAAGAAGTTTAGTCAGGCGGACATCGACGAGAAGGTGAAGCTTGCGGTCGAGAAAAAAGCAGCTGAGGACGCGAAAAAAACAGCCGAGGAGAAAAATGAGTTGCTACAGATGGCGATCAATGCAACCAGAATCGCCGCAGAAATGATTTTGCTACTAACTTGGTTCCAGCTATCATCAACTGGATGAAGGAAAATCCAGACTAGACGGTACATGATTTCCCGTTGCCCAATTTCGTCGGGAGCAACTCCGTGAACAACAACACCACCGCACCATCACTTGCTCACGCAACCGGGCCTCCTCTCGTAGTTGCTCCCGCTCATAGCAGCCCGTCCTCAGTCTCTGGCACGCTAGGTGGGCCTTCATCTTTGGCTGAGCTCGACGCCCTCACGGTAATTAATTGTCGCACCAACATATATATATATATATATATATATATATATATAGAGAGAGAGAGAGAATATTCCATTTTCATTGCCTTTCAGATGTTTGACGCCACAGACATGTGTTTGCAGGCCGAAGAAAACCCCGTGCACCATACTCTACTTGATCAAAGGCCAGAAGGTGGACGTGGGAAAGGGGATGATAATGAACCCCTTGCAACCCACGTTCCACAACCACCCGATCCCCGCTAGGCACTTCAGAGTTAACTTGTGCAGTGTGAAATCGGGGCACAAGCATTTGCCTCCTCCAGTATAGCCTGTGGGAGAGGACGACGAGACCCCGCCGCGTATTGGAAGCTGCAAGGATTGGGTGCTGCTACGGCCAAAGAATCTTATTCGTCTGGAGCCGGCTGAGAGCACACAAATAACCACACATCAACAACCATGTGCGGATACCACCCCGCCTACGCAATTACCAGCTCCTGTAGTGCCGGGTGAGAGCGGCGGACGACGTGATGAAGGGGGTGCAATAGCAGTAATCGGTCCTGTAGAACATAGAATTGATGATTAGACGGAGGTCGACCCAATGGGTTTCCTCAATATAAACGCGTATGACTGTGACATAGATATGATGAGTCAACCATATGACGAATCGGGCTATCAGCATGCTAATGACGATATGGATGATCTGCCCGGGCAGGAAGGTCGTAGCAGGGATTGCAAAAGGTCTCTCTTTATGAAATCCTCACAGGACACGCCTGAAGATGCCGCCTCAACACAAGCTCAACTAGCCGAGGTTCGTACAGTGCTTAGCCCGGGAACACTGGGGCAGGGGTTAAGGAAGGGTCTGGAAGGTGTGCCCAAGAAAAAGGAGAGTAAGAGATCAGGGAAGATAGCTGCCTCCAAACAAGCCAGAGCACATAGCAGCCAGATGATGGATTCTAAAGAGCGTGTACCCGTGAAAGGTGCGGCCATGTTCCATCTCACGGGCGAGCCGATGCTACCGTCGAAACCGCTAGAGGCACTATTAGGGGATCTCAGGAGACTGCACGACCATGTGCTGCATAGAGAAAAGCCTACTAGCCTCGAAGGATCCAGGATATCCGACATACGCGGCTCGTGTGCCTGAGGGGAAGTGCTACATCGACACACGGCCCGCGGAGGTGTTCTTCCTACGGTTTGACCATATCTTTACAATCGTCCGCCTTTTTGCGCCACATATGAGCTCCGTCATGAAGAGAGAAGAAGTCTCACAAATCTGTGTGGCGGATCCGTACTACATGCACGAGTCTTTCTTGAGTCTCGGCGACTTTGAGCGTCAAACTGCTAGGGACTACCTCCAAAACTTCATGGTACAGAATAAGGACCAGCAAATTGTCCTCCTGCCTTATCATCCCAAGTAATTCAGTTCCGGACAACCCTTTCATACATTTCAATCATTCCTTCTCGCTCATATGGAGAATAATTTGAGGTGTCTTTTCCCCGCAACAATGGGCGCGCCGTCCTTATCGTTCTTTACCCGTGAGTCTGCCACGCCATGTATTTCGACCCTTCCAGAGACTACGAGAAGAAGGACTACACCCACATAATGAATATTCTAGATGATGCTCTCCAAGGCTTCAACATTAGAGGTGGCCACATGCAGATTAGGAAACAAAGGAACAAGAAGATGGGTTTCATGCATAAAACTAACTTCTACTGCATCCATGTCCCAAAACCAAGCAAGAAGGATGGATTCTACATCCTCCATCTCATGATTGAGTTCAGCACGGATCACCAAAAGCTTTGCATGACAAGTAGAAATGATGATCATATCCACAAGTGGCTAGAATCTCATGGAGAAGCGGATTATAAACTTAGAGATGACTTCTTTCGCATCCAAAGGGACATTGCGACGATCATCATGAACGAAGTCGTCGATGAGAAGGGGATATTCCACCATGGCCCTATATCGCGAGCTGACGTCCGACCACGCGATGGAGGCATGGCCCGTTCCCACTCCCCACGCGACTAGCGGCCGCACTGCCCCGATGCAACGGCGAGCCAGCGCCGTCAGTGCCACTTGACGACAAAGACGACCTTGCAGCCTCGGTGTTGTCCTATCCGGCGGCGACCCGGTGACCGCAACCTTCTGCACCCGTTGGCGATCCGATGGCCTCGGCGCTACCGACGCGAGGGCGACCCAATGGATTCGGCGCTGCTCTAATCCGAGATCGACTGATGAATCGCTCAAGATCGCCCACGCAACGGCGACCTAATGGCCTCGGACGCTCGATGTGATGGCAACCTTGCAGCCGAGGCGCAATTGCACAATCGAATGTTGCAATGCCCTGTTTCTAACCGAATGTCCAATGGTGCTTGCATGATCGAATGTTGCTACACAAGCAGCGTACTAGAAAATGTTGTTGATGCAAGACATCTGACGGCTTTAGCTCATGTGTTGGCTTCTCTTGGAGCATGTATGAGCCGTGGTGGCACTTTGCCTTGGCATTGTGATGTTCCTCATTGTGTAAGCTCATTTGCTAGCCATGTGTTTGTGAGTCCTGGGTGTAGTTCATGGCGTCCAAGCATAGTTTATTTTGGTTGTTGCAACTATGTACATGGTTTCCCCCCAATCTGATGTAGTCCATGGATATATTATATTGAATATTGGATATATATTTAATTTTGTGTGATTCGGTGGCTGTGAATTGGTTGTAGAAAATTGCTAAATAGATGGATCTTGCCACGATCAGGTATAATGTTGTAGATACATATATAAAGTGGTTGTCATGACCGGTTTGTATCACAAAAAACTAAATAAACACACACACAACACCGACCGACAAAAGGGATCATGAGACAATCGTGTCATCCCAAAAACCGATCAAAGTGATGGGGAACGCTAACAACCTAAGACCAAATCGCAGGTTGGCTTATTTCACTAACTGAAGAAAATTCTAACCATTGAAACTGAATTTTAACACCTACAACACCGGAGCGTAATCGAAACTTTGTGATCACATGTTAACTGAAAGTGAACTTATCCCACACATCTTCCTTTGGCAATTTAGTCTGCTGCTATCAAGTACAGTAGGCAAGAAAGAAAACCAGTAATGCATGAATTATTAAATCAGTAGTGGAACATACTCATGGTGTAGATTAGCGGGTAAGAACAGAAACCAGCAACTATGCATTAGCTGTTAAATCAATAGTAGAGAAGGTAGAAGAATTGTTGGAAATATGAGCAATTTACCGAATGATTTTATTAATAGAAATACTAGATAAAGCATGACTAGTATAGCAGTGATAAAACAAGCCATGCGATTTGACAAAGAGAAGATCAATAATATCTGCATATATGAGCTAGAACCGATCATCTCTAGAGCAGACAGTAGAACAAGATGCATATCTGAAGAAGAGCCTAACATGTCTAGGGCAAACAGTAGAACAAGGAACTATTGCAGGACTTCTAACAGGAAAGATACAAACACGTACAGGACAACAGCAGGAGCAGAGGCACTGGACTTGGGGTCGGTGTCCTCCATGTCGTCGAGGAGGTTGTCGACGTCGGGGAAGTAGTCGTCAGAGTCCGAGGCGTCCGTGACGAAGAAGTCAGTAGTCGCGCAGAGCGCTCCCCAAAAACCTTATCACCCTTCTCCCGTACATGACTCAGAAGGTGCGGTTTCGGAGGCCTACTATCCCGACCTGCAGTGCACGCCACAAGCCGGGATGGGGAAGATCGTAGCAGCAGCGCAGTGCTCAGGAACCGGTGGCGAGAGGAAGAAGAAGTTCTGGTGCGTCTCTCTGAGAGGAGCGACCTCCCTTTTATAGGCGCAAGAGAGAGAGGCGAGAGGGCAGCGACGGAAGGTGAAACAAAGAGAGAAGACAAAGTGAACAGCCAGCAGCCGAAGGGCTGCACCGTTCGCATTCAAACTCCACTATCACAAAAACTCTTCAGCTTTCGTGTGACCTTTCGTATACCCGTAGTGCGTAGGAAAAATTTAGACATCGGCTCGGCTCATTCCCGCAACCCGCGGCGCGGCGCGTCGTGACAAGGCGTGGCGTGGCGAGGCAAGCGGCAGAGGAGGAGCGCGCGTGGATGTCCCTCTTGTTCTCATGCTCATACAAGTGGGGAAGGAGCCTCCCTTATAAAGAGGTCCAACTCCCTCTAAACTAGCAATGTGGGACTAAACTTTAGTTCCACCTCTTGCCTTGCACGAATGGGCTGCGTGGGCCTCTAGGATTTATTAGGAATTTCTGAAACTGCTATTGGGCTAGGCCCAAATAGGTAAAAATTCTAGCAATCCCCCACCAGATCCCACAGGCACACAAAATTTGCCTTTGGTTCCAAAACACTGTTTTATATACCGGTCTTTGCCGGTGGAGACTGTTAAGTTGAACTTCCACCTAGAACTCTATGCTACACTAGTAAGCAACTTGAACAGTGGACTGGGCCTTGAACTGCAAGTTTTCTGCGAATCTAGCTTCACATAAAGCCTTGACCGATACGTGGCTACCGTGGGTCTTCCCCGCGGGTGGAGCTTATGCGTCATACTCCGAGACCTTTCATGAGTTTACTAGAGAGAACCCTACTCTCATAGATTGCGACGTTTAACAATCAGACTCATATAGGTGCGTTCTTCAAAAGATGTTCTGCAGGACAACATCTCTGCTTCAAAGAGCCACTTAGAACACATTAAGATATACATCAACCTGCCATGCAGATTAGGAAAGTATTGCATCTTCATGCAGTGGTATTTTAACAGTAAGGGTACTCTCCTCCCAGTTGATCAACAACTTGATGAGGACATCCCAGGTTCACCTCGTTTATCATCTTCTCCTGATGATAAATCTCAGCCATCAAGTGAAGCTTCTACAAAGAAGATCTATTTGGGTCCCATGACAAGGAGCCGTGCCAAACAAATAGCACAAGAGGTGAACGCGCTCCTAGCTTATCATAATTCAAATGACCATGAGAACCTTATACTGCCTAAATCTCATGTGCTGATTTTACTTAGGTACAATGTCGAGGACAACCAACAACATTCAGCACATGAAGAACCAAGTTTTGGAGCCCATCAACAAGTTTAAAGAGAACAAGTTTCAACTCTGATGAAAGCCTTGTTTTGGTGACAAGGACAACTAGTTACACCGCAAGGAAGAATAGCAAGCCATCTCAACACTCTATTGTTGCATGTGCAGTTCCAGAATTCGTCCCAGAACTTGTTGAATCATGCAACGCAAATATATGAGCATCCAGCATGTGTGGGAGTACAAAATGGAGAGCATATGAAGTCTACTTTCAGGAAAATCAAACGGTGCATCATTTGGAGTTCTGAGTCAAAGGATATGAGAGTTCCAATGCAAGTTGTCCAGGGCATTAATTGCTGCGCGAGGCTCCATGAGTTTGCTCCCTTGACCAGCTGGTTAGCACGAATTTGAGCCCCTCTTTTGGCCTGGTTTCACACCTAAACTAGGAGGGATGTTCCTAGTATAAATACCCCTTCCCCCCACTTCAGCCACAACTCTTTGGCAATTTGATTTCAGCATAGGTTAGCTAAGTGCAACCAGAATATTGTTTGAGAGTTCACTTCCTCCTTAGCTCTTGTAATCTTGCCTTGTGAGAGGGTAAACTCACTTTGTGATTTTACATAGCAGCCGTTGAGGCGGCGACCAGTTCGTGCTTCCAACTTCATGCGTAGTTGCGTGGATTGGAACTAAGAGTGTGGTTGGACGAATACTTGTCGCTGGTTGTTGCATTTGCAATAGTTAGCTTTGGTCTCGTCAGGTTGCACTAGTTATCCTTTACCCGACAGCGTTGTTGGTTGGGATCGAGGGTTTCCTTCGTACCCTTCAGGTGGCGTTGATTCGCAACATAGAGCAGATCCTCCGTGAAGATTGGGCAACCCCGTATCATCTTGGCATCAGAGCTTCGGTTGACACGATAGGATCTTGTATCCCTAGTTTAGTTCGTGTTCTTGTTCATCCTAAAAGTCCAGAAAATAGCCCCACAAAAAAATCCCTTTACCTAGCCCTTTGCAGGCTTTAATCTGTTATTTGGTGAGTTTTATCAAGTTCTTGTCCATTAGATCTTTGTTTTTAGTTGCTGAGTTTCCCCCCATCCAATCTTGTGTGGTTGTGTTCATTTTCGTGCACAGATTTCAGATCTGCATCCTCCACCAAATCATGCATATCTTTGTCATCCAGAGTACATTTTGAGTGTTTTTGTGCATTTTGAAAAGCCCACACTGTGTGCTCTCCATTCATCCTTGTTAGATCTGATTCCCATCGTCTTTTCCACCCAGTAAAATCAGATCAGTTCGTGTGTGTTTGCTGCCAAAGTTTCAGCTGCATGTTCTTGTTGGTTGACTTCACTCAAAAGATATAAGTGAAGCACATAAAGTATTCTAATAATTTCCGAATCATGTGTGTCTCTCTCAAAAGCGTGTGTACAGAAAGGATGATTGTGGCAAACTAACAAACAAAGAATCAAATCATACAAGACGCTCCAAGCAAAACACATATCATGTGATGAATAAAAATATAGCTCCAAGTAAAGTTACCGATGGATGAGGACGAAAGAGGGGATGCCTTCCGGGGCATCCCCAAGCTTCGGCTTTTTGGTGTCCTTAGATTATCTTGGGGTGCCATGGGCATCCCCAAGCTTAGGCTCTTGCCACTCCTTGTTCCATAATCCATCAAATCTTTACCCAAAACTTGAAAACTTCACAACACAAAACTTAAACAGAAAATCTCGTGAGCTCCGTTAATGAAAGAAAACAAAACACCACTTCAAGGTACTGTAATGAACTCATTCTTTATTTATATTGGTGTTAAACCTACTGTATTCCTACTTCTCTATGGTTTATAAACTATTTTACTAGTCATAGATTCATCAAAATAAGCAAACAACGCACGAAAAACATAATCATCAAAAAGCAGAGCGATGCAGAGTAATCAGAACTAACGCAAACTTACGGAACTCTAAAAGTTCTGCCAAAATAGGTCGACCTAAATAATTTGTTTATTTCTGCTGCAATTGGAATCAATATTATATCACGTTACGGTAATTTTTAACAATTGTTTTCGTGAATGTAAAGTTTCTGGAATTTTCAGCAAGATCGAATAACTATCATTCAAGAAGTTCCTATAGGTTTAACTTGGCACAAAGACTAATTAAAACACAAAACAAATCTAACTGGAGGCTAGATCAAAGATTTATTCCTAAACAGAAGCAAAAAGCAAAAAAACTAAAAATAAAATTGGGTTGCCTCCCAACAAGCACTATCGTTTAACGCCCCTAGCTAGGCATAAAAGCAAGGATAGATCTAGGTATTGCCATCTTTGGTAGGCAATCCATAAGTGGCTCTCATAATAGATTCATATGGAAATTTAATTTTCTTTCTAGGGAAGTGTTCCATGCCTTTCCTTAACTGAAATTGGAATATAATATTTCCTTCCTTCATATCAATGATTGCACCAATCGTTCTAAGGAAAGGTCTACCAATAATAATAGGACATGAAGGTTTGCAATCTATATCAAGAACAATAAAATCTACGGGCACATAATTCCTATTTGCAACAATAAGAACATCATTAATTCTTCCCATAGGTTTCTTGATAGTGGAATCCGCAAGGTGTAAGTTTAAGGAGCAACCATCAAATTCGCGAAAATCTAACAAATCACACAAAGTTTTTGGAATCGTGGAAACACTAGCACCCAAATCACACAAAGCATAGCATTCATGATCTTTAATTTTAATTTTAATAGCAGGTTCCCACTCATCATAAAGTTTTCTAGGGATAGAAACTTCTAACTCAAGTTTTTCTACATAAGATTGCATTAAAGCATCAACGATATGTTTAGTAAAAGCTTTATTTTGACTATAAGCATGAGGAGAATTTAGCACGGATTGCAACAAGGAAATACAATTTATAAAAGAGAAACTATCATAATTAAATTCCTTGAAATCCAAAATAGTGGGTTTATTGATATCCAAAGTTTTGACCTCTTCAATCCCACTTGATAGAGGCGAGGGTGTCCCGATCTTTCGATGAGATGATAACTATCGATTTGGTGGAGACGACTTTGACGATCCGACTACAAACGTGCACGACGTTGCGCCTTAGCAATCGCTAAACCAACTCCGAGAGGTTATTGACCACGCCCGAGCACAATCAACCTGACCACGAAGGTCTATTCCTGCAAGCAATCGAAAAACAAGCAAGAATATGATAAAGCAATCTGAATATTGCGAGTATATATGAAGTATTGATAAAGGTGGGGATCCGTAAGCGGTCTTGGTGCAGTCGTTGGACACAAACGAAGTACATGAAGTTGCAATGGCTAACTTTAACTAAACAAATCCCAAGGAAAAAGCTACTAGATGGATCTACTTATATAGGATCAAGGGGTGGCGGCCAAGGAGGTGGTAGGACGTCCCAAGGCAGCCTAAAACTAACCCTAGGTCGTACAAGGCCAATGGGCCCAAGCGGAGGTGACGTAACACCTTTGGACTTGTAGTTTGACTCGGATTCTGCTGCAGCATCAGATTGTTTCGTCCATAAATCAACGCTCCGGACGAATTTGAAGGTGAATCCAATTGGGTTGGAAGGTGCACGAAATCTATTTTCCAACAAAAAAAAGAATCACCCAATCTGGAGTCCGGATGAAAAAGTTATTGACGTTTTGAGTCGTATGTTTGTGCAGTCCGAATCTGAGTCCAGAACGTGAGAGACTTGGACTCTATCTTCTCTTGGTCCAAAAGTGACGTGAGAGGACTTTTTGAACAGCACCTAAACTTCTCCTTTTCCCTTATCTTCATATGTGTATTGTACAAATGTCCCATACACCTACAATTAGACAAAACACAAAAGTATGTGATGTATTTTTGTTCTGGATAACATAAATAGATTATTGAATAGTTTGCACTAGAAATCACCTGACAAATATGCATGTATGCAATATTTTTGGTCTTATCCAAGGTAGTCATGTCGTCATCATCCTCCACTTCTTGAAAACAAAGCCGTCCTCGGCGGTTCTTAGTCTGAAATGTGGCTAACAAAAGAGACAAGGTGTACATGTTGTATATGTATATGTCATCCATTTTTATTTCCCTTGATTTTTGCACATATGACACATAAATAGATGAGTAACTTGCATAGTTCATAAAATCTAAAGCCAAAACATTATCACAAGAAGTAGAAGGCATGAAAATATTGCAACTCAGTTTGCACATATAAGTGAAGCTCTTATTCATTTCAAAAGATTGACAATGTTCATCATTAAACCATCCCAACATTGGTGAATAAACCTTACTTGCATCAAGTTTACATGCTACAACATGCTTAAATAAGTAAACATGCAATAAGTCATTCGACACAGAATCATCACCAAGATTAGAGGTCATATCAAAATGATTAAATATTGATTCTTTTGCATCAACAATTAATTCAATGGGTGCACTCAAAATTGTTGGTATTTCAGTTGTTTGATCACATGGCAAAGTCAAATTATCAATATAATCCTCTAAAATAGGTGGTGTGATCAAAGTAGTGGGTAGCTCAACACATGATGTATTCAAGTTAACTAGGCATGCATCATTCTCATGTAAAAGTGGAAAATCTGGACCTTTGTCATTACCTCTTATAGTCAACTCAGATGATGCAGGCACTCTCGATGATGATGTGTCACATGGTGGAGATGATGTAGTCCTCGCAACAACGGATGTGGTTGTCATAGTACGCCTAGTAGTTGAATAAACATCTGTATCAACAGTTGGAATGTGCACCGTGCGCTTGTTCTCCTTGTGGTCGTTTTATTTCCTGTTCAGCTTTGCAAGCAAGACGAAACAAATGGTCCATAGGATAACACTCTTCATGAATTAGTATCTCCTGAATATTATGGTTTAATCCTCCCCAAAATCTATCCATAAAATCTTCTTCACTTTCTTCTAAAAATGAGTGCAACAAGGTAGTTTGTAAATCATCATAATATTTTGTTACGGTGTCACTACCTTGTTTTAAATGTTCCAGTTTTTTAATCATGCCACGAGTATAATAAACATCGATGAATCTATCTCTCATGACATGTTTTAAATCATCCCAAGTATTAGGTACATAATCGTGGTGTAACCGACAATATTCACTCCACCAAACTAGAGCATAACCGGTGAAAGAACCAACCGCAACCATAACTTTTTACGTTCATCAAAATTATGGGAAGCAAATATATTATTTATGTCTAACTCCCATTCAATATATAAAGGAGGTCTAAAACGGCCATTAAATGGTGGTATAGAAACATGAACCTGATCATGTGCATTTGGATGTTTGTGCACCTCTCGTGACGGTTGTGGTATTTGCATAGGTGGTGGCATGTCTCCATGATCGACAAAGCCCATGAATTGACTCTGGATCCTGTCATGATTAGTAGAACAAGAAACAAAATCCAAAATAATGTTTCTATAACTACTAGGATGTGGTGGTAAAACGCTCACAGAAAGCAAATATCAATGTCTTACAAGTTCTTACCATGCAAAGAAAGCGGTGACAGTGCAACCAGCGGTGTCAAGTAACTCTGAAGATTGTGTAAAGAGATTGCCGAGGGAGCGTCGATACACGGTGTAGAAATATGTGGAGCTGGGTTGGCTATATATGGTAGCAAAAGATTAGCAATAATCAATTCAAAGATGCAATGTTGAATAAGCGCTCAACGACGGTGATCTTGTCTTTGGTCCTAGGCTAGACCGGACTAGAGACGCGAGCCTAGAACACTAATGAGGTCACGGCGTAGCACAACTAGCATCAATGAAGGATAATGAGTAGCTCTAGACAGCAAGATATAAGTGAAGAGCACAACTTGGCGGTAAAGATAATGATGAAAACAAGCGCCAAGCAGGATATATAACAACTCTCTCTCCAGTTTTCCTCTTGAAAAGTTTGAGCCAATTTTCTGATAACTTTTTCAAAGAATGCTACTAACTCAAGCTTTCCAATGCAAAAAGAATCACTCAATTCCGAGTTGATATGAGGAGTCAAAAATTCTAAAACTGATTTGAAAAACTGGAATAAGCTGTGTTCACGAACTTCGGAGGGCAAAAGACCTATTTAGGAGCCGATTTTGAGGTGCCAAATATTGAACTAGCTTCTGCAACTATTTAGATGCGGCTCGTCTCTAGCTTTAATTTGAGATCTTGGAGCCAAAACGGACTTCGTATGAGGAAGTTATGCCTGTTTTACTGAACAGTGCACAAAACAGATTCCAATCCGAATTCAGCTACGAGATTGAGTCTAGATAGATCCAAACTTTGTTTTTTTTTCTTCTCTCTTTTTTTTCTCACACTTTTTTTCCTTTTTCTTTCTCTTTTTTTTTCTCTGACTTTTTTTTTACTTTTTTTTCTCTTTTTTTTCTCTTTTTTTTCTCTTTTTCCAAAACAAACTAGATAAGATGCAGATTGGATCAAGCGAAGATGTGAATGACCTCAACTATGATTATGACAATGAATAGTGCATAGCACGTGGTGGAAATTGATGGATGTTATGGTGGACAGTGGAAGGGATAATGATGCAGCGGCGTGACTAATGTGAACAGAACTCGAAACTCTAAAGGAACTAGACACTAAGACCAAGCAACTCGACACGACGATGCAACCGATAATTCAATAATGCAAACAATGAAAAGAAAATTGCAAAGGCTTGGACTGGCTAGGACAAATGATGAATAGATCTAACTTTTACGGTGGCCTTTTCTTGGACAATAGGTAAGAAAATAAATCGAATCTAGGGACAATTGGAAATTCTCACCGAGCAACCTGAAAACTGATACCACTTGATAGAGGCGAGGGTGTCCCGATCTTTCGATGAGATGATAACTATCGATTTGGTGGAGACGACTTTGACGATCCGACTACAAACGTGCACGACGTTGCGCCTTAGCAATCGCTAAACCAACTCCGAGAGGTTATTGACCACGCGGAGCACAATCAACCGACCACGAAGGTCTATTCCTGCAAGCAATCGAAAAACAAGCAAGAATATGATAAAGCAATCTGAATATTGCGAGTATATATGAAGTATTGATAAAGGTGGGGATCCGTAAGCGGTCTTGGTCCGGTCGTTGGACACAAACGAAGTACACGGGTTGCAATGGCTAACTTTAACTAAACAAATCCCAAGGAAATAGCTACTAGATGGATCTAGTTATTTAGGATCTAGGGGTGGCGGCGAAGGAGGTGGTAGGACGTCCCAAGGCAGCCTAAAACTAACCCTAGGTCGTACAAGGCCAATGGGCCCAAGCGGAGGTGACGTAACACCTTTGGACTTGTAGTTTGACTCGGATTCTGCTGCAGCATCAGATTGTTTCGTCCATAACTCAACGCTCCGGACGAATTTGAAGGTGAATCCAATTGGGTTGGAAGGTGCACGAAATCTATTTTCCAACAAAAAAAGAATCACCCAATTTGGAGTCCGGATGAAAAAGTTATTGATGTTTTGAGTCAGGTATGTTTGTGCAGTCCGAATCTGAGTCCGTAACGTGAGAGACTTGGACTCTATCTTCTCTTGGTCCAAAAGTGACGTGAGAGGACTTTTTGAACAGCACCTAAACTTCTCCTTTTCCCTTATCTTCATATGTGTATTGTACAAATGTCCCATACACCTACAATTAGACAAAACACAAAAGTATGTGATGTATTTTTGTTCTGGATAACATAAATAGATTATTGAATAGTTTGCACTAGAAATCACCTGACAAATATGCATGTATGCAATATTTTTGGTCTTATCCAAGGTAGTCATGTCCTCATCACCACTTTTACAAATTTTAGCATCAAGATCTAAAAACTCCGAATTTTTGGAACGCCTTCTAGGTAAAGGTGGCTCATATCCAGTCCGATCATAATCAAAATTCATATTACAAAACAAAGATTTAATAGGGGACACATCAATAACTTTTAGATCTTCTTCTTTATTCTCACAAAAATTAGAAGAACACGCTTTCACAAAGTAATCTTTCTTAGCACGCATCCTAGTGATTCTTTCTTTGCACTCATCAATGGAAATTATCATAGCTTTGAGAGACTCATTGATATCATGCTTAGGTGGAACAGATCTAAGTTTCAAATAATCAACATCAAGAGAAATTCTATCAACGTTCCTAGCCAATTCGTCAACTTTAAGCAAATTTTCTTCAAGCAAAGCATTGAAATTATTTTGCGAATTCATAAAGTCTTTAACACTAGTCTCAAATTCAGAGGGAATCTTATTAAAATTTCCATAAGAGTTGTTGTAGGAATTACCATAATTTATTAGAGGAATTACTAGGATAGGGTCTAGGATTAAAGTTTCCTCTATACGCGTTGTTACCAAAATTATTCCTACCAATAAAATTCACATCCATAGATTCATTATTATTCTCAATCAAGGTAGACAAGGGCATATCATTAGGATCATAAGAAACACTCTTATTAGCAAATAATTTCACTGAAAACATTAATTTCTTCTATCGCATGCACCTTTTACTAGTAGATCTTTCAGTATGCCATTGAGAATAATTAACCATAATATTATCTAGGAGTTTAGTAGCTTCTCCTAAAGTGATTTCCATAAAAGTGCCTCTCGCGGCCGAATCTAAAAGATTTCTAGAAGCAAAATTCAATCCGGCATCAATTTTTTGTATAATCATCCATAGATTCAAACCATGAGTAGGGCAATTAAGTATCATTAATTTCATTCTCTCCCAAGCTTGTGCAACATGTTCATGATCAAGTTGCTTAAAATTCATAATATCGTTTCTAAGAGAGATGATCTTAGCGGGAGGAAAATACTTAGAGATAAAAGCATCTTTGCACTTATTCCAAGAATCAATACTATTTTTAGGCAAAACCAAGTTTTAGCACGATCTCTAAGCGAAAAAGGAAATAGCTTCAATTTAACAATATCATTATCTACATCTTTCTTCTTTTGCATATTACGCAAATCAACAATGCTATTTAGATTGGTAGCGGCATCCTCACTAGGAAGGCCGGCGAATTGATCTTTCATGACAAGATTTAGCAAAGCAACATTAATTTCACAAGATTCAGCATCGGTAATAGGAGCAATCGGAGTGCTAAGAAGATCATTGTTGTTGGTATTGGTAAAGTCACACAATTTAGTATTATCTTGAGCCATAGTGACAAGCAAGCAATCCAACACACGAGCAAACAAGAAGCGAGCGAAAGAGGCGAACGGAAAAGAGAGGGCGAATAAAACGGGAAGGGTGAAGTGGGGAGAGGAAAATGAGAGGCAAATGGCAAATTATGTAATGCGAGGGATAAGAGTTTGTGATGGGTACTTGGTATGTCTTGACTTGTGCATAGACTCCCAGGCAACAGCGCCAGAAATCCTTCTTGCTACCTCTTGAGCACTGCGTTGGTTTTCCCTTGAAGAGGAAAGGATGATGCAGTAAAGTAGCGTAAGTATTTCCCTCGGTTTTTGAGAACTAAGGTATCAATCCAGTAGGAGACAACGCTCGAGCCCCACGCAGCTACACAAACAAATAAGAACCTCGCAACCAACGTGATAAAGGGGTTGCCAATCCCTTCACGGTCACTTACGATAGTAAGATCTGATAGAGATGATAAGATAATATTTGTGGTATTTTTATGGTAAAGAGTAAAAGTAAAGAAAGCAAAATAAAAGGCGCCAGAACTAGCTTGTTGACGGGAGATTAATATGATGGAAAATAAACCCGAGGGCCATAGGTTTCACTAGTGGATTCTCTCAAGATAGCATAAGTATTATGGTGGGTGAACAAATTACTGTTGAGCAATTGATAGAATTGAGCATAGTTATGAGAATATCTAGGTATGATCATGTATATAGGCATCACGTCCGCGACAAGTAGACCAAAACGATTCTGCAATTACTACTATTACTCCACACATCGACCGCTATCCAACATGCATCTAGAGTATTAAGTTCAAAAGAACAGAGTAATGCTTTAAGCAAGATGACATGATGTAGAGGGATAAACTCATGCAATATGATATAAACCCCATCTTTTTATCCTCGATGACAACAATACAATACGTGCCTTGCTGCCCTAACATCCTTTGGGAAAGGACACCGCAAGATTGAAACCAAAGCTAAGAACTTCTCCCATTGCAAGAAAGATCAATCTAGTAGGCCAAACCAAACTGATAATTCGAAGAGACTTGCAAAGATAACCAATCATACATAAAAGAATTCAGAGAAGATTCAAATATTTTTCATAGATAATTTGATCATAAACCCACAATTCATCGGTCTCGACAAACAAACCGCAAAAGAAGATTACATCGAATAGATCTCCAAGAAAATCGAGGAGAACTTTGTATTGAGATCCAAAGAGAGAGAAGAAGCCATCTAGCTAATAACTATGGACCCGACGGTCTGAGCTAAACTACTCACACATCATCGGAGAGGCTATGGTGTTGATGTAGAAGCCCTCCATGATCAATGCCCCCTCCGGCGGAGCGTCGGAAAAGGCCCAAAGATGGGATCTCACGGGTACAGAAGGTTGCGGCGGTGGAATTAGGTTTTCGTGGATGCCTCTGATGGTTTGGGGGCACGGAGGTATATATAGGAGGAAGAAGTAGGTCGGTGGAGCCACGAGGGGCCCACGAGGGTGGGGGGCGAGCCCTGGGGGGGTAGGCGCGCCCCCTACCTCGTGGCCTCCTCGATGATTTCTTGACGTCCACTCCAAGTCCTCTGGATCACGTTTGTTCCAAAAATCATGTTCCCAAAGGTTTCATTCCGTTTGGACTCCGTTTGATATTCCTTTTCTGCAAAACACTGAAATAGGAAAAAAACATCAATTTGGGCTGGGCCTCCGGTTAATAGGTTAGTCCCAAAAATAAAATAGAAGTGTATAAATAAGCCCATTAAACATTCAAAAAAGAATATAATAGGATGGAACAATAAAAAATTATAGATACGTTGGAGATGTATCAATTTTCATCAGTGGTGCTGGCATGTTCTTCAGTAGGCTGAGCAGATGCTTCGGCCTCAGGAGATTCACGTTGCGTTGTGGCTGCAACATTGGAGGTGAATCCCTTCACCATCTTGACGAATCTGACTTTGGCTCCCAGCTAATCTGCACGGTAGGCATCAAATTCATCACTGAGGGTTTTGATCTTAGCCATTATGGTCACAAGTTCATCAGTCGTCATTTTGACAACATTCTTCTTCAGAAAACGCTCCTTCTTGTACTGAGCTTTCTTCAGTTGCCTGGCCTTTTCAAATTCCCTTTTTCTTCACCTATGAAAGCTGTTGTCGGATTTCGAGTTCCGGCAAAACCCTTGAGGTTCGAACACTGGGGTGCACACGAAGATCTCTTCCCCCTAGCTCACGCTCTCACCGCAATCTCAAAGCTCAGCGCATCAAACTCGCAGAACAAGATCAGTTGCCTCCTACTGTGGTGGCTAGTCCTATTTATAGAGGTCCTGGTCCTCTTCCCAAATGTAGGTGGGAAGGGATCCCACAACGGCCAAATTTGAAGGGAGACAACCAGTACAAGTTATCCTGACTAAAGGTGGTCTTCGCCTGCCAAAGGCTCTGGTGGTGACGCCGTCCTGGGATCCACGGTGACCTCCGTCATGCCGTCCTGTTGTTCTCGGTCTCGTTGCACCGATATGGAAACCTTTGCCAGATGCCTCAGGACTCCTCGCATGCGCTTGCCTCTTTAGCACCAAAGAGGAAACGAGTATGCTGCACGCTCTGGCGCCCGCCTGGCCTTGGTCGTCATGGCTTGCGTCACAGGGACCTCGCGAGGTGCCCCTCGCCTTGATCTCTCCGCTCCTCGCGAGCCAGCCTAGTGAGGCCGCCCCCGAGGAGGTCTTGCGTCGTCCGCCTCGCGAGGCTTGGCCCCTCGCCTTGATCTCTCCGCTCCTCGCGAGCCAGCCTAGTGAGGCCGCCCCCGAGGAGGTCTTGTGTCGTCCGCCTCGCGAGGGTCTTGAGTGTTCGCTGATGAAGATGGGTCGTACGGGGCCGCTGGTGGAGCCACGCCGTGGGCCGCAGGAAGGCAATTCTAAGGACCCCAGTTCCCAGGACGCCGACAGTAGCCCCCGGGCCCAAGGCGCGCCGGACTTGGGTTCGAGGCGAAGCCAAGGGGCAAGTGTGGAGCACCACGGGACCCAACAGCCTGCGGCCTCGGTTGACGCGCGGCGATTGAAGGGACGTGGGCGGCTCTGCTTCCCCACATAGCCTTGATATCCGCCTAGCTAGGCGGCCACCATGACCTACACAGTTATTCCCCCTTTGCTGGCGACGCACTCCTCCAACTCTTCCGCCTTCCCGAAACAATAACCTCTTCTTCCAATCCGACCTGAGCTCGGCCCTCCTCGTCGCCATGGCACCGAGCCGAATGGAGAAGGGGAAGAAGATGTCCCAGTCTTCAGCCGGGCAACCTTCGGCCGTTGAACCTGCCGTGGGTCGGTCGTTGGTGCTCAACCAGGAAGCCATGGACAAGGTCTGCCCAGCCCCTTCCACCGGCTTCAATGAATGGGGGAAGATGGTGGCCTGGCCTGCATCCCGCGCCTCTGTTGACAGGACAGCCACCGAAGTCCAATTCTTCATTGACGCCCTGTGGGCCGGCCTGGTTCCTCCTTTCTCCACCTTCTTCAACGCCGTGCTCTCCCATTATCAGATCCATATGCTGCACCTAGATACCCCAATCCATATCCCTTCTTGCCGTTTTCACCTTCGTCTGCGAGGCCATGGTGGGCATTGCCCCTTCTGTGGCCCTAATACGCCATTTCTTCTCGCTGCACCTGGCTGATCCCCACCAATGTTCGGGATGCCTGAGCTTCCAGGCCATGGCTGCGACGGCCAGCTCGGGGATTGACTTTGAGCTCCCACCGTCTGCGAGCGGGTTTCGGACACGGTGGGTGTTTGTGGACGTCGGCGTGCTCAGCCCCTGCTCTCGCCCCTTTGGCACCCGCCGTCCCCAGCTCCGGCTGGGGCCACGAGAGGCTCGCTGACCCACGCCTTGCCTTCGTCTGGCTCCGGTTGAAGAGGCTGAAAGGTCTCGGTGTGACCGCGCCCATGGTGATGAAGGAGTTCCTCCGACGCCGCGTCGTTCCACTCCAGCGCCATTCCCGACCGATGCGGGCCTTGTCCGGCAGCAAGGATCGTATGAGGCTCCATGAGTCTGGGCTTGCCCCCGAGGCGCGATGAACGATGCTCGAGGTCCTAACGGGCCACCCTTCGCCAGCCGACATGCCGCAGAAGGCTTGTCTTTTGTACTGCTTTTCGAACAGGGTGGAGTTCACGAGGCAGATGCCCCCTTTCGACGAGTGGGGGCTGCGTCCAGCCGGCCTTGAAGGGCCTCGCGAGAACCCTGTCTACGTCTTTCCCCTCGTTGCCGCCAGTGCCGAGCTCGCCCCAAGAGTGGGCGCGGGGGGCGAGCGCTGCCGAGGGCTGCAGATGCGACTGTTGCTGTGCTGACCTCGCTCGAGGCTTCCAAGGCGCCATCTCCGAGGGCTCATGACCTTCGCCCTGAGGTGATGATTGAGGGGGCGACACAATCCACTGCTCTTGAGGCCGAAGCCCCCGAAGCCCCGACGGGTCACCCTGAGGCAGAGCCCGAGCGCTCCCCTCAGCCCAGTACTCCCGAGGTCGTCCCCTCAGGAGCCTCATCGACCGTTCCGAGCGTTGGTGGCGCATCCAGGCTTCGCCGGCTCGACTAGACTTCGGCGCGCTCCACAAGAGGAAGGGTCTCAAGCTGCAGCGGTGATGCCTTCTGGCCATTGAAGCAGAGGACGTATATTCCATGGACGTATATTGCCATGGACGTATATCACCTTTGTAATTTCTTGGGTGCCATCTTCTCTTCTGATCATGATTTCTCAGGCCCCCTTTCGCCAGGGTGACGAAATCTCCAGAAGAGCAACCTCCCCCTACCTCGCACCCTCCGTTGACTCTGAGTGTCTCGCTCCAGCCCGTCGTGCTCGGCGCAAGATCGACGGGGGAGATGGGTGTGCCGGCCTGGCGCCTTGATCCTGCGCTCCTGCTGCCCTTCCTTCGCGGCCCGGTGCAGGCGCGGGGGTGTCTGTGGCTCCACCCTTGGTCATGGGCCGGCGGTGGATGACCTCGATCCTGGCTTCTTCTTGAGCAATGGGCCTCACCCATCCAGGCCCCGTCGAGGCCCCAGACGGCGGCTGGGAAGCGCCGGCCTCCAGCCCCCTGCTGGGAGAGAGCGAGCCGCTTCAGACCCCTTCAGCAACTCCTGCTGTGGGGGATGGACCTGTTCGCGCGCTCAAGTTTGCGCACGAGCGGGGTGTCGTCCGCCACGAGCTCTTCCAGGAGGCAATGGGCGCGCTGAGCTGACTTGGCGGAGAACTCGTGGATGTCGACGCTCGCCTTGAAGCCGAGGGTCTCCGACTGGTGGAGGAGTGGCATCAACTCTAGGTGGCTATCAACCTCGGATGCCTCCAGTGTGAGCACGCTAATGCGAAGGCCGAGGCATCCTTGGCAACCTTGCGTGAGGCCAGCGCCCGGGCCTTGGAGGAGGCCATGGTGAGCTTTCATGGCTGAGGATGATCTGAATGGCCCAAGATTAGTTGCCTCCTACTGTGGTGGCTAGTCCTATTTATAGAGGCCCTGGTCCTCTTCCCAAATGTAGGCGGGAAGGGATCCAACAACGGCCAAATTTGAAGGGAGACAACCATTACAAGTTATCCTGACTAAAGGTGGTCTTCGCCTGCCAAAGGCTCTGGTGGTGACGCCGTCCTGGGCTCCACGGTGACCTCTGTCCTGCCGTCCTGCTGGTCTTGGTCTCGTTGCACCGATATGGAAACCTCTGCCTGATTCCTCGGGACTCCTTGCCTGCGCTTGCCTCTTTAGCACCAAAGAGGAAACGAGTACGCTGCACGCTCTGGCGCCCGACTGGCCTTGGTCGTCATGGCTTGCGTCACACGGACCTCGCGAGGTGCCCCTCGCCTTGATCTCTCCGCTCCTCGCGAGCCAGCCTAGTGAGGCCGCCACCGAGGAGGCATTGCGTCGTACTCCTCGCGTGGCTTGGCCCCTCGCGAGGGTCTTGAGTGTTCGCTGATGAAGATGGGCCGTACAAGGCCGCTGGTGGAGCCAAGCCGTCGGCAGCAGGCAGGCAAGTCTGGGGACCCCCGTTCCTAGGACGCCGACAGCTGTCAACATGTGACTTTGGCCAGGTGTGAGCTTGAAGTCAGGCATAGGAGTGTTGGGGTCCTTGTGCCAGAGATCAATGAAATCGAGGATCAGCTTGGGATCCAACAGAAGAGGTACATCTGTGCCTTTGGCTCTAGTGGCTCGATGCTGTGTGTCTCTGATGATTTCTTCCAATTCTTCATCATCAGCCTCGTCATCACTACACGGTACATGGAAGGCGACCTGCTTCTTGTGAGGACTTGGCCTCGTGCATCGTCCAGCAGTGGCCTTTGTCTTCAACAAAGTAGGGCCTGTTGAGGACTGAAGAGGAGCTGAGGAACTGGCAGAGGCTCCTGAAGCAATAGAGATGCCAGTGGTCCTTTGGCACGAGGCAAGGTGCACAGGTGCTGAGGACTTTGTAGGAGCAGCTGAAGATTTCGCAGCCGAGGGGACTGGAGTTGCTTGAGGAATTTGCCGTGAGGGCTTTGAAGAGCTGGGCCGTGAGGGCATTGAGGCAGTGGCACTGGGCTTGTGTGTAGGCTTCTTGAGCATAGCCTTCTTAGGCTTGCTAGCAGAGGCCTCAGCAGCAGCAACAGAGTCTTCGTTGAATTTCCTCACCGCTTCCTTGGCCACTTTGGCCAACTTTGCTTGCCGCTTGGCCCACTCATCAGGATAGTCCTCATCGCGCTTGAGGTTGGTGGGATCAGCAATCTGGCCAGGTGCCAGCGGAGGTCATGGGCAAGGAGGGTGCAAAACGTGAATTTCTTCATGTATTTAGGAGTTACATATCTGTAATCCCTCCATTCCCATGCCCATCTCCTCTCTATCTTCTGAATGTGCACCTTGCGTTCATTCTTTGTTTCCTCAGCAGGTGTGCAGTACCCTGCATAGATGTCATCAGGGATCTCAAACGCTGTGTTGACTTCCAATCTCGTTCCTCCTTTCTGAGATCTCTTACCATCAGCCATTTTCTTCAAATTTGAGGAATTTGAACAACGAGTTCTCGGCGAGGTATGCAATTTTTCTTCGAGGAACGCTGCAAATGAGTTAAGTTGATGAAAACCTAGTGATTCAGCAGTGGTCATGAGTACCTGTGAACAGAGTATAGGTGCAAAGAATTTGGAGAGGTCACATGCGTTCTCAGAAGTGTTTTTAAGAACATGTTTGAGGAATTTAACCAGAGGTGTCTTGAGGAATTTCACTAAGCGTTCTTTGACTTAGGTTCCAGAGTTGTATAGATTGGAAAATCCACACAATTGAGGAATCTTGAAGAAAAGCGTTGCTTAGGGAAACTGATCAAGAGCATATGCATGTGAGGTGTTTACAAGTGTGGAAGTGAAGAATAAACACCTTTTGAAGATTTTGTGGTAATCATCAGAATCAACAAGGGCAGTAAAAATAAAGTTTATTTACCCTCGACGAAGAACACGACGAACTGGGAGTTGTAGATGGGAAGCTCGTCCGTTCATATCTTCCATGCCCTAACTTGGCGGCGGAAGATAGCTAGGGCGGCGGCGGAGTGAAGATTTTCGCGGCCAGCGCGAGTACGACGACGACGAGGTCGAGGCAGTGAAGCTCTTCCTCACCAGCGATGATGGAAGTAGCAGCAACGCTAGGTCAGAGAGCTCGAGCGAGGGGAGTGAGGTCGAGTGGGGTAAATGCGGTCTGAGGAGGGTGAGGAGTATTTATAGCCAAGGTGAAAAACCGTTCACCCAAGGAAAATGGACGAATGTGCCCCTGACCCTTCTCAGCCTAGTGACATGTGTCACCCGCGTACAGTGAGGTGGAGATCGTGTGAGATCGTGGGTGAATAGATAAGTCTTTTCGCGGGATGCAGAACGATTTGAGCGGCAAAAGCCGAAAATTTGAGATATGGAATATTTTAAAGTTTCGTTCGCAAATTCTTCAGCTGACAAGGACACAGTGAAGATTTTGAACGAGTTTCAAATAGAACGCACATGAAGAATTTGTGAATAGACTATGTTGAGTTTAGCATAGAGGGGGAAGGGTCCGATCACATTCACTTAGCAGAAAAGTCAACTTGAAGAAATAGCTATAAGTGAATGCTGTAGAGGACAGAAAGCTCAAATATATATATCCAATGAAGAACAACGACGGAAAGAGTGAAGACTATGCAAAGTTGAAGAATTTGAACAACTGAGGAAATTCAAAACTGAAGAAAAACTCAAATTGAAGATTTTCAACTTTTGTTGGTGGCGTGACCCACCGTATAACAATGATGATTTCAGACGTCTCGTACAATTGTCGTAGGGCTCTGAGAATCAAATTCTTTGTTAATTTGTTCACACTTAGAGGGTTAGTCTTCATTTATTGGAGAAAAACGTTACTTCGTGTGTTGCACATCTAAGTTATCAATTTTACATAAGTGTTAGGATGTGTCCCCTTTTCAAAGGACATTCGAAGATTCTAAGATATTTAGCTCACACCGCAACTTGCTAAATCTCTTCTCATCCAAGGGCTTTTTGTGAAGATATCGGCTAGCTATTCTTCGGTCTTCACGTGCTCGATAGAGATGTCGCCCTTCAACACACGATCACGAAGAAAATGACGACGAATATGAATGTGCTTTGTCTTCGAGTGCCGAACTAGGTTATGAGCAATCTTGATGGCACTCTCATTATCACAGTAGAGAGGCACATTATTCACATTGATGCCGTAGTCCTTGAGGGTTTGCTTCATCCATAACAATTGAGCACAACACGAACCAACAATAATGTACTCAACTTCAGCAGTAGAGAGTGATACGTAGTCCTTTTTCTTCGAGGACCAACATACCAAGGAAAGTCCAAGGAAATGGCATGTGCCTGATGTTGACTTGTGGTCCACATGATCACCAGCGTAGTCAGAGTCTGAATATCCAATGAGATCAAAAGCCGTGCCCTTGGGGTACCATAATCCAAGTGTTGGAGTGTGATCTAGATATCAAAGAATATGCTTCATAGCCTTATGGCGTGATTCCTTCGGTGTAGCTTGAAAATGGGCACACATGCAAACACTAAGCATAATATCTGGCCTAGATGCATATAGATACAATAAACCAATCATGGAGCGGTATACCTTTTGATCGAAGTCAATTCCATTCTCATCAGTGCATAGATGGCCATTTGTGGGCATAGGGATTTTGACGCCTTTGCAATCTTGCATGCCAAATTTCCTAAATACATCCTTGAGGTATTTCTCCTGAGATATGAAGATGTCATTGTGTTGTTAACGTATTTGAAGACCTAAGAAGAATTTCAATTCTCCCACCATATACATTTGATATTCTTCACTCATCATATAGGCAAATTCATCACTGTAACGTTGGTCAGTACAGCCAAAGATGCTATCATCAACATATATTTGACACACGAATAATTCATCATCATAGTTTTGGTGAAAAGAGTTGGGTCAATTGAACCGGGTTTGAAGCCTTTCTTCATGAGGAATTCCTTCAAAGTATCATACCACGCCCGAGGGGCCTGCTTGAGGCCATAGAGGGCCGTGTTGAGTCTGAAGACTTTGTCAGGATGCTTTTGATCTTCAAAACCTGGGGGTTGAGCAACATATACTTCTTCCTCAAGCTTACCATTGAGGAATGCACTTTCACATCCATTTGATATAAGATGATATTATGATGGTTAGCATAAGCAAGTAATATGCGAATAGCCTCAAGTCTAGCAACAGGTGCAAAAGTTTCATCGAAATCAATTCCTTCAACCTGTGTGTAGCCTTGAGCTACAAGTCATGCCTTATTCCTCACCACAAGGCCATTTTCATCTTACTTGTTGCAGTTGATCCATTTGGTGTCGATGATATTGTGCTTGTGTGGGTCTGGTCGCTTGGCAAGGTCCCATACATTGTTGAGCTCGAACTGATGTAATTCATCTTGCATTGCTTGAATCCACTCAGGCTCCAGAAATGCCTCATCTACTTTGGTGGGCTCTATGATAGAGACAAAAGCAAAGTGCCCACAAAAGTTAGACAAATGTGAAGCCTTTGAGCGTGTGAGAGGACCTGGTGCGTTGATGTCGCTGATGATTTTCTCAATCTGCACTTCATTTGCAACGCGAGGATGAGAGGGTTGACGATGTTGAGTCGGCTCAGCATTTTCTTCAGAGCCATTTTCCTCAGGTGCACCAGCATGATGTTCTTCATGATCTGGAATGATTTCTTCAGCAGATTCTTCGGTTTGAATGACGTCCTCAGTAGCCTTGAGCTTGATGGATTCCTCAGGTGACTTTTCATCTAGCACAGCAGGTAGGTGCTCTCTTTGCGAGCCGTTAGTTTCATCAAACCACACATCTACAATTTCAACAACCTTGTGATGAACGGTGTTGAAGACTCTGTAGGTGTGTGAGTCCTTTCCGTAACCAAGCATAAAACCTTTATGTGCTTTCGGTGCAAATTTAGAATTGTGATGAGGATCTCTAATCCAACATTTAGCACCAAAGACTTCGAAATAACTCACATTGGGTTTCTTGTCAATGAGGTGTTCATATGAGGCCTTTTTGAAGAATTTGTGAAGATATACCCTGTTGATGATGTGGCATGCATTATCAATTGCCTCATGCCAGAAATGATGAGGCGTCTTATATTCGTCAAGCATGGTGCAAGCCATCTCAATAAGAGTCATGTTCTTGCGCTCCACAACGCCATTTTGGCCTTGGTCATCTTTCCAGCTTCACAAGCTCCAGACAGGTGATCCGTGAGGAATTTGACATCCTCAATGCCAATGCCATGCTTATTCTTCACGAGAGTGTGCAAGTTCCTCATGCCAGCATGACCAAGTCGTCGATGCCATAGGCAGCCTTCTGAAGCTTTTGCAAGTAGGCATGTGGCAGGTTGTGGTCCTGTAGAGAAATCAACAATATACAAGTCTCCTCTCCTAAAGCCTTCGAAGACTTTGGAATGGTCAGCTTCCATAATCACAACACAACGATACTTGCCAAAGACAACAACCATATCAAGATCAGAAAGCATTGACACAGACATGAGGTTGTATCCTAAGGACTCAACAAGCATGACTTTGTCCATGTGTCGATCCTTTGAGATCGCAACCCTACCTAGACCCAATACCTTGCCTTTGCCTTTGTTAGCATAGGTGATATGTTTCAGATGCGATGGAGATAAAGCAATGTCCATCAATAGGTTCCGGTCACCAGTCATGTGATTTGTACATCCACTGTCGAGGACCCACTCTGTGGCTTTGGGTTGATCATCCCGCAGATGAATTAGTGCATCTTACGAACTCATATACTTCACTAGTGAAGAATATGACATCAGATTCATCAGATCAATTTCATCAAGCAATAGAATAGATAAAACAGAATGAGGATGTGAGAAATGAAAATTCATTTCTTCATGATTAGCTTGCGTCCTTTGAAGCATTATTCAGGCCTCCAGCAAATTGTTCAGACGTTTTAGGTTCGTCTGGAGACCTGACCCTGCATAAGATATTAGTTCTTTTTCTTCACCACCCACATCTGGAGGGGTGGCAAAGAGTTCATCATTCTGCGAGCTCCATAAGAGAAAGGTGGCATAGACGCCAATCCACTTTGTTTCACATAAGAGGGGATAGAGTAAGCATATGAATAAGCAGAGAAATTATTTGAGGACTTATGAACATAATGGTTTGAAGAATAATGCACATATTCATAGCCCTTAGATCTTTCCTGCGAAACAGAAGTGTTAGCACGATAATGTTCATATGAGGACTTTGATCCATTGATAGAGGCGAGGGTGTCCCGATCTTTTGATGAGATGATAACTATCGATTTGGTGGAGACGACTTTGACGATCCGACTACAAACGTGCACGACGTTGCGCCTTAGCAATCGCTAAACCAACTCCGAGAGGTTATTGACCACGCCGGAGCACAATCAACGACCACGAAGGTCTATTCCTGCAAGCAATCGAAAAACAAGCAAGAATATGATAAAGCAATCTGAATATTGCGGTATATATGAAGTATTGATAAAGGTGGGGATCCGTGGCGGTCTTGGTCTGGTCGTTGGACACAAGCGAAGTACCGCGAAGTTGCAATGGCTAACTTTTAACTAAACAAATCCCAAGGAAAAAGCTACTAGATGGATCTACTTATATAGGAGCAAGGGGTGGCGGCCAAGGAGTTGGGAGGACGTCCCAAGGCAGCCTAACACTAACCCTAGGTGATAGAGGCAAAGGTGTCCCGTCTTTCGATGAGATGTTGGTTTTCGCTTGGGAGGAAGTCGACTTTGACGATCCGACTACATACGTGCGAGGACGTCGCGCCTTAGCAATCGCTAAACCAACTCCGAGAGGTTATTGACCACGCGAACACGATCAACCTGACCACGAGGGTCTGCATTTCCTGCGAGCAAACGAAGAACAAGCAAGAAAGCTGAGATTGCAATCTGGATATTGCGAATATAAGATGAAAGTTTTATTGATCAAGGTGGGGTTACATGGCGCCTTTGTGCAGTCGTTGAACACAAGCGAAATGCTGTGAAGTTGCAGCTATGGCGAACTTTTAATCTAAACAAAACCCAAGGTCTAAACGGTGCCCTAAGGGCTGTATATATGGAGGAAGAGGGAATTTCGTGGCCCTTGGTGGAGGGGTCCGAAATCAACCCTAACTCTTGTTCCCCAGACATACGGACTCTAAAACAGCCTATACTTAAGTATTTCGAAATTACATGGGCCTGGCCCAATAATAAGGTGACGCAGCACCTAGAATAGCCTATGGACGCATATTATGAAGTGGCATCTTGTATATTTCGTCCAAGGCCTCATGCACTCATTAGGGTGGCTTCAAAGTCCTGGAATCATCACTTGTAACTCCGTTCTTGTTCTCCTTGCGCATGCCAACATCTCCATGCTTGAACTTGCTCCAAGGTTCATCTTTCTTGTCCATGGTAGGCCCTTCATTTGTAAGCAAAACAAATGTATCCAATTTAAGCAGCATCATATTCTCATGAACATTGGAATCGTTACCAAGAAGCGAAAGTACTGATAATTCAATTGGCGTCTTGTGAGCTCTAGTAATTGGTCCAAGATGTATAGCTTGAGGGCTGTGGGTGTAACAATGGTATTGATGTCCTCATCATCCTCCCTTCTTGAAATGAAGTCGTCCTCGACGGAAGCTCATCTTCCTCACCCAAATAAGGCTTCAAATCTGCAATGTTAAAAGTGGGACTAACCCCAAAATCTGCGGGCAGCTCAAGTTTATATGCATTATCATTTATTTTCTCTAACACCTTAAATGGACCATCGCACGTGGCATTAGCTTTGATTTGCGCAATTTAGGAAGCCTATCCTTACGCAAATGTAACCAAACAAGATCTCCGGTGCAAAGACAACATGTTTTCTACCCTTATCTCCGACAAGTTTATATTTAGCATTCATACGCTCAATGTTTTCCTTAGTTAACTCATGCATTTTTAAAATCAATTCAGCACGTTCTTTAGCATCAAAATTAACCTTCTCCGAAGATGGAAGAGGCAACAAATCAATAGGTGCACGAGGTAGGAAGCCATACACAATTTCAAAAGGGCACATCTTAGTAGTAGAATGCAATGAACGATTATAAGCAAATTCAATATGAGGCAAGCATTCTTCCCACATTTTCTTATTATTCTTCAAAACAGCCCTAAGCATAGTAGACAATGTTCTATTGACTACTTCAGTTTGTCCATCGGTTTGGGGGTGACAAGTAGTACTAAAAGCGGTTTAGTCCCCAACTTAGCCCATAAACATCTCCAAAAGTGGCTAAGAAATTTAGTATCACGATCTGAAACAATAGTATTTGGCACACCATGCAAGCGAATAATTTCACGAAAGAACAAATCAGCAACATTAACATCATCGCTTTTATGACATGGTATAAAGTGTGCCATTTTCGAGAATCTATCCACGACAACAAATATACTATCCCTCCCTTCTTTGTTCGAGGTAAACCTAAAACAAAGTCCATAGATATATCCTCCCAAGGAATACTAGGCACGAGCAAAGGCATATATAAACCATGAGGATTGAGTCGTGACTTAGCTTTTGACGTAGTGCAGCGAGCAACAAAACACTCAACATCCCGTCTCATCTTTGGCCAAAAGAAATGTGTAGCAAGTATATCCTCCGTCTTTTTGGCGTAAAGTGTCCCATTAAGCCTCCTCCATGCGCCTCCTGCAACAACAAAAGACGAACAGAGCTAGCGAGGAATGCATAGCTTGTTAGCACGGAACACAAAACCATCATTAATAACGAACTTGTTCCATGTTCTTGCTTCTTTACAATTCTGCATTACATCTTTAAAATCAGCATCATGCACATATTGATCTTTGATGGTCTCCAAACCAAATATTTTGAAGTCAAGTTGTGAAAGCATAGTATATCGGCCGAGACAAAGCATCAGCAATAACATTTTCTTTACCCTTCTTGTGTTTAATGACATAAGGAAAGTCTCAATGAATTCAACCCATTTAGCATGTCTACGATTCAGTTTAGCTTGACTTTTAATATGTTTCAAAGATTCATGATCGAATGTATAACAAATTCTTTGGGCCATAAATAATGTTGCCATGTCTCTAAAGTCCGAACAAGAGCATATAATTCTTTGTCATAAGTAGAATAGTTCAGACTAGGCCCACTCAATTTTTCAGAAAAGTATGCAACAGGTTTGCCATCTTGTAATAACACACCTCCTAATCCAATTCCACTAGCATCACATTCAAGCTCAAAAGTCTTATTAAAGTCTGGAAGTTGGAGTAAAGGAGCATGTGTCAACTTATCTTTCAATACCGTGAAGGCTTCTTCACATGCGGTACCCCAAACAAAAGGCACATCCTTCTTTGTAAGCTCATTGAGAGGTGCAGCAATGGTGCTAAAGTCTCTCACAAAAGCGCCTATAGAAACCAGCGAGTCCAAGAAAACTCCTCACTTGTGTGACCGTTTTGGGCTGCGGCCAACTCTCAATAGCTTCAATCTTGGCTTTATCAACTTCAATTCCTTGTGGAGTAACAACATAGCCAAGAAAAGATACTCGGTCGGTGCAAAAGGTGCACTTCCCAAGGTTACCAAACAAACGTGCATCACGTAGAGCATTAAAAACAGCACGTAAATGTTCCAAATGTTCTTCCAAAGATTTGCTATGAATCAGTATATCATCAAAGTAAACTACCACAAATCGTCCAATGAAAGCACGTAAAACTTCGTTCATTAATCTCATGAAAGTACTAGGTGCATTAGTTAACCCAAAAGGCATGACTAACCACTCATATAATCCAAACTTAGTTTTAAATGCTGTTTTCCATTCATCTCCCAATTTCATACGAATTTGATGGTATCCACTACGCAAATCAACTTTGGAGAATATTGTAGAGCCACTCAATTCATCAAGCATATCATCTAGCCTAGGAATAGGATGACGATAACGAATAGTAATATTATTAATGCCTCTACAATCAACACACATACGCCGACGTACCATCCTTTTTAGGCACTAGTATAATAGGAACAGCACAAGGACTAAGAGATTCGCGTATATAACCTTTGTCGAGCAGCTCCTGTACTTGACGCATAATCTCCTTCGTCTCCTCTGGATTGATGCGGTATGGTGCGCGGTTGGGTAGCGATGCACCGGAATTAAGTCAATTTGATGCTCAATCCCTCGAATAGGTGGTAATCCGGTGGCACGTCTTGTGGGAAGGCGTCGGCGAACTCCTGCAAAATGTTAGTGACAGCGAGGAGGCAAAGAGGAAAACACGTCCTCGAATGAAAATAATGCCTCTTTGCACACAAAAGCATAGCAAACAGATTTGCTAGAATCTAGCTCATCAATATCAGATTTGGTGGCAAATAAACATGCACTTTTCAGTTTAATTTCAGAAGCAACATTAGATGGTTTATTATTAGGCTTCATTTGTTGCTCAAATTCTTTTGCCACAATCTGATTTTCACTCTTATTTTTCTCCTGTTTTGCTTTATTAGCTCTATTAATATCATCTTTCAAAATGGAATCAGGAGTCATAGGAAGCAAAGTAATATTTTTATCCTTGTGAACAAGAGTATACTGATTGTTTCTACCATGGTGTACAGAATTTTTATCAAATTGCCATGGTCTACCAAGTAATAAGGAACATGCTTGCATAGGTACCACATCACAATCAACATAATCAGCATATGTAGAGATACTAAAATACACACGAGCGATGCGTGTTACCTTAACCTTGCCGCTGTTGTTGAACCATTGGATGTAGTAAGGATGTGGATGTGGTCTTGTGGTGAGAGAAAGCTTCTCCACCATATCCATGCTAGCCAAGTTGTTGCAGCTCCCTCCATCTATGATGACGCGAATAGAACGTTCCTTCACAACTCCCTTTGTATGGAACAAGTTATGTCTCTGATTTTGCTCGACTTGTGTAACCTGCACACTCAAAACACTTGAGCAACTAAACATTCATACTGTCGGCATCTTCACAGCCATGTATTGCGTGTCATGATCGTAATCATCTCCACCGTGTTCTTCATGTGTAATAAGAGCCAAAGTCTCTTCATCATAGTCACTAAGCGGACTCATACCCACCATCCTCGTGTAGCAATCATCACACGCTGAGATTGGCATTCTCGCGCAAAATGTCCTCTTCCCTTACAACGACGACAAATAATATCACTTGTGTGCCCTGTTGACGCCATGGAAGAAGAAGAGCTCTGTGTAGGCCCAATGGTGTGCTCTTGGCGAGATAGTGGTGGTTGTGCCTGCTTTCTTGTATCACGGTTGGAGGTGGCAGCCGGCGGAGGTGCCGGTGTAGTAGAGCGTGTGGAAGTAGATGATGCACGTGGTGTCCATGATGAAGGTCGACCTGCGAGAAAAGTTAGTTCGCGCCAGCGCTGTCGATCCTGCACTTCACGTTCAGCTTTACAAGCAAGATGGAATAATCGAGTGATATTATTATAATCCTTGTAGTCTAGAATGGTCTGAATCTCTCTATTTAATCCACCCGAGAAAACGTGCAAGCATAGCTTCATTCTCCTCAACAATACCACATCTAATCAAGCCAGTTTGTAATTCACGATAATATTCTTCTACCGAATTTTTCCTTGTCTTAAGCGCTGCAATTTTTGAAGTAATTCACGCTGATAATATGGTGGAACCCAACGAGTACGCATAGCAGTTTTCAAAGCAGCCCAAGTAGCTGGAACAGGATATAATCTACAATGTTCAGACCACCAAACACATGCAAAGCTAGTGAAAACACAAACAGCAGCAGGAACACGTCTCTCCTCAGGATATTGTAAACATGCAAATCGTTGTTCAGTTTCTAACTCCCAAGTAAGATATATATCAGGAACATATCTACCCTCAAATGGTGGAATATTCAATTTCAGTTTAGGGAGATGGTCATGATCTCGTACTGAAGGGGAGCCCGAACATTGCCATTATTTGCATGTGGACGACACAGCGGTTGTGGTCTTTGGTGGTTGCACGTGGTTACGATGTTGATCAACCTCATCCTCGTAATCTCTCACATAATCATCCTCCCCACCGCAGCAGCGAGAGCCACGGAAGTATCAATGCAGCACCGGCAGCTTGGCGGTGAAGAGGGACACGGGAAGCTTCGGCGGAGGGCTGTTTCGCGATGTGGAGGTAGTCCTTGTTGTTGTAGTAGAGGTGCGTTAGGTGCCGCCGATGGTGGTGGTGGTCGACGCGCGAGCCATTCATTAAACTTGTTATCGAGCTTTGTTTCGAACGCCTTCTCAATGCCATCTATCTTCTCCATGGCCTCTTCAAATCTATTTAGCACATCGTCCACCTGCCCACTCATCATTTGTTGAAACTTATCATGTAGCGCTTTGTTTGTCATGTTCTCCCGGTCAGTCTCGTCGGCTTGTGATCCTGCAATGGTTAGCAGCAATAGAAACACACAAGAATATGATTCGACGGACTACTAGGAAGTGGTGGTGGTTGTGTGGTGGACGATCACAAATCCGTCAAGCAAATCTCAAATTCTTACCAGTTCTTACCCAAAGAAGCGGTGATCGGCAACCGATGTAGTCAAAACTCTCAAAGCTTGGATAGAGCGATTACCGTGGAGAGTCAAACGCACGATGTAGATGTAGGTGGAGCTGGGAAGGCTTATAATATGGTAGCAAAAGGGTCAAGAATAATCAATTCGAGAGATGCAAAGTTGAATAAACGCTCAACGACGGTCTTGTCTTTGGTCCTAGGCTAGACCGTGCTAGAGACGCGAGCCTAGAACACTAACAAAATCACGGCGCTGCACGGAAACAACGGAAAAGCACACTCTGGAATTTTTTTTCGCTTTTTTTTTTGGCGCTGCTTTTTTTTTGCGCTGCTCTTTTTTTTTTGCGAAAAATCACTATAATGGCGAGTGTCTCAAAACTCTTCCTGTGTCAAACCGACAGGATGGGCACGAAATTTTTTCGACCAAATTTTTTTGTTTTTTCGATTGCCGGACCCAAAAACTGGAAACGGGTCAAAAAAACTTTCTATAATGGCGACTGTCTCAATACGCTTAGAAACACTTAAAAACAGGATAGCCAGAAAATTTTTCGACAAGTGCGTTTTCGGAAAATTTTGGGCCTAAACGGAGGGTGGTTTCCGGACTCATTTTTTTTTTTCCGAAACCTACTCCGTCTAGGAAACACGAATCGGAAACTAGATGGATCTCGAAAACAAACCTAATATGAGAAGAACTCGGATTGGTGGTGGATATATGGTGGTGGTATATGGCAGCGGTGGTGGTAGCGGTGGTAGTATATGGATATGGATCGGTGGTGGTATATGGACACGGATTGGTGGTGGTATATGGATACGGATTCGGAGCGGTGATGGTAGGTGGCGAAGCAATGATGATGGTGCGGTGGCGGCGTGACAACCGATGACCGTAACTCGAAACTCTAAAAGACTAGACGCTAAGACCAGCAACTAGACACGACGATGCAACCGCAAATTCAACAAAGCAAAACCCTAAAAAGATTATGCAAAGGCTCGATTGGTTCGGATATGATGAACTAACCCTAATTTTTTTTGTGGCTTTTTCGTGGACTATAGGTATGAAGAACAGACTCGATCTAAACTACGGAAAATCGTAAAATCTCACCGAGCAACCTGAAAATCTGATACCACTTGATAGAGGCAAAGGTTTCCGTCTTTCGATGAGATGTTGGTTTTCGCTTGGGAGGAAGTCGACTTTGACGATCCGACTACGAGCGTCTTGAGGGCGTCGGCGCCTTAGCAATCGCTAAACCAACTCCGAGAGGTTATTGACCACGCCGGAGCACGATCAACCTGACCACGAGGGTCTGTTTCCTGCGAGCAAACGAAGAACAAGCAAGAAACTGAGATTGCAATCTGGATATTGCGAATATAAGATGAAAGTTTTATTGATCAAGGTGGGGTTCTGTGACGCCTTTGTCTGGTCGTTGAACACAAAGCGAAATGCACGCGAAGTTGCAGCTATGGCGAACTTTTAATCTAAACAAAACCCAAGGTCTAAACGGTGCCCTAAGGGCTGTATATATGGAGGAAGAGGGGGAATTTCGTGGCCCTTGGTGGAGGGGTCCAAATCAACCCTAACTCTTGTTTCCCCACACATACGGACTCTAAAAACAGCCTATACTTAAGTATTTCGAAATTACATGGGCCTGGCCCAATAATAAGGTGACGCAGCACCTAGAATAGCCTATGGACGCATATTATGAAGTGGCATCTTGTATATTTCGTCCAAGGCCTCATGCACTCATTAGGGTGGCTTCAAAGTCCTGGAATCATCACTTGTAACTCCGTTCTTGTTCTCCTTGCGCATGCCAACATCTCCATGCTTGAACTTGCTCCAAGGTTCATCTTTCTTGTCCATGGTAGGCCCTTCATTTGTAAGCAAAACAAATGTATCCAATTTAGGCAGCATCATATTCTCATGAACATTGGAATCGTTACCAAGAAACGAAAGTACCTGATAATTCAATTGGCGTGCGCGAGCTCTAGTAATTGGTCCAGTATGTATAGCCGCAGGGGCTGTGGGTGTAACAATGGTATTGATGTCCTCATCACTAGGTCGTACAAGGCCAATGGGCCCAAGTGGAGGTGACGTAACACCTTTGGACTTGTAGTTTGACTCGGATTCTGCTGCAGCATCAGATTGTTTCGTCCATAACTCAACGCTCCGGACGGATTTGAAGTTGATTCCAATTGGGTTGGAAAATGCACGAAATCTATTTTCCAACAAAAAAAGAATCAACCAATTTGGAGTCCGTATGAAAAAGTTATTGGCGTTTTGAGTCAGGTATGTCTGTGCAGTCCGAATCTGAGTCCAGAACGTGAGAGACTTGGACTCTATCTTCTCTTGGCCCAAAAGTGACGTGAGAGGACTTTTTGAACAGCACCTAAACTTCTCCTTTTCCCTTATCTTCATATGTGTATTGTACAAATGTCCCATACACCTGCAATTAGACAAAACACAAAAGTATGTGATGTATTTTTGTTCGGATAACATAAATAGATTGTTGAATAGTTTGCACTAGAAATCACACGACAAATAAGCATGTATGCAATATTTTGGTCTTATCCAAGGTAGTCATGTCCTCATCATCCTCCACTTCTTGAAAACAAAGCCGTCCTCGGCGGTTCTTAATCTGAAATGTGGCTAACAAAAGAGACAAAGGTGTACATGTTGTATATGTATATGTCTTCCATTTTTATTTCCCTTGATTTTTGCACATATGACACATGAATAGATGAGTAACTTGCATGGTTCATAAAATCTAAAGCCAAAACATTATCACAAGAAGTAGAAGGCATGAAAATATTGCAACTTAGTTTGCACATATAAGTGAAGCTCTTATGCATTTCAAAAGATTGACAATGTTCATCATTAAACCATCCCAACATTGGTGAATAAACCTTACTTGCATCAAATTTACATGCTACAACATGCTTAAATAAGCAAACATGCAATAAGTCATTCGACACAGAATCATCACCAAGATTAGAGGTCATATCAAAATGATTAAACATTGATTCTTTTGCATCAACAGTTAATTCAATGGGTGCACTCAAAATTGTTGGTATTTCAGTTGTTTGATCACATGACGCATTCATGATAGTATCAAGATTCTCTAAAATAGGTGATGTGCTCAAATCACCGGGTAACTCAACACATGATGCATTCAAGTTAACTAGGGATGCATCATTCTCATGTGAAGTTATATCATTAATACCTTCTTTGTTACCTTGTCGCAAAGGCGTAGCTGATGTAGGTACGGGCCTTGACAATGCACCATACACTTGAGATGATGTCGCTCACAATGCAGGGTGGGGCTGCTCTAGTAGGTGCAACGGTGGAGGAACCAAGCGGCGATGGTGAGCATGAACTGGAATAGTAGTTGTTGTAGTCACCCAATGCATCCTCCTGTAGCTGTCTCTCAAAGGTACAAGCGCGAACATACATACCAATAATGGAGCGAGGAATATAGTGAAATCTTGCACGGATATCATGGTTCAAACCACCAAAAATATATTCATTGTATCATCCTCAGATTCTTCTATGTCACAATGATGCATATAAGATTTGAACTCTTTGTAGTAAGCATGAATAGTGTTACTGCCTTGTTTTAATTGTTCAAATTTGCGAAGCAATTCCACGGCGATAGTAAGGAGGAAAAATTGTTGTCTCATTACAGCTTTCAAAACTTTCCAAGTTGTGGGTTGGTTATCAATGTTTTTCTTACAATGTACACTCCACCAAAGCGAAGCAAAACCAGTAAATGCTCTAGTGGTAGCTCGTACTCTCTCAAGTTCAGAAAAATCATGGTGACTAAAAACTTCTTCTAATTCAAGCTCCCAAGCTAGATAAATAGCAGGATTAAATCTACCCTCAAATGATGGTAAAGACATACCACGACCATATGCTTGTGTGTGTTGTCCCAACTCTCGTGATGATGAAGATGTGTCCGTCGTCCAAGAACTTCTATCTCCGGAACCTGTCATGATTAGTAAAAACAAGAAACAAAATTCGAGAATAATGTTCCTATGAACTACTAGGATGTGGTGGTAAAACGCTCACAGTATAGCAAATATCAATATCTTACAAGTTCTTACCATGCGGCCGGTGGTGACGGGCAACCAGCAATGTCAAATAAGTACGAAGATTGTGTAAAGCGATTGCCGGGGAACGACGTATACACGGTGTAGAAATATGTGGAGCTGGGTTGGCTATATATGGTAGCAAAATATTATCAATAATCAATTCAGAGATGCAATGTTGAATAAGCGCTCAACGACGCAGATCTTTGTCTTTGGTCCTAGGCTAGACCGGACTAGAGAGGAGCCTAGAACACTAATGAGGTCACGGTGTAGCACAACTAGCATCAATGAAGGATAATAAGTAGCTCTGGACAGCAAGATATAAGTGAAGATCACTGGCAAGTAAAGATAATGATGAAACACAAGCGCCAAGCAGGATATACAACAACTCTCTCTCCAATTTTCCTCTTGAAAAGTTTGAGCCAATTTTCTGATAAATTTTTCAAAGAATGCTACTAACTCAAGCTTTCCAATGCAAAAAGAATCACTCAATTCCGAGTTGATATGAGGAGTCAAAAATTCTAAAACTGGTTTGAAAAAGCTGGAATAAGCTGTGTTCACGAACTTCGGAGGGCAAAAGACCTATTTAGAAGCCGATTTTGAGGTGCCAAATATTGAACTAGCTTCTGCAACTATTTAGATGCGGCTCGTCTCTAGCTTTAATTTGAGTACTCATGAGCCAAAACGGACTTCGTATGAGGAAGTTATGTCTGTTTTACTGAACAGTACACAAAATAGATTCAATCCGAATTCAGCTACGAGATTGAGTCTAGATAGATCCGATCTTTGTTTTTTTTTCTTCTCTCTTTTTTTTCTCACACTTTTTTTTCCATTTTCTTTCTCTCTTTTTTTACTTTTTTTCTCTTTTTTTTCTCTCTTTTTTTTCTCTCTTTTTTTTCTCTTTTTCCAAAACAAACTAGATAAGATGCAGATTGGATCAAGCGAAGATGTGAATGACCTCAACTATGATTATGACAATGAATAGTGCATAGCACGTGGTGGAAATTGATGGATGGTATGGTGGACAGCGGAAGGGATAATGATGCAGCGGCGGCGTGACTAATGTGAACAGAACTCGAAACTCTAAAGGAACTAGACACTAAGACTAGCAACTCGACACGACGATGCAACCGATAATTCAATAATGCAAACAATGAAAAAAAAATTGCAAAGGCTTGGACTGGCTAGGACAAATGATGAATAGATCTAACTTTTCTGGTGGCCTTTTCTTGGACAATAGGTAAGAAAATAAATCGAATCTAGGGATAACTGGAAAATCTCACCGAGCAACCTGAAAACTGATACCACTTGATAGAGGCGAGGGTGTCCCGATCTTTCGATGAGATGATAACTATCGATTTGGTGGAGACGACTTTGACGATCCGACTACAAACGTGCATGACGTTGCGCCTTAGCAATCGCTAAATCAACTCCGAGAGGTTATTGACCACGCGAGCACAATCAACGACCACGAAGGTCTATTCCTGCAAGCAATCGAAAAACAAGCAAGAATATGATAAAGCAATCTGAATATTGCGAGTATATATGAAGTATTGATAAAGGTGGGGATCCGTGGCGGTCTTGGTCTGGTCGTTGGACACAAGCGAAGTACGAAGTTGCAATGGCTAACTTTTAACTAAACAAATCCCAAGGAAAAAGCTACTAGATGGATCTACTTATATAGGAGCAAGGGGTGGCGGCCAAGGAGTTGGGAGGACGTCCCAAGGCAGCCTAACACTAACCCTAGGTCGTACAAGGCCAATGGGCCCAAGTGGAGGTGACGTAACACCTTTGGACTTGTAGTTTGACTTGGATTCTGCTGCAGCATCAGATTGTTTCGTCCATCACTCAACGCTCCGGACGGATTTGAAGTTGATTCCAATTGGGTTGGAAAATGCACGAAATCTATTTTCCAACAAAAAAAGAATCAACCAATTTGGAGTCCGTATGAAAAGTTATTGGCGTTTTGAGTCGGTATGTCTCTGCAGTCCGAATCTGAGTCCGAGAACGTGAGAGACTTGGACTCTATCTTCTCTTGGCCCAAAAGTGACGTGAGAGGACTTTTTGAACAGCACCTAAACTTCTCCTTTTCCCTTATCTTCATATGTGTATTGTACAAATGTCCCATACACCTGCAATTAGACAAAACACAAAAGTATGTGATGTATTTTTGTTCTGGATAACATAAATAGATTGTTGAATAGTTTGCACTAGAAATCACCTGGCAAATAAGCATGTATGCAATATTTTTGGTCTTATCCAAGGTAGTCATGTCCTCATCATCCATACAAGGAATTTGATCCACGTGAGGAATGTGGTCCATACGAGGACTTGGATCGATATGAAGACTTTGGTCCATATGATGAATTTGATCTGGGGTTCCTTTTCTTCATAGGTGGTGTCATGATGACATTCACCTGAAGACTTTCAAGGCACCTTTTGGGAACCCAGATTTTCTTCATAGGGGGACCGTTCCTGCAGTTAGTGCCAACATACCTAGCAAATACTTCACCATTCTGATTTTTGAACAGTTTATAGTTGGTGTCAAATGACACATCATAAGAATATGAAGATTCACATGTAAAGCCAGAGAAAGTAGATGGGTCTGCAGGAGGTCCCTTTGCAGCAACCCATGAGGTTTTGGAATACAGCTCAGGTTTCCAGTAGGTCCCATCAGTATTGAGTTTCCTCTCAAAGGCAATACCCTCTTTCCTAGGGTTCCTGTTGAGGATCTGCTTTTTAAGCACATCACAAAGTGGCTGATGCCCTTTGAGGCTTTTGTACATGCCTGTCACATACAATCCCTTCAACTCTACATTGTGAGTTGTACTAGTAGCATCCTTAGATGAGGAATTTGTGAAAGCAGAGACAGTTGAAGAATTTGCAGCAATAGAAGCATTTGAACTTTCAGGTGAAGAATTAGTAGATTCACGTTCAATGCATTTCAAACATGGTGGAATGAATTCTTCCTCAGTGGCACTGATTTGTTGAGCAAGCAATGAATCACGTTCCTTCTGAAGATCTTCATAACTCGCCCTTAGCTTATCAAGATCTTGCTTTCTTTGAAGAAATTCATAAGAAATCTTCTCATGCTCAGATAAGAGAGTGTTATGATGACTCTGAAGGTTATCAAACTTGGATTGAAGTCTCTGAAGATTATCAGCCAAGGTTTGAGTGCGATCCATTTCTTCACCCAACATGTCATTTCTTTTGTCCAGCATATTTTGAACCTTCTCAAAAGCCTGTTGTTGTTTCACAACAATCTTAGCAAGTTTAGAGTAGCTAGGCTTGAGGTTTTCATCAGATTCATCCTCACTTGATTCAGAGGAGGGATATTTGAGTACCTTGGCACCCTTTTGATGAGGACATCAATACCGTTGTTACACCCACAGCCCCTGCTGCTATACATACTGGACCAATTACTAGAGCTCGTGCACGCCAACTAAATTACCAGGTACTTTCGTTTCTTGGTAATGATTCTAATGTTCATGAGAATATGATGTTGCCTAAATTGGATACATTTGTTTTGCTTACAAATGAAGGGCCTAGCTTGGAGAAGGATGAACATTGGAGCAAGAACAAGCATGGAGATGATGGCATGCGCAAGGGGAACAAGAACGAAGTTACAAGTGATGATTTCAGGGCTTTGAAGCCACCATAACGGGTGCATGAAGCCTTGGACGAAATATACAAGATGCCACTTCATAAATTTCGTCCAGAGGCTATTCTAGGTGCCGCGTCACCTTATTATTGGGCCAGGCCCATGTAATTTCGAAATACATAAGTATAGGCTATTTTTAGAGTCCGTATGTGTGGGGAAACAAGAGATATGGTTGTTTTCGGACCCCTCCACCAAGGGCCACGAAATTCCCCCCTCTTCCTCCATATATACAGCCCTTAGGGCACCGTTTAGACTTTGGGTTTTGTTTAGATTAAAAGTTCGCCATAGCTGCAACTTGTGCATTTCGTTTGTGTTCAACGACCAGACAAAGGCGTCACAGAACCCCACCTTCAATAATAAAGCTTTCCTCTTATATTCGCAATATCCAGATTGCAATCTTAGTTTCTTGCTTGTTCTTCGTTTGCTCGCAGGAAACAGGCCCTCGTGGTCAGGTTGATCGTGCTCTGGCGTGGTCAATAACCCTCGGAAGTTGGTTTAGCGATTGCTAAGGCGCGACGTCTCGCACGTTCGTAGTCAGATCATCAAGGTCGACTCCCACAGAAAACGATAGCCACCATCTCATCGAAACATCGGGACACCTTTGCCCCTTTCAAGTGGTATCAGATTTCCAGGTTGCTCGGTGAGATTTTACAGTTTTTTTCGTAGATTAGATCGAGTCTGTTCTTCATACCTACAGTCCATGAAAAAGCCACAAAAAAATTAGGGTTAGTTCATCATATCCGAACCAATCGAGCCTTTGCATAATCTTTTTAGGGTTTTGCTTTGTTGAATTTCTTGTTGCATCGTCGTGTCAAGTTGCTGGTCTTAGAGTCTAGTCTTTTAGAGTTTCGAGTTACGGTCATAAGTTGTCACGCCGCCGCACCATCATCATCGCCTTGCCATCTACCACCATTGCTTATCCGCCACCACTCTGAATCCGTATCCATATACCACCACCAATCAGTATCCATATACCACCGCCAATCCGTATCCATATACCACCACCGCTACCATATACCACCACCGCTGCCATATACTACCACCATATATCCACCACCAATCCGAGTTCCTTGCATATTAGGTTAACTTTCGAGATCCATCTATTTCCATATTTGTGATTTTCTTGTCTGAGTAGGTTTCGGATTCCAGCAATCTTTTGCCGTCTGTAGAAGAGGTTGGTTTCCAATTTTTTTTTGGCAAAAACGCATGGTTAGTACGGAATTGGAAGATGCATATAGAGTCCATGAGATTGAGCTTTAGACTTAGCTTTGCAACATGGAGAGCATCGGTTGGTGAGTCCGGAAACCACCCTCCGTTTAGGCCCAAAATTTTCCAAAAACGCACTTGACAAAAAAATTTCTGGCTATCCTATTTTTAGGTGTTTCTAAGCGTATTGAGAAAGTCGCCGTTATAGAAAGTTTTTTTTGACCCGTTTCCAGTTTTTGGGTCCGGGCAGTCGAAAAAAAAATTGGTCGAAAAAAATTTCGTGCCCATCCTGTCAGTTTGACCTAGGAAGAGTTTTGAGACACTCGCCATTATAGTGATTTTTCGCAAAAAAAAGGAGTGCAAAAAAAAAAAGAGCGAAAAAAATAAATTCCAGAGTGTGCTTCTCCCTTGTTTACGTGCAGCGCCGTGATTTTGTTCGTGTTCTAGGCTCGCGTCTCTAGCACGGTCTAGCCTAGGACCAGCACAGTACCGTCGTTGAGCGTTCATTCAACTTTGCATCTCTGAATTGATTATTGCTGATCCTTTTTGCTACCATATTATAAGCCTTCCCAGCTCCACATACATCTACGTCGTGCGTTTGACTCTCCACAGTAATCGCTCTATCCATGCTTTGAGAGTTTTGACTACAACGGTTGCCGATCACCGCTTTCTTCTTTGGGTAAGAACTGGTAAGAATTTGAGTTTTGCTTGAGGGATTTGTGACACCCCACCACCACCATATTCCAAAGAGGGTCAGAGGATCATATTCTTGTCTGCATTTCTATTGCTGCTAACTATGGCAGGAACACAAGTCAACGAGATTGATTGGGAGAACATGACGAACAAAGAGCTTCATGATAAGTTTCAGCAAATGATGGGTCAACAGGTGGAAGACGTGATGGCCAGCTTTGGAAAGGCAATGGAGAAGATGGATGACATTGAGAAGTCAATTGACACCAAGTTGGACGCCAAGTTTGATGAATTACTCAAACGCCTTCCACAACCAGTTCTACGCTGCGATACAGTAGGGCGAGCACAGCGTGTTCCTATTGAGCCAGGACAAAATTCGGGTGCCGCTGCTACTGCTGTTGGTGCTTCTGTAGCTCCTGCTGTTACTGCAGAGATGGATGACTATTACGAGGATGAGGTTGATCAAAATCAGAACTACGTGCACCCACCAGCACCACCACCGCAGGTCGACCTCGGGTATATCTTTGCAGCGGTAGGCTGCACCACCACCTCAGTGCGAGATCATGACCATCTCCCTAAACTGAAATTGAATATTCCACCGTTTGAGGGTAGATATGTTCCTAATATATATCTTACTTGGGAGTTAGAAACTGAACAACGATTTACATGTTTACAATACCACGAGGAGAGACGTGTTCTGCTGCTGTTTGTGCTTTCACTAGCTTTGCATGTGTTTGGTGGTCTGAACATTGTAGATTATATCCTGTTCTAGCTACTTGGGCTGCTTTGAAAACTACTATGCGTACTCGTTGGGTTCCACCATATTATCAACGTGAATTACTTCAAAAATTGCAGCGCTTAAGACAAGGAAAAAATTCTGTAGAAGAATATTATCAGGAATTACAAACTGGCATGATTGTTGAGGAGAATGAAGCTATGCTTGCACGTTTTATGGGTGGATTAAATAAAGAGATTTAGACCATTCTAGAGTATAAGGAGTATACTAATATCACTCGTTTATTCCATCTTGCTTGTAAAGCTGAACGTGAAGTCTTGAGGATCGACAAGCATTGGCGCGAACTAACTTTTCTGTAGGTCGACCTTCATCATGGACACCACGTGCATCATCTACTTCCACTGCACCATCACCTCCTTCAGGTGCCACCTCCAACCGTGATACAAGAAAGCAGGCACAACCACCACTATCTGCCAAGAGCACACTGCCGGCCTGCGCAGAGCTCTTCTTCTTCCATGGCGTCAACAGGGCACACAAGTGATATTATTTGTAAATGCGTTGTAAGTGAAGAGGACATTATGCGAGAGAATGTAAATCTCAGCGTGTGATGATTTGCTACTGAGGATGGTGGGTATGAGTCCGCTAGTGACAATGATGAGGAGACTTTGGCTCTTATTACACGTGAAGAACATGGTGGAGATGATTCTGATCATGATACGCAATACATGGCTCCTGAAGACGCTGACAGGTATGAATGTTTAGTTGCTCAACATGTTTTGAGTGTGCAGGTCACACAAGCTGAGCAAAATCAGAGGCACAATTTGTTCCATACAAAGGGAGTTGTGAAGGAACGTTCTGTGCGCGTCATCATAGATGGAGGGAGCTGCAACAATTTGGCTAGCATGGAGATGGTGGAGAAGCTATCTCTCACCACAAGACCACATCCTTACTACATCCAATGGTTCAACAACAGCGGCAAGGTTAAGGTAACACGTACTGTTCGTGTGCATTTTAGTATCTCTACATATGCTGATTATGTTGATTGTGATGTGGTACCTATGCAAGCATGTTCCTTATTACTTGGTAGACCATGGCAATTTGATAAAAATTTTGTACACCATGGTAGAAACAATCAATATACTCTTGTTCATAAGGATAAAAATATTACTTTGCTTCCTATGACTCCTGATTCCATTTTGAAAGATGATATTAATAGAGCTAATAAAGCAAAACAGGATAAATATAAGAGTGAAAATCAGATTGTGGCAAAAGAATTTGAGCAACAAATGAAGCCTAATAGTAAACCATCTAGTGTTGCTTCTGAAATTAAATTGAAAAGTGCATGTTTATTTGCCACTAAATCTGACATTGATGAGCTAGATTTCAGCAAATCTGTTTGCTATGCTTTTGTGTGCAAAGAGGCATTATTTTCATTCGAGGACGTGCCTTCCTCTTTGCCTCCTGCTGTCACTAACATTTTGCAGGAGTTCGCTGACGTCTTTCCACAAGAGGGCCACCGGGATTACCTCCCATTCGAGGGATTGAGCATCGATTGACTTAATTCCGGTGCATCATTACCCAACCGTGCACCATACCGTACCAATCCGGAGAGGAGACGAAGGAGATTATCGTCAAGTACGTGAGCTGCTCGACAAAGGTTATATCTGCGAATCCCTTAGTCCTTGTGCTGTTCCTATTATTCTAGTGCCGAAAAAGGATGGTACATCACGTATGTGTGTTGATTGTAGAGGCATTAATAATATTACTATTCATTATCGTCATCCTATTCCTAGGCTAGATGATATGCTTGATGAATTGAGTGGCTCTACAATATTCTCCAAAGTTGATTTGCATAGTGGATACCATCAAATTCGTATGAAATTGGGAGATGAATGGAAAACAGCATTTAAAACTAAGTTTGGATTATATGAGTGGTTAGTCATGCCTTTTGGGTTAACTAATGCACCCAGTACTTTCATGAGATTAATGAACGAAGTTTTACGTGCTTTCATTGGACGATTTGTGGTAGTTTACTTTGATGACATATTGATTTATAGCAGAACTTTGGAAGAACATTTGGAACATTTACGTGCTGTTTTTATTGCTGTACGTGATGCACGTTTGTTTGGTAACCTTGGGAAGTGCACCTTTTGCACCGACCGAGTATCTTTTCTTGGCTATGTTGTTACTCCACAGGAATTGAAGTTGACAAAGCCAAGATTGAAGCTATTGAGAGTTGGCCGCAGCCCAAAACGGTCACACAAGTGAGGAGTTTTCTTGGCCTCGCTGGATTCTATAGGCGTTTTGTGAGAGAATGAAGTCGTCCTCGATGGAAGCTCATCTTCCTCACCCAAATAAGGCTTCAAATCTGCAATGTTAAAAGTGGGACTAACCCCAAAATCTGCAGGCAGCTCAAGTTTATATGCATTATCATTTATTTTCTCTAACACCTTAAATGGACCATCGCACGTGGCATTAGCTTTGATTTATGCAAATTAGGAAACCTATCCTTACGCAAATGTAACCAAACAAGATCTCCGGTGCAAAGACAACATGTTTTCTACCCTTATCTCCGGCAAGTTTATATTTAGCATTCATACGCTCAATGTTTTCCTTAGTTAACTCATGCATTTTTAAAATCAATTCAGCACGTTCTTTAGCATCAAAATTAACCTTCTCCAAGATGGAAGAGGCAACAAATCAATAGGTGCACGAGGTAGGAAGCCATACACAATTTCAAAAGGGCACATCTTAGTAGTAGAATGCAATGAACGATTATAAGCAAATTCAATATGAGGCAAGCATTCTTCCCACATTTTCTTATTATTCTTCAAAATAGCCCTAAGCATAGTAGACAATGTTCTATTGACTACTTCAGTTTGTCCATCAGTTTGGGGGTGACAAGTAGTACTAAAAAGCAGTTTAGTCCCCAACTTAGCCCATAAACATCTCCAAAGTGGCTAAGAAATTTAGTATCACGATCTGAAACAATAGTATTTGACATACCATGCAAGCGAATAATTTCACGAAAGAACAAATCAGCAACATTAACAGCATCATCACTTTTATGACATGGTATAAAGTGTGCCATTTTTGAGAATCTATCCACGACAACAAATATGCTATCCCTCCCCTTCTTTGTTCGAGGTAAACCTAAAACAAAGTCCATAGATATATCCTCCCAAGGAACACTAGGTACAGGCAAAGGCATATATAAACCATGAGGATTGAGTCGTGACTTAGCTTTTTGACATGTAGTGCAACGAGCAACAAAACGCTCAACATCCGTCTCATCTTTGGCCAAAAGAAATGTGTAGCAAGTATATCCTCCGTCTTCTTCACGCCAAAGTGACCCATTAATCCTCCTCCATGCGCCTCCTGCAACAACAAAAGACGAACAGAGCTAGCGAGGAATGCATAGCTTGTTAGCACGGAACACAAAACCATCAATAATAACGAACTTGTTCCATGTTCTTCCTTCTTTACAATTCTGCATTACATCTTTAAAATCAGCATCATGCACATATTGATCTTTGATGGTCTCCAAACCAAATATTTTGAAGTCAAGTTGTGAAAGCATAGTATAGCGAGGAGACAAAGCATCAGCAATAACATTTTCTTTACCCTTCTTGTGTTTAATGACATAAGGGAAAGTCTCAATGAATTCAATTCATTTAGCATGTCTACGATTCAGTTTAGCTTGACTTTTAATATGTTTCAAAGATTCATGATCAGAATGTATAACAAATTCTTTGGGCCATAAATAATGTTGCCATGTCTCTAAAGTCCGAACAAGAGCATATAATTCTTTGTCATAAGTAGAATAGTTCAGACTAGGCCCACTCAATTTTTTCTGAAAAGTATGCAACAGGTTTGCCATCTTGTAATAACACACCTCCTAATCCAATTCCACTAGCATCACATTCAAGCTCAAAAGTCTTATTAAAGTCGGGAAGTTGGAGTAAAGGAGCATGTGTCAACTTATCTTTCAATACCGTGAAGGCTTCTTCCTGTGTGGTACCCCAAACAAAAGGCACATCCTTCTTTGTAAGCTCATTGAGAGGTGCAGCAATGGTGCTAAAGTCTCTCACAAAACGCCTATAGAAACCAGCGAGTCCAAGAAAACTCATCACTTGTGTCACCGTTTAGGGCTGCGGCTAACTCTCAATAGCTTCAATCTTGGCTTTATCAACTTCAATTCCCTGTGGTGTAACAACATAGCCAAGAAAAGATACTCGATTGATTGCAAAAGGTGCACTTCCCAAGGTTACCAAACAAGCGTGCATCACGTAGAGCATTAAAAACAGCACGTAAATGTTCCAAATGTTCTTCCAAAGATTTGCTATAAATCAGTATATCATCAAAATAGACTACCACAAATCGTCCAATGAAAGCACGTAAAACTTCGTTCATTAGTCTCATGAAAGTACTAGGTGCATTAGTTAACCCAAAAGGCATGACTAACCACTCATATAAACCAAACTTAGTTTTAAATGTTGTTTTCCATTCATCTCCCAATTTCATACGAATTTGATGGTATCCACTACGCAAATCAACTTTGGAGAATATTGTAGAGCCACTCAATTCATCAAGCATATCATCTAGCCTAGGAATAGGATGACGATAACGAATAGTAATATTATTAATGCCTCTACAATCAACACACATACGCGACGTACCATCCTTTTTAGGCACTAGTATAATAGGAACAACACAAGGACTAAGAGATTCGCGTATATAACCTCTGTCGAGCAGCTCGTGTACTTGACGCATAATCTCCTTCGTCTCCTCTGGATTGGTACGATATGGTGCACGGTTGGGTAGCGATGCATCGGGAATTAAGTCAATTTGATGCTCAATCCCTCGAATAGTTGGTAATCCGGTGGCACGTCTTGTGGGAAGACGTGGCGAACTCTGCAAAATGTTAGTAGTGACGGGGGCAAAGAGGAAGGCACGTCCTCGAATGAAAATAATGCCTCTTTGCACACAAAAGCATAGCAAACAGATTTGCTAGAATCTAGCTCATCAATATCAGATTTGGTGGCAAGTAAACATGCACTTTTCGGTTTAATTTCAGAAGCAACATTAGATGGTTTATTATTAGGCTTCATTTGTTGCTCAAATTCTTTTGCCACAATCTGATTTTCACTCTTATTTTTCTCCTGTTTTGCTTTATTAGCTCTATTAATATCATCTTTCAAAATGGAATCAGGAGTCATAGGAAGCAAAGTAATATTTTTATCCTTGTGAACTACTGATTGTTTCTACCATGGTGTACAGAATTTTTATCAAATTGCCATGGTCTACCAAGTAAGTAGGAACATGCTTGCATAGGTACCACATCACAATCAACATAATCAGCATATGTAGAGATACTAAAATACACACGAACAGTATGTGTTACCTTAACCTTGCATTTGTTGTTGAACCATTGGATGTAGTAAGGATGTGGATGTGGTGAGAGAAAGCTTCTCCACCATATCCATGCTAGCCAAGTTGTTGCAGCTCCCTCCATCTATGATGACGCGAATAGAACGTTCCTTCACAACTCCCTTTGTATGGAACAAGTTGTGCCTCTGATTTTGCTCAGCTTGTGTAACCTGCACACTAAAAACACGTTGAGCAACTAAACATTCATACCTGTCAGCATCTTCAGCAGCCATGTATTGCGTCTCATGATCAGAATCATCTCCACCGTGTTCTTCATGTGTAATAAGAGCCAAAGTCTCTTCATCATAGTCACTAAGCGGACTCATACCCACCATCCTCGGTAGCAATCATCACATGCCGAGATTGGCATTCTCTCATAAAATGTCCTCTTCCCTTACAACGACGACAAATAATATCACTTGTGTGCCTGTTGGACGCCATGGAAGAAGAAGAAGAGCTCATGTAGGCCCAGCAGGTGTGCTCTTGGCGGATAGTGGTGGTTGTGCACCTTTCTTGTATCACGGTTGGAGGTGGCGGCAGCGGAGGTGCCGGTGTAGTAGAACGTGTGGAAGTAGATGATGCACGTGGTGTCCATGATGAAGGTCGACCTGCGAGAAAAGTTAGTCCGCGCCAACGCTGTCGATCCTGCACTTCACGTTCAGCTTTACAAGCAAGATGGAATAATCGAGTGATATTATTATAATCCTTGTAGTCTAGAATGGTCTGAATCTCTCTATTTAATCCACCCGGAAAACGTGCAAGCATAGCTTCATTCTCCTCGACAATACCACATCTAATCAAGTCAGTTTGTAATTCTGATAATATTCTTCTACCAAATTTTTCCTTGTCTTAAGCGCTGCAATTTTTGAAGTAATTAGCGTTGATAATATGGTGGAACCCAACGATACGCATAGCAGTTTTCAAAGCAGCCCAAGTAGTGGAACAGGATATAATCTACAATGTTCGGACCACCAAACACATGCAAAGCTAGTGAAAGCACAAACAGCAGAGGAACACATCTCTCCTCAGGATATTGTAAACATGTAAATCGTTGTTCAGTTTCTAACTACCAAGTAAGATATAAATCAGGAACATATCTACCCTCAAATGGTGGAATATTCAATTTCAGTTTAGGGAGATGGTCATGATCTCGTACTGAGGGAGCCCTAACATTGCCATTATTTGCATGTGGACGACACGGTGGTTGTGGTGCCGGTGGTTGCACGTGGTTCGATGTTGATCAACCTCATCCTCGTAATCTCCCACATAATCATCCTCCCCACATCGCCAGCAGGAGCCACGAAGTATCAACAGCACCAGCAGCTTGGCCAGCTGAAGAGGGACACGGGTCGCTTCGGCGGAGGGTTGTTTCGCGATGTGGAGGTAGTCGTTGTTGTTGTTGTAGAGGTGCGTTAGGTGCAGCCGGTGGTGGTGGTGGTAGACGCGAGCAATTCATTAAACTTGTTATCGAGCTTTGTTTGAACACCTTCTCAATGCCATCTATCTTCTCCATGGCCTCTTCAAATCTATTTAGCACATCTTCCACCTGCCCACTCATCATTTGTTGAAACTTATCATGTAGCGCTTTGTTTGTCATGTTCTCCCAGTCGGTCTAAATCGGCTTGTGATCCTGCCATGGTTAGCAGCAATAGAAATACACAAGAATATGATTGACGGACTACTAGGAAGTGGTGGTGGTGGTGTGGTGGACGATCACAAATCCGTCAAGCAAATCTCAAATTCTTACCAGTTCTTACCCAGCAATAAAGCGGTGATCGGCAACCGATGTAGTCAAAACTCTCAAAGCTTGGATAGAGCGATTACCGGGGAGAGTCAAACGCATGACGTAGATGTATGTGGAGCTAGGAAGGCTTATAATATGGTAGAAAAAAGGTCAGCAATAATCAACTCAGAGATGCAAAGTTGAATAAACGCTCAACGATGGTACTATGCTGGTCCTAGGCTAGACCGTACTAGAGACGCGAGCCTAGAACATGAACAAAATCATAGCGCGACATATAAACAAGGGAAAAGCACACTCTGGAATTTTTTTCGCTCTTTTTTTGGCGCTCTTTTTTTTGCGCTCCTCTTTTTTTGCGAAAAATCACTATAATGGCGAGTGTCTCAAAACTCTTCCCAGGTCAAACTGACAGGATGGGTACGAAATTTTTTTGACAATTTTTTTTCGGAAATCAGGGCAGCGGCAATGAAAAAAGTGCGCCCAAAATCACTATGATGGCGAGTGTCTCAAAAGACTCGTAACAGCCTAAAAATAGGATAGGGAAAAAATATATTCGGTCGCATGAAATTTTGGCCTAAAAACTGCCCGGGGTCTCAGGACTCTTTTTTTGAGACCTCACGCAGCAAGGAAACACGAATCAGAATTTAGATGGATCTAGAAAACAAACCTAATATGAGAAGAACTTCGGATTGGTGGTGGATATATGGTGGTGGTATATGGCAGCGGTGGTGGTATATGGTAGCGGTGGTGGTATATGGATACGGATTGGTGGTGGTATATGGATACGGATTGGTGGTGGTATATGGATCTGATTCGAGGCGGTGGCGGATAAGCAAGGGTGGTAGATGGCAAGGCGATGATGATGGTGGTGCGGCGGCGTGACAACTTATGACCGAACTCGAAACTCTAAAAGACTAGACTCTAAGACCAGCAACTTGACACGGCGATGCAACCGCAAATTCAACAAAGCAAAAACCCTAAAAGATTATGCAAAGGCTCAGATTGGTTCGGATATGATGAACTAACCCTAATTTTTTGTGGCTTTTTCGTGGACTTTAGGTATGAAGAACGAGACTCGATCTAATCTCTGAAAAAGCTGTAAAATCTCACCGAGCAACACGAAAATCTGATACCACTTGATAGAGGCAAAGGTGTCCGATGTTTCGATGAGATGGTGGCTATCGTTTCGTGGGAGTCGACCTTAACGATCCGACTACGACGTGCGAGATGTCGCGCCTTAGCAATCGCTAAACCAACTTCCGAGGGTTATTGACCACGCCGAGCACGATCAACTGACCACGAGGGCTTGTTTCCTGCGAGCAAAGCGAAGAACAAGCAAGAAACTAAGATTGCAATCTGGATATTGCGAATATAAGAGGAAAGCTTTATTAATGAAGGTGGGGTTACGTGGCGCCTTGGTGCAGTCGTTGAGCGAAGCAGAAATGCACGGGTTGCAGCTATGGCGAACTTTTGATCTAAACAAAACCCAAAGTCTAAACGACGTCCTAAGGGCTATATATATGGAGGAAGAGGAGGAATTTCGTGGCCCTTGAGGGAGGTGTCCAAACCAACCCTAACTCTTGTTTCCCCACATACGGACTCTAAAAACAGCCTATACTTAAGTATTTCGAAATTACATGGGCTTGGCCCAATAATAAGGTGACGCAGCACCTAGAATAGCCTATGGACGAATATTATGAAGTGGCATCTTGTATATTTCGTCCTAGATCTCATGCACTCATTAGGGTGGCTTCAAAGTCTTGGAATCATCACTTGTAATTCCGTTTTTGTTCCCCTTGCGCATGCCAGCATCTCCATACTTGAACTTGCTCCAAGGTTCATCTTTCTTGTCCATGGTAGGCCCTTCATTTGTAAGCAAAACAAATGTATCCAGTTTAGGCAGCATCATATTCTCATGAACATCGGAATCGTTACCAAGAAACGAAAGTACCTGATAATTCAATTGGCGTGTGCGAGCTCTAGTAATTGGTCCAGTATGTATAGCAGCAGGGGCTGTGGGTGTAACAATGGTATTGATGTCCTCATCACAAACGACGTATCCCTGTGGTGCATCTCCATGGAGCAGGGATGCGAGCGACTGGCCGACATCCACACCAGGGACTGCGGGTATCACTCTTTGTTGTGCACCTTCGTGGGCAAGGCGTTTCGCAGTGGGTTCTACTGGCCCACGACGCTCAACAATGCCACTGAGCTGGTGAGATCCCGCGAGGCATGTCAATTCCATGCCAAACAGATCCACTAACCCGCTTAAGGCCTCCAGACCATTCCGCTCTCATGGCTGTTTGCGGTCTAAGGGCTGGATATCCTGGGCCCGTTCCCTCGAGCGGCCGGGGGCTACCGCTATCTCTATGTCACCATCGACGAGTTCACCAAGTGGGCGGAGGTGGAGCCCATGCGCACCATCCCAGCTGGCTCGGTCGTCAAGTTCATCAAGGGCCTCGTGAGCCAGTTTGGGGTCCCCAACCGTATCATCACTAACAATTGCTCTCAGTTCACGAGCAACCTTTTCAAAACATATCATGCTAACCTTGGAACACAGATATGCTACGCTTCGGTGGCACACCCACGGAGCAACGACCAAGCCGAGCGCGTCAACGTGGAGGTCTTGAGGGGCCTCAAGGCAAAGAGCTTCAAGAAGATGCTGAAGGCCTACGGCAGTGGCTGGCTCGATGAGCTCCAGTCTGTGCTGTGGTCCATCCACACCAATGCGACCAAGCCCACGGGCGAGACCCCATTCTTCCTCTTCTAGGGGGCTGAGGCGGTCCTCCCTCATGAGAAAAAACTTCACTCCCCGCTGGTCTTGGCGTTGGGCCTTGACGCCCGGGGCGCCTCGCGAGGATGGACCTCGTCTTTGGGGAGGAGGGCCGCGCCAAGCCTCGCTCCGTGCCGCGAGGTACCACCAGGCGCTGCGGCGGTATCTCTTCCGTAGCGTCCGGTCCAGGACCCTCGAGGTGGGTGACCTCGTCCTGAGGGGGATGCTCTCCAGGGAGGTGAACTAAATATGCCCTAAAGGCAATAATAAAGTTGTTGTTTATATTTCCTTATATCATGATAAATGTTTATTATTCATGCTAGAATTGTATTAACTAGAAACTTAGTACGTGTGTGAATACATAGACAAAACAGAGTGTCCCTAGTATGCCTCTATTTGACTAGCTCGTTAATCAAATATGGTTAAGTTTCCTGACCATAGACATGTGTTGTCATTTGATGAACGGTATCACATCATTAGAGAATTATGTGATGGGACAAGACCCATCCGTTAGCTTAGCATTATGATCGTTTAGTTTTATTGCTATTGCTTTCTTCATGACTTATACATATTCCTCTGACTATGAGATTATGCAACTCCCGAATACCGGAGGAACACCTTGTGTGCTATCAAATGTCACAACGTAACTGGGTGATTATCAAGATGCTCTACAGGTGTCTCCAAAGGTGTTTGTTTGGTTGACATAGATCAAGATTATGATATGTCACTCCGTGTATCGTAGAGGTATCTCTGGGCCCTCTCGGTAATGCACATCACTATAAGCCTTGCAAGCAATTTGACTAACGAGTTAGTTGCAGGATGATGCATTACGGAACGAGTAAAGAGACTTGCCGGTAACGAGATTGAACTAGGTATGATGATACCGACGATCGAATCTCGGGCAAGTAACATACCGATGACAAAGGGAATAACGTATGTTGTTATGCGGTTTGACCGATAAAGATCTTTGTAGAATATGTAGGAACCAATATGAGCATCCAGGTTTCGCTATTGGTTATTGACCGGAGATTTGTCTCGGTCATGTCTACATAGTTCTCGAACCCGTAGGGTCCGCACGCTTAATGTTCGATGGCGATTTCTATTATGAGTTGTGTGTATTGGTGACCGAAGTTTGTTCGAAGTCCCGGATGAGATCACGGACATGACAAGGAGTCTAGAAATGGTCGAGAGGGGAAGATTGATATACTGGAAGGTTATATACAGACACCCGAATGGTTCCGAAGAGGTTCGGGGATTTTTCGGAGTACCGGGAGGTTACCGGAACCCCCTGGGAAAGTTTATCGGCCTCATGGGCCATAGTGGAGAAGAGGAGGCAGGCCACGGGAGGTGGCACACGCCTTCCGCTTGCCCAATCCGAATTGGACAAGGGGTGGGGCACGACCCCCCTTTCCTTCTCCCACTCCCTTCTTTCCCCTTTCCCCTCTCCGTTGGAAGGAAGGGGGCGAATCCTAATAGGAGTGGAGTCCTAGTAGGAGTCCCCCATGGCGCCACCCCTAGGGCAGCCACCTCCCCTCACCTCCTTTATATCTGAGGCGGGGGGCACCCCAAAGGCACATCAATTGTTCTCTTAGCCGTGTGCGGTGCCCCCCTCCACAGTTTACTCCTCCGGTCATAGCGTTGATACGTCTCCAACGTACCTACTTTTCCAAACACTTTTGCCCTCTAATTTGCATGATTTGAATGGAACTAACCCGGACTGACGCTGTTTTCAGCAGAATTGCCATGGTGTTATTTTTGTGCAGAAATAAAAGTTCTCGGAATGTCCTGAAAATCAACGGAGAATTATTTTGGAATTAATAAAAAATACTGGTGAAAGAATCAAGGCCAGGGGGCCCACACCCTGTCCATGAGGGTGGGGGGCGCGCCTACCCCCTGGGCGCGCCCCCTGCCTCGTGGGCCCCCTGGAGCTCCACCGACCTCGACTCCAACTCTATATATTCGTGTTCGGGGAGAAAAAATTAGAGAGAAGGATTCATCGCGTTTTACGATATGGAGCCGCCACCAAGCCCTAATCTCTCTCGGGTGGGCTGATCTGAAGTCCGTTCGGGGCTCCAGAGAGGGGAATCCGTCGCCATCGTCATCATCAACCATCCTCCATCACCAATTTCATGATGCTCGCCGCCGTGCGTGAGTAATTCCATCGTAGGCTTGCTGGACGGTGATGGGTTGGATGAGATTTATCATGTAATCGAGTTAGATTTGTTAGGGTTTGATCCCTAGTATCCACTATGTCTGAGATTGATGTTGCTATGACTTTGCTATGCTTAATGCTTGTCACTAGGGCCCGAAGTGCCATGATTTTAGATCTGAACCTACTATGTTTTCATGAATATATGTGAGTTCTTGATCCTATCTTGCAAGTCTATAGTCACCTACTATGTGTTATGATCCGCAAGAACCCCAAGTGACAATAATCGCGACCACTCCCGGTGATGACCGTAGTTTGAGGAGTTCGTGTATTCACTATGTGTTAATGCTTTGGTCCGGTACTCTATTAAAAGGAGGCCTTAATATCCCTTAGTTTCCAATAGGACCCCGCTGCCACGGGAGGGTAGGACAAAAATGTCATGCAAGTTCTTTTCCATAAGCATGTATGACTATATTCGAATACATGCCTACATTACATTGATGAATTGGAGCTAGTTCTGTGTCTCCCTATGTTATAACTGTTGCATGAATAATCGCATCCGGCATAATTCTCCATCACTGATCCAATGCCTACGAGCTTTTCACATATTATTCTTCGCTTATTTAATTTCCGTTGCTACTGTTACAATCACTGCAAAACTGCTATTGTTACTTTTGCCACCGTTACGTTTACTTCCATATTACTTTGCTACTAAATATTTTGATGCAGATACTAAGTTATCTAGGTGTGGTTGAATTGACAACTCAACTGCTAATACTTGAAAATATTCTTTGGCTCCCCTTGTGTCGATTCAATAAATTTGGGTTGAATACTCTACCCTCGAAAACTGTTGCGATCCCCTATACTTGTAGTTTATCAAGCGTCCTAGTGCTTAGGCGAAGCCCTGCGCGGATCAGATCACCAACACCGTCACCACGTCGTCGTGCTTACGGAACTCTTCCTCGACCCTCTACTGGATCCAGAGTTCGAGGGACGTCATCAAGCTGAACATGTGCTGAGCATGGAGGTGTCGTACGTTCGGGACTTGGATCGGTTGGATCATGAAGACGTTAGACGACATCAACCGCGTTAACATAACGCTTCTGCTTTCGGTCTACGAGGGTACGTGGACACACTCTCCCCGTCTAGTTGCTATGCATCTCCTAGATAGATCTTACGTGATCGTAGGAAATTTTTTTACATTGCATGCTACGTTACCCAACAGGAGGGGCTTCACAAGCTCTCGCCTATGTGGGAGGGCCCGTTTAGGATCGCCCGTGTCTTCAGGTCTGGCGCCACGTGCCTGCAAACGCATGACGGGGTCCTCATCTAGAATGCCTAGAACATCCAGCACCTCCAAAAGTTTTATCCATGATCAAGGCCATGCGCCTCTCAAGTATCCGCTCGTGACACTCTCACATAATAATGAGTTGGGGTTGTACACGCCCTGGAGTCTCCTGAGTGCCGCCCTTGAGCCTCACGGGGGCTCCCACCCATGTCCTAGTGGAGGCCCCATGCTCCGCGCTGGTGGGAAGACTAGAAGACTAGTGTAGGTGCCGGACGTGGTTGTTCTTTTGCTTGCTTGCTTCCTGTATCTGATTTGCAACTTCTTGAAATGAAATTTGGAGCTTTCGTGTCGTTTATTTGGAAGGGTTGGGAATTTTTTTCTCCCCGCGGCATTCTCTCTTTCAGGTCTTGGCTTAGGAGAGTGACAGTTTCCCGTTGCTCTTCCTCGCGCATCGCGCGCGTGGGGGCTGGGCACGGTGTGTGCGCCGGGACGACCCACAAGCACACCTCGCCAAAGCCTTCGTGCCCCAGCCTTTGGCGTCTTAATCCTCGCGCGGCACTCTTAGACAAGCTTACGGGCACACACGCCCTCTTGGGTTCGTGCCTCCAGGCATCGTGACGTGACGTACTAGCGGCAACCAGCCCATGCTCGAGGGCTCGCGCGAGGTGTGGCACCTCCGGAGATTTCCTAACCCTGCAGCCATAGGGTGCCTCCTAAGGCTCGACGACTTTCAAATCTTCAAGAAGGAAACCCTTGGAGAACGTCCCAGGGCATGTAAGAAATCCAAGCCCTAGAGAGGCACACTCTCGCAGCACGGGAGTCTACCGCAAGCACATTAAGCTAAGTCATTCCAATCACAATCAGCAACAACACGGATATCATGACGCAATATAAAAATGATAACATAATGGCGCAAGCACCATGGTTCAATACACGCCCCGACAGGGCCTTCTACTTTTTTCATGCAGGAGAAAGAAAGAAAGAAACAAAAGCAGCAGCGCGACTGCAGCGGCTCCCGAGGCCCAGCTCAATCACGCCCGGCCACGGAGTCCTCCTCCTCCTTCACAGTATGCAGCGGCAAGGCAGGTCGTCACCCTCCCCGTCCGAGACCGCGGTGTTGCGGCTCGTCAGAGTCACCATCGCCGTGCTCTCCCGTAAGAGGTGCCACTGCTGGAGGTGGCGCGACCATCGCCAAGGGCAAGCTCACCGCCAGTGATGGTGCCGCCCCTACGGTCGTCATAGTCATCATCGATATCGCTCTCCGGGTAGCACCCCAGGCGCCGGCCATCTTCCCCGAAGACACTGGCGTAGAGGGTCTCGACGCCATCATACCTGAAGTGGAGGGTGCACCTCCTACGCAGGCCGCGCGGTTCAGGAACACGTTGCCAGTGGCGGTGACCTCGACCTTCACCCATGAGGCCTTGCAGCAGTCGTCGGCCTGCAGCCAGAGACCACCGGATCCCCTGGCCGGCAGCGTGGGAGATGGAGCCAGACACCTGCGGGTCTCCCCACCCACACCACGAACTCCAGGGATGCGTCAGCCGAGTGGGAGCGCGGACACAACGACCAAATGGCTGCCACATGCCTCCCCCCGTCGACGGGGCCACCCCAGCCGCGACAACTTTCCCCGCGGGAAGAAGCACCTCCACGGCTACCGGGGGCGACGCCAGCCTTCGAAGGGGTGCGCCTGTGCCCTCGAGGAGCCACCGCTGGCATCGCGGCGTACCTATAGGGGCGTCTGCGGCCTCTATTGTGCGGCGGTGAGCCTGGCCCTTCCTTGGGGGCCTTTCCCTTCTCTGCGGCGGAAAACCTCCTCACTGGAGCCATAGACGCTCTGGCAAGACGGTAAGACGAAGCGGAAGGAGGAGTGAGTGGCGAGAAGATGAAGATGAGCTGGGGGCTCTGCCCCCTCTCCCATTTATAGCCGGAGGGAGGCCAATCGCCGGCCTCTCACGATTCCAAGTAATGATGGTTCTTCTGCATGCATCAGGCAGTTGTCAAGTCGGGCAGTTGCCGAGGCAGCGTGGGGAACTGGAGATGCCCACGTCCCATCAAGCGCCATGCGTTGGCTCAGTCCACAGGTTATTGGGGCCCGCGATGCTTCCCCCTTGCCCCTTGGCTTCGCCTTGAAGCCAAGTGCGAACGCGCCTTGGGCCTCGGGGCTACTGTTGGCGTCCTGGGAACTAGGGTACCCAGAATTGCCTGCCTGCGACCCACGGCATGGCTCCATCGACGGCCTGGTACGGCCCATCTGCAACACCTTCAAGACAAGACACTCGTGAGGGACCAAGCCTCATGAGCCGGGCGACATCAATACCTCCAAAGGGAGCGGCTCCCAAGGCTGGCTCCTGAGGAGCGGAGATTCCTATACAGGTGCCCACCTCATGAGGTTGAGGTGACGTAAGCCATGACGACCGATGCCCAGAAGGCGCCAGTGGGCGTAGAGCAGCAGGTTTCCTCTTTGGTGCTAAGGATGCAAGCGCATGCGCGGGGTCCCGAGGTATTAGCCAAAGGTTTCCATTCCCGTGCAATGAGACCAAGACCACCACGACGGCAGGATGGATGTCATCACCGAGCTCACCACGGCGTCACGATCAAAAGCTTTGCAAGCAAAGACCACCATTCGTCGGGATAAGATGTTGATGCGGAGCATCCTACGGTCATCACCATGTCAAGAGTCCGTTTGGCAAGTGACACGTGCGACCTCTACTTTTCATACATAAAGGTGAATCTTCTCCTTTACACGTGTTCACTTGACCCCTTCGAGGATGGTATACTACTTGACACTCCACTCGTGTCCATGCACAGGTATTGCCGGAGCTTCACGGACGACGAGGAGTGCAAGCGCCAAGGAACACCTACACCATCCGCGAGGGAAGCCTGGAAACGTAGATGCAAGAAGAAGAGTTGTCGAAGAAGCTCCAGCCATCGGACGACCGGTTGGGTCCGGACGTCCGGCGCCTGAAGATCCACCGGACGACCGGCCCGGACCGGACGACCGGCGATCCCGCACCCGAGCCAAATGAGCGGACGTCCGGCGCCTGCGGACGACCGACGACCGGACGACCGGCCCCCTCCGGAAATCTGGCACTCCTGCGTTCGAGCCGTCGAGCGGACGTCTGACGCCTTCCGGACGTCCCACCCGTGAGTCTCCGGACATCCGACGCCCACCGGACGTCCGACCCTGGTCAGTGTCCGATTCTATGGGCTGAGTCCCATGTACCCCTTCACTTCACCCCAATTTGCACTTAGACTATAAATAGACCTTCCCTCATCCTTTCTAGGGTTAGCAAATATGATAGCTCATTCTTAGGTGAGCTTTCCTCCTACCTCTACTCTTGAGAGAGAGAGACCACTACTCCATTGGAGGCCAAGACCTCCATCTAGGAGAAGATCGTGCGGGATATATCATCAAGACCCCCTCTTGGGCGGACCCCTTCAAGACCTCCTCATGGAGATGAACTTTACCTTGTATCTTTCCCTTTGTTGTTCATGTACCTTGTGATCTTGTGTGTTTGATTGTCTAGTGGATGTGTGATTGGACTTGTTCTTGAGTGTTTCCCCTTGTGATTTCTCTCCGTTCTTCCCCGTGTTCATCGTGTTCTTCGAGGGATCCCACTCCAAACGTGAAAGATCAGCCTACACCGGGTTGATCACGTATCATGAGCCACGTTGATCACGTATTTGGAGTCCCCGTATCATATGGTATCATGAGCCACGTTGATCACGTATTTGGAGTCCCTCCCACCGTTTTCTAGTATTGTTTTGTTCGATTTCATCCTAAAATTCAAAAATCCCCACCAAAAATAGCCCCAGTTTTTTTGTGATTTGTTGGTATGATAAAGTTTTGTTGATTTTGATCCATGGATTTGCTTGGTTTCGAGTGGATATAGCATTTCCCCAAGTTTCCCATCTTTCATCCACAAAATCCCGCGAATTTTGACCCCGAAATCCCCAATTTCCGCCCAAAATCGCGTCCCGGATCTGAAATTTCGCGTTGACCCCGACCCACCGGACGACCGACGATTTACGGACGTCCGGACCCCCTCGAAGCACCGGACGTCCGACCTTTCCGGACGACCGGAACCCCTAACCCGAACCGAAATTAGCGGATTTCCGAGCTCACCGGACGTCAGGCCACCGGACATCCGTTATTTCCGGACGTCCGCTACCTATAGATATCAACTTCGGCTGATTTTTGTTTTGCCCATAATTAATTCATCCGAACTCCGATTTTGACGTTCTTCAGCTCGTTTTGAAGCTATTGACATCCCCCTTCCAACAAAAATACCACCAACATCATTTGACTCCATCAAATTTTGTGCAATTTGGCAAGTTTGCCTAGGGCTTCCACCACATCATCCGCTACTCCACCACCGACTTCCGCAACTTAACCAATTTTGTTCCCCATAGCATTTGAGGTTATTTGAGTAGTGACTTAGAGTCTCCTAAGGTGTTTAAGCTACTTAGGGACGGTTGCTTCTTCTTCAACCACCACCACCACTTCCGCATAGGCTTACCCACCATACACTTCCACCCCAACTTAACCCAATTTTGTTTGAGTTTTTCGAGTTGTGGCTTGTGTCTCCTAAGGTGTTTCGGCTACATAGGGACGGCAAATTCAACTTCGACACGTGTATAGCCCATCATTCCACTTCCACATCGCCAAGTGCAAACCACCACCGCTTTTCCGCTACCACCATTTGACTTTTGTCATTTGAGATTTTGAGTTCGCGGTTTTTCCGTTTCCAAAGGTGTTTCGCCACTTAGGGACGATTCTCCATCTTCTTGGTATCTACATCAAGAACACCGCCACTCATCATCGCAGCGACAAAGAACCTCGACGACACCATTGTATATTCCCTTGCAATTGCATTGTTAACCCCTAGCCCATTTTAGTCACTTGCCTATCGAGACTAGCCATTTGAGTATTGTCGGGCCACGCTACTTGTGCACATTAGTGATCTACACCATCCATTGCATACATACCATATCATATTGGTATCATATCTTGTGTCACAAGTTTGTTCCCGCATATACACAATTGCTATCTTGGTTTGTGCATTGTGCAAAAGTGGCCATACATAGAAAAAAAAGAAGAAGAGAATAAGCTTTTAAGCAAAAGAGAAAGAGCAAAGAGCTTGTAAGCAATAGCCATAGCATCAAATATATCATATGGTATAATATCCGATCATCTTGGATCATCTTGAGAGAAACACCGGGAACCATACATACATAGCATACTTGGGATAGAAAGTTTATCCATTTTGCATCTTATAGGTTGTGCACAAGTGTCGTATCCGCCTATTGAGCAATCATGCTAGCGTCTCTCTTGAGTTGTGCAACACGAGCGTTTTGGTGGATTCCACATTTTGAGCTCATTCCCTGGTTGCACGGCCCCATTTATCTATCCGTGTGTGTGTTTCCGTGTGCCACCTATTGCTATTGGTCTACTTGATTCGCTTGCGAATTTGTGAATCTCTTTCAACATTATTGACTCTTGCTAACATTTTACATCAAATTTTTGTGCCACTATCCTCACCGAGCTCTACCATAAGCTTTACTTGATAGGTGTGAGTGAACAAGTCCGGTACCAATTCCACTATTCTTTCATCTCACATTGAGTGAAACGGGATACATTGATAGAGGCAAAGGTGTCCCGATGTTTCGATGAGATGGTGGCTATCGTTTCTGTGGGAGTCGACCTTGACGATCCGACTACGACCGTGCGAGACGTCGCGCCTTAGCAATCGCTAAACCAACTTCCGAGGGTTATTGACCACGCGAGCACGATCAACCTGACCACGAGGGCCTGTTTCCTGCGAGCAAACGAAGAACAAGCAAGAAACTGAGATTGCAATCTGAATATTGCGAATATAAGATGAAAGCTTTATTGATCAAGGTGGGGTTACATGGACGCCTTTGTCCGGTCGTTGAACACAAACGAAGCACGCGAAGTTGCAGCTATGGCGAACTTTTAATCTAAACAAAACCCAAAGTCTAAACGGTGCCCTAAGGGCTGTATATATGGAGGAAGAGGGGGAATTTCGTGGCCCTTGGTGGAGGGGTCCAAATCAACCCTAACTCTTGTTTCCCCAGCATATACGGACTCTAAAACAGCCTATACTTAAGTATTTCGAAATTACATGGGCCTGGCCCAATAATAAGGTGACGCAACACCTAGAATAGCCTATGGACGCATATTATGAAGTGGCATCTTGTATATTTCGTCCAAGGCCTCATGCACTCATTAGGGTGGCTTCAAAGTCCTGGAATCATCACTTGTAACTCCGTTCTTGTTCTCCTTGCATGCCAACATCTCCATGCTTGAACTTGCTCCAAGGTTCATCTTTCTTGTCCATGGTAGGCCCTTCATTTGTAAGCAAAACAAATGTATCCAATTTAGGCAGCATCATATTCTCATGAACATTGGAATCGTTACCAAGAAAGCGAAAGTACTGATAATTCAATTGGCGTCGCGAGCTCTAGTAATTTGTCTAGTATGTATAGTCACAGGGCTGTGGGTGTAACAATGGTATTGATGTCCTCATCATCCTCCCTTCTTGAAATGAAGTCGTCCTCGACGGAAGCTCATCTTCCTCACCCAAATAAGGCTTCAAATCTGCAATGTTAAAAGTGGGACTAACCCCAAAATCTGCAGGCAGCTCAAGTTTATATGCATTATCATTTATTTTCTCTAACACCTTAAATGTACCATCAAAACGTGGCATTATCTTTGATTTGCGCAATTTAGGAAGCCTATCCTTACATAAATGTAACCAAACAAGATCTCCGGTGCAAAGACAACATGTTTTCTACCCTTATCTCCAGCAAGTTTATATTTAGCATTCATACGCTCAATGTTTTCCTTAGTTAACTCATGCATTTTTAAAATCAATTCAGCACGTTCTTTAGCATCAAAATTAACCTTCTCCGAAGATGGAAGAGGCAACAAATCAATAGGTGCACGAGGTAGGAAGCCATACACAATTTCAAAAGGGCACATCTTAGTAGTAGAATGCAATGAACGATTATAAGCAAATTCAATATGAGGCAAGCATTCTTCCCACATTTTCTTATTATTCTTCAAAACAGCCCTAAGCATAGTAGACAATGTTCTATTGACTACTTCAGTTTGTCCATCAGTTTGGGGTGACAAGTAGTACTAAAAAGCAGTTTAGTCCCCAACTTAGCCCATAAACATCTCCAAAAGTGGCTAAGAAATTTAGTATCACGATCTGAAACAATAGTATTTGGCACACCATGCAAGCGAATAATTTCACGAAAGAACAAATCAGCAACATTAACAGCATCATCGCTTTTATGACATGGTATAAAGTGTGCCATTTTCGAGAATCTATCCACGACAACAAATATACTATCCCTCCCCTTCTTTGTTCGAGGTAAACCTAAAACAAAGTCCGTAGATATATCCTCCCAAGGAATACTAGGCACAGGCAAAGGCATATATAAACCATGAGGATTGAGTCGTGACTTAGCTTTTTGATGTAGTGCAGCGAGCAACAAAACGCTCAACATCCCGTCTCATCTTTGGCCAAAAGAAATGTGTAGCAAGTATATCCTCCGTCTTTTGACGCCAAAGTGTCCCATTAAGCCTCCTCCATGCGCCTCCTGCAACAACAAAAGACTAACAGAGCTAGCAGGAATGCATAGCTTGTTAGCACGAACACAAAACCATCATTAATAACGAACTTGTTCCATGTTCTTCCTTCTTTACAATTCTGCATTACATCTTTAAAATCAGCATCATGCACATATTGATCTTTGATGGTCTCCAAACCAAATATTTTGAAGTCAAGTTGTGAAAGCATAGTATATCGACGAGACAAAGCATCAGCAATAACATTTTCTTTACCCTTCTTGTGTTTAATGACATAAGGGAAAGTCTCAATGAATTCAACCCATTTAGCATGTCTACGATTCAGTTTAGCTTCACTTTTAATATGTTTCAAAGATTCATGATCAGAATGTATAACAAATTCTTTGGGCCATAAATAATGTTGCCATGTCTCTAAAGTCCGAACAAGAGCATATAATTCTTTGTAATAAGTAGAATAGTTCAGACTAGGCCCACTCAATTTTTCGTAAAAGTATGCAACAGGTTTGCCATCTTGTAATAACACACCGCCTAATCCAATTCCACTAGCATCACATTCAAGCTCAAAAGTCTTATTAAAGTCGAAGTTGGAGTAAAGGAGCATGTGTCAACTTATCTTTCAATACCGTGAAGGCTTCTTCCCATGCGGTACCCCAAACAAAAGGCACATCCTTCTTTGTAAGCTCATTGAGAGGTGCAGCAATGGTGCTAAAGTCTCTCACAAAACGCCTATAGAAACCAGCGAGTCCAAGAAAACTCCTCACTTGTGTGACCGTTTTGGGCTGCGGCCAACTCTCAATAGCTTCAATCTTGGCTTTATCAACTTCAATTCCCTGTGGAGTAACAACATAGCCAAGAAAAGATACTCGGTCGGTGCAAAAGGTGCACTTCCCAAGGTTACCAAACAAACGTGCATCACGTAGAGCATTAAAAACAGCACGTAAATGTTCCAAATGTTCTTCCAAAGATTTGCTATAAATCAGTATATCATCAAAGTAAACTACCACAAATCGTCCAATGAAAGCACGTAAAACTTCGCTCATTAATCTCATGAAAGTACTAGGTGCATTAGTTAACCCAAAAGGCATGACTAACCACTCATATAATCCAAACTTAGTTTTAAATGCTGTTTTCCATTCATCTCCCAATTTCATACGAATTTGATGGTATCCACTACGCAAATCAACTTTGGAGAATATTGTAGAGCCACTCAATTCATCAAGCATATCATCTAGCCTAGGAATAGGATGACGATAACGAATAGTAATATTATTAATGCCTCTACAATCAACACACATACGCCGACGTATCATCCTTTTTAGGCACTAGTATAATAGGAACGGACAAGGACTAAGAGATTCGCGTATATAACCTTTGTCGAGCAGCTCCTGTACTTGACGATAATCTCCTTCGTCTCCTCTGGATTGGTACGGTATGGTGCGCGGTTGGGTAGCGATGCACCGGGAATTAAGTCAATTTGATGCTCAATCCCTCGAATAGGTGGTAATCCCGTGGCACGCCTTGTGGGAAGACGTCGGCGAACTCCCCGCAAAATGTTAGTGACAAGGGGCACAGAGGAAGGCACGTCCGCGAATGAAAATAATGCCTCTTTGCACACAAAAGCATGGCAATCAGATTTGCTAGAATCTAGCTCATCAATATCAGATTTGGTGGCAAATTAACATGCACGTTTCAGTGTAATTGCAGTAGCAACATTAGATGGTTTATTATTAGGCTTCATTTGTTGCTCAAATTCTTTTGCCACAATCTGATTTTCACTCTTATTTTTCTCCTGTTTTGCTTTATTAGCTCTATTAATATCATCTTTCAAAATGGAATCAGAGTCATAGGAAGCAAAGTAATATTTTTATCCTTGTGAACAAGAGTATACCTGATTGTTTCTACCATGGTGTACAGAATTTTTATCAAATTGCCATGGTCTACCAAGTAATAAGGAACATGCTTGCATAGGTACCACATCACAATCAACATAATCAGCATATGTAGAGATACTAAAATACACACGAACAAAGACGTGTTACCTTAACCTTGCCGCTGTTGTTGAACCATTGGATGTAGTAAGGATGTGGATGTGGTCTTGTGGTGAGAGAAAGCTTCTCCACCATATCCATGCTAGCCAAGTTGTTGCAGCTCCCTCCATCTATGATGACGCGAATAGAACGTTCCTTCACAACTCCCTTTGTATGGAACAAGTTATGTCTCCGATTTTGCTCAGCTTGTGTAACCTGCACACTCAAAACACGTTGAGCAACTAAACATTCATACCTGTCAAGATCTTCAGCAGCCATGTATTGCGTGTCATGATCGTAATCATCTCCACCGTGTTCTTCATGTGTAATAAGAGCCAAAGTCTCTTCATCATAGTCACTAGCGGACTCATACCCACCATCCTCGTGAGCAATCATCACACGCTGAGATTGGCATTCTCTCGCAAAATGTCCTCTTCCCTTACAACGACGACAAATAATATCACTTGTGTGCCCTGCTGACGCCATGGAAGAAGAAGAGCTACTGTAGGCCCGGCAGTGTGCTCTTGGCGAGATAGTGGTGGTTGTGCCTCGCTTTCTTGTATCACGGTTGGAGGTGGTAGCCGACGGAGGTGCCGTGTAGTAGAACGTGTGGAAGTAGATGATGCACGTGGTGTCCATGATGAAGGTCGACCTGCAGAAAAGTTAGTTCGCCGCCAACGCCTGGCCGATCCTGCACTTCACGCTCAGCTTTACAAGCAAGATGGAATAATCGAGTGATATTATTATAATCCTTGTAGTCTAGAATGGTCTGAATCTCTCTATTTAATCCACCCGTAAAACGTGCAAGCATAGCTTCATTCTCCTCAACAATACCACATCTAATCAAGCCAGTTTGTAATTCCCGATAATATTCTTCTACCGAATTTTTCCTTGTCTTAAGCGCTGCAATTTTTGAAGTAATTCACGTTGATAATATGGTGGAACCCAACGAGTACGCATAGCAGTTTTCAAAGCAGCCCAAGTAGCTGGAACAGGATATAATCTACAATGTTCGCACCACCAAACACATGCAAAGCTAGTGAAAGCACAAACAGCAGCAGGAACACGTCTCTCCTCGTGATATTGTAAACATGTAAATCGTTGTTCAGTTTCTAACTCCCAAGTAAGATATATATCAGAACATATCTACCCTCAAATGGTGGAATATTCAATTTCAGTTTAGGGAGATGGTCATGATCTCGTACTGAAGAGGAGCCCAACATTGCCATTATTTGCATGTGGACGACCTGGTGGTTGTGGTGTCGTGGTTGCACGTAGTTCGATGTTGATCAACCTCATCCTCGTAATCTCTCACATAATCATCCTCCCCACCGCAGCAGCAGGAGCCACGTATATCAACAGCAGCACCAAGAGCTTGGCCAGCTCAAGAGGGACACGGAAGCTCGGCGGAGGGCTGTTTCGCGATGTGGAGGTAGTCCTTGTTGTTGTAGTAGAGGTGCGTTAGGTGCCGCCGGTGGTGGTGGTGGTAGACGCGCGAGCAATTCATGAAACTTGTTATCGAGCTTTGTTTCGAACGCCTTCTCAATGCCATCTATCTTTTCCATGGCCTCTTCAAATCTATTTAGCACATCGTCCACCTGCCCACTCATCATTTGTTGAAACTTATCATGTAGCGCTTTGTTTGTCATGTTCTCCCGGTCGGTCTAAATCGGCTTGTGATCCCTGCCATGGTTAGCAAAGCAATAGAAACACACAAGAATATGATTCGGCAGACTACTAGGAAGTGGTGGTGGTTGTGTGGTGGACAAACAAATCCGTCAAGCAAATCTCAAATTCTTACCAGCCTTACCCAAGAAGAAAGCGGTGATCGGCAACCGATGTAGTCAAAACTCTCAAAGCTTGGATAGAGCGATTACTGTGGAGAGTCAAACGCATACGATGTAGATGTATGTGGAGCTGGGAAGGCTTATAATATGGTAGTAAAAGGGTCAAGAATAATCAATTCAGAGATGCAAAGTTGAATAAACGCTCAACGACGCATTTGTCTTTGGTCCTAGGCTAGACCGTGCTAGAGACGCGAGCCTAGAACACTAACAAAATCACGGCGCTGCACGGAAACAACGGAAAAGCACACTGGAATTTTTGTTTTCGCTCTTTTTTTTTTTGCAGCTTTTTTTTTTATGCTCTTTTTTTTTTTGCGAAAAATCACTATAATGGCGTAGTGTCTCAAAACTCTTCCCAGTCAAACCGACAGGATGGGCACGAAATTTTTTCGACCAAATTTTTTTTTCGATTTAGACCCAAAAGCTGAAACGGGTCAAAAAAACTTTCTATAATGGCGATCGCCTCAATACGCTTAGAAACACCGAAAAACAGGATAGCCGTAAAATTTTTTCGACAAGTGCGTTTTCGGAAAATTTTGGGCCTAAACGGAGGGTGGTTTCGAAATTTTTTTTTTCCAAACCTACTCCGCAAGGAAACACGAATCGGAAACTAGATGGATCTCGAAAACAAACCTAATATGAGAAGAACTCGGATTGGTGGTGGATATATGGTGGTGGTATATGGCAGCGGTGGTGGTAGCGGTGGTAGTATATGGATATGGATCGGTGGTGGTATATGGACACGGATTGGTGGTGGTATATGGATACGGATTCGGAGCGGTGATGGTAGGTGGCGAGGCGATGATGATGGTGCGGTGGCGGCGTGACAACTTATGACCGTAACTCGAAACTCTAAAAGACTAGACGCTAAGACCAGAACTAGACACGACGATGCAACCGCAAATTCAACAAAGCAAAACCCTAAAAAGATTATGCAAAGGCTCAGATTGGTTCGGATATGATGAACTAACCCTAATTTTTTTGTGGCTTTTTCGTGGACTATAGGTATGAAGAACAGACTCGATCTAAACTACGGAAAACTGTCAAATCTCACCGAGCAACCTGAAAATCTGATACCACTTGATAGAGGCAAAGGTGTCCCGATGTTTCTGTGGGAGTCGACCTTGACGATCCGACTACGTACGTGCGAGACGTCGCGCCTTAGCAATCGCTAAACCAACTTCCGAGGGTTATTGACCACGCCGGAGCACGATCAACCTGACAACGAGGGCCTGTTTCCTGCGAGCAAACGAAGAACAAGCAAGAAACTAAGATTGCAATCTGGATATTGCGAATATAAGATGAAAGATTTATTGATCAAGGTGGGGTTCTGTGGACGCCTTTGTCCGTCGTTGAACACAAACGAAATGCTGCGAAGTTGCAGCTATGGCGAACTTTTAATCTAAACAAAACCCAAAGTCTAAACGGTGCCCTAAGGGCTGTATATATGGAGGAAGAGGGGGAATTTCGTGGCCCTTGGTGGAGGGGTCCAAATCAACCCTAACTCTTGTTTCCCCAGGACATACGGACTCTAAAAACAGCCTATACTTAAGTATTTCGAAATTACATGGGCCTGGCCCAATAATAAGGTGACGCAGCACCTAGAATAGCCTATGGACGATATTATGAAGTGGCATCTTGTATATTTCGTCCAAGGCCTCATGCACTCATTAGGGTGGCTTCAAAGTCCTGGAATCATCACTTGTAACTCCGTTCTTGTTCTCCTTGCGCATGCCAACATCTCCATGCTTGAACTTGCTCCAAGGTTCATCTTTCTTGTCCATGGTAGGCCCTTCATTTGTAAGCAAAACAAATGTATCCAATTTAGGCAGCATCATATTCTCATGAACATTGGAATCGTTACCAAGAAACGAAAGTACCTGATAATTCAATTGGCGTGCGCGAGCTCTAGTAATTGGTCCAGTATGTATAGCCGCAGGGGCTGTGGGTGTAACAATGGTATTGATGTCCTCATCATACATCCTCAACTTTGGGAAAAGGTAACTTGGTATTGTTTATCTCATTTCCTACTCACCTCTACTCGAGTCTTGTGATGGATAGGCAAGGAATTTCACCTTCGGTCTACAACAACAACGACGAGTTCGATGCCACGAACAACAACTCCGACGCCAAGATACAAGCTCAAATGGAGGAGATCAAAGCCCTCATCAAGTCCTACAAGCGATCTTCCTCATCTTCGAGAAGACGCTCAAGAGCACATGCTTCCGAGCTACCATCTCCGGCAAGATCACATCGGCATCGACACCATCACCACCAAGAACGTGAAGGTCAAGAGCTCAACACCAACAACCGCTCAACGACTTCACCATCTCCCTTGGCATCTTTGCCAAGCGACTTCAAGGCAACTTCGCCTACGGACATACGACATCTTCGCCAACAAGAACCTCAAGGCTACGCTCAAGAGAAGCTCCCCAAGCTCAAGTCCTCGACTTACACGAGCCACGACGACCTCGACACCGACCACAAGATTCCTTTCTATGGAACTCAAGAACCCGAGGAGTACCTCGAGTGGGAGCGTTTAATGGACGACTACCTCAAGCTACATCAAGTTCCTCCCGAAGATCAAGTGAAGTGCGCCACAAGAAACTTCCACGACTACGCCTCAACTTGGTGGCTTCACACACCTTCAGAGTACTACGATATGAGTTGGCCCAAGACGAAGAGAGCTTTGCGGCGAGAGTTCGTGCCTCCAACCTACACGGAACAACTTCGACGCCAACTGGAGAACACCATCCAAGGATCCAAGTCCATCGACGCATACTTCCAGGAGATGAAGATTGCCTTGCGACGAGCCGGCGTGGACGACCCCATTTCGATGAAGTTCCACTTCATGATGGGATTGAACAACAACATCTCCAAGACTATCTTCCTCGAGAACTGCAAGTCCATCGACGACTACTACATTGGTGCTCTCAAGGCGGAACAAGAACTCATGAAGGCCAAGGCTTCTCCACCCCAAGCAAACTTAGCGGCGACCAAGCTCTACGACAAGAATGAGGCTAGTACCACCATGATGTCCAAGCCCGACAAGCTCCAAGACGATGCGCCCAAGTTTGACTTCATCGCCATCCCTCTTTGTGGCATTGATGATGCCGAGTCTACCTTGACTCTTTTTCAAGATGGTGCGGCGGCAATGCGACTATGGAGACCTTCAAGGACCAAGCTTTGGAGGCGAGCGACAAGGTGGCGAGCAAGGATGATGCTTCCATCTTAGGAGGCGAGAGTGATGATGTGCCATCTTCGGCCTTCATCCACGGCGATGATGACGAGATGATCGAGCATGGGATTTTCCCTTCGGTCATGGAGGAGAGTGATGATGTGCCATCTTCGGCCTTTATCCATGGCGACGGTGATGAGATGGTTGAGTATTTCACCTCGACCACGGCGATGTATGATGACTTGAGTGACTTGTGCCACCATATGGAGAGTGAGAGTGACTTCACCACTAGCCCTATATATGATGTGTTGCCACAAATCCCATGTGAGGAGAGCCACAACCCCACCACTTGAGTGAGATGAGTGACTCCACCATATGTGAGATTGAGTGCACCTATTTTGAGGAAGTGAGTGAACCACCACATAGAGAGAGTGTGATAGTTGATAGGGCATGTGAGGCCACTTCGATTTCTAACGACTTAACCTCCACCTCTATTGTGTCTTCTCATTTGGTGCTAGGTCCCATTTATGATGACGCCCCGATCCTCGACGACTTCGTCCTCCCTTTGGACAAGACGATGGCCATGGTGGAATATGATGCACCCGCCACATGGTTCCATCAAGATGAAGATGACCACCATTTGGTCTTTCCCACCTCACCTACACCACTTGAGCAGAATGAAAAAGGTAACATAGGTGAAGGTGATGCTCTAGTCCCACTAGTGGACATTCTTGACATTGATTGCTTGCATGATGTTGATCCACCTAGTACCTTGCTTCATGCTAGTATGATTCCCCCATGTGATGATTTTCCCATTTATGATGAGTATGATGATTCTCATGTGGAGTCTATTAGTAGTGATGCCATGTTACATAGGATTTCTTGTGACAATTCTTTAGGTCACATCATGTTAGCTAATCCGCTTGACTTGTCATATGCTATGCATGAGATCAATCATATGTCATATTTGCAATCTCTTCATAGTGACTATGCATATGCCATTAAAATAAACCCAATTTACACTTATGGCATAGATGACAAACCCATGGTTATTGTCATTTGTTTTTCTTGTGATGATATTGATATGCTCCCTTTGCATAATTTATCTCATATGCCATGCCATGCCCACCTAGCTTCGGATATGCATTGTTTTGGATGTTGTACATTTTCTCCATGTGATGTTTCCGATATTGCTCATGAGGAGACCCCCATAGTTTCCTCATGCATTGTAGGAGATTTTGATCCATCCCATTCATTGCATGATCCAAATACTTGTGTGCACCATATGCTCCCCATGAATGAAAATCCTATTGATGTGCCATATAATTGTATGCTCAATTTGCATCCCCATCGTGTCATACATAATAACTATTCTTTCATGATGGATGACATGTTCTTATACCATGCATCAAATTTCTTTGAGCATTTCTTATCTTGTGCTAACTCACACGTGCACATACACATCATGATGGATGATGTGTACATTTACCACGCGCACAATCTCTTTGGTTTGTGTCTCTTTTGTGTAGGTACCCATGAATACTTGTCAAACTCGCAATCCCACGAGTTGACAAAACGAGCTCTAGAGAGCAACGATGATTTGGGATCTCATGGATTGTCTTTCCCACCGCTCTCTTCGCGCATTACATGGTCCTCACTTGGCTATGGGTTGTTGTCCATTACGTATTATATGCCCATCTTGCCATGTTCACTATGCATGGTTTGCTCATTACTATGCCTTTGCCATGCATTTGTGACCCATGCTTTGCATTACACATGTTGATTGACTCTAGCACTTGTATGTGTATTTGCAAGCTTGGTGGAGATATTGCTTGTTGTTGCCATGTTCCATTTGTTACCCACCCCTATGATGATACTATGATCTTGCTTTGTGTTCGTGCTTGCGATATGTCATGTGCACTCCCTATGCCTATTATTTGCTCACATGACATGATTGCCATGATTTATTCTATTGTGTTGCATCTTCGCTCCACTAGTTTGCACGACTTGATTACTATGTTTGTTTGCCTTGTTACATCACCTATGATTCATACTTGCTCATTTCATGCGGTTGATGACAACCATCTACATGCTTTGCACATCATTGTTATTGCTTCTTGTCATATATCTCTATGTGTTGCCTCCCTCATGCAAGATGAGTTGTCATGTATTGAGTGCAACAATGATTCTCTTCTTGCTCATGAGATTGCCCCCATAGCATTCTCGCATATATTTGGAGATATTGACATAATTCTTGTGAAGCATGCTTGTCTTACTTCTTTGCACCATATACCTAGTGCCATGAACATTGCCATTGTTGCATCATATTATTCATGCACTTGTCCTTCTAATGGTTTTGTGCAAAAGATGAGAACCATCATGATGGATGATGTGTTTTTCTACCATGCGCATACTCTCTTTGTTTTGTTTTGTGCATGTGTAGGATACTTGGACTTTGTGTCGACTTCCACTTCACGTGAGTTGACCATTCGAGCTCTTGAGAGCGAGCCTCATACATTCTACCACGACTCGCTTCTACACCGCATTTGCTTCCACTTCAGCATTGTGAAGAATGCACAAGGACACGCCTTCTAGGTGACATCCTTCTTGAGCTTGGATATTGTGGATCATACTTCATGTGTTGCGTGCACCATTTGCACGCATGCTCGAGATATTGCTTTCACTCATGATTGCCACATTTCCATGCTTCATGACATATATACCTTGTGTGTTGCATCCAATTCTTGGTCTACTTGCTACTATTATATGATTGGTTGCACCAATATCATTTCTTCACATATGCCATGTCCCTTTGCTTGTCACATGCTTGACTTGATTGCCTCACACATGATGAACACTTGTTCTTTCTATTGTGTTGAGTGCCACACTATATTCACTACACCCCATGCACATTATGTTTGGATTGTCTTGCACTTGACCCATGTGTTTAGACACTTCATTTTACTTGGTGTTGTGAATGATTCCTATGCCTACCATAGACCTTTCATTGAGCAATTTGTGAATGCTTGCTATGATCTTGAGGAAGATGCTTATTCTCTTGTCACACATATTTGCATCACTACCTCACGTTTACATGCTTGTTTCCATGATGACCTTGATTTTGCTCAACTCATATGCTTACATGCCATGTCACAATCCTTTGTCACACCCTATGCTATGCTTGATGACAACACTTGTTTGGTGAATCACCTCTTGAATGCTTGGTTTTGCACTAACGCTAGCCACATTTGTTTTTCCAAGTGTTTGTTCTATTTGCTCCTTTTGAAGGAATCACAAGATGGTGCAACATTGGAGAGTGCTTATTTCGAGCTTCAAGATGATGAGTGCTTGGTGATCGACCGCTTCGACACGGCAACGCCATCTCTTTCCCATGGTGATTTGGGTTTCGATCCGAGGTCGGATCTTTTCCAAGGGGGAGGGGATGATGCGGAGCATCCTACGGTCATCACCATGTCAAGAGTCCGTTTGGCAAGTGACACGTGCGACCTCTACTTCTCATACATAAAGGTGAATCTTCTCCTTTACACGTGTTCACTTGACCCCTTCGAGGATGGTATACTACTTGACACTCCACTCGTGTGCATGCACAGGTATTGCCGGAGCTTCACGGACAACGAGGAGTGCAAGCGCCAAGGAACACCTACACCATTCGCGAGGGAAGCCTGGAAACGTAGATGCAAGAAGAAGAGCTGTCGAAGAAGCTCCAGCCATCGGACGACCGGTTGGGTCCGGACGTCCGGCGCCTGAAGATCCACCGGACGACCGGCCCGGACCGGACGACCGGCGATCCCACACCCGAGCCAAATGAGCGGACGTCCGGCGCCTGCGGACGACCGACGACCGGACGACCGGCCCCCTCCGGAAATCCGGCACTCCTGCGTCCGAGCCAAATCGAGCGGACGTCCGACGTCTTCCCGACGTCCGGTCACCCGTGAGTCTCCGGACATCCGACGCCCACCGGACGTCCGACCCCTGGCTGTGTCCAGTTGCGGGCTGAGTCCCATGTACCCCTTCACTTCACCCCAATTTGCACTTAGACTATAAATAGACCTTCCCCTCATCCTTTCTAGGGTTAGCAAATATGATAGCTCATTCTTAGGTGAGCTTTGCTCCTACCTCTACTCTTGAGAGAGAGAGAAACCACTACTCCATTGGAGGCCAAGACCTCCATCTAGGAGAAGATCCTGCGGGATATGTCATCAAGACCCCCTCTTGGGCGGACCCCTTCAAGACCTCCTCATGGAGATGAACTTTACCTTGTATCTTTCCCTTTGTTGTTCATGTACCTTGTGATCTTGTGTGTTTGATTGTCTAGTGGATGTGTGATTGGACTTGTTCTTGAGTGTTTCCCCTTGTGATTTCTCTCCGTTCTTCCCCGTGTTCATCGTGTTCTTCGAGGGATCCCACTCCAAACGTGAAAGATCGGCCTACACCGGGTTAGCCCCGTATCAGATGTACTACTTGTCGCCTTTCAAATTGGCCACTATGGGATCCCTTCCCACCTTCGTTTTTGGAGGGAGAGTATCTAGGCCAATATAAATATAGGTTAGCCAACACCATAGGAGGGAGGGCTCTCTCTGGATCAGATCCACACCCCATCAGCTCACACCTATACCATAGCAGACCTCGGGAGGTTGTTCTTCCCTTGTACTAGTTCATATTCATCCACTCATGAGGCTAATCCACCGCAAAGCAGGAGTAGGGTCTTACATCGCAAGGTGTCCCGAACCTGGGTCAACTGCTATGTTCATCTTCTTCCTTGCTCATTGAGCTAGGCCGTGGGGGTGACGAGCGGGTTGCCTATGGAGGTTGAGTTCTTCGCACACGCCCCAGAGTTCAAAACTTTCTTGGGTCTGCGGAGCCCTGAATCCGACAAAATACATGCAGAAGCAGCCAGTTGGCGCTAGAAGTCTTGAAGACTGAACTTGATGACATTCACTATGTTGTAGACCATAGTCATGTACGTGCTAAGAAGCTTATATATAGAAGTGTGCCCTTTGACTGGCCACAGAGCGCGACGAAGGTTATGATAGATAGTCTTCGACAAGTCCTCAAGGTCATCACTAAGGAAGTCTATGGGGCAATCAGCTTCACGAGGCATCGGCTTCATCATTGTGAGCATTTCAGTCATATTTGTCTCTTGCACATGGAAAATGCTCTTAGTGGCTTCATCATATGCTGCCGATCTGGTATGAAAATCACGACCAGGTGCAGGTAAGGGTGTGAAATCTAGAAGCTCACTAGCAAGCGCCTTGAGGTGCATATCACCAGTCATCCATTCAAGGACCCATGTATTTGGGTATTTGCCATAGCCAGATATGTGGAGAGTTGCATAGAATTGAAGGATGAGCTCATTCAAGTCTTCCTTATCGATCACAAAGGGCAACAATCCAACAACTCGGAAGTAGTCAAGAGCCTGATCAAAACAAGGAAGTCCTTCCATGGCTTCAAAACTGAGAAGCTGATGAGGAAAGATGATGTCTTGTCCATACAACACCCTGATATAATAAGTGTGTTGAAGCTGACTCCAGAAGCGATCAGGTATGATGTGAGTCTTGTCATATGGATTCTTTTCATAATTGAACAATGTATTATGATCCCTGAAGCCAAGCACACGGAAATAAAGAAGATAAATTGGACCGGCATCGCGAAGATGAGGTAGACGCGGTTCATGCTTGAGGACAATATGTCTATTGTTAAGGACCGGGGCGCTCAGGCATTGGAAGCCTTGGGCATCTGACTCAAACCTGTTGAACAACTAGTCCAGATTTGTCTTCTGCCAATAAAGTGCCATCTTCAGTTGAGATTGATGAATTGATTGGAGATCCATCTAGTGACATGGTAGGAGTGGCATTAGCTTCAGATTTAGTGGCTTCAGTGCCAGTTATTTGTGTGTATTTGGTTGTTGCAGCTGAAACGTCTTTAGCTCATTTAGCTTCGAGCTCTTCATAATGTGAGGCAAGAGGATTGTCTTCAAGAACTAGAACAGTTGCGTCTATCTCTCTCTCTTTCTCTCTGTGTGTGTGTGTGTGTGTGTGTGTGTGTGTTTTCTCTTTTGGAATGCTGGACATGGAAGATGATGGTCTTTGACCTCTGTGAAGTCTTCGAGAAGGCGGCTTGGAGCGGGTGATGATCAGCTTCCATGGTATCAAGTGGGTGTCAGTGACTCAATCACAGGTGTGGCAGCTTGAGCAGGAGCAGAGTGAGGAATCACTTCAAACAAAGGTGAATGTGGATGCCCTTCATCCAAGAAGTCATACTGTACATTGGGCATTGGAGGATCACCAACACTGACTTATTCACTGTTCTCGCGAACAAGCGATGATCCCACATTAGATCCAAGCTGAGGAAGAATTGCATCATCATGATGTACATTGTCTTCCATGGCAATGTTTTCAGTTGCGGTGTTGTCAATAGCTAGCATATCTTCAGATTTTGTCAGATGAGCCTCTGTGGTAGCAGGATCAAGTATCTCAACATGCCTCTCGGTATCGGTTGAAGCTGGTGGAGCAACTGAGATTGGCGTCACAAATATTGCTTCATATATATTGATCTATGGATGCAGCAGTTTGAGGCGCCTTGACCTGGTGCTAAACCTTTGAAGCTTTTGTCTTTTGACGTTTCTTGGAGGGGGGGGGGGTGAAAGGACCACGGTGTCGCCTAGAGGGGGGTGAATAGGCGTTTTAAAATCTTTTACGGATTTGGCTATATCCTAATGCGGAAATAAACTAAGCGGATACTTTTCAAGCACAAATCCTAAATATACTAGGCTCACTAAGTGCACCAACAACTTAGCATAAACAAGATGAGAACAACGAGGATATGAGTAAGCACAAGTAAGTTACACAAACTTACTCAATGTATATCACGAGATATGGAAATGAATAATACAGACACCCACAAGTAGGGAATACAAGCTTACACAAATTGTATCACAATATATGGAATTGAATGATACAAGCAAACTCAAGTAAGCATTACAAGCTTACACAAGATATGTTACAAGCTAGCAGTTCACACCAAACACAAGATAGAACAATAGTAGGAAGTATGAATTATGACTATAAAGTGTTGGCCTAAATAATCTCTACGATATGGTAACCAACACAATATAATGAGGACAACAAGAATAGTGAATGCGCGGTCAAGTTACCAAGGTAAACCACAAGTAAGGAGTTAGGGTTAGGGATAACCAAGTCACAGAGGCGATGATGTATCCCGATGTTCACTTCCTTGGAGGAAAGCTAGTCACCGTTAGAGAGGTGGATGTTACCACGAAGGCACACCAACGCCACGAAGGCTCACCCTATTCTCCTTGAGATATCACCACGAAGGCGATTCCCAACCACTAGTGGAAGACCTTGAGGTGGCCTCCAAACCTTCACAAACTTTTCGGGGGACAAATCACAAGTTGATTCCTCACCGAGCACTCCTACCGCCTAGGAGTCTCCAACCTCCAAGAGTAACAAGATCAAGGGAAATGCTCAAGACTTGCTCAAATCGACTTCCTTTGCTCAAGAGAAGGAGAGGGAGTGGATCTATCACTTGATTGGAATCTCTCACAAGACCTCTCACAAATCTCTTCGGGATCTAAGATTTGAGGTAGGAGAAGGGAGAGGGAGCTTTTCTTCAAGTGTGGGTCAAGATAGTTGTGTTGCTCACCCCTCCACGAAGTGGTGAAGGATATTTATAGCATGGGCACAAATCTGGCCGTTGGGGGAATTCTGCTCAGGAAAGTGTCGGACGTCCGGAGGGTTCCGGACATCCGCAAAAATGTTCCTGTTGTGGAGGAGTCGGACGTCCGGAAGTGTCCGGACGTCCGGGCAATCAGGAAGGACCGGACGTCCGTAGAGCGCCGGACGTCCGACAATCATCGGACGACCGGCCGCTGTGAAAAGTGTGACCCACAAACCAATGTACAGGATACGGTCGTCCGAGCGGGGCCGGACATCCGTAAGAATGCTTCTGATGTGAAAGTGTCAGACGTCCGGAGGGTTCCGGACGTCCGGTGGCAAAACAGGCACCGGACGTCCGGTGGAACACCGGACGTCCAAGCGGCTATAGCACGCCATCGAACGAATGTATCGGGATATTTGCGAAACAGGTTTGACGGACGTCCGACATTTTCCGGACGTCCGGAACTTACCGGATTTCCGTCCGTTTGATTCTGGATTGGCGCACGGATTTCCGGACGTTACGGACGTCCGGCCAAAATAACAAAGAGGAACCCCAAAACTAAAACATGCATAACTTTCACATCCGGACTCCGATTTTGATGATCTTGGGCTCGTTTTGAAGCTATGGAAAAGCTCCAAGTCCTCAGATAGAGAACCACCCAAAATAAACCAAAATGGAGGGTTCAAATTATGCAAAGGTTAGATCATATATTTTGGGAAACTATTTGGCTTTGGCTTTTCTTTGGTATATAGGATATGAGTGGAATTGTGTATAGAAGATGTTGACTTGAGCAAATCCATCACAAACCCCTTTGATCCCCTCTTAATAGTGCGGGATCCCTATAACTCAAGAATCATAAAAATAGCTACACTACATAGCTATCAAGAATCCATTCTTGAGTGTATATGTTTCTTTGGTGGTCATCACTCCACAACACTAACGTCAAAGGAACTAATACCTTTGACACAAGCCGCTCACTTGAGCTTGATGTTGATGTTTCTTCTTGGCTCAAGATGAAGGCAAGACATTGGTGAAGTCTTCAAGTCTCTCCCTCATACACAATGTGGGAAGCTTTGCTTTGTATTCATCTTCACTTGTCCATCATGTGATCATCCACAAGCTTCAAGCATGTAATCCTTTTGGGATGGTTATCTTGAACTTGCCGTTGTCAACCATGATCACCAACACTTGATGTAGTCCTCTCATAGACACTTGAAATCTCTTTCTTGATGCGAGCCCATGAGAATCACCTAACCCTCAAAAACATAGACAACACATAGTATGGGTTAGTACACAGAGTGCAATTTAGAATTTCTTATCATACCACAAGATCCTATGTGGTGCATCATTTGTGCTCGTGTGTTGACCATTTAGAGTTGGATCTTTTGAGCTTCATCTTGGTCAACCTATATCTCTACTCCATGTTTAATCTTGACGTCATGAAGGATATATTGAATTCTTCACTTGAATAGCTTGCTCAATTATGACTCAACACATGAGTCCATTATGATCATATCTTTGAGCCACTCCTAGAATTCATCATTCAAATCATCCTCTTTAAGATCTTGATCCATTATGGCTCAAACCATAGCTCTAAGCATGGAAACCCTTAAGATACTCCAATGAACTCCATTTTGATCATCTCGATGTAATTGTTGCTTCAAAGGAGTTTTCTTCCATTATTCTTCAATCATTTTCCAATGGGACTAATCTTCAAATGTATATCTCAATGCAAACATTAGTCCATAAGGATTGTCATTAATTAATTACCAAAACCACACATGGGGACTACATGTACTTTCAATCTCCCCCATTTTGGTAATTGATGACAATCTCAACAAGATGGTTTATGTAATGAATAAATTGTATACTTGGGATGGTTGTACTATCATCAAGACACTACACAAGCATCTTGATAGAGGCAAAGGTGTCCCGATGTTTCGATGAGATGGTGGCTATCGTTTCTGTGGGAGTCGACCTTGACGATCCGACTACGAACGTGCGAGACGTCGCGCCTTAGCAATCGCTAAACCAACTTCCGAGGGTTATTGACCACGCCGAGCACGATCAACCTGACCACGAGGGCCTGTTTCCTGCGAGCAAACGAAGAACAAGCAAGAAACTGAGATTGCAATCTGAATATTGCGAATATAAGATGAAAGCTTTATTGATCAAGGTGGGGTTCTGTGGCGCCTTTGTGCAGTCGTTGAACACAAACGAAGTACGCGAAGTTGCAGCTATGGCGAACTTTTAATCTAAACAAAACCCAAGGTCTAAACGGTGCCCTAAGGGCTGTATATATGGAGGAAGAGGGGGGAATTTTCGTGGCCCTTGGTGGAGGGGTACGAAATCAACCCTATCTCCTGTTTCCCCACACATACGGACTCTAAAACAGCCTATACTTAAGTATTTCGAAATTACATGGGCCTGGCCCAATAATAAGGTGACGCAGCACCTAGAATAGCCTATGGACGCATATTATGAAGTGGCATCTTGTATATTTCGTCCAAGGCCTCATGCACTCATTAGGGTGGCTTCAAAGTCCTGGAATCATCACTTGTAACTCCGTTCTTGTTCTCCTGGCGCATGCCAACATCTCCATGCTTGAACTTGCTCCAAGGTTCATCTTTCTTGTCCATGGTAGGCCCTTCATTTGTAAGCAAAACAAATGTATCCAATTTAGGCAGCATCATATTCTCATGAACATTGGAATCGTTACCAAGAAACCGAAAGTACCTGATAATTCAATTGGCGTCTTGTGAGCTCTAGTAATTGGTCCAGTATGTATAGCGGCAGGGCTGTGGGTGTAACAATGGTATTGATGTCCTCATCATCCTCCCTTCTTGAAATGAAGTCGCCCTCGACGGAAGCTCATCTTCCTCACCCAAAAAAGGCTTCAAATCTGCAATGTTAAAAGTGGGACTAACCCCAAAATCTCCAGGCAGCTCAAGTTTATATGCATTATCATTTATTTTCTCTAACACCTTAAATGGACCATCAGGACGTGGCATTAGCTTTGATTTGCGCAAATTAGGAAACCTATCCTTACGCAAATGTAACCAAACAAGATCTCCAGGTGCAAAGACAACATGTTTTCTACCCTTATCTCCAGCAAGTTTATATTTAGCATTCATACGCTCAATGTTTTCCTAAGTTAACTCATGCAATTTTAAAATCAATTCAGCACGTTCTTTAGCATCAAAATTAACCTTCTCCGAAGATGGAAGAGGCAACAAATCAATAGGTGCACGAGGTAGGAAGCCATACACAATTTCAAAAGGGCACATCTTAGTAGTAGAATGCAATGAACGATTATAAGCAAATTCAATATGAGGCAAGCATTCTTCCCACATTTTCTTATTATTCTTCAAAACAGCCCTAAGCATAGTAGACAATGTTCTATTGACTACTTCAGTTTATCCATCGGTTTGGGGGTGACAAGTAGTACTAAAAGCAGTTTAGTCCCCAACTTAGCCCATAAACATCTCCAAAAGTGGCTAAGAAATTTAGTATCACGATCTGAAACAATAGTATTTGGCACACCATGCAAGCGAATAATTTCACGAAAGAACAAATCAGCAACATTAACGGCATCATCGCTTTTATGACATGGTATAAAGTGTGCCATTTTCGAGAATCTATCCACGACAACAAATATGCTATCCCTCCCTTCTTTGTTCGAGGTAAACCTAAAACAAAGTCCATAGATATATCCTCCCAAGGAATACTAGGCACGTGCAAAGGCATATATAAACCATGAGGATTGAGTCGTGACTTAGCTTTTTGACAGTAGTGCAATGAGCAACAAAAGCGCTCGACATCCCGTCTCATCTTTGGCCAAAAGAAATGTGTAGCAAGTATATCCTCCGTCTTTTTGACGCCAAAGTGTCCCATTAAGCCTCCTCCATGCGCCTCCTGCAACAACAAAAGACGAACAGAGCTAGCAGGAATGCATAGCTTGTTAGCACGGAACACAAAACCATCATTAATAACGAACTTGTTCCATGTTCTTCCTCTTTTACAATTCTGCATTACATCTTTAAAATCAGCATCATGCACATATTGATCTTTGATGGTCTCCAAACCAAATATTTTGAAGTCAAGTTGTGAAAGCATAGTATATCGACGAGACAAAGCATCAGCAATAACATTTTCTTTACCCTTCTTGTGTTTAATGACATAAGGGAAAGTCTCAATGAATTCAACCCATTTAGCATGTCTACGATTCAGTTTAGCTTGACTTTTAATATGTTTCAAAGATTCATGATCAGAATGTATAACAAATTCTTTGGGCCATAAATAATGTTGCCATGTCTCTAAAGTCCGAACAAGAGCATATAATTCTTTGTCATAAGTAGAATAGTTCAGACTAGGCCCACTCAATTTTTCGTAAAAGTATGCAACAGGTTTGCCATCTTGTAATAACACACCTCCTAATCCAATTCCACTAGCATCACATTCAAGCTCAAAAGTCTTATTAAAGTCGGGAAGTTGGAGTAAAGGAGCATGTGTCAACTTATCTTTCAATACCGTGAAGGCTTCTTCACATGCGGTACCCCAAACAAAAGGCACATCCTTCTTTGTAAGCTCATTGAGAGGTGCAGCAATGGTGCTAAAGTCTCTCACAAAACGCCTATAGAAACCAGCGAGTCCAAGAAAACTCCTCACTTGTGTGTGACCGTTTTGGGCTGCGGCCAACTCTCAATAGCTTCAATCTTGGCTTTATCAACTTCAATTCCTGTGGAGTAACAACATAGCCAAGAAAAGATGCTCGTCGGTGCAAAAGGTGCACTTCCCAAGGTTACCAAACAAGCGTGCATCACGTAGAGCATTAAAAACAACACGTAAATGTTCCAAATGTTCTTCCAAAGATTTGCTATAAATCAGTATATCATCAAAGTAAACTACCACAAATCGTCCAATGAAAGCACGTAAAACTTCGTTCATTAATCTCATGAAAGTACTAGGTGCATTAGTTAACCCAAAAGGCATGACTAACCACTCATATAATCCAAACTTAGTTTTAAATGCTGTTTTCCATTCATCTCCCAATTTCATACGAATTTGATGGTATCCACTACGCAAATCAACTTTGGAGAATATTGTAGAGCCACTCAATTCATCAAGCATATCATCTAGCCTAGGAATAGGATGACGATAACGAATAGTAATATTATTAATGCCTCTACAATCAACACACATACGCCGACGTACCATCCTTTTTAGGCACTAGTATAATAGGAACAGAACAAGGACTAAGAGATTCGGCGTATATAACCTTTGTCGAGCAGCTCCTGTGCTTGACGCATAATCTCCTTCGTCTCCTCCGGATTGGTACGGTATGGTGCGCGGTTGGGTAGCGATGCACCGAATTAAGTCAATTTGATGCTCACTCCCTCGAATAGGTGGTAATCCCTCTGGCACGTCTTGTGGGAAGACGTCAGCGAAGTTCTGCAAAATGTTAGTGACAGCAGGAGGCAAAGAGGAAGGCACGTCCTCGAATGAAAATAATGCCTCTTTGCACACAAAAGCATAGCAAACAGATTTGCTAGAATCTAGCTCATCAATATCAGATTTGGTGGCAAATAAACATGCAATTTTCTGTTTAATTTCAGAAGCAACATTAGATGGTTTATTATTAGGCTTCATTTGTTGCTCAAATTCTTTTGCCACAATCTGATTTTCACTCTTATTTTTCTCCTGTTTTGCTTTATTAGCTCTATTAATATCATCTTTCAAAATGGAATCAGGAGTCATAGGAAGCAAAGTAATATTTTTATCCTTGTCAATAAGAGTATACTGATTGTTTCTACCATGGTGTATGAAATTTTATCAAATTGCCATGGTCTACCAAGTAATAAGGAACATGCTTGCATAGGTACCACATCACAATCAACATAATCAGCATATGTAGAGATACTAAAATACACACACGAGCGATGCGTGTTACCTTAACCTTGCCGCTGTTGTTGAACCATTGGATGTAGTAAGGATGTGGATGTGGTCTTGTGGTGAGAGAAAGCTTCTCCACCATATCCATGCTAGCCAAGTTGTTGCAGCTCCCTCCATCTATGATGACGCTTAATAGAACGTTCCTTCACAACTCCCTTTGTATGGAACAAGTTATGTCTCTGATTTTGCTCAGCTTGTGTAACCTGCACACTCAAAACACGTTGAGCAACTAAACATTCATACACTGTCGGCATCTTCAAAGCACCATGTATTGCGTGTCATGATCGTAATCATCTCCACCGTGTTCTTCATGTGTAATAAGAGCCAAAGTCTCTTCATCATAGTCACTAAGCGGACTCATACCCACCATCCTCGTTAGCAATCATCACACGCTGAGATTGGCATTCTCTCATAAAATGTCCTCTTCCCTTACAACGACGACAAATAATATCACTTGTGTGCCTGTTGACGCCATGGAAGAAGAAGAGCTCTGTGTAGGCCCAAAGTGTGCTCTTGGCGGATAGTGGTGGTTGTGCACCTTTCTTGTATCACGGTTGGAGGTGGCAGCCGACGGAGGTGCCGGTGTAGTAGAACGTGTGGAAGTAGATGATGCACGTGGTGTCCATGATGAAGGTCGACCTGCGAGAAAAGTTAGTTCACGCCAACGCACTGTCGATCCTGCACTTCACGTTCAGCTTTACAAGCAAGATGGAATAATCGAGTGATATTATTATAATCCTTATACTCTATAATGGTATGAATCTCTCTATTTAATCCACCCATAAAACGTGCAATCATAGCTTCATTCTCCTCAACAATACCACATCGAATCAAGCCAGTTTGTAATTCCTGATAATATTCATAATTTTTGAAGTAATTCACGTTGATAATATGGTGGAACACAACGAGTACGCATAGCAGTTTTCAAAGCAGCCCAAGTAGCTGGAACAGGATATAATCTACAATGTTCAGACCACCAAACACATGCAAAGCTAGTGAAAGCACAAACAGCAGCAGGAACACGTCTCTCCTCAGGATATTGTAAACATGTAAATCGTTGTTCGGTTTCTAACTCCCAAGTAAGATATATATCAGGAACATATCTACCCTCAAATGGTGGAATATTCAATTTTAGTTTAGGGAGATGGTCATGATCTCAGACTGAAGGGAGCCCGAACATTGCCATTATTTGCATGTGGACGACACGGTGGTTGTGGTCTGGTGGTTGCACTTGCACGTAGTTCTGAAGTTGATCAACCTCATCCTCGTAATCTCTCACATAATCATCCTCCCCACCGCAGCAGCAGGAGCCACGAAGTATCAACAGCGGCACCAGCAGCTTGGCCAGTGAAGAGGGACACGGAAGCTCGGCGGAGGGCTGTTTCGCGATGTGGAGGTAGTCCTTGTTGTTGTAGTAGAGGTGCGTTAGGTGCCGCCCGATGGTGGTGGTGGTAGACGCCTTGAGCAATTCATTAAACTTGTTATCGAGCTTTGTTTTGACGCCTTCTCAATGCCATCTATCTTCTCCATGGCCTCTTCAAATCTATTTAGCACATCGTCCACCTGCCCACTCATCATTTGTTGAAACTTATCATGTAGCGCTTTGTTTGTCATGTTCTCCCGGTCGGTCTAAATCGACTTGTGATCCTGCCATGGTTAGCAAGAATAGAAACACACAAGAATATGATTCGACTGGACTACTAGGAAGTGGTGGTGGTGGTGTGGTGGATAGTCACAAATCCGTCGAAGCAAATCTCAAATTCTTACCAGTTCTTACCCAACAAAGAAAGGTGATCGGCAACCGATGTAGGCAAAACTCTCAAAGCTTGGATAGAGCGATTACCGGGGAGAGTCAAGCATACGATGTAGATGTATGTGGAGCTGGGAAGGCTTATAATATGGTAGCAAAAAGGGTCAGCAATAATCAATTCGGAGATGCAAAGTTGAATAAACGCTCAACGACGGATCTTGTCTTTGGTCCTAGGCTAGACCGTGCTAGAGACGCGAGCCTAGAACACTAACAAAATCACGGCGCTGCACGGAAACAACGGAAAAGCACACTCTGGAAATTTTCTTTTTTCGCTCTTTTTTTTTCTTTTTTTTGCGCTGCTTTTTTTTTTGCGCTGCTCTTTTTTTTTTGCGAAAAATCACTATAATGCGAGTGTCTCAAAACTCTTCCCAGGTCAAACTGACAGGATGGGCACGAAATTTTTTCGACCAAATTTTTTTTTTCGATTGCCGGACCCAAAAACTGGAAAGCGGGTCAAAAAAACTTTCTATAATGGCGACTGTCTCAATACGCTTAGAAACACCTAAAAATAGGATAGCCAGAAAATTATTTGACAAGTGCGTTTTCGGAAAATTTTGGGCCTAAACGGAGGGTGGTTTCCAGACTCTTTTTTTTTTCCGAAACCTACTCCGGCCAGGAAACACGAATCGGAAACTAGATGGATCTCGAAAACAAACCTAATATGAGAAGAACTCGGATTGGTGGTGGATATATGGTGGTGGTATATGGCAGCGGTGGTGGTATATGGTAGCGGTGGTGGTATATGGCTACGGATTGGTGGTGGATAAGAAGGGTGGTAGATGGCAAGGCGATGATGATGGTGCGGCGGCGTGACAACTTATGACCGTAACTTCGAAACTCTAAAAGACTAGACTCTAAGACCAGCAACTTGACACGACGATGCAACCAAGAATTCAACAAAGCAAAAACCCCAAAAGATTATGCGAAGGCTCAGATTCGTTCGGATATGATGAACTAACCCTAATTTTTTGTGGCTTTTTCGTGGACTTTAGGTATGAAGAACAGACTCGATCTAATCTATGAAAAACTGTAAAATCTCACCGAGCAACCTGAAAATCTGATACCACTTGATAGAGGCAAAGGTGTCCCGATGTTTCGATGAGATGGTGGCTATCGTTTCTGTGGGAGTCGACCTTGACGATCCGACTACGTACGTGCAAGACGTCGCGCCTTAGCAATCGCTAAACCAACTTTCGAGGGTTATTGACCACGCCGAGCACGATCAACCCGACCACGAGGGCCTGTTTCCTGCGAGCAAACGAAGAACAAGCAAGAAACTAAGATTGCAATCTGGATATTGCGAATATAAGAGGAAAGCTTTATTAATGAAGGTGGGGTTACGAGGCGCCTTGGTTTGGTCGTTGAACACAAGCGAAATGCTGTGAAGTTGCAGCTATGGCGAACTTTTGATCTAAACAAAACCCAAAGTCTAAACGACGCCCTAAGGGCTGTATATATGGAGAAAGAGGAGGAATATCGTGGCCCTTGAGGGAGGGGTCCAAACCAACCCTAACTCTTGTTTCCCCACACATACGGACTCTAAAACAGCCTACACTTAAGTATTTCGAAATTACATGGGCCTGGACCAATAATAAGGTGGACGCAACACCTAGAATAGCCTATGGACGAATATTATGAAGTGGCATCTTGTATATTTCGTCCAAGGCCTCATGCTCTCATTAGGGTGGCTTCAAAGTCCTGGAATCATCACTTGTAACTCCGTTCTTGTTTCCCTAGCATGCCAACATCTCCATGCTTGAACTTGCTCCAAGGTTCATCTTTCTTGTCCATGGTAGGCCCTTCATTTGTAAGCAAAACAAATGTATCCAATTTAGGCAGCATCATATTCTCATGAACATTGGAATCGTTACCAAGAAACGAAAGTACCTGATAATTCAATTGGCGTGCGCGAGCTCTAGTAATTGGTCCAGTATGTATAGCAGCAGGGGCTGTGGGTGTAACAATGGTATTGATGTCCTCATCAACATTCTTGCACTTGAAGCAAGTAATGTTGGCCGAATTCTTGACTTGATCTTGTTCCTTCTTCTTGTTCTTGAACTTCTTCTTGTTGGAGATGAAATCAAGTCCTATTTTGTCTTGAGGGTCCTTTTGCACACTCAATATATTATCACAACATTTTTCCAAGTCTTTCTTCAAACTAGTGACTTGGGCCTTGAGCTCTTTATTTTCCTCTACAAGGTTAGTATTAACAAAAGAACTAGAGGAAGTAGAAGCTTCATTGTTAGAGCAAAAGGCATGGTGAGCAATTCATTACAAGATGTACCAATATCATGTAGAGAGGAATTGCAAGGACTAGCACAGGACAATAAGGCATTTCGAGTAGAAGATGTGCTAATATCCACATGAGACTCACATGATTTTACCTTGGTGACCATAGCCTCATGAGCTAACTTTAACTCATCATGAGAGATTAGAAGATCATCATGAGTGCCTGAGAGCTTTTTATGACTTTCTTCCAATTTCCCATAATTTCTTGTTAGCAAAGCAAGTTGAGCACATAGCTCAACATTCTCCTTCAAAATTGATGCTTCACATGAAATCGAGTTAGTAGCACAGACATCATTATCAATATGAGAGGAGCAAGTAGAACTTAGTGACTTCTCATGAGTTGATTGAAGCTCCTCATGAGACTTAGAGAGTTTTATGAGCTCTCCTTGACACTATTGCATTCAAGGAGAAGGAGCTCAAAATCCTCTTTAAGCTTACAATGAGTAACGTTAATCTCTTCTTTTGAAGACCTCAAGTCACTAAAGCGTTTCATGAGCCTTAGCAAGTTCATGTTCAAGCTGTTCACTTTTAGCTTCCTCATTGAGAAATAAACCATTACGTTTTTCAAAGCAAGCAAGAACATCTTGGAACCTTTTATAAGTGTTATTTTAGCTCTCTGAAGAGTTTTCCCAATCTCATAGAGATTTTGAGTCAAGACTTCATCATCTTCCTCATTACAACTATCATCATTATCACTAAGAGAAGATGATACCTCGTCATTACCTCTTGCCATGAGGCACATGTGAACACAAGGGGTTGATGATGATTCTTTTGGAGAGGAGGATTCTTCATCAATCAAGCATGCCTCATCTTTATTGATATCCTCTTGTGGTATGCCACATGTTGGTGAAGTGAAAGATGTTGAGGTATGCAAGTAATCGGAGGTGGAAGCAATAGAGAGCTCTTCATGATTTAAAAATGTGGAGAACTCCTCCATTAACTCCCCAAAAGGAATATTGTCTTCATGAAGATTGGACCCACCATATATATCTTCAATTTTGGTCCAAGCATCATGAGCCAATGAACAAGACGAAATTGACTTGAACACCTCGAAGCTTATAGCTTGGTGAATGATACTTAAAGCTTCACTATCAAGATGCATATCACCAAGTGACGGAGATTGTCCATCCTTTAGATTTGAATTCCTACAACCACAATCCGCAAAGCATTTGGACCCATGGCCCGAAAGTGATAAAGCATGCGTAATCTCCACATAATGTAATTTTTGCCATTAAAACAAAATGTGTCATCATGCACTAGTTCACTAGTCGACATCGTTACTCTCTAGGCAGTTAAGCCTAATAAGGAGAGACCTAGCTCTGATACCAATTGAAAGGACCACGGTGTCGCCTAGAGGGGGGTGAATAGGCGTTTTAAAATCTTTTACGGATTTGGCTATATCCTAATGCGGAAATAAACTAAGCAGATACTTTTCAAGCACAAATCCTAAATATACTAGGCTCACTAAGTGCACCAACAACTTAGCATAAACAAGATGAGAACAACGAGGATATGAGTAAGCACAAGTAAGTTACACAAACTTACTCAATGTATATCACAAGATATGGAAATGAATAATACAGACACCCACAAGTAGGGAATACAAGCTTACACAAATTGTATCACAATATATGGAATTGAATGATACAAGCAAACTCAAGTAAGCATTACAAGCTTACACAAGATATGTTACAAGCTAGCAGTTCACACTAAACACAAGATAGAACAATAGTAGGAAGTATGAATTGCGGACTATAAAGTGTTGGCCTAAATAATCTCTACGATATGGTAACCAACACAATATAATGAGGACAACAAGAATAGTGAATGCGCCGGTCAAGTTACCAAGGTAAACCACAAGTAAGGAGTTAGGGTTAGGGATAACTTGAAGTCACGAGAGGCGATGATGTATCCCGATGTTCACTTCCTTGGAGGAAAGCTAGTCACCGTTAGAGAGGTGGATGTTACCACGAAGGCACACCAACGCCACGAAGGCTCACCCTATTCTCCTTGAGATATCACCACGAAGGCGATTCCCAACCACTAGTGGAAGACCTTGAGGTGGCCTCCAAACCTTCACAAACTTTCCGGGGGACAAATCACAAGTTGATTCCTCACCGAGCACTCCTACCGCCTAGGAGTCTCCAACCTCCAAGAGTAACAAGATCAAGGGGAAATGCTCAAGACTTGCTCAAATCACGAATTCCTTTGGTCAAGAGAAGGAGAGGAGTGGATCTATCACTTGATTGGAATCTCTCACAAGAACTCTCACAAATCTCTTCGGGATCTAAGATTTGAGGTAGGAGAAGGGAGAGGGAGCTTTTCTTCAAGTGTGGGTCAAGATAGTTGTGTTGCTCACCCCTCCACAAAGTGGTGAAGGGATATTTATAGCATGGGCACAAATCTGGCCGTTGGGGGGGAATTCTGCTCAGGAAAGTGTCGGACGTCCGGAGGGTTCCGGACATCCGCAAAATGTTCTGTTGTGGAGGAGTCGACGTCCGGAAGTGTCCGAACGTCCGAGCAATCAGGAAGGACCGGACGTCGAGAGCGCCGGACGTCAGACAATCATCGGACGACCGCCGCTGTGAAAAGTGTGACCCACAAACCAATGTACGAGATACGGTCGTCCGGCGGGCCGGACATCCGTAGAATGCTTCGATGTGAAAGTGTCGACGTCCGGAGGTTCCGGGCGTCGATGGCAACAGGCACCGGACGTCCGGTGGAACACCGGACGTCCGGCAGCTATACGCCATCGAACGAATGTATCGAGATATTTGCGAAACAGGTTTGTGGACGTCCGACATTTTCGGACGTCCGGAGACCGGACGTCCGGAACTTACCGGATTTCCGTCCGTTTGATTCTGGATTGGCGCACGGATTTCCGGACGTTACGGACGTCCGGCCAGAATAACAGCAGGAACCCCAAAACTAAAACATGCATAACTTTCACATCCGGACTCTGATTTTGATGATCTTGGGCTCGTTTTGAAGCTATGGAAAAGCTCCAAGTCCTCGGATAGAGAACCACCCAAAATAAACCAAAATGGAGGGTTCAAATTATGCAAAGGTTAGATCATATATTTTGGGAAACTATTTGGCTTTGGCTTTTCTTTGGTATATAGGATATGAGTGGAATTGTGTATAGAAGATGTTGACTTGAGCAAATCCATCACAAACCCTTTGATCCCCTCTTAATAGTGCGGGATCCCTATAACTCAAGAATCATAAAAATAGCTACACTACATAGCTATCAAGAATCCATTCTTGAGTGTATATGTTTCTTTGGTGGTCATCACTCCACAACACTAACGTCAAAGGAACTAATACCTTTGACACAAGCCGTTCACTTGAGCTTGATGTTGATGTTTGTTCTTGGCTCAAGATGAAGGCAAGACATTGGTGAAGTCTTCAAGTCTCTCCCTCATACACAATGTGGGGAAGCTTTGCTTTGTATTCATCTTCACTTGTCCATCATGTGATCATCCACAAGCTTCAAGCATGTAATCCTTTTGGGATGGTTATCTTGAACTTGCCCTCGTCAACCATGATCACCAACACTTGATGTCGTCCTCTCATAGACACTTGAAATCTCTTTCTTGATGCGAGCCCATGAGAATCACCTAACCCTCAAAACATAGACAACACATAGTATGGGTTAGTACACGAGTGCAATTTATAATTTCTTATCATACCACAAGATCCTATGTGGTGCATCATTTGTGCTCGTGTGTTGACCATTTAGAGTTCGATCTTTTGAGCTTCATCTTGGTCAACCTATATCTCTACTCCATGTTTAATCTTGGCGTCATGAAGGATATATTGAATTCTTCACTTGAATAGCTTGCTCAATTATGACTCAACACATGAGTCCATTATGATCATATCTTTGAGCCACTCCTAGAATTCATCATTCAAATCATCCTCTTTAAGATCTTGATCCATTATGGCTCAAACCATAGCTCTAAGCATGGAAACCCTTAAGATACTCCAATGAACTCCATTTTGATCATCTCGATGTAATTGTTGCTTCAAAGGAGTTTTCTTCCATTATTCTTCAATCATTTTCCAATGGGACTAATCTTCAAATGTATATCTCAATGCAAACATTAGTCCATAAGGATTGTCATTAATTAATTACCAAAACCACACATGGGGACTACATGTACTTTCAATCTCCCCCATTTTGGTAATTGATGACAATCTCAACAAGAGGGTTTATGTAATGAATAAATTGTATACTTGGGATGGTTGTACTATCATCAAGACACTACACAAGCATCTTGATAGAGGCAAAGGTGTCCCGATGTTTCGATGAGATGGTGGCTATCGTTTACGTGAGAATTGACCTTGACGATCCGACTCTGAACGTCGAGACGTCGCGCCTTAGCAATCGCTAAACCAACTTCCGAGGGTTATTGACCACGCCGAGCACGATCAACCTGACCACGAGGGCCTGTTTCCTGCGAGCAAGCGAAGAACAAGCAAGAAACTGAGATTGCAATCTGAATATTGCGAATATAAGATGAAAGCTTTATTGATCAAGGTGGGGTTACATGGACGCCTTTGTGCAGTCGTTGAACACAAGCGAAATGCAGCGAAGTTGCAGCTATGGCGAACTTTTAATCTAAACAAAACCCAAGGTCTAAACGGTGCCCTAAGGGCTGTATATATGGAGGAAGAGGGGGAATTTCGTGGCCCTTGGTGGAGGGGTCCGAAATCAACCCTAACTCTTGTTTCCCCACACATACGGACTCTAAAAACAACCTATACTTAAGTATTTCGAAATTACATGGGCCTGGCCCAATAATAAGGTGACGCAGCACCTAGAATAGCCTATGGACGCATATTATGAAGTGGCATCTTGTATATTTCGTCCAAGGCCTCATGCACTCATTAGGGTGGCTTCAAAGTCCTGAATCATCACTTGTAACTCTGTTCTTGTTCTCTGGCGCATGCCAACATCTCCATGCTTGAACTTGCTCCAAGGTTCATCTTTCTTGTCCATGGTAGGCCCTTCATTTGTAAGCAAAACAAATGTATCCAATTTAGGCAGCATCATATTCTCATGAACATTGGAATCGTTACCAAGAAAGCGAAAGTACACGATAATTCAATTGGCGTCTTGTGAGCTCTAGTAATTGGTCCGGTATGTATAGCCTTGAGGCTGTGGGTGTAACAATGGTATTGATGTCCTCATCATCCTCCCTTCTTGAAATGAAGTCGTCCTCGTGAGCTCATCTTCCTCACCCAAATAAGGCTTCATATCTGCAATGTTAAAAGTGGGACTAACCCCAAAATCTGCAGGCAGCTCAAGTTTATATGCATTATCATTTATTTTCTCTAACACCTTAAATGGACCATCAGCACGTGGCATTAGCTTTGATTTGCGCAAATTAGGAAACCTATCCTTACGGAAATGTAACCAAACTAGATCTCCAGGTGCAAAGACAACATGTTTTCTACCCTTATCTCCATCAAGTTTATTTTTAGCATTCATACGCTCAATGTTTTCCTTAGTTAACTCATGCAATTTTAAAATCAATTCAGCACGTTCTTTAGCATCAAAATTAACCTTCTCCGAAGATGGAAGAGGCAACAAATCAATAGGTGCACGAGGTAGGAAGCCATACACAATTTCAAAAGGGCACATCTTAGTAGTAGAATGCAATGAACGATTATAAGCAAATTCAATATGAGGCAAGCATTCTTCCCACATTTTCTTATTATTCTTCAAAACAGCCCTAAGCATAGTAGACAATGTTCTATTGACTACTTCAGTTTATCCATCAGTTTGGGGGTGACAAGTAGTACTAAATGCAGTTTAGTCCCCAACTTAGCCCATAAACATCTCCAAAAGTGGCTAAGAAATTTAGTATCACGATCTGAAACAATAGTATTTGGCACACCATGCAAGCGAATAATTTCACGAAAGAACAAATCAGCAACATTAACAGCATCATCGCTTTTATGACATGGTATAAAGTGTGCCATTTTCGAGAATCTATCCACGACAACAAATATGCTATCCCTCCCCTTCTTCTCGACGTTGATGAAAATCCTCTTTCAAATTAGCCATAATTTGCTTGTATCCGTTAATAAGTTTGGCTTCAAGATATCAACATTTTTCTTGAAGACCTTCTTCTCATGATCAATCTTGGTTTCTGTTCAAGAACTTTCTGAACAACACTATGCTCTTTGGCTATAAAGCCTTGGAATGTGACAGTGATGTCAATGGGTAGTTGAAGATCATCAACGGTAAGTGAGGGGTCATGAAACCATTCATCAATGAAGTTGTTGAGGATGGCATCGTCGAATAGAGGCTTGTCCTTGAAGATATCAGATTCTTCTTGCTTGTTCTTGATAAACTGCTCAAGAGCATCATCATCAAACTCATCATCAGATAAGTCAATGATGTCATTATCATCTCACAAAGTACTTGTTGGTTTAGGGCCTCACCCTGCAGTTGCTTTCATCTTGGAGAGTTCCGAGACACTATTTCAGAATGCACACTTGTTTCAGGAGGTGCAATCTTCAGAGGCTTCACTTTTGAAGATTTTGGACTAGCGATGAGGCTTGGATGCCTGTGGCTCCTTGTCCTTTGAATCCTTTGACCTACACTTAAGCTTCAGTGACTGTATGAATATCATCATGCTGTTCCTCTCACTACTAGGGAAAACCTTATACAAAGAATCTTAGCAGCAGCGCGGCACAAAAAGAGGCGCTACTGCTAATTAGCAGTAGCGAGGTTAAGAAAAGCACGCTACTGATGTAAATTTAGCGATGGCGGCGTGATGTCTAAACAACGCTGCTACAAAGATCCACCGACAGTACCCACCAACCTAAGTTTACCAGCAACGCGGTGTCACGATGCGCGCTACTGCTAATGCAGTAGTAGTAGCGTGCTTTTTGGTCACGTGCTGCTACTAATTTTGAAATTGTCCACACGGTTGGACCGTTTAGCAGTAGCGTGTGTGACGAAAGGGCGATGCTGCTACGCTCTTAGCGATGGCTGCGTTTTCCTCCTCGCTCTTGCTAAGACGCAGCACCCACCACCTTTTCCAACTTTGTCGTCCTCCCTCCCCATCTCCTCTCCTCCCTTTCCCCTACCTCCCGCATCCTCCCTCTCCCACTCTTCTTCTTCCTCAATACTTCTCCCCCCATTACTCTCCCTCTTCTACCTACCTTTCTCTCTCTTCATCAATCCTAGCTAACACCACCTCCATTAATGCATCTCCTTTCTCTTTTTCCTTCCGCCTCCACTACTTGAAGTTGTCTCCTCCCAAATTAGCTAGCTAGGTAGATGTAGCATTTAGTCAAGTGACCTATATTTGCCCCCTAACTAGATCTATCTTTGTCAAGAAGAGCTTTGTGCATTTTTGATCTCCCTACATCATCATCTCCACCGTGTGCTTGATCTCGAGAAAGAGGTGATTAAAATTTAATGCTTTTGCAAAATGGAAATATGTGTATGTGTGTGTGTGATATGATAATTGGGCAATATGATGGAAATTGTGTATGTGGCATGTGTTGACGCCAAATTATGCTTTTGAGTTGCCTATGTTTTGCTGAAATGTCGATTTATTTCTGTTTGGTGAATTCCGCAAACTCTAGATCTATATATGTCCTATTTTTAGGGAAGGTCATGCCGAATTTTTGTATGACTTTGATGCATGCACGCATTTTTATAATCAATTTGTTTATTATTACCGTGCAGACGTTCATGATGGTCAGTGGAACGATGGTGGACAGATGGTTGCGGTCAGCGGTGTAGGACATGAAAGAAAATAACCGGACAGAGGTTTATGTCCGTGTCGAAAATGCAAAGGAATAGTTTGGCTCGACCCCTATGACGATGGTCGTGTCGAAGCGCACCTGCTCATGACTGGTTTCATGGATGGCTATACTCGATGGACAATTGAAGATGAGGATGATGATGTTGAGACGCCGACGGGGTAGGCAATGACGACACGGGGCAAGACGAAGAGATGATCGATAATGGCGCCGGACATGGTGGCGGAGAAGGAGCCGGACATGGCGGAGTAGAAGGGGCCGGACATGGAGGCGAAGTAGAAGGGGCCGGACATGGCGGCAGCAGAATTCGTTGGTACTAAGTTCAATCATGCGGGACCCTCATGTTCAAGCAACTTTGCCCATGAGAGGCAATCTTGAGAGAGCTGCTTCTAGAGAGGAGGCTAAGCTGGAGAAATATTTCAGTGTTTCGAAGGAAAAGGATATCAAACGGAGTCCAAATGGAAGGAAACCTTCACGAAACGTGATTTTCAGAACAAACGTGATCCAAAGGACTTGGAGTCTACGTAAAGCAATCAACGAGGAGAGCACGAGGTAGGGGGCGCGCCTACCCCCCTGGGCGCGCCCTCCACCCTCGTGGGCCCCTCGTTGCTCCACTGACGTACTTCTTCCTCCTATATATACCCATGTTCCCTGGAAACATCATATACGGAGCCAAAACCCTATTTCCACTGCCGCAACCTTCTGTACCTATGAGATCCCATCTTGGGGCCTTTTCCGGCGCTCCGCCAGAGGGGGCATTGATCATGGAGGGCTTCTACATCAACACCATAGCCTCTCAGATGATGTGTGATTAGTTTACCTCAGACCTTCGAGTCCATAGTTATTAGCTAGATGGCTTCTTCTCTCTCTTTGGATCTCAATACAAAGTTCTCCTCGATCTTCTTGGAGATCTATTTGATGTAACTCTTCTTTTACCGTGTGTTTATCGAGATCCGATGAATTGTGGGTTTATGATCAAGATTATCTATGAACAATATTTGAATCTCCTCTGAATTCTTTTATGTATGATTGGTTATCTTTGCAAGTCTCTTCGAATTATCAGTTTGGTTTGGCCTACTAGATTGATATTTCTTGCAATGGGAGAAGTGCTTAGCTTTGGGTTCAATCTTGCGGTGTCCTTTCCCGATGATAGCGAGGGCAGCAAAACACGTATTGTATTGTTGCCATCGAGGATAAAAAGATGGGGTTTATATCATATTGCATGAGTTTATCCCTCTACATCATGTCATCTTGCTTAAAGCGTTACTCTGTTCTGATGGACTTAATACTCTAGACCCATGTTGCATAGCGGTCGATGTGTGGAGTAATAGTAGTAGATGCAGAATCGTTTCGGTCTACTTGTCGCGGACGTGATGCTAATGCGGAGCATCCTTCCATCATCCCCATGGACTCTACATCGACACATCCAACCCCACGAGGACCCACGACGAGAGCTCGAGCACGTGCTATTCAATCCGAGGTTAACTCTCTCCTTGTTGAACTTCACTTTGACCCACTTGAGACATGGCTACTACCTCAAACGGAGATGCTTTGTGTGCTCGGTGTACCGGGTAAGCAACCAAGGAGAAGGAGCGGTGCAAGACGGACATCAAGATCAAGGAAGCATTCGGCCCAACTGGAAGGACCGGTACAACCGCCCAACAACCGTAGGCGGAACAACCGCCTACTACCGCCCAACAACCGCCGCCATTCAGCGATCAAGCGGTGCAAGGCGGTAGACACCGGATGTACCGGTAAATCCCAAATGACGGAACAACCGCCCCACGACCAGTACAACATTTGGGGACCCCGACGACCATTCTGAAGCCAACACGACCCCGTGCGGTAGTACCGCCTTCCTCGACCAGTACTTCCGCTCTCCACTGGATCGCCAGTACAACCACCTCGACCGGAACAACCGGCCTGTCTGCGCACAGGGCTCGGGCATGAGGCCCATGTACCCCCTCACTTCGCCCCATTTGCACTAAGACTATAAATAGAACTCCCCCACCTCCTAATTAGGTTTAGCTTTGGTTTAGCTCATGTTTGTGTGAGATCCTTGCTCATCCACTTGGTTACTTCTCCTCGGAGCTCAGGACCTCTCTGGAGAAAGATCCCCAAGCGGATTCAAGACCCCTTCTAGGGTGGACCCCATCAAGACCTCCTCTCGGAGAAGAACGGCTACTCGTGTATCCTTACCTTTGTTGATTGTGGATTATATGTATCTCTTTGTGTTCGGTGATCTAGCACTTGTGTGATTGATTCCTTGTTGGTTGAGTGATTTCTCTCTCGTTTCCTCTGTGTTTCCCTTTGTTCTTCCGCTTGTTCTTCGTGATTCCCCGTAGGATCCACTCCAAACGTGAAAGATCGTCCACATAGGGTTCCGCCCTACATCATCTTGGTATCATGAGCCACGTTGATCATGTTTTTGGAGCCCCTACCCCATGTTTTCTAGCTTGATTTTGTTGTTTTCGTCCTAAATCCAAAAATCCCCACCAAAAATAGCCCCCAAATTTTTTTTGTGATTTGATTGGTGTGATGAAATTTTGTTGGATTTGGTCCATGGATTTGTGTTGCTGTGTGTGGATCTAGCTTTCCCCACCCTCCCCATCTCTTTCCATCCACGAAATCCACCCAATTTTGCCCCCGAAATCCTCCATTTCCGCCACAAAATCGCGACCCGTTTCGTTCTGTGTCGAATCCCGACACTAGCGGTACAACCGCCCCTCCGAGCGGTACCACCGCTGATTACCTCGAGCGGTACAACCGCCCGTCCAAGCAATCTTGCCGCCTGAGCCAATTTCAGCATTCTGAGTTTCACCATTTTCAGCATAACTTCCACATCCGAAGTCCGATTTTCGTGTTCTTTAGCTCGTTGAGAAGCTATTGACATCCCCCATCCACCACCCCTTTTCCGTTTCCACCATTGTTGCTTTTGGTCTTTGAGAATTTGAGTTGTGGTTCCCGTGTCCTATTGTGTTTTGGCTATATAGGTATGGTTCGACGTCAACATCACCACCGCTCATCTTCGCCAAGGACTCATCATCGTCAAGGACGGTAACCTCGACGACATCTTTGTCATCTCTACTTAATTGCATTGATAACCACATAGCCTTACTTTTGCGTTGCTTACCCATCGAGACTAGCCATTGAGTATTGCCGGCAACCTGACTTGTGCACATTAGTAATCATACTCCATAGCATACATACCATACCATAGTGGTGCATATCTTGGGATCCACTTGTGTGTCACAAAGTTGTCATCGCATACACAATTGCTATCTTGGTTCGTGAAGTTTGCATAAGAAAAGAGCTCAAAAGAGAAAGAGCCACCCAAGCTTTTAAGCAAAGAAAGATAAGCAAAGAGCTTATGAGCAAGAACCATCGCATCATAATACATTAAGATTGTCATATTGGATCATCTTGGATCATTGCACCGAAATACCATACATATAGCATACTTGGGATAGAGATAGTTGCATTTTTGCCTAGTAGGTTGTGCACAAGCTCCGTATCCGCCTATTGTGCAATCGTGCTAGCGTCTCTCTAGCATTGTGCAAAAGGAGCATTTTCGTGGTTTCCACATTTTGGCTCACTTTTGGTTTGCACAATCCCACTTATCTATTTGCGTGTGTGTTTCCGTGTACCACTACTTGCTTGGTCTACTTGTCGCATTTGCAAATTTGTGCATCTTTTCCAACATTATTGAATCTCGCTTTCAATTGCATCAAATTTTGTGCCACCATCCTAACCAAGCTCCACTATAAGCTTTTACTTGTGTAGGTGTGAGAACCGACAAGAATTGGTACCAACAGTGCTATTTCATTGTCCGCATTTTAGTGACCTTGATTCAATTTCAACATCGGTCAAAGGTACATTGGTATTAGTTCTTCTCCTTCTACCACTCACATTTTGCTTGAAATGATGGATAGGCCAAGTACTTCTACCAATCCACTCTTCATCGAGCAAAGGCGGCGACATGTCATCATTACGTCACAAAGAGCCACCTCTTTGGGGCTCAAAGGCGTTACACCAAGAGCAAAAAGCTATGAGCGACCGCGCCGACAACCTCGCCACCGACTTGCGACTCTCCGAGCAACGTGACAAGAGACTACTTCGACAACAAGCTCAACTCGCACAAGCAAGAGAACGATGCAAGAATGGGCCGAGATCCGCGCCTTGTTGGTGAACGGCCTCATTCTACATCATCATACTCAAGACGGAGCCGCTCGAGTCGACACTCAAGCGACACCTTCTCCGACTCAAGTACACCGTCATCAAACACTCTTCGACGAGCAGCGTCAAGACCATCATGCATCTCGCAACCCGCTACATGACAAGCATTCACAAGAGCAAGTCGATGAGCAAGTCCCCCGTCCTCAATCAAACCAAGTAGCGTTTGCTCAAGCTCAAGAACGACAACGTCTTCGTCGCCAAGAAGAACAAGAACGAGCGGGTCCACACCAAGCGCAACAAGGTGCCGAGGCTCAACGTCTTCAACAACAACAACGAGAAGCGCAAGCTCTTGAGGCGGAACGTGCCATTCAAGAATCAAGTCGAGCCATCGCCAACCGCAATCGCGAACGGCGCAATCAAGACGAAGCTCTTCGAGAAGAAATCCAAGAGAGGAACTACCATCCGCGTGTGCAACGACAAGCTCCACAAGCTCCTCCACAAGAACGTCAAGCTCCACAAGCTCCTCCACAAGCTCGTCAAGCTCAACCTCAACCTCAAGGTCAACAAGAGCAAGTTGATCATGGACTTCCTCCACGCCAAGAGCAACATGAGGATGATTACCCTCCACGTCAAGGGCGTCATCATCACCATCGCCAACAACACAATGAAGAGAAACGCTATGGAAAGTTAAAATTCAACATGCTCAAGTTCAATGGAAGCAATGACCCCGAAGAGTACCTCTCATGGGCATTGAAGGTTGACAAAATCTTCCGGTTGCACAACTACGATGAAGTGAAGAAAATCGCTATGACATCACTTGAGTTCCAAGATTATGTGCTCATATGGTGGGAACAACTCATTGAGCGACGACAAGCAAGAGGTGAACCTCCAATCACCACTTGGACTCAAATGAAGGATGTCATGCGAGCACGTTTTGTGCCAACCTACTACAACCGCGACCTCTTCAAGAAACTCCAACTTCTCAAGCAAGGAACAAAGAGTGTTGAAGAATACTACAAGGAAATGGAGATAGCCATGATTCGAGCCAATGTCAAGGAAGATGATGAGCAAACTATGGCACGTTTGTTGAATGGACTCAATCATCCCATCAAGAAGATCGCTGACTTCCAACCATACTCCACCCTCATTGAGCTCGTGCATCAAGCTACAAAGGCGGAACGTCAAGTGCAAGATGACTTCAAGTACGCCAAGTACTCGTCCAAGACCTAGGGCTTCTCCAACAACCAAGCTTCAACACCTCCCCCAACATCTACATCAACCAAACCTTCTACAAACAACGACGACAAGTCGAGTTACAAGAGAAATTCGACAAGTTCAAGTCGTCCTCCTCCTACTACAAGCAATTTCAAGCCGCGTGCTTCATCATCTACTCCGACCGATGAGACCATCAAAACAAGCTCCTTCAAGTGTTTCACTTGCGGCGACCGAGGCCACAAGTCCTACGAATGCACCAACAAGCGGACCATGATCCTCAACGATGACGGCACCTATGACTCAATGAGTGATGAGGAGATGGAAGCCCTTGAGCAAGTGGCCATGCACCGGCGAGTGAACGAAGATGAAGATGATCAAGTCTTTTGCGATGAGGATTCGAGCCCCGCTCTCGTTTTCTCCAAGGTCTTGACTCTTCAACATCAACAAGAAGACGACCAAAGATGCCACATCTTCCACACAAAGGTCGGCATCAACGGAAGGTCCGTCAAGGTCATCATCGATGGAGGTAGTTGTCACAACTTGGCAAGTGAAGAACTATGCTCCAAGCTTCAATTGGTCAAGAGGAAGCACCCGCACCCTACAAGGTTCAATGGCTAAGTGACTCCAAAGCACTATACTGAGTCGAGCATACGGTCCAAGTCTCCTTCAAAATCGGTGCATATGAGGACACTTTGGAGTGTGATGTGGTCCCAATGACCGTTTGCCACCTCCTTCTTGGTCGACCATGGCAATTCGACCGCGGTGTCATCCATAATGGGAGAACCAATCACTATAGCTTCAAGATAAAAGGGAAGGAGTATGTGCTACGACCTATGTCTCCTAGTCAAGTGATAGCCGACAAGCAAGCCACCCACCAAGAAAAGAAGAGTGAGAAAGTGACCCACCCAAAAGTGAGTGAGAGCCATAAACCACACTTGAGCGCCTCTTCGCCTAGAGAGAAAAACCTCATCCTATTTTCCACCAAAAGTGAGATGAGAGAAGTGTGTGAGAACCCATCGAGTGTGATGCACTTTGTCCTTGTGTGCAAGGATGGAGAACCAAAAACTAACACCATTCACGAGCTACCTTTGGTATTTCAATCTCTTTTGCAGGAATTTCAAGATGTTTTCCCCGATGAGCTACCTCCGGGTCTACCTCCTCTACGAGGCATTGAGCATCGAATTGACCTCATCCCCGGAGCTCCACTTCCAAACAAAGCTCCATACCGTGTCAATCCCGAAGAAACCAAGGAGATTCAACGAAAAGTACAACAACTAATCGACAACGGTCATGTACGTGAAAGCTTAAGCCCTTGTGTCGTTCCCGTTATACTTGTGCCTAAGCCCGATGGAAGTTTTAAACTTGTGTTCCGATTGTAGACCTATAAATGCTATCACCGTCGCTATAGGCATCCCATTCCTCGCTTAGATGATATGCTTGATGAACTTAGTGGAGCCAACTTTTCTCAAAATTGATCTTAAAAGTGGCTATTATCAAATCCGCATTCAAGAAGGTGATGAATGGAAAACTGCTTTCAAAACCAAATTTGGCTTGTATGAGTGGTTAGTGATGCCTATGGGTTTGTCGGAAGCACCCGGAACTTTCGTGTGTCTTATGCATCATGTGCTTAGACCTTACATTGGAATCTTCGTTGTGGTTTACTTTGATGATATTCTTGTGTTTAGCAAAACCATGAAAGAGCACATCAATCATGTAAAATCATGTTGCAAACTCTTCGCAAGGAAAGCCTTTATGCGAACTTGAAAAATGCACTTTTTATGCGTTGACAAAGTTGTTTTCTTAGGTTTCGTTGTCTCTTCCAAGGGTGTCCATGTTGATGAAACTAAAATTGAAGCAATTAAAACTTGGCCCCAACCCACCAATTTGCAACAAGTGCGAAGTTTTCTTGGTCTTGCGGGTTTTATCGTCGCTTTGTGAAAAACTTTAGCACTATTCCGCCTTTGCATGCTTTGAGTAAGAAGAATACTCCTTTTGTTTGGGGATCTTTGCAATCCACCGCTTTTGATGAGCTCAAGTCTTTGCTTACTCATGCTCCGATTCTTGCTTTGCCTAACTTTGATAAAACTTTTGAGGTTTATTGTGATGCAAGTGGTACCGGAATTGGTGGAGTTTTGATGCAAGAAAAACGAGCCATTGCTTATTTTAGTGAAAAACTCTCCGGTGCTCAACTTAACTATCCCACATATGACAAAGAATTATATGCTTTAGTGCGTGTACTACATGTTTGGGAACATTATCTTAGACCTCATGAGTTTGTCATCCATACCGATCATGAAACACTTAAGTACTTAAAAGGTCAAACTAAGTTGAACAAGCGTCATGCCAAATGGAGTGAATTTATTGATTCTTTCCCCTATGTGATCAAGTACATTAAGGGTAAGGAAAATGTAGTTGCCGATGCACTTTCACGCATATGCACGCTTGTGACTAAACTTGAGTTGAATGTTATTGGTTTTGAGCACATAAAAGACTTATATGCTAATGATCCATATTTTGCTATTCATTATGCTAAATGTTTGACGCATACATCTTGGGAACAATATTACATCAAGGATGGTTATCTTATGAGAGCGAACAAACTATGCATTCCGAGTCTTCTCTTCGCTTGCTACTTTTGCAAGAGGCTCATGGAGGTGGACTCATGGGACATTTCGAACGCGACAAGACATTCGCCACGCTCTCCAAGAACTACTTTTGGTCAAGATGTTCCATGACGTCTCACGCTTCACCACCCGATGCTATACATGTCGCAAAGCTAAGTCTAAAGCTCAATCTCATGGTCTTTACATGCCTCTTCCTATTCCTTATCAACCATGGGAAGACATTAGTATGGATTTTGTACTTGGTTTGCCTAGGACTCAAAATGGAAAGGATTCCGTGTTTGTCGTTGTGGACCGATTTTCTAAGATGGCACATTTCATTCCTTGCAACAAGATAGACGATGCTTCACATGTTGCAAATCTCTTTTGTAGGGAAATCTTGCGCCTCCATGGAGTACCAAAGACAATCGTCTCCGACCGCGACGTCAAGTTCTTGAGTTACTTTTGAAGACGCTATGCGCCAAGCTCGGCATCAAGCTCTTGTTCTCATCCGCATACCATCCTCAAACCGACGGTCAAACGGAAGTGACGAACCGGACACTATCCACTCTACTTCGTGTGTTGATCAAGAAGAACATCAAGGAGTGGGAGGCATGTCTACCCATCGCCGAGTACGCCTACAACCGTGCAAGACATTCGACTACCGGCAAGTCCCCCTTCGAGGTCGTCTATGGCTTCAACCCGTTGTCCCCATTGGACATTCTACCTCTCCCTCTACAAGAGCGCACCAACATGGATGCGAGTGCACGAGCACGCTATATCAAGAAGATGCACGAGGATAAAAGGCACACCATCGAGCGCCAAGTACAACGACTAGCGTCCAAGCTCAACGTCAACAAGCAGCCCAAGACTTTCAACATTGGAGACCTTGTGTGGCTACACCTTCGCAAGGACCGCTTCCCCAACGAACGCAAGTCCAAGATTCTCCCGCGAGCCGACGGACCCTTCAAGGTGCTAGCATGCTACAACGACAACGCCTACAAGATTGAACTCCCACAAGACAAGTACACCGTGAGCGACATCTTCAACGTCAAAGACCTCTCGCCTTTCCATGGTGATGAAGATTTTAATCCGAGGTCGGATCTTTCCCTAGGGAGGAGAGATGATGCGGAGCATCCTTCCATCATCCCCATGGACTCTACATCGACACATCCAACCCCACGAGGACCCACGACGAGAGCTCGAGCACTTGCTATTCAATCCGAGGTTAACTCTCTCCTTGTTGAACTTCACTTTGACCCACTTGAGACATGGCTACTACCTCAAACGGAGATGCTTTGTGTGCTCAGGTACCAGGTAAGCAACCAAGGAGAAGGAACGGTGCAAGACGGACATCAAGATCAAGGAAGTATTCGGCCCAACCTGGAAGGACCGGTACAACCGCCCAACAACCGGCCTACTACCGCCCAACAACCGACCGCCATTCTGTGATCAAGCGGTGCAAGGCCGGTACAGCACCGGATGTACCAGTAAATCCCAAATGGCCGGAACAACCGGCCCCACGACCGGAACAACTGCTGGGGACCCCGACGACCACCGCAGGTTAACACTGACCCCGGCGGTAGTACCGCCTTCCTCGACCGGTACTTCCGCTCTCCCTGGATCGCCAGCGGTACAACCGCCACCTCGACCGGAAAAACCGGCCTGCCTGCGCACAGGGCTCGGGCATGAGGCCCATGTACCCCTTCACTTCGCCCCCATTTGCACTAAGACTATAAATAGAACCCCCCCACCTCCTAATTAGGTTTAGCTTTGGAACACGAGATCAAAATCCGCAGGTTTGAGAGCAAGAACACGAGAGAGAGAGAGAGAGAGAGAGAGAGAGAGAGAGAGAGAGAGAGAGAGAGAGAGCCCTGGTGGGTTGTGCCCACCTGGTGCACATCTCTCTGATATTATTTGCACCAGAAGTTCAGAAATATTCAGAAAAAATTGTGTTAAATTTTCAGGGCATTCTAAGAACTTTTATTTTTTGGTCATTTTTTATTGCACGGGAAATTCAGAAAATAGACAAAACATGACATTTTATTTTATTTAACTAATAAAAACACAAAAAATAAGTAGGGACGGAAGGTAGTGCTTACTAAATTCATCAACTTCATACCGTTCAAAAATGATCCATTAATAAGGTTGATCAGGTCTTATTAACAACCACTTTCGATTAGCATGAAACCGAAGAACTTTCATAAATCACTAAGTTACCTCAACGGGGATATGAATGTCTGCAACAATAAGCATTTCATATTTCTTTTTGACAGTAGGTAGAGGTATTTGAAAACTTCCAATAGTGATTGTCGGAGATTTTTCAATAATATTAATACCATTCACTTGGAAATGTTTCTTCGGAAAGTGCATTGTATGCTCATTACCATTGATATTAAAAGTGACCTTGCTTTTATTGCAATCAATAACAGCCCCTGCAGTATTCAAGAAGGGTCTACCAAGGATAATCGACATGTTGTCATCCTCGGGCATCTCAAGTATAACAAAGTCAGTCAAAAGAGTAACATTAGCAACAACAACGGGCACATCCTCACATATACCGATAGGTATGGCTGTTGATTTGTCAGCCATTTGCAAAGATATTTCAGTAGGTGTAAGTTTATTCAAATCAAGTCTTTTATATAAAGAGAAAGTCATAACACTAACACCATCTCCTAAATCACACAAAGTAGTTTTCACATAATACTTTTTGATAGAGCAAGGTATAGTTGGTATTCCCGGATCTCCAAGTTTTTTAGGTACCCCATCTTTAAAAGTATAGTTAGCAAGCATAGTGGAAATTTCAGCTTCCGATATTTTTCTATTATTAGTGATGATGTCTTTCATGTACTTTGCATAAGGAGGCATTTTCAAGATATCAGTCAAGCGAGTACACAAAAAGACTGGCCTCAACATTTCAGCAAAGCGCTCAAATTCTTCATTGTCTTTCTTTTTAGTTGACTTGGGTGGAAAAGGCATAGGTTTTTGAACCCACGGTTCACTTTCTTTACTGTGTTTTCTGGCAATGAAGTCTCTTTTATCATATCTTTTATTCTTAGGTTGTGGGTTATCAAGGTCAACAGGTGGTTCTATCTCAACATCATTATCTCGTTCTTTTTCATTATTTGGTTGAGTGTCTTCATGAACCTCATCAGTATCTTTTTCATTATCACTAGATGAGTGTTCATTACCAGATTGAGTTTCAGCATAGAGATAGAAGTTTCATTATCATTATCAGGAGGTTTTTCTATTTCAGGTTCATTAGAAGTATGAAAGTCCTATCATTTTTCTTTTTCATTTTGTTTTTATAAGGACTACATGTATAAGTGTTAACTCTTTGTGAATCTTGTTCTATTCTTTTTGTGTGTCCCTCAGGATAAAGTGGTTCCTGAGTCATTTTACCTCCTCTAGTAGCAACCCTAACAGCAAAGTCATGTATATTATGATTCATTTCATCAGGCAATTCTCTTTGAGATTTAGCAACTTGTTCTAACTGGGTTTGAACCATAGAAGCATGTTTTCCAATACCTCTAACATCATTTGATATTGTAAATAACAAGTCACTCAAGCGAGCAATCATATCAGAATTGTATTTCAATTGTTTCATAACATATGCATTGAATTGATCTTGTTTTCTAATATAATTTTCAAACTCATAAAGGCATTGGCTAGGATGATTATTGTGAGGATTGTCATTATCATTGAACTTCATTAGAGAATTACCTCTACCACCTTAGGCAGTGGTGGTGTATTAAGCCCGTCTATTTCTTCAATAGGAGGTATTTTTTTAACATCCTCAGCTTTAATACCTTTTTCCTTCATATATTTCTTTGCCTCTTGCATATCTTCAGGACTGAGATATAATATACCCCTCTTCTTTAGAGTGAGTTTAGCCGGTGGTTCAGGAAGAGTCTAATCATCATAATTTTTCAATATGTTACTCAATACTTCTTCAGCTTGTCCAACAGTTTGTTCCCTGAAAACACAACCAGCACAACTATCTAGGAAGTCCCTAGAAGCATCGGTTAGTCCATTATAGAAGATATCAAGTATTTCATTTTTCTTAAGAGGATGATCAGGCAAAGCATTAAGTAATTGGCAGAGCCTCCCCCAAGCTTGTGGGAGACTCTCTTCTTTAGTTTGCACAAAGTTAAATATTTCCTGTAAAGCAGCTTGTTTCTTATGAGCAGGGAAATATTTTTCAGAGAAGTAATAAATCATATCCTGGGGTCTTCGCACACAACCAGGAGTAAGAGTATTGTACCAAGCTTTAGCATCACCCTTTATTGAGAAAGGAAATAATTTGAGACTAAAGTAGTAGCGAGTTTTCTCATCATGAGTAAAAAGGGTGGCTATATCATTCAACTTAGTAAGATGTGCCACAACAGTTTCAGTTTCATAACCATGGAAAGGATTAGATTCAACTAAAGTAATTAACTATAGGTGAAGTAGAAAACTTAGGATCATATTTCATTCTAGCATTCGGGGATTTTTCTTTATACTTGCATAATAATTTCTCTAGGTCATTTCTATCTCTACAAGCAAGAATATCTCTAGTTGTCTCCTCACTCATAACATAAGCTTCTGGTACCTTAGGCAATTTGATGTAGGGCGGAACCCTACGTGGATGATCTTTCACGTTGGAGCGCATCCTACGGTGAATCACGAAGAACACGCGGAAGAACAAGAGGGAAACACGGGGAAAACGAGAGAGAATTCACTCAACCGACAAGAGATCAATCACACAAGTGCTAGATCACCGATCACATAAGGTGGCACAAGATTCAAGATCAACAAAGGTAAGGATACACGAGTAGCCGTTCTTCTCCGAGACGAGGCCTTGATGGGGTCCACCCTAGAAGGGGTCTTGAATCCGCTTGGGGATCTTCTCCAAGAGGTCCTGAGCTCCGAGGAGAAGTAACCAAGTGGATGAGCAAGGCTCTCACACAAACATGAGCTAAACCTAAGCTAACCCTAGAAAGAGGAAGGGGATGGAGTATATATAGTCTAGGGGGCGAAGAGGTACATGGGTCTCGGCCCTTTACTGTGCGCAGACAGGCGGAGCCGGATGTCCGGGCGTCGGCCCGGATGTCCGGGGCTTCAGGAGGCGCCGGATGTCCGGGCTGGGGGCCGGATGTCCGGGCTGGCCTGGGTCTTCCAGACGCAATCGGGTGCGGGGCGCCGGATTTCCAGGCGAGGGGCTGGATATCCGGGGCTTCGTGGGAGGCCGGATGTCCGGGGCCTGGGGGCCGGATGTCCGGGCCCTGTAGTTTGCGGCTGCTGTGATGGGCGTCGGATGTCCGGGCTGGGGCCGGATGTCCGGGCTCTGCAGGCTTTCTCCCGTTTCTCTCGTCGTGTTCCTTCATCCTTGTACTTGGGGACTTGTCCATCATTCCGAGCATCTCCGAGAGGGTCTCCTTGGTACCTAGGCATGCATAGAGTCCTCGCCTTAGGTAGCAACCATGTCTCACACGAATGGAAAGGGGAAGCATGTAGGAACGGGTTCACCTTGTGTCCAATGGCGAATAGTCGAGGTCTCATCTCCTATATCCTTGGGGCTTGGAGAGTAGTCGGAGTGTACATGGTGATGAACGTGGGATGCTCCGCATCATCTCCCCTCCCTTGGGAAAGATCCGACCTCGGATCGTGATCCTCATCACCATGGAAACGGTTGTCGAGACGGACTTGTAGTTGGACGAAGTTGAAGACATGGCGCAATCCAAGTAGTCCAAGGTGTCGCCGAGTGATAGACATGCAAAAAGAGCAAACACAAGCAACACTCGGAAATACAATGGTTAGCGCACACAAAGTGTCCATCATGTAAGAATGAGTTCGTGCGGCAAGATTGGTCGTGACAAAGCGCATGAAGCTTATCAAGATGATCTAGAATGAGATGCAAAGCATTCATGGGAACAAATGCAATCATTGTGCACACAATTGTGTTATTAGTATGAGCAATGCAACCACGGTGCAAAATGATGTCAAAGTGAGACGGTTTATCAATAGCATGAATATGGCAATGGATGCTCAACATGTGTATGATATCATGCAATTGATGATAGGCAATGTGATCATTATGTATGAAGATGCCATCAAGAAAGATCACAACAAATTTGCTAAGGAAGTGCACAAGCTCATATATCATGGATGTCATGGAAATAGATGCAACATAATGTGAGTCAATCCATGCATAGGGTGCAAACTTGTGGTGAGTATGATATGTCCATCGAGCATGAGTATGAGCACAATCAACAAATATGGAGGTGTTGGTATACCAATGCTCGATGTTGTGGCAAGAGTGTAAAACCGAAGGTGCATCCAATAAGTCCAAGCGCTCCTCAATGAAAAGGTCCATAGAGCCAATCTCCAATGTCGCTCCTCCGTCCGTGAGATGTATCATGTGACAACAAGAAGGAAACAACAATGAAAGAGTGACCCATCCAATATGTGTATTTGAGGATGGCTCAAAGGGAAGGAGTTCACCTTATGAATGTTCCGAAAGATGTTGGAGTTGCACATCATGTATGCCTTCACATAACCAATATGTCTCCTAATTGTAATGCCTTGTGAATCCTTCAAAATGAAAGAACATGACAAACACTCGGAAAAACAAATGAGGTTAGCGCAAGTGCAAAACCTATCATTCGTGTGGTAAGATACCGAACAAGTGTATGCATCATGCTCATCATAAGAAAGTACAAGGGAGCTTTTCAAAGTATGGAGGCATATGATGTAAGAACATCCAAATACAAGAGGCTCAATCAAACAAGCATGCATCACAAGTAAAGTGTCAAAGTCTCCAAGATCAATAAGCCTAGTATGGTTGCACTCAATACAAGTGGATATGAGAGAGGCAACTAATGGACACAAGAGACAATGATCAAGATATATCATGTGAGAGGCATGAGCATATATGTCATCAACCCAAGAAAGCAAGTAATAGTGGAACATGGGTGATGCAACATAGCAAGCAATCGTATCAATTAAGTGAAGCAAGCTAGTAGTGCGAAGATGCAACGTCCTAGAAGGGATCAAGGCAATCATGTCATGGGTGCAAATAGTGTGCATGAATACTTCACATGACATGTCACAAGCATGAAGGCAAGATATGAGCAAAATAGCATCAATAGCATGGGGCACATGATAAACATGGCAAAAGCAACAAGGATCTCCACCAAGCATGCAAATACACATAGAAGTAGCATAATGGTTAATCATGGGTATATGCAAGCAAGGGTCACAATTGCATGGCAAAGGCATAGGAGCAAGCATAACATGCAAAGTGAACACGGGAAAATGAGCATAAGGTGACAAGTGGTAAATAGCCCATAGCCGTGTGAGAGCCAAGTAGAAGAGATGCGCGTAGTCCTTGCGCGAAGGGAACGGTGGTAAGGATAGTCCACGGGATCCCAAAGCATCATTGCTCTCAAGAGCTTGTTTCGTCAACTCATGGGATTGAGATGTTGACGAGTGTATGTGGGTACCTACACAAAACAAAGACAAAGAGAAAATTGTGTGTGCGTGGTAGATGTACACATCATCCATCATGATGCATACGTGCATGTGTCGGTTAGCACAAAATAGCCAATGCTCAAATAAATGAGATGCGTGATATAGAAACATGTCATCCATCATGATAGGTTTGTTATTATGTATGGCATAATGGAAACTCAAATTGTGCAATGCATCATGAGAAATATCTAGAGCATTGTTATTCATGGAATGCATATGGTTCAAGCAATTATGGGAATCATGCAAAGTATGAAATGCATCAAGATCTCCTAATATGTATGAGGAAACTATGGGGTCTCCTCATGAGCATTAATGGAAACATCACATGGAGAATATTGACAACATCCAAAACAATGCATATTTGGAACAATGTGATCATGGCATGGAATAGTAGACTAATTGCAAAGGAAGTAGTGCAATATCATCACAAGAGAAGCAAAAGCCAATGACCATCATCTCGTCATCTATGCCATAAGTGCAAATGGGATTTATTTTAATGGGGCATGCATAGTTACTATGTTGAGATTGAAATGAGGCAATATGGGAGATCTCACTCATAGCATATGACAAGTTCAATGGATTGTCAAACATAATGTGACCAATAGAATTTTCACATGATATCCTATGAAGCATAGCATCACAACTAGGCAACTCAACATGCTCATCATCATATTCATCATAAATAGGTAAGTCAAGGCATGAAGAAGTTTTACTAGCATGAAGCATGGTAATAGGTGGGTCAACATCATGGGAGCAATCGATGGCAAGAGAGTCCACTAGTGGGATAAGAGAAGCACCATCACCTATGTTACCTTTGGAAGGTCGCTCATGAGTTGTAGGTGAGGTGTTGAAGATCGCCCTGTTGTCATCTTCATCTTGATGGAACCATGTGGGGGGTGCATCATCATCCACCATGGCCATCGTCGTCTCCAATGGAGGAATAGACTCGTCAAAGATAGGCATGTCGTCATGTAGGAGACCTAGCACCAAAGAAGAAAAGACACTAGGAGTAGAGGGTAAGTCGTTAGAAATCATAGTGGCCTCACATGCCGTGTCAACTACCTCACTCACTAAGTGTTGTGGCTCACTCACTCCCAATATGATGCTCTCACTCATATGGTGGGTGGAGTCACTCAAATGGCGCTCAACCTCACATAGGATGTGTGGCATGCTCTCATGTGTGGGGCTAGTGGTGGTCACACTCATCCTCTCATAGGAAATGCTCTCAATGTCACGTATGGTGGAGTCACTCATGTCACTCATGGGGTGGTGGCTCTCCTCACATGGCAATTGGGGCATCTCGACATATATGGGTGTCGGAGAGATGTAGGTGCAAATGTCTCCATGCGCGGTCGCGTAGCTTGACTCGGAGTATGAGTCCAAAGTGGGCGTCGTCTTCATGTTGTTGAAGAGGTTCGCGCTCGTCACCGTGGTCGAAGGGGATGGCCCTTGCTCGACCGTCATGTCACCGTCTTGGTGTTGGAGGCCCATATGATGTGGCACCTCATAGCTTGTCTCCATGACCGAAGGGAGTTTCCCATGCTCGGCCATCTTCCTTGAGGGGCTTCCGAAGATGGGAGTGTCGCCTCGGTCGTGGGTGGTCGCCTTGGACTTGAAGAAGTTGTTGTAGGCGTACTAAGTGGGAAGTAGGCGAAGATGCCGTCGTCCAAAGGCGAAGATGCCTTGAGAAAACTTGGCGAAGATGCCAAGTGGTTGATGTAGCCGTAGCACCGTCTTGGTGGTGCTCGTCTCATGGTCTTCTCTTGTGCTTATGAAGCTTCGACTTGGCGTGAAGTAGGGCTTCTTGGGACTTGTGCATTTGCGCTTGTGGAGCATCTTCATGATGATGATGTCGTTGTCGTGCTTGAGCTTGTAGTAGATGTCGCTCGTCGTCGTGCACATGATGCTTGGAGGTGACTTGCCCTTCATGACGATGTTGATCACGAACGTGATGGTGGTCGCCATGTAGATGTGGACGAGGACGATGTGCACTTGCGTCGCTTATGCGCTCAAGACTTGTGGCTTGAATGTCGCCGCCTTGAAGATGACGAAGGGAAGAAGACTTGATCAAGGCGAATCTCCTCCATCCTTGCATCTTGCTCCTCTTTATGTGCGGCAAGCTTCTTGTCGAAGTAGTCCCTTCTCCTTGCTTCGGAGTGATGAATGTCGATGGAGATGTTCTCGATGCGCTCTCGCAATCTTGATTGTGTGCCTTGCACTTGTCATTGTAGATCAAAGAGAGACGCTTTGGTGATGTAGTTGTTCACGCTGTCGTTGTTGTCGAAGACCGGAGATGAAATGCCTTGCCTATCCATCACAAGACTCGAGCAAATATGAGTGGGAGAAAGAGAAGAACTTATACCAATGTACCTTGACCGATGTTGACAATGAATCAAGTTCACTCAAATGCGGACAATGAAATAGCACTATTGGTACCAATCCTTGTCGGTTCTCACACCTACACAAGTAAAGCTTATGGAGGAGCTCGGTGAGGATAGTGGCACAAAAATTTAATGCAAAATGTTAGCAAGAGTCAATAATGTTGAAAGAGATTCACAAATTCGCAAGCGAAACAAATGGACCAATAGCAAAGAATGGCACACGGAAACACACACACGGATAGATAAATGGGGTCGTGCAACCAAGGAATGAGCACAAAATGTGGAATCCACGGAAAACGCCGTGTTGCACAACTCAAGAGAGACGCTAGCACGATTGCTCAATAGGCGGATACGACACTTGTGCACAACCTATTTGATGCAAAATGGATAAACTTCTATCCCAAGTATGCTATGTATGTATGGTTCCCGTGTTTCTCTCAAGATGATCCAAGATGATCGGATATGACAATCTTATATGCAATATGGTATGATGCTATGGCACTTGCTTACAAGCTTCTTTGCTCTCATTCTTTTGCTTAAAAGCTTTAGTTCTTTTTTTTGTATGGCCACTTTGCACAATGCACAAACCAAGATAGCAATTGTGTATATGCGGAACAAACTTGAGACACAATGGATGATATGATACCAATATGATATGGTATGGTATGTAATGGAAGGTATGATCACTAATGTGCACAAGTAACGTTGACGTAAATAATCAAATGGCTAGTCTCGATAGGCAAGTAACGCAAAAGTAAGGCTAGGGGTTAACAATGCAATAGCAAGGGAATATACAATGGAGGGATACCACGATACCAACATGATATGGAGGTTACCGTCCGTGATGATGAGTAGCGGTGTTCTTGATGTAGATACCAAGATGATGGAGACTCGTACCTAAGTAGCCGAAATACCTTAGGAAACGGAAAAACCGCAAACTCAAAATCTCAAACGTCAAATGTCAAAATGGTGGTAGCGGGAATGCGGTGGTGGTTTGCACTTGGCAATGCGGAAGTGGAATGATGGGCTATACACGTGTCGGAGTTGAAGTTGCCGTCCCTAAGTAGCCGAAACACCTTAGGAGACACAAGTCACAACTCGAAAAAGCTCAATCAACAATTGGGTTAAGTTGGGGGTCGTTGAAGTGTATGGTGGACAAGGTTATGTGGAAGTGGTGGTGGTGGTTGATGAAGAAGCAATCGTCCCTAAGTAGCCGAAACACCTTAGGAGACTCGAATCACTACTCAAGCAACCACTAATGCTATGGGGAACAAAATTGGTTAGGTTGCGGAAGTCGGTGGTGGTTATGCGGAGGATGTGGCGAAGCCCTAGGCAAAGATGCCAAAGTTCACAAAATTTGATGGAGTCAAATGGTGATGGTAGTATTTTTATGGGAAGGGGATGTCAATAGCTTCAAAACGAGCTAAAGAACGTCAAAATCGGACTCCGGATGAATTAGTTATGGCCGAAACGGTGAAACGGAAAAATAGAAATCTCAGGCCGGATATCCGGGGCTCGGGCGGGTTTCCGTGGTGTATGTCCAGAACCGTGCGGATTTGGTGCTCCAGGCCCGGATGTCCGGCTTGGGGCGGATGTCCGACCGAGGCCGGATGTCGCCCGACGATTCCAGATCTCGTTTGGGCGGAAATTTTCGAATTGGGGCGGAAATTGATGATTTCAAGGTCAAAATTGAGGGATTTCGTGGATGGAAAGTGGGGAAACTTGGGGAAATGCTAGATCCACTCGAAACCAAGCAAATCCATGGATGAAAATCAACAAAACATCATCAAAACTAACAAATCACAAAAAAATTTGGGGCTATTTTTGGTGGGGATTTTCGGATTTAGGACGAAATCAACAAAATCAAGCTAGAAAACATGGGGTAGGGGCTCCAAAAACGTGATCAACCTAAGCTCTGATACCATAGATGATGTAGGGCGGAACCCTACGTGGATGATCTTTCACGTTGGAGCGGATCCTACGGTGAATCACGAAGAACACGCGGAAGAACAAGAGGGAAACACGGGGCAAACGAGAGAATTCACTCAACCGACAAGAGATCAATCACACAAGTGCTAGATCACCGATCACATAAGGTGGCACAAGATTCAAGATCAACAAAGGTAAGGATACACGAGTAGCCGTTCTTCTCCGAGAGGAGGCCTTGATGGGGTCCACCCTAGAAGGGGGTTTTGAATCCGCTTGGGGGATCTTCTCCGAAGAGGTCCTGAGCTCCGAGGAGAATTAACCAAGTGGATGAGCAAGTGATGTAGGGCGGAACCCTACGTGGACGATCTTTCACGTTGGAGCGGATCCCTACGAGGAACACGAAGAACAAGCGGAAGAACACGAGGGAAAACACGGGGAGAACGAGAGAGAGAGATCACTCAACCGACAAGAAAACGATCACACAAGTGCTAGATTATCAAACACATAGACTGGCACAAGATTCAAGGACAACAAAGGGTAGGATACAAGGGTAGCCGTTCTTCTCCATGAGGAGGTCTTGATGGGGTCCACCCTAGGAGGGGTCTTGAATCCGCTTGGGGATCTTCTCCGTAGAGGTCCCGATCTCGAAGGAGAAGTAGCCAAGTGGATGAGCAAAGGCTCTCACACTGAAATATGAGCAAATCCAAAGCTAACCCTAGAAAGGATGAGGGAAGGTCTATTTATAGTCTAGGACCTCCAAGGGGTAAGTTGGGGCGAAAAGAGTACATGGGCCTCGGCAAACGCCAGACGCAGTGCGGGCGGTAGTACCTGTTGCTTCATGGCGGTAGTACGCTTTCAGCTGATAGTACCGCTTGGTGGTAGTACCGCTCGACGCTGCTCGATTCCCGGAGTCTGTCGGGTTTTGAGGAAGTAGGCGGGATGGAGAGCGGTAGTACCGCTTGGCTCGGCTCATGTAGTACCGCTTGGCTTGAGCGGTAGTACCGCTCCCTCCGACTCTGCAACTCCTCCTCTTGTTCTTGGTGTCCATCTTGGGCTGCAGCTTCTCCTAGGTTGGTTCCTTGGTACCTAAGCATGCAACATTCCAGATTGAGGTAGTAGCCATGTCTCGAGAGGGTCATATGATATTTCACTAAGGAGAGAAGTCACCTCGGTCTCGAGAGCTCGAGCTCGTGCTCTAGTCATGGGTCCTCTTGGCTCTTGATGAGACGGTTGTGGATGCATGGGGATGATCGTGGGATGCTCCGCATCATCTACCCCCCATGGGAGAGATCCGACCTCGGATCAAAAGCTTCATCTCCATGGAAAGGTGCGAGGTCCTAGACGTTGAAGATGTCGCCACGTTGTACTTGTCGCGAGGTATGTCGATCTTGTAAGCGTTGTCGCTAGAAGCGTGCTAGTACCTTGAAAGGTCCATCGGCTCGAGGGAGAAGTTTGGACTTGCGTTCTTTGGGGAAGCGGTCCTTGCGAAGGTGTAGCCATACTAGATCACCAATGTTGAAGACGATGGGTTGCTTGTTGGCGTTGAGCTTGTTTGCTTGGCGTTGTACTTGGCGCCGATGGTGTGCCTTGTATCTTCGTGCATCTTCTTGATGTAGCTTGCTCGTTCACTTGCATCCATGTTGGTGCGCTCTTGGAGAGGAAGTGGTAGAATGTCCAATGGGGACAACGGGTTGAAACCGTGAGACGACCTCGAAGGGGACTTGCCGGTAGTTGAATGTCTTGCACGATTGTAGGCGTACTCGGCGATGGGTAGACATGCTTCCCACTCCTTGATGTTCTTCTTGATCAAGACACGAAGTAGAGTGGATAGTGTGCGGTTCGTCACCTCCGTTTGGCCGTCGGTTTGAGGATGGTATGCCGAGGAGAACAAGAGCTTGATTCCGAGCTTGGCACATAGGGTCTTCCAAAAGTAACTCAAGAACTTGACGTCACGATCGGAGACGATTGTCTTTGGTACGCCATGGAGTCGCAAGATTTCCCTACAAAAGAGATTTGCAACATGTGAAGCATCGTCTATCTTGTTGCAAGGAATGAAATGTGGCATTTTAGAAAATCTATCCACAACAACAAAGACGGAATCCTTGCCATTTTGAGTCCTAGGCAAACCAAGTACAAAATCCATACTAATGTCTTCCCATGGTTGATATGGGATAGGAAGAGGCATGTAAAGACCATGAGATTGAGCTTTAGACTTAGCTTTGCGACATGTGTAGCATCGGTTGGTGAAGCGTGAGACGTCGCGGAACATCTTGGGCCAAAAGTAGTTGTTGGAGAGTGCGGCGAATGTCTTGTCGCGTCCAAAGTGTCCCATGAGGCCGCCTCCATGAGCCTCTTGCAAAAGGAGCAAACGAAGAGAAGACTCGGGAATGCAAAGTTTGTTAGCTCTCATAAGGTAACCATCCTTGATGTAATATTGTTCCCAAGATGTATGCGTCAAACACTTAGCATAAGGAGAAGCAAAAGATGGATCATGCTCATACAAGTCTTTTATATGCTCAAAACCAATAACATTCAACTCAAGTTGAGTGACAAGCATGTTTATGCGTGAAAGCTGCGTCGGCAACTACATTTTCTTTACCCTTAATGTACTTGATCACATAAGGAAAAGATTCAATGAATTCACTCCATTTGGCATGACGCTTGTTCAATTTAGTTTGACCTTTGAGGTACTTAAGCGTTTCATGATCGGTATGGATGACAAACTCATGCGGTCTAAGGTAATGTTCCCAAACATGTAGCACACGCACTAAAGCATACAATTCTTTGTCATAGATGGGATAATTAATTTGAGCACGGAGAGTTTTTCACTAAAATAGGCAATGGCTCGTTTTTCTTGCATTAAAACTCCGCCAATGCCTGCATTCACTTGCATCACAATGAACCTCAAAAGTTTTGTCAAAATTGGGCAAAGCAAGAATCGGAGCATGAGTAAGCAAAGACTTGAGCTCATCAAAAGCGGTTGATTGCAAAGTTCCCCAAACAAAGGGAGTATTCTTCTTGCTCAAAGCATGCAAAGGAGCGGCAATTGTGCTAAAATCCTTCACAAAGCAACGATAGAAACCCGCCCATGCACCAAGAAAACTTCGCACTTGTTGCAAATTGGTTGGTTGGGGCCAAGTTTTAATTGCTTCAATTTTAGTTTCATCAACATGAACACCTTTTGAAGAGACAACAAATCCCAAGAAAACCACTTTGTCAACGCCTAAAAGTGCATTTTTTCAAGTTTGCATAAAGGCTTTCCTTGCGAAGAGTTTGCAACACAGATTTAACATGGTTAATATGCTCTTTCATGGTTTTGCTAAACACAAGAATATCATCAAAGTAAACCACAACAAAGACTCCAATATAAGGACGAAGCACATGATGCATAAGACGCACAAAAGTACCGGGAGCTTCCGAAAGACCCATAGGCATTACTAACCACTCATATAAACCAAATTTGGTTTTGAAAGCTGTTTTGCATTCATCTCCCTGTTGTATGCGTATTTGATAATATCCACTTTTTAGATCAATTTTTGAGAAATTGTTTTCTACACTAAGTTCATGAAGCATGTCATCTAAGCGTGGAATGGGATGCCTATATCGAACGGGTAATAGCATTGATAGGTCTACAATCGGAACACAAGCGGAAACTTCCATCGGTCTTAGGCACAAGAATAACCGGAACGGCACAAGGGCTTAAGCTTTCACGCATATGACCGTTGTCGATGAGTTGTTGTACTTGCCGTTGAATCTCCTTGGTTTCTTCCGGATTGACTCGGTATGGAGCTTTGTTTGGTAGCGGCGCTCGAGGATGAGGTTGATTCGATGCTCAATGCCTCAAGAGGAGGTAGACCCGAGGTAGCTCATCGGGAAAACATCTTGAAATTCCTGCAAAAGAGATTGAAACACCAAAGGTAGCTCGTGAATTGTGTTAGTTATGGTTCTCCATCCTTGCACACAAGGACAAAGTGCATCACACTCGATGGGTGCTCACACACTTCTCTCATCTCACTTTTGGTGGCAAATAGAATGAGGTTTTTCTCTCTAGGCTAAGAGTCTCTCAAATTTGGCTTGTGGCTCTCACTCACTTTTGGGTGGATCACTTTCTCACTCTTTTCTCTATGATGTGTGGCTTGCTTGTCGGCTAACACTTGACTAGGAGACATAGGTCGTAGCACATACTCCTTCCCTTTCATCTTGAAGCTATAGTGATTGGTTCGCCCATTGTGGATGACAAAGACGGTCGAATTGCCATGGTCGACCAAGAAGGAGGTGGCAAGCGATCATTGGGACCACATCACACTCCAAAGTGTCTTCATAAGCACCAATTTTGAAGGAGACTTGGACCGTATGCTCGACTTCGTATAGTGCCGGAGTCACTTAGCCATTGAACCTTGTAGGGGTGTGGGTGCTTCCTCTTGACCAATTGTAGCTTGGAGCATAGTTCTTCACTTGCCAAGTTGTGGCAACTACCTCCATCGATGATGACCTTGATGGACCGTCCATGGATGCCGGCTTTGTGTGGAAGATGTGGCATCGTTGGTCTTCTTCTTGTTGATGTTGAAGAGTCAAGACCTTGGAGACAACGAGAGCGGGCTCGAATCCTCATCACAAAAGACTTGATCATCTTCATCTTCATTCACTTGCCGGTGCATGGCCACTTGCTCAAGGGCTTCCATTTCCTCTTCACTCATAGAGTCATATGTGCCATCGTCGTTGAGGATCATGGTTCGCTTGTTGGTGCATTCGGATGACTTGTGGCCTCGGCCGCCGCAAGTGAAACACTTGAAGGAGCTTGTCTTGATGGTCTCATCGGTCGGAGTAGAGGATGAAGCACGCGGCTTGAGGTTGCTTGTAGTAGGAGGAGGACGACTTGAACTTGTTGATGTCTTCTTGTAACTTGACTTGTCGTCGTTTCTTGAAGGAAGCTTGGTTGGTGTAGATGTTGGAGGAGTCGTTGAAGCTTGGTTGTTGGAGAAGCCGTAGGTCTTGGATGAGTACTTGGCATTTGAAGTCATCTTGTACTTGGCGCCCGCCTTTGTAGCTTGATGTACGAGCTCAATGAGGGATGAGTATGGTTGGAAGTCGGCGATCTTCTTGATGGGATGATTAAGTCCGTTCAAGAAAGCGTGCCATAGTTTGCTCATCATCTTCCTTGACATTGGCTCGAATCATGGCTATCTCCATCTCCTTATAGTATTCTTCAACACTCTTTGTTCCTTGCTTGAGTAGTTGGAGTTTCTTGAAGAGGTCGCGGTTGTAGTAGGTTGGCACAAAAGCGTGCTCGCATGACATCCTTCATTTGAGCCCAAGTGGTGATTGGAGGTTCACCTCTTGCTTGTCGTCGCTCAATGATTTGTTCCCACCATATGAGCACATAATCTTGGAACTCAAGGGATGCCATAGCGATTTTCTTCGCTTCATCGTAGTTGTGCAAACGGAAGATTTTGTCAACCTTCAATGCCCATGAGAGGTAGTCTTGAGGTCATTGCTTCCATTGAACTTGGGCATGGTGAATTTTAGCTTGCCGTGGCGTTGCTCGTCATTGTGTTGTTGGCGATGTTGATGATGACGTCCTTGACGTGGAATGTACTCGCCTTCATGTTGCTCTTGGCGCGGAGGAAGACCATGATCAACTTGCTCTTGTTGAACTTGATGTTGAGGTGGAGCTTGACGAGCTTGTGGAGGAGCTTGAGGAACTTGACGTTGTACATGAGGTTGGTAGTTCCTCTCTTGGATTTCTTCTCGAAGGGCTTCCTCTTGATTGCGCCTGCTCGCGATTGCGGTTGGCGAAGGCTCTACTTGATTCTTGAAGGGCACGTTGCGCCTCAAGAGCTTGCGCTTCACGTTGTTGTTGCTGGAGACGTTGAGCCTTGGCGTCTTGTTCGTCTTGGTGACGACGTGCTCTTTCTTCCTCTTGTTGGCGACGAAGACGTTGTCGTTCTTGGGCTTGAGCAAAAGCCTCTTGGTTTGATTGAGGACGAAGAACTTGATCATCAACTTGCTCTTGTGAATGCTTGTCATGTAGCGGGTTGCGAGATGCATGACGGTCTTGGCGCGCGGCTCGTCGAAGAGTGTTTGATGACGGTGTACTTGAGTCGTAGAAGGTGTCGTCGGAATGTCGACTCGAGCGGCTCCGTCTTGATGATGAAGAAGTGGAGTGATGCCGTGTTCTCATCAACGCCGGATCTCGTCCATTCTTGCATCATTCTCAACCTTGTGAGCCTCGAATTTGTTGTCGAAGTAATCTCTTGTGCGTTGCTCGGAGAGTCGCAAGTCGGTGGCGAGGTTGTCGATGCGGTCGCTCATTGCTTGTTGTTCTTGGTGCAACGCTTTGTGCACCAAAGAGGTGGCTCTTGGTGACGTATGAGGACATGTCGTCGTCTTGCTCGATGAAGAGTGGGTTGGTAGAAGAACTTGGCCTATCCATCATTCCAAACAAGATGTGAGTGGTAGAACGGAAAAGAACTTATACCAATGTACCTTTGACCGATGTTGAAAATGAATCAAGTTCACTCCAATGCGGACAATGAAATAGCACTCTTGGTACCGATTCTTGTCGGTTCTCACACCTACACAAATAAAAGCTTATGGTGGAGCTCGGTTAGGATGGTGGCACAAAATTTGATGCAATTGTAAGTGAGACTCAAAAGGTGGTGAAACCAAGGTGAGGACTTCGGGCACGTCGATAGCTTCAAAACGAGCCAAAGAACACTCAAATCGGAGTTCGGAGTGAAAAGTTATGATGAAAATGGTGAAGGTCGGAAGGCTGAAACTGGCCCAGCGGTAGTACCGCTGGGAGGCGGTGATACCGCTAAATGGCGGTAGTACCCGCTTGGAGCAATGATAGTACCGCTCGTGTCGGGATTTTTCAAACTATTTAGGCTGAGCGGGCTGGCGGTAGTGCCGTACTCAGCGGTAGTACCGCTAGGAGGCGGTAGTACCGCTCTAAGCGGTAGTACCGCTAGGAGGGCGGTAGTACCGCTCGTGTCGGGATTTCCCCGAATGTTCGAACGGTTGCGCGATTTTGGGGCGGAAATGGGTGAATTCGGGGTCAAAATTCGATGGATTTTGTGGATGGAAAGAGGTGAAACTTGGGGAGATGCTAGATCGACTAAAACCAAGCAAATCCACGGATCAAAATCAACAAAATTTTATCACACTAACAAATCACAAAAAAATTTGGGGCTATTTTTGTGGGGAATTTTCGAATTAGGACAAAAACAACAAAATCAAGCTAGAAAAAGAGGGTAGGGACTCCAATAACGTGATCAACGTGGCTCATGATACCATGATGATGTAGGGCGGAACCCTACGTGGACGATCTTTCACGTTGGAGCGGATCCCTACGAGGAACACGAAGAACGAGCGGAAGAACACGAGGGAAAACACGGGGAGAACGAGAGAGAGAGATCACTCAACCGACAAGAAAACGATCACACAAGTGCTAGATTATCAAACACATAGAGTGGCACAAGATTCAAGGACAACAAAGGGTAGGATACAAGGGTAGCCGTTCTTCTCCCTGAGGAGGTCTTGATGGGGTCCACCCTAGGAGGGGGTCTTGAATCCGCTTGGGGATCTTTCTCCGTAGAGGTCCCTGATCTCGAAGGAGAAGTAGCCAAGTGGATGAGCAAAGGCTCTCACACCTGAAATATGAGCAAATCCAAAGCTAACCCTAGAAAGGATGAGGGAAGGTCTATTTATAGTCTAGGACCTCCAAGGGGTAAGTTGGGGCGAAAAGAGTACATGGGCCTCGGCCCAACGTCAGACGCAGCAGGCGGTAGTACTGGTTGCTTCATGGCGGTAGTACCGCTTTCAATGATAGTACCGCTTGGTGGTGATAGTACCGCCTGACGCCTGCTCGATTCCTGGAGTGTGTCGGGTTTTGAGGAAGTAGGCGGATGGAGAGCGGTAGTACCGCTTGGCTCGGCCTGATAGTACCGCTTGGCTTGAGCGGTAGTACCGCTCCTCTGGACTCTGCAACTCCTCCTCTTGTTCTTGGTGTCCATCTTGGGCTGCAGCTTCTCCTAGGTTGGTTCCTTGGTACCTAAGCATGCACAACATTCCAGATTGAGGTAGTAGCCATGTCTCGAGAGGGTCATATGATATTTCACTAAGGAGAGAAGTCACCTCGGTCTCGAGAGCTCGAGCTCGTGCTCTAGTCATGGGTCCTCTTGGCTCTTGATGAGACGGTTGTGGATGCATGGGGATGATCGTGGGATGCTCCGCATCAGCAAGGCTCTCACACAAACATGAGCTAAACCTAAGCTAACCCTAGAAAGAGGAAGGGGATGGAGTATATATAGTCTAGGGGGCGAAGAGGTACATGGGTCTCGGCCCTTTACTGTGCACAGACAGGCGGAGCCGGATGTCCGGGCTGGGGGCCGGATGTCCGGGCTGGCCTGGGTCTTCCAGACGCAATCGGGTGCGGGGCGCCGGATTTCCGGGCGAGGGGCCGGATATCCGGGGCTTCGGGGGAGGCCGGATGTCCGGGGCCTGGGGGCCGGATGTCGGGGCCCTGTAGTTTGCGGCTGTTGTGATGGGCGCCGGATGTCCGGGCTTGCGGGAAGGGCCGGATGTCCGGGCTGACGCCGGATGTCCGGGCTCTGTAGGCTTTCTCCCGTTTCTCTCATCGTGTTCCTTCATCCTTGTAGTTGGGGACTTGTCCATCATTCCGAGCATCTCCGAGAGGGTCTCCTTGGTACCTAGGCATGCATAGAGTCCTCGCCTTAGGTAGCAACCATGTCTCACACGAATGGAAAGGGGAAGCATGTAGGAACGGGTTCACCTTGTGTCCAATGGCGAATAGTCGAGGTCTCATCTCCTGTATCCTTGGGGCTTGGAGAGTAGTCGGAGTGTACATGGTGATGAACGTGGGATGCTCCGCATCACAATTCATATCTAGGAAGGCTAGTTCTACCAGGTGTTTCAGGAGATTCAGTTTTAAGCTCATCATCAGATTCAACAACATCATGTTGTATTACTCTAGTAATTCGTTCATCAAGAAATTCACCAAGTGGCACATCATCATTATCAAGCAAGGTACTAGCATCATCATAAGCATTATCCATAGCAGAAGTAGCATCATCAATAACTTGCGACATATTAGAATTGATAGCATGTGGTGGTGTTGCAAGTTTACTTATAACAGAAGGTGAATCTAAAGCAGAACTGGATGGCAGTTCCTTACCTACCCTCGCCTTTGAGGGAAAAATCTTAGTCTTAGCATCCTTCAGATTCTTCATTGTGATAGTATGATAATAATCCCAAGTGAATGAACAAATATAGCTATGCTCCTCGGTAACGGCGCCAGAAAAAGGTCTTGATAACCCACAAGTATAGGGGATCGCAACAGTTTTCGAGGGTAGAGTATTCAACCCAAATTTATAGATTCGACACAAGGGGAGCCAAAGAATATTTGAAGCTATTAGCAGCTGAGTTGTCAATTCAACCACACCTGGATATTAATTATCTGCAGCAAGTAATCAGTAGCACAGTAATATGATTGTTTTGATAGTGGTGACAGCAGCAATAGTAATGGTAACAGTGATAGCAGTAATTTTGTAGCATGTGTAACAGTGATGATAGCAGTAGTAACTTAGCAAGAACAATATAGGATAAATTTGTAGGCTATGGATCGGTGACTTGTTGGATGATATTCATCATGATATAGTTATACACTACTAGGGAAAAGCTTATACACAGACGCTTACTGGCAGCGCGGGTTAAAAACCCTCGCTACTGCTACTTACTAGTAGTGCGGGTTTTTAAACCTCGCTACTACTAAGTTGATAGTAGTACCGCTGGTTTTTAACCCTCGCTACTACTAAGCGGTCTCTACCGTGCCCCCTGGGACATGCCATAGTAGTATCAGGGGTTTTTAACCCTCGCTACTACTAAGTTGACAGTAGTAGCGCCAGTTTTTAACCCTCGCTACTACTAAGCGGTCTCTACCTTGCCCCTGGGACATGCCATAGTAGTAGCGAGGGTTATAAATCCGCGCTACTACTAAGTGGATAGTAGTAGCGCGGGTTTTTACCCCCCGCTACTACTAAGCGGTCTCAACCGTGCCCCTCCGGGACATGCCATAGTAGTAGCGAGGGGTAAAAACCCACGCTACTACTAAGCACTGGGTTTTTTAACAGCCATGAAATCCCCATCTCCTCGTCCAAATCACTCCTCTCCCTCGTCCCTCATCCGCGACGTCTCCCTGAAATCCGGGGACCTCCTCTTCCACCGTAGCCCCTCCTTCCTCCTCCTCCTCCTCCTCCTCTGCTGCCCCTCCTTCCTCCTCCGCTGCTGGAAGGAGAGGAAGATCCAACAGAGCGCCATCCATGACGATGTCCAGATCTCTGATGGATGCAACCCATTTTCAAACCGGAACTAAAGGTCCCATTTTCAAACTCTACCCCCCCCCTGTGGATCGCCTTTTCAGTTTTGTAAAAAGCAACAAAAAATGATAAAAACTTCAAAAATAAAAATCCTTCGAGATGTAGTTATGTTACTACATCTACTAGTTAGGAAAATTTAGAAACTTAAATTTGGACATGTTTTGCAAAAAGTGTAGGGAAAATGTAAAATGTTCAGCACGAAAATCCGCATCCGATTTTGACTGCCTACGGCTGTTTGCAAATTTTTAGAATCCTCAGATTCTAAAAGGAAAAAAAGTTATGCTCAAATTTCAGTTTTTTTATGAATTTTTGTTAAATCTGGTCAAACTATGGTCAAACTACTTATTCAAGAAGTATTAGTGTTACTAAATAATTATTCAAGAATATTAGTGTTACTAAATAATTATTTCAGTTTTTTTGAATTTTGGTCAAATCTGGTCAAACTGTGGTCAAACAATGGTCAAACTACTTATTCAAGAAATATTAGTGTTGCTAAATAATTTTTTTAGAACAATAGTTTCAAACTCAAACTGTGAAATGTGTGACTTCATGCTCAAGTTAAACTCCTGTGGGTTAATGGGATTGACATCTTACTATTGTCAGGAAAACAACAAGTGCTGACTTGGAAACGAGGGAGAATAGAACCGAAAGTTAAGCGTGCTCAGGCTGGGGTAGTAAGAGGATGGGTGACCGTCCGGGAAGTTAGATGATTTCGAATGATGAGGGGTGATTAGAGATTAGAGATTAAATTGAGCGGCGATGAGGGGTGATTAGAGATTAGAGGTTAAAATAATTCACAAAATTGAAAATTCGGGAAAAAATTCAAAAATAATAATTCAAAGAACCACTAGCGTCGTATCAGTAGCGCGGGCACCCGCGCTACTAATATACCTAAAACCTGCGCTACTGCTAGGCTTTTCCCTAGTAGTGATAACCTAGGGCGATATGGCACTAGATCCAGTTCGTCAATATAATGTAGGCATGTATTCCGTAAATAGTCATACGTGCTTATGGAAAGAACTTGCATGACATCTTTTGTCCTACCCTCCCGTGGTAGCGGGGTCCATATTGGAAACAAAGAGATATAAAGGCCTCCTTTTAATAGAGAACCGAAACAAAGCATTAACACACGATGAATACATGAACTCCTCAAACTACGGTCATCATCGGGAGTGGTCCCGACTATTGTCACTCCAGGGTTACCAGATCATAACACGTAGTAGGTGACTATAACTTGCAAGATCGGATCTAGAACATGGATATAATGGTGATAACATAAACAGTTCAGATCTGAAATCATGGCACCCGGGCCTAAAGTGACAAGCATTAAGCATAGCAAAGTCATAGCAACATCAATCTAAGAACATGGTGGATACTAGGGATCAAGACCTAACAAAACTAACTCGATTACATGATGAATCTCATCCAACTGCTCACCGACCAGCGAGCCTACGAAGGAATTACTCACTCGCGGAGGGGAGCATCATGGAATTGGCGATGGAGAAGGGTTGGTGATGACGAAGAACAAAGATCCCCTTCTCCGGAGCCCCAAACGGACTCCAGATCTGGCCTCCCGATGAAGAAATGGAGGTGACGACGGCTCCATCTCGTGGATCGTGATAATTCTTTCTCCGTGATTTTTTTCTAGAAAAATAGGATTTTATAGCGTCGGTTTCAGGGTCTGCGGGGCCACCAGGTGGGGACAACCCACCTGGGCACGCCAGGAGAGGGGGGCGCGCCCTGATGGGTTGTGCCCACCCAGGTGCCCGTCTCTGGTGGATCTTGGCTCCAGAAATTCTTATTTATTGTATAAAAATTCATCACAAAGTTTCGTTCCATTCCGAGAACTTTTATTTCTGCACAAAAACAACACCATGGTAGTCCTGCTGAAAACAACGTCAGTCTGGGGTTAGTTTCATTCAAATCATGCAAATCAGAGTCCAAAACAAGAGGAAAAGCACTAGGAAAAGTAGATACATTGGAGACATATCAGCTGTGCATCTAGGGTCGGTGTCTAGGCGTGGAGGCGGCAGAAGTCTTGGAGTGTACATCAAGTCTTCGGTAGATGCGGTCTTGATCACGCCTCCATCGTGCAGCATCCCGAGTCCATCTTGAGATGAATGAGGGCCTGCCAGTCCAGCCCGAGGACCATGGCCCGACTAGGTTAGTGCCCCCTAGTCCAGGACATCGTCATTCACTACAAAAAAAAAGACACATCCGTGACATTTTGGGCCGAACGGAATTTTTTTCTGTCATGCTTATGACACATCTATGACGACAATTGTGACAAAACCCGGTATCATCATAGATGTGGTGGGCTACTACTTCAGTGACAAAAAATCATGACAGAAAATGGGCTTTTCGTCCTGGGCGGGCCGGAGACGCAGCTTCATGACATTCTTTGGGCCGTCCATGACGGAAAAAACGATGGTAGAAGCGAGGGCGAGGAAAATATCGGGGAGTTCCCGGCTACATGGGTGATACGTCTCCAACGTATCTATAATTTTTTCTTGTTCCTTGCTATTATATTATCAATCTTGGATGTTTTATAATCAATTTATAGTCATTTTATATCATTTTTTGGTACTAACCTAGTGACATAGTGCCAACTGCCAGTTGCTATTTTCTGCATGTTTTTTACATCGCAGGAAATCAATATCAGATGGAGTCCAAACGCAACGAAACTTTACGCAGATTTTTTTGCACCAGAAGAAATGTAATGTGCCCTAGCTGCACCTAGGGGGTGCCCCGAGGGAGGCACAACCCACCACGGCGCGCCAGGAGGCCCGGGCACGCCCTGGTGGGTTGTGCCCACCTCGGGTGCCCCCCGGACCGCATCTTTGCTCTATAAATATCTCAATACAATGGTCTCTTGGAGATCCATATGATGTAACTCTTTTTGCGGTGTGTTTGTTGGGATCGGATGAACTTTGAGTTTAAGATCACATCTATCTTTTTATATCCATGAAAGTTATTTGAGTTTCTTTGATCTCTTATATGCATGATTGCTTATAGCCTCGTATTTCTTCTCCGGTATTTGGGTTTTGTTTGGCCAACTTAATCTATTATCTTGCAATGGGAAGATGTGCTTTGTAGTGGGTTCGATCTTACAGTGCTTGATCCCAGTGACAGAAGGGGAACCGTGATGAGGACATCAATACCATTGTTACACCCACAGCCCCTGCTGCTATACATACTGGACCAATTACTAGAGCTCGCATGACGCCCAATTGAATTATCGTGTACTTTCGTTTCTTGGTAACGATTCCAATGTTCATGAGAATATGATGCTGCCTAAATTGGATACATTTGTTTTGCTTACAAATGAAGGGCCTACCATGGACAAGAAAGATGAACCTTGGAGCAAGTTCAAGCATGGAGATGTTGGCATGCGCAAGGGGAACAAGAACGGAGTTACAAGTGATGATTCCAGGACTTTGAAGCCACCCTAATGAGTGCATGAGGCCTCGGACGAAATATACAAGATGCCACTTCATAATATTCGTCCATAGGCTATTCTAGGTGCTGCCTCACCTTATTAATGGGCCAGGCCCACGTAATTTCGAAATACTTAAGTATTGGCTGTTTTAGAGTCCGTATGTGTGGGGAAACAAGAGTTAGGGTTGGTTTCGGACCCCTCCCTCAAGGGCCACGAAATTCCCTCCTCTTCCTCCATATATACAGCCCTTAGGGCGTCGTTTAGACTTTGGGTTTTGTTTAGATCAAAAGTTCGCCATAGCTGCAACTTCACAGATTTCGCTTGTGTTCAACGACTGCACTAAGGCGCCACAGAACCCCACCTTCATTAATAAAGCTTTCCTCTTATATTCGCAATATCCAGAATTGCAATCTTAGTTTCTTGCTTGTTCTTCGTTTGCTCGCAGGAAAGCAGGCCCTCGTGGTCGAGTTGATCGTGCTCGGCGTGGGTCAATAACCCTCGGAAGTTGGTTTAGCGATTGCTAAGGCGCGACGTCTCGCACGCGTCACGTAGTCGGATCGTCAAGGTCGACTCCCACGAAACGATAGCCACCATCTCATCGAAACATCGGGACACCTTTGCCTCTATCAAGTGGTATCAGATTTCCGTGTTGCTCGGTGAGATTTTACAGTTTTACGTAGTTTAGATCGAGTCTGTTCTTCATACCTACAGTCCACGAAAAAGCCACAAAAAAATTAGGTTAGTTCATCATATCCGAACCAATCTGAGCCTTTGCATAATCTTTTTAGGGTTTTTGCTTTGTTGAATTTGCGGTTGCATTGTCGTGTCAAGTTGCCGGTCTTAGAGTCTAGTCTTTCGTAGTTTCGAGTTACGGTCATAAGTTGTCACGCCGCAAGACCATCATCATCGCCTTGCCATCTACCACCATTGCTTATCCGCCACCGCCTCAATCCGTATCCATATACCACCACCAATCCGTATCCATATACCACCACCAATCCGTATCCATATACCACCACCGCTACCATATACCACCACCGCTGCCATATACCACCACCATATATCCACTACCAATCCAAGTTCTTCTCATATTAGGTTTGTTTTCGAGATCCATCTAAATTCCGATTCGTGTGTCCTTGCCTGCATAGGTCTCGAAAAAAAAAGAGTCTGGAGACCCCCTGACAGTTTTTAGGCCAAAATTTCTGCAACCGAAAATATTTTTTCCCTATCCTATTTTTAGGCTGTTCTGAGTCTTTTGAGACACTCGCCATCATAGTGATTTTTGGGCGCACTTCGTCGTCGCTGCCCTGATTTCTGAAAAAAAAATTGTCAAAATTTTTTTTTGTACCCATCCTGTCAGTTTGACCTGGGAAGAGTTTTGAGACACTCGCCATTATAGTGATTTTTCACAAAAAAAAGAGGAGCACAAAAAAAAGGGCGCAAAAGAAAAAAACAGAGCGAAAAAAAATTCCAGAGTGTGCTTTTCCCTTGTTTACGTGCAGCACCGTGATTTTGTTAGTGTTCTAGGCTCGCGTCTCTAGCACGGTCTAGCCTAGGACCAAGATCTGCGTCGTTAAGCATGCTTATTCAACTTTGCATCTCTGAATTGATTATTGCCGACCCTTTTGCTACCATATTATAAGCCTTCCCAGCTCCACATACATCTACATCGTCGTTTGACTCTCCCCGTAATTGCTCTATCCAAGCTTTGCGAGTTTTGACTACATCGGTTGCCGATCACCGCTTTCTTGGGTAAGAACTGGTAAGAATTTGAGATTTGCTTGACGGATTTGTGACCGCCCACCATACCACCACCACCACTTCCTAGTAGTCTGTCAATCATATTCTTGTGTGTTTCTATTGCTGCTAACCATGGCAGGATCACAAGCCGATTTAGACCGACCGGGAGAACATGACAAACAAAGCGCTACATGATAAGTTTCAACAAATGATGAGTGGGCAGGTGGAAGATGTGCTAAATAGATTCAAGAGGCCATGGAGAAGATAGATGGCATTGAGAAGGCGTTGAAACAAAGCTCGATAACAAGTTTAATGAATTGCTCGCGTCTACCACCACCACCACCGGCTGCACCTAACGCACCTCTACAACAACAACAACGACTACCTCCACATCGCGAAACAGCCCTCCGCCGAGCGACCGTGTCCCTCTTCACCGCCAAGCTGCTGGTGCTTCTGTTGATACTTCCGTGGCTCCTGCTGGCGATGTGGGGAGGATGATTATGTGGGAGATTACGAGGATGAGGTTGATCAACATCGTAACTACGTGCAACCACCAAAGACCACAACCACCTGGTCGTCCACATGCAAATAATGGCAATGTTAGGGCTCCCCCTCAGGTACGAGATCATGACCATCTCCCTAAATTGAAATTGAATATTCCACCATTTGAGGGTAGATATGTTCCTGATATATATCTTACTTGGGAGTTAGAAACTGAACAACGATTTACATGTTTACAATATCCTGAGGAGAGACGTGTTCCTGCTGCTGTTTGTGCTTTCACTAGCTTTGCATGTGTTTGGTGGTCTGAACATTGTAGATTATATCCTGTTCCAGCTACTTGGGCTGCTTTGAAAACTGCTATGCGTACTCGTTGGGTTCCACCATATTATCAACGTGAATTACTTCAAAAATTGCAGCGCTTAAGACAAGGAAAAAATTCGGTAGAAGAATATTATCTGGAATTACAAACTGGCTTGATTAGATGTGGTATTGTTGAGGAGAATGAAGCTATGCTTGCACGTTTTCTGGGTGGATTAAATAGAGAGATTCGGACCATTCTAGACTACAAGGATTATAATAATATACTCGATTATTCCATCTTGCTTGTAAAGCTGAACGTGAAGTGCAGGATCGACAGGCGTTGGCGCGGACTAACTTTTCTGCAGGTCGACCTTCATCATGGACACCACGTGCACCATCTACTTCCACACGTTCTACTACACCGGCACCTCCGTCGGCTGCCACCTCCAACCGTGATACAAGAAAGCGTGCACAACCACCACTATCTCGCCAAGAGCACACCCATCGGGCCTACACAGTAGCTCTTCTTCTTCCATGGCGTCAACAGGGCACACAAGTGATATTATTTGTCGTCGTTGTAAGGGAAGAGGACATTTTATGAGAGAATGCCAATCTCAGCGTGTGATGATTGCTCGAGGATGGTGGGTATGAGTCCGCTAGTGACTATGATGAAGAGACTTTGGCTCTTATTACACATGAAGAACACGGTGGAGATGATTCTGATCATGAGACGCAATACATGGCTGCTGAAGATCTTTGGCAGGTATGAATGTTTAGTTGCTCAACGTGTTTTGAGTGTGCAGGTTACACGAAATGAGCAAAATCAGAGGCATAACTTGTTCCATACAAAGGGAGTTGTGAAGGAACGTTCTATTCAAGCGTCATCATAGATGGAGGGAGCTGCAACAACTTGGCTAGCATGGATATGGTGGAGAAGCTTTCTCTCACCACAAGGCCACATCCACATCCTTACTACATCCAATGGTTCAACAACAGCGGCAAGGTTAAGGTAACACGTCTTTGTTCGTGTGTATTTTAGTATCTCTACATATGTGATTATGTTGATTGTGATGTGGTACCTATGCAAGCATGTTCCTTATTACTTGGTAGACCATGGCAATTTGATAAAATTCTGTACACCATGGTAGAAACAATCAAGATACTTTTGTTCACAAGGATAAAAATATTACTTTGCTTCCTATGACTCTGATTCCATTTTGAAAGATGATATTAATAGAGCTAATAAAGCAAAACAGGAGAAAAATAAGAGTGAAAATCAGATTGTGGCAAAAGAATTTGAGCAACAAATGAAGCCTAATAATAAACCATCTAATGTTGCTTCTGAAATTAAACTGAAAAGTGCATGTTACTTGCCACCAAATCTGATATTGATGAGCTAGATTCTAGCAAATCTGTTTGCTATGCTTTTGTGTGCAAAGAGGCATTATTTTCATTCGAGTACGTGCCTTCCTCTTTGCCCCCTGCTGTCACTAACATTTTGCAGGAGTTCGCTGACGTCTTCCCAAAAGACGTGCCACCGGGATTACCACCTATTCGAGGGATTGAGCATCAAATTGACTTAATTCCCGGTGCATCGCTACCCAACCGTGCACCATACCGTACCAATCCAGAGGAGACGAAGGAGATTATGCGTCAAGTACAGGAGCTGCTCGACAAAGGTTATATACGCAACTCTCTTAGTCCTTGTGCTGTTCCTATTATACTAGTGCCTAAAAAGGATGGTACGTCGGCGTATGTGTGTTGATTGTAGAGGCATTAATAATATTACTATTCGTTATCGCCATCCTATTCCTAGGCTAGATGATATGCTTGATGAATTGAGTGGCTCTACAATATTCTCCGAAGTTGATTTATGAGTGGATACCATCAAAATCGTATGAAATTGGGAGATGAATGGAAAACAACATTTAAAACTAAGTTTGGTTTATATGAGTGGTTAGTCATGCCTTTTGGGTTAACTAATGCACCAAGTACTTTCATGAGACTAATGAACGAAGTTTTACGTGCTTTCATTGGACGATTTGTGGTAGTCTATTTTGATGATATACTGATTTATGGCAAATCTTTGGAAGAACATTTGGAACATTTACGTGCTGTTTTTAATGCTCTACGTGATGCACGTTTGTTTGGTAACCTTGGGAAGTGCACCTTTTGCACCGACCGAGTATCTTTTCTTGGCTATGTTGTTACTCCACAGGAATTGAAGTTGATAAAGCCAAGATTGAAGCTATTGAGAGTTGGCCGCAGCCCAAAACGGTCACACAAGTGAGGAGTTTTCTTGGACTCGCTGGTTTCTATAGGCGTTTTGTGAGAAACTTTAGCACCATTGCTGCACCTCTCAATGAGCTTACAAAGAAGGATGTGCCTTTTGTTTGGGGTACCGCATACGGAAGAAGCCTTCACGGTATTGAAAGATAAGTTGACACATGCTCCTTTACTCCAACTTCCCGACTTTAATAAGACTTTTGAGCTTGAATGTGATGCTAGTGGAATTGGATTAGGAGGTGTGTTATTACAAGATGGCAAACCTGTTGCATACTTTTCGAAAAATTGAGTGGGCCTAGTCTGAACTATTCTACTTATGACAAAAAATTATATGCTCTTGTTCGGACTTTAGAGACATGGCAACATTATTTATGGCCCAAAGAATTTGTTATACATTCTGATCATGAATCTTTGAAACATATTAAAAGTCAAGCTAAACTGAATCGTAGACATGCTAAATGGGTTGAATTCATTGAGACTTTCCCTTATGTCTCTAAACACAAGAAGGGTAAAGAAAATGTTATTGCTGATGCTTTGTCTCGTCGCTATTCTATGCTTTCACAACTTGACTTCAAAATATTTGGTTTGGAGACCATCAAAGATCAATATGTGCATGATGCTGATTTTAAAGATGTAATGCAGAATTGTAAAGAAGGAAGAACATGGAACAAGTTCGTTATTAATGATGGTTTTGTGTTCGTGCTAACAAGCTATGCATTCCTGCTAGCTCTGTTGCGTCTTTTGTTGTTGCAGGAGGCGCATGGAGGAGGCTTAATGGGACACTTTGGCGTCAAAAAGACGGAGGATATACTTGCTACACATTTCTTTTGGCGAAAGATGAGACGGGATGTTGAGCGTTTTGTTGCTCATTTGCACTACATGTCAAAAAGCTAAGTCACGACTCAATCCTCATGGTTTATATATGCCTTTGCACTGTACCTAGTGTTCCTTGGGAGGATATATCTATGGACTTTGTTTTAGGTTTACCTCAAACAAAGAAGGGGAGGGATAGCATATTTGTTGTCGTGGATAGATTCTCGAAAATGGCACACTTTATACCATGTCATAAAAGCGATGATGCTGTTAATGTTGCTGATTTGTTCTTTCCTGAAATTATTCGCTTGCATGGTGTGCCAAATACTATTGTTTCAGATCGTGATACTAAATTTCTTAGCCACTTTTGGAGATGTTTATGGGCTAAGTTGGGGACTAAACCGCTTTTTAGTACTACTTGTCACCCCCAAACCGATGGACAAACTGAAGTAGTCAATAGAACATTGTCTACTATGCTTAGGGCTGTTTTGAAGAATAATAAGAAAATGTGGGAAGAATGCTTGCCTCATATTGAATTTGCTTATAATCGTTCATTGCATTCTACTACTTAGATGTGCCCTTTTGAAATTGTGTATGGCTTCCTACCTCGTGCACCTATTGATTTGTTGCCTCTTCCATCTTCGGAGAAGGTTAATTTTGATGCTAAAGAACGTGCTGAACTGATTTTAAAAAATGCATGAGTTAACTAAGGAAAACATTGAGCGTATGAATGCTAAATATAAACTTGCTGCAGATAAGGGTAGAAAACATGTTGTCTTTGCACCTGGAGATCTTGTTTGGTTACATTTGCGTAAGGATAGGTTTCCTAATTTGCGCAAATCAAAGCTAATGCCACGTGCTGATGGTCCATTTAAGGTGTTAGAGAAAATAAATGATAATGCATATAAACTTAAGCTGCCTGCAGATTTTGGGGTTAGTCCCAGTTTTAACATTGCAGATTTGAAGCCTTATTTGGGTGAGGAAGATGAGCTTCCGTCGAGGACGACTTCATTTCAAGAAGGGGAGGATGATGAGGACATCAATACCATTGTTACACCCACAGCCCCTGCTATACATCTTGGACCAATTAGTAGAGCTCGCGCACGCCAATTGAATTATCGTGTACTTTCGTTTCTTGGTAACGATTCCAATGTTCATGAGAATATGATGCTGCCTAAATTGGATACATTTGTTTTGCTTACAAATGAAGGGCCTACCATGGACAAGAAAGATGAACCTTGGAGCAAGTTCAAGCATGGAGATGTTGGCATGCGCAAGGGGAACAAGAACGGAGTTACAAGTGATGATTCCAGGACTTTGAAGCCACCCTAATGAGAGCATGAGGCCTTGGACGAAATATACAAGATGCCACTTCATAATATTCGTCCATAGGCTATTCTAGGTGCTGCGTCACCTTAATATTGGGCCAGGACCATGTAATTTCGAAATACTTAAGTGTAGGCTGTTTTTAGAGTCCGTATGTGTGGGGAAACAAGAGTTAGGGTTTCGGACCCCTCCCTCAAGGGCCACGAAATTCCCTCCTCTTTCTCCATATATACAGCCCTTAGGGCGTCGTTTAGACTTTGGGTTTTGTTTAGATCAAAAGTTCTCCATAGCTGCAACTTCGCGTACTTCGTTTGTGTTCAACGACTGCACCAAAGGCGTCTCGTAACCCCACCTTCATTAATAAAGCTTTCCTCTTATATTCGCAATATCCAGATTGCAATCTTAGTTTCTTGCTTGTTCTTCGCTTGCTTGCGAGGAAACAGGCCCTCGTGGTCGGAGTTGATCGTGCTCCGGCGTGGTCAATAACCCTCGGAAGTTGGTTTAGCGATTGCTAAGGCGCGACGTCTCGCACGTACGTAGTCGGATCGTCAAGGTCGACTCCCACAGAAACGATAGCCACCATCTCATCGAAACATCGGGACACCTTTGCCTCTATCAACGAGGCCCCAGACTGGAACGAGCCGGAGATGGGGAAGACGCGGCAGTGGAGTCGCAGATGGAGAGGAGAGGGAAACTTGATTGGTTTGGGTGCGCGGCAGCACTTCCGCCCACGGGAGACAGGAGCAAGAACAGAGGTTGAAGAAGGAGCACGGCTGTTGGATTAACATCCAACGGTCTAGCTGCTAGAATCATTTGTTGATTAAGTTGACAAATCCCTGCGTACACATCCGCTTAGTATGCCCACAAGTCAGCCACCAAATCTGCCGGGTCCCAGCTGTCATCGAGAGGAATAGTTTTTTTCACATAACAAGGAGGAACTTCCTTCCGTGCGAAGATACAGCCGGTGGGTCCCAGCTGTCAAGGGGAGGAAACATTTTTTTTCCAGCTTAATAAGGAGGAACTTTCCTTGCGTGCGACCATGGACTTCGTGGGTCCCAGCCATCGTGTCGCCCACGATCCTCTTCCGATGACTCTCGTTTGTTGACCTTGGTGCGCCGAGCGAGCGAGGCGGTGGACGACGGCGAGGCCCCGGACGGGAACGACCCGGAGATGGGAAGACGTGGCAGTGGAGTTGTGGATTGAGAGGAGTACAAGGGTTATAACTTGTTCTTGTGCGGCCCCGGCGGTGGGTTGCGCTTCGCAGCGATGCGTGCTAGGTAGAGACGCTAGCCGTCGGAGGCCGGAGCAGGCGGTCCCGGCGACGCTGGAGGAAGAAGACGAGAGATTGAAGGTGCATGTCGGCCGTTGGATATAAATCCAATGGCTGTGGATGTCATTCATTTGTTGACCAAGTTGACAACGCCTTGTATAGGCTTCGACCTATTTGCCCACATGTCAGCCTGCAAAAATGTGGCATATATTTAACACATATTTTCTAGAATTTGCAGTCCATTTGGTGGGCTGGGTGAACAAATAATTTCGCATCAATGCAACCCATTTAATATTTTCTAAGAAATGCCAGCCCATTTGCACTTTCTTGAAATACACGAATTAGTTGGGCTCGTTCTATATATAATGTTAGGTTAGAAGGAGCAATTAATATCAAAAAATAAACTGGAGCGACACATTTTTTATATATAAAATTAACAAATTAGCGAGTTATTGCTCAAAACAAAAATGAGGGCGTTATTATTACGTAGGTCCTTAAAATCTTCGCAAGCTTTTGTACGCAATCACCAAGATTTTCCTTGCCCGTGAGTCAAAATCAACCAGGATTTTCCTTGCCAACTTCTCTTAAACATTTACTTTTATAAGTTAATAACACGTGGGATGTTTTTATAATGTATATATAAGTCTCTATTAAATATACGATAATAGTAATAATATAAATATATATAATGTGGTTAGAAGGGAAAACATAAATTGGACACAATATTATTGTTCTTATATATAGATAAATAGAACAAAGATCTGTGTTTTATTAAAAAAATACATTGGGCTGCCGATCTTTAAGAAAAAAGTAAAACCTACGCTGGAAGGCCCATAGGCAGGTATGGACCTCAAAAAATAAGTTGAAACCACTGTCTCCGTATGTCGTGGGCTACGCATGTTAAAAAACAAAACCTAGGCCTAGCTAATACTTGTTCGCCCTCTAGAAAAAAGTGATACCAGCTAGATCCCCGATACCCCTTTCCCGCAACAACAACCAAAAAAAAGATCCCCAATAACCCTAGAAAAAAAGCTCCCCGATGACAGTCAACGTTGGAAATTTATTTCATTTATTGACTAAGGTTGACAAACCCGTGGATCCCAACGTCAGTATACAATTAGGAGGAAGCTTTTTTTCCAATGGGGCACTTGCTTGCGTATGGCTTGGACCTGGTGGGTCCCACTATCAGTCTCTCGATGTACAGTCTTTTCCGGATTCCTCTCATTTGTTAAGCATGTTGACAACAGCATATGGCGGCGCCACGGCGAGCGCACACGAACGGGAAAGAACCGGAGCCGGGGAAGATGCCTTCATTCTTTCGAACATACCGCACTAGCCCGATGGTTGCAGCCCTCTACCCAAAATTTGTACAACCCGGGTTCGATTCCAACTGGTCCAGTTGAAAAATATCTAACACTTGCCAAAATTTCATCACTAGTTTACCCAGTTTTTCACACACTCAACATTGTCTTGCCATTCCCAGTTTAAAAAAACATTGTCTTGCCATTTTGAAAATAGCATATATTTTTAACTTTGTATCATATGAAGATGTGCTATACATGAATTTTGATCAGCATGATGTTAACTTGTTGTTAGTTCCATTTTTTACCATGAATAAATTTTCCAACATTCTGTTATCCATGTTTGAAAAGTACCTATTTATTTAAATGCTCTGCCTCTGAAACATGCAATTTCTTATCTAAAAATCACTTGGACAAGCAGCCATCACCGGTGTTGGATTCGATGCCGCTTCTTCAATCCCGGCGCGCGAGGGGGAAATAAACTTCCGTCCCGTGCTACCGGTTGGGAAATGGAGCGAATTGGATTAAGGAGGGGGCCGGCGGCGCGACTGAAGAAGCACATCAGACGCGATTTTTTTAGTGGATGGCTCTCGATGGCATTTTTTTACTTGCCTCTGCACCATACAACTTGTATTTTTAGCCTCCCGGTCCATGGTGGACCAGCAGCCCACTTGCTGGGCGGGCCAACCTACAGAAACTAGCACTCGATTTTTCATCAAGCCCCAAAAACAATGCAGTATTGTGTTTGTTTTGAGGCCGAAAACATTACGGCAGGGGTTGAGCGGGGGAGGGGGGAAGAAAGAGCAACAAGATTAAGAAGAGCTGATGCGCCGTTGCCACCCTAACAAAGCAGGTGCAATTCTTCTCAGGAATAAGGTGTGCCGTTAACACCCACACGTCACAAATCCCACAGTAGACATACTAACAAGTTCACACACAAGTACAACATAAAAGGTAAACATTCGTATCAAACTCAGGTTCACAGGATGCGTTCATATTCATAGCCAACATTCACAATCAACAACTCAAAAAATTCATATATACACAAGTTCAGCATGTCTATGCATCCAAATAATTGATAGATCACAAGACAATATTAATAGATAATTCACAAAAAGATTTAGATATACACATGTTCGGTATGTTTATGCATCCAAATGATTGAGATCACAACCAATATCATCCATGGATAAATTTAATTATCTAGGGTACTGACTGGTAAATGGTGTTCAGTAGGAGGTACTTCTTGCTAAAATTAATGCGTGTACGAGTAAACTTTCGAGTACATCAGAGGCAGCACAGACAATCTGAACTTTGCTTGTAGGTTTATCCTCAAATAGTGGTCTCGTGCCGATGGAGGTTTGAGCCACTTGGCCACTACTTTCATCCAACTAGTTTACTGGCTCATCATGGTCCTGTAGCTCGCCAAAATTCTACATTGCAGACAAGAAAGGAGGCGGTTGAGAAAATGAACCACCCAAATTTTTTGTGTAGTTCAACTGAAAGGAGCATCCCTGGCGTGCAGAATGATTAAGTGCTAGATGAATATACGCGTCAACCAACTTGTCTGGAATCTTTAGACTCCATGCCATACAGTTCGCTACCATATGTGCCGATAACCAAAAGGCACAAGTTGGACCAAAGACTGGACTGCGTTTTTCTAGGCTATGCGCCAAGCAATATTTTTAGCGTTCACTCTCCTACTACTTGGAGTTTGACATTTGGTTGACGTTGGTTGATACTCGAACGAATATAGGCACTTCTTCTTGTCAACATCGATGCTTGTCTGAGTGAACTTTGGAGTACATAGCAGGAGCATAAGTATATGTCCATCTGATCTTTTTGTGTAGTTCTACTGAAATCGCCCAATGTAATGATTTGCCTGCGAGTTCAGGCCCCAAGTTACTCCTTTATGAAATCGGCAAACAGTAGCACAATGCCAAATTACCAATACATATGACAAGCACAATAATCAGGATAAAGACTGGTACCAACCTGTGTCAGGTAGCATATCAATTAATATTTCCTTTGACTGGAAGCCGAGATAAGCGAAGCAACTGACAGGAAAGGAAGGAAGCAAGCCGAGATAAGCGACTGGCAGGAAAGGAAAGAAGCAGTCGAGGCAGTGAAGCACCCAAAGTTTTTGTGCAGTTCCACCAAATCGAGCATCCATGTTGGCACATATATTGAGAGAGTGAGATTACTCTAATAGTGGGACTAGTTGATGAAACATACACTAACAAATAGAAGCACCTTCATTATCTTAATGGGTAAATTTAGCAACATAGTAGTCTTGCTTAAATAGAGGTATTAGTTTATTTAATCATTGCCAATTAGCTCAACACTCAAAGCATTGCTATGTATCATAGGTTGCAAAACTTTAACGTGCAAAGATAAAAGAGTTTCCCATGACAGTAGCAGGATACAAATAGAGATGACAGCAAACTGAAAGTGCTAGTTATCGACTAGAGGGGGGGTGAATAGGCGATTTTTAGGAAAGTCTTCAAAACACGGATGTTTCGAAGAAAAACAATAGAAATGACCTAATTGATATGCAATGAAGATAAACTACAACAAGCAAACCATAGTCTAGTATGCAATAACGTGAAAGTACAAGACTAATAGCAGCTTGGTAGTAGGATCAAGATGGAAGATAGTGAGAAGCCAATCAACAAAAGTAGTCAAGCAATGAAGTCAAACAGGTATGACAAATAGGCAATGACTTCACGAAGACAAACTCTAAGTAAGGTGAGGGAGAAGATAGAACCAGTCACTTGTTGAAGACACAGGATTTGTTGGACCGGTTCCAGCTTTGTGACAACTGTACATCCGTTAGGGAGGCTGAGATTCAACTCGAAGACCGCGTCTTCACCTTATTCCCTTGAGCTAAGGGACACACAGTCCTCGCCCAATCACTCTGGTAAGTCTTCAAGGTAGACTTCCGAACCTTTCACAGATCAAGGTTCACCGGCAATCCACAATGACTCTTGGATGCTCAGAACGCGACGCCTAACCGCCGGAGGATTCACAGTCCTCAAGTGTAATAAGTCTTCGTGTCACACAGATAGAAAGACTTCAAAGTGATGCCTAACACTCTTTGGCTCTGGGTGTTTGGGCTTTGTCCTCGCAAGGATTTTTTCTCTCAAAGGCTTTGAGGTGGGTTGCTCTCAAACGACAAAAGCCGTGCACTAACTCGAGAAGCCACCAATTTATGGTGTAGGGGTGGGCTATTTATAGCCACTAGGCAACCTGACCTGATATGTCCGAAATGACCCAGGTCACTAAGGAACCGACACGTGTTCCAACGGTCAGATTTCAAACACACACGATAACTTTACTTGGGCTACAAGCAAAGCTGACTCATCCAGCTCTGGATAAGTTTTGCTCTCATTGTCTTCGCTCGAAGACATAGGATTTGGATTGAGCATCACTTCAGTCATTCTGACTATGATCACTTGGACCCCACTTAACAAAGACAAAGTGGTTCCTATGACTCAACAAAGAAGAAAAGGAAACAACGAAACGACATAGTCTTCGCGCTCCATAGTCTTCACTCAATGTCTTCTCATGTCGTAGTCTTCAATGTGAATATCTTCACATACCACCATTGTCGTCAATGTCTTCATAAAATTTTTAGGGGTCATCTCCGGTAGGTAAACCGAATCAATGGGGGACACCACCTGGGTTATCCTGCAATTCTCACAAACGCATTAGTCCCTCAACCACATTTGTCATCAATACTCCAAAACCAACTAGGGGTGGCACTAGATGCACTTACAATCTCCCCCTTTTTGGTGATTGATGACAAACTGGTTGAAGTTTTCAACGGGGATAAAATATGTGAAATTGTAAAGGATAGGGAATTGTCTTCATAAGTGGCAAAGGCTCCCCCAGAAGATGTGCATATAAGTAGTTTGCTTTTGGAATGCAAATGCACATGGCAGGTTGTACTTGTGGAGATCATCTTCAACTTATGAAGATAATTCATCATGCATGAAATGATATAGCTAAGAGAATGACATGCATAATGAAAAATGGACGTCTGCAGAATGATCTAAGTGCGGAAGTTATCATCGCACATGCGGAATTTATCATCGCACCAGAGTAAATCAAATAAGTAGCAGACGACCATCGAGTTTAAGTGTTACAACTCAAACAAGCAAATGTATCAAAAGCGAGAGTTGTAAACACTTCAGCAAAATATTATGCAACCGCCCTTATGAACCCGCTTGAAGACTATCAAACTCATATGCTTCTCCCCCTTTTGTCAGTAAGGACCAAAAAGGTTTGAAGACATAGAGTGTCTACTCGTCCTCTTCTGAAGTAGATGAGGCAGCAGGGATGTCGTTGTTGGTTGGCGGTGCAGACGAACTTGGTGCAGTGTCGATGCGTGCAGAAGTAGGGGGCGGTGAAGTAGCATCATCTTCATCATTGATCACTCTGGCATTGACAGTTGCCGTGGAGGAAGAATAGTCAGAGTCTTCAAGTGATGGAGTTCGTCGTAGGACTGCATTCCGTGGAGGAGTGGAGTCAAACTTGAAGCGTTCTGAAGCCATCGTCTTGAAGATCTGCTTCAAAGACCGAAAGGTGGTCAAACTCTTCCATGATCGCCGACAGGTTTCGTGAGTGACAAAGGCATTCTTGGTGGCAAGGTTTCGAATGCGATTGACGTCCACCAAGAGGTTTTGCATTTGTCGCTTGAGCCAGGAGTGATGCTTATCTTGTTTCTGATGCAGTGCCACAAGAAGTTCTCGGTTATTCAGGACGCGAGAGCGCTTCCGAGGCCTTTGTGCAATAGTGCTCTCGAGCTTCAGTTTGTGCACGGTGAGGCGCATTTAGTGTTCCCAGCCAGAGGATAGACACGAGATACTGCTTGGACGCTTTCCATGGGTTGAGAGAAGCTATGGTGATCGGCATTTTGAAGACAAAGTGGCGTTTTGGCAGGATCAGGGTATATGGCTTCAACTGACATATCAACCTCTGGTAGAAAGATCAGATGATTGCGAGCAAAGGGCTGATAGTTGATAGCAGAGTGCATCTTGATGAGGCGCATGACCCATGGAGCATAAAATTTCAGACCAAACAGATCAGATCCAGACGCAACCAATTAACGGATGAAGAATTCTTGCGTGTTGAAGCTGATGCCATTGAGGATGTAAAAGACCAATGTCTTCATTGCTCCTTCAAGTTTTGCAGATGATGAATGCCCTTTGATAGGCCATAGAGTTCGCTTGATGATGTGATATATTGTACGAGGCAGATACTCAAGGTCATCAACAAAGAAGTCCTGAGGGTATTTAGCATCATGTGGCAGTGGCTTCATCATGCTCAACATCTGACTCATGTTGGGTTCTGGCTTATGAAATATGCTCTCCAGTCCATCGCGGTGGAGTTGACAACCAGGTTCAAACAGCTCTCCGGGAGTGGGTAGGCCTGTGAGCTCAATGACGTCAAGAGCTTTGGCTTCATGATGAACATTTCCGCCATCCACTCGAGAACCCATGTCTTCGTATCTACTGTAGTAGCCGCGGATGTGGAGGGTAGCATAGAATTGAAGCACAAGTTCTTCATTCCAGTGTTCCTTATGCAGAACGGGCCGAGCAGACCGCATCATGAAAGCAATCAAGTGCTTCTTCTAAGCACGGCAGTCAAAGAATGGCTTCAAAGGTCGAGGCGCATATGAGGGAAAATGCGCCCTTGATCATACAGAACGCATGAGTAATAGCTTCGTTGCTGATAGCTCCAGAAACGATCAGATGATATCCTTGGTGATATAGGGCGGAACCCTACGTGGGCGATCTTTCACGTTGGAGCGGATCCTACGGTGGATTACGAAGAACGAGCGGAAGAACACGAGGAAATCACGGGGAGGAACGAGGGAAAACACTCAACCAACAAGGAATCGGTCACACAAATCCTAGATCAAAGAACACAAAGGGAGATACATGATTCAAGGTCAACAAAGGACGATACAAACGGTAGCCGTTCTTCTCCGTGAGGTCTTGATGATGGTCTTCTCCGCAAAGGGAGGTCTTGAATCCAAGGTGGATCGTCTCCGAAGAGGGGTCGCGGTCTCTCTCGTGGAGTAGATCCGGTATGGATGAGCGAAGCTCTATCTATGAGCTAAATCAACGCTAACCCTAGAAAGAGGGGATCAAGTATATATAGTCTCGGGGCGAAGGGGTACAAGGGACGAGTCCCGGAGGCACTACACGCAGGCAGGGAGGCCGGACGTCCGGGCGTCGGGCCGGATGTCCGGGCCTTCGCGAGGCGCCGGATGTCCGACTCTCGGCCGGATGTCCGGTTAGAGCGACCGTTCAAGCAGAACTGGAGAGGCGCCGGATTTCGGGCTAGGGAGCCGGATATCCGGCTTCATGAGGCCGGATGTCCGGGGCCTGGGGCCGGATGTCCGGGCTGTGGCAACTGTTTCAGCCGGATCGGGAGGGGGGTGCCGGATTTCCGGGCTTGAGGCCGGATATCCGGGCTCTCGGAAGACGCCGGATGTCCGGGCTTTGGTGAGGCGCCGGATGTCCGGCCTCTGGCCCGGATGTCCATTGCTGTAATTTCAGCTCCGTCTTCTTCCGTCGCCGCTTCCATGCTTCCCTCGCGGATGGTGTAGTCGTTCCTTGGCGCTTGCACTCCTCCTTGACATCCGAGAAGCTCAGAGCAATACCTATGCATGCACACGGGGGAAGTGTCAAGTAGTATACCATCCTCGAAGGGGTCAAGTGAGCACGTGTAAAGGAGAAGATTCACCTTTGTGTATGTGAAGAAGAGGTCACACGTGTCACTTGCCAAACGGACTCTTGACATGGTGATGACCATAGGATGCTCCGCATCATCCCCTCCCCCTTGGAAAGGATCCGACCTCGGATCGAAAACCAAATCACCATGGGAAAGAGATGGCGGTGCCGTGTCAAAGTGGTCGATCACCAAGCTCTCGTCATCTTGAAGCTCGAAATGGGCACTCTCCAATGTCGCACCGCCTTGTGATTCCTTCAAAAGGAGCAAATACAACAAACACTTGGAAAAATAAATGTGGTTAGCGTTAGTGCAAAACCAAGCATTCAATTGGTGATTCACCAAACAAGTGTCATCATCAAGCATAGCAAATGGTGTGGCAAAGGATTGTGACATGGCATGTAAGCGCATAAATTGAGCATAGTCAAAGATATCATGGGGACAAGCATGTAAATGGGAGGTAGAGATGCAAATATGTGTGTCAAGAGAATAAGCATCTACCTCAATTTCATAGCAAGCATTCATAAATTGCTCAATGAAAGGTCTATGGTAGGCATATGAATCATTCATAACACGAAGTAAAATGAAGTGTCTAAACACATGGGTCAAGTGCAAGACAATCCAAACATAATGTGCATGGGGTGTAGTGAATATCATGTGGCACTCAACACAATGGAAAGAGCAATTGTTCATCATGTGAGAGGCAATCAAGTCAAGCATGTAGCAATCAATGGGACATGGCATATGTGAAGTAATGACATTGTTGCAACCAAACATATGAGAGGAGCAAGTAATCCAAGAATTGGATGCAACACACAAGGTACATATGTCATGATGCATGGGAATGTGATAATGGCAAGTCAAAGCAAGATCTCTACTAAGTGCAATCAAGTGGTCCAAGATGACCAATAAGTCTCATCGTGCAAGCAACACAAGTAGTATGATCCGCAATATCCATGCTCAAGAAAGATGTCACCTTGAAGGCATGTCCTTGTGCATTCTTCACAATGCCGAAGTGGAAGCAAATGCGGTGTAGAAGCGATTCGTGGTAGAATGTATGAGGCTCGCTCTCAAGAGCTCGAATGGTCAACTCACGTGAAGTGGAAGTCGACACAAAGTCCAAGTATCCTACACATGCACAAAACAAAACAAAGAACGTATGCGCATGGTAGATGAACTCATCATCCATCATGATGGTTCTCATCTTTTGCACAAAACCATTACAAGGACAAGTGCATGAATAATATGATGCAACAATGGCAATATTCATAGCACTAGGTATATGGTGCAAAGAGTTAAGACAAGCATGCTTCACAAGAATTATGTCAAAATCTCCAAATATATGCGAGAATGCTATGGGGGCAATCTCATGAGCAAGAAGAGAATCATTGTTGCACTCAATACATGGCAAATCATCTAGCATGAGGGAGGCAACACATAGAGATATATGACAAGAAGCAATATGAATCATGTGCAAAGCATATAGATGGTTGTCATCAACCGCATGAAATGGTGATGCAACATAAGCAAGCATAGTAATCAAGTCGTGCAAACTAGTGGAGCGAAGATGCAACACACTAGAAGAAATCATGGCAATCATGTCATGTAAACGAATAATAGGCATAGGGAATGCACATGACATATCGCAAGCACGAACACAAAGCAAGATCATAGTGTCATCATAGGCATGGGGCACAAAGCAATCATGGCAATACCAAACAATATCTCCACCACGCGTGCAAATACATATACAAGTACTAGAATCAATCATCATGTGTAATGCAAAGCATGGGTCACAAATGCATGGCAAAGGCATAGGAATGGGCATATCATGCAAAGTGAACATGGCAAGATGGGCAAAGGATATATAATGGAGAACAACCCATAGCCAAGTGAGGGCCATGTAGAAGAAATGCGCCAAGTGTTTGCGCCAAGTGAGCGGTGGGAAAGACAATCCATGGGATCCCAAATCATCGTTGCTCTCTAGAGCTCGTTTTGTCAACTCGTGGGATTGCGAGGTCGACAAGTATTCATGGGTACCTACACAAAAGAGACAAAAACCAAAGAAATTGTGCGCGTGGTAAATGTGCACATCATCCATCATGATGTGTATGTGCACGTGTGAGTTAGCATAAGATAAGCATCGCTCAAAGAAATTTGATGCATGGTATAAGAACATGTCATCCATCATGAAAGAATAGTTATTATGTATGACACGATGGGGACACAAATTGAGAATGCAAGTATATGGCGATCGATAGCATTTTCATTCATGGGGAGCATGTGGTGCACACAAGTATGGGGATCATGCAATGAATGGGATGGATCAAATTCTCCTAACATGTATGAGGAAACTATGGGGGTCTCCTCATGAGCAATATTGGAAACATCATTTGGAGAAAATGGACAACATCCAAAACAATGCATATCCGAAGCTAGGAGGGCATGGCATGGCATATGAGATAAAGGATGCAAAGGGAGCATATCAATATCATCACAAGAAAAACAAATGCCAATAACCATGGGCTTGTCATCTATGCCATATGTGCAAATTGGGTTTATTTTAATGGCATATGCATAGTCACTATGAAGAGATTGCAAATAAGACATATGATGGATCTCATGCATAGCATATGACAAGTCAAGCGGATTAGCAAACATGATGTGACCTAAAGAATTGTCACAAGAAATCCTATGTAACATAGCATCACTACTAATAGACTCCACATGAGAATCATCATATTCATAAATGGGCAAATCATCACATGGGGAAATCATACTAGAATGAATCATGTCAATAGGGTGATCAACATCATGCAAGCAATCAATGTCAAAATAGTCCACTAGTGGGACGAGAGCATCACCGTCACCTTTGTTACCCTTGTCATTCCACTCAAGTGGTGTAGGTGAGGTGGGAAAGACCAAATGGTGGTCATCTTCATCTTGATGGAACCATGTGGGGGTGCATCATATTCCACCATGGCCATCGTCTTGTCCAAAGGGAGGACGGAGTCGCCGAGGATCGGGCGTCATCATAAATGGGACCTAGCACCAAATGAGAAGACACAATAGAGGTAGAGGTCAAGTTGTTAGAAATGCAAATGGCCTCACTAGACCTATCAACTATCTCACTCTCTCTATGTGGTGGTTCACTCACTCCCTCAAAATAGGTGCACTCAAACTCACGTATGGTGGGGTCACTCATCTCACTCAAGTGGTGGGGGTTGTGGCTCTCCTCACATGGGAATTGGGGCAACACATATATGGGGCTAGTGGTGAAGTCACTCTCACTCTCAATATGGTGGCTCAAGTCACTCAAGTCATCGGACGTCGCCGTGGTCGAAGGGAAAATCCCATGCTCAACCGTCTCGTAGTCGTCATCGTGGATGAAGGCCGAAGATGGCACATCATCGCTCTCGTCGTGGATGAAGGCCGAAGATGGCTCAACATCACTCTAAATCGTGGATGAAGGCCGAAGATGGCACAACATCACTCTCGCCTCCTAAGATGGAAGCATCATCCTTGCTCGCCACCTTGTCGCTTGCCTCCAAAGCTTGGTCCTTGAAGGTCTCCATAGTCGTACTTGTCGCCGCACCATCTTGAAAAAGAGTCAAGGTAGACTCGGCATCAACAATGCCACAAAGAGGGATGGCGGTGAAGTCGCACTTGGGAGCATCGTCTTGGAGCTTGTCGGGCTTGGACATCATGGTGGTACTAGCCTCATGCTTGTCGTAGAGCTTGGTCTCCACGAAGTTTGCTTGGGGTGGAGAAGCGTTGGCCTTCATGAGTTCTTGTTCCACCTTGAGAGCACCAATGTAGTAGTCGTCGATGGACTTGTAGTTCTCGAGGAAGATGGTCTTGGAGATGTCGTTGTAATCCCATCATGAAGTGGAACTTCATTGACATGGGGTTGTCCACGCCGCTCGTCATAAGGCAATCTTCATCTCCTTGAAGTACTTGTCGATGGACTTGGATCCTTGGGTGGTGTTCTCCAATTGGCGTCGAAGTTGTTCCATGTATGTTGGAGGCACGAACTCTCGCAAAGCTCTCTTCATCTTGGACCAACTCATCTCGTAGCACTCCGAAGGTGTGTGAAGCCACCATGTCGAGGCGTGGTCGTGGAAGTTTCTTGTGGCGCACTTCACTTGATCTTCGGAGGAACTTGATGTAGCTTGAGGTAGTCGTCCATCAAACGCTCCCACTCGAGGTACTCCTCGGGTTCTTGAGTCCCATAGAAAGGAATCTCGTGGTCGATGTCGAGGTCGTAGTAGCTCGTGGAAGTCGCGGACTTGAGCTTGGGGAGCTTCTCTTGAGCGTAGTCTTGGGGTGCTTGTTGGCGAAGATGCCGAATATCCAAGGCGAAGATGCCTTGAAGTCACTTGGCGAAGATGCCAAGGGAGATGGTGAAGTCGTGGAGCGGTTGTTGATGTTGAGCTCTTGACCTTCACGTTCTTGTTGATGATGGTGTCGATGCCGATGTGATCTTGCCGAGACGGTAGCTCGGAAGCATGTGCTCTTGAGTGTCTTCTCGAAGATGAGGAAGATCGCTTGTAGGACTTGATGAGGGATTTGATCTCCTCCATTTTAGCTTGCATCTTGGCATCGTAGTTGTTTTCCATGGCATCGAACTCGTCGTTGTTGTTGTAGACCGAAGATGAAATGCCTTGCCTATCCATCACAAGACTCAAGCAAATATGAGTGGGAGAAAGGGAAGAACTTATATCAATGTACCTTGACCGATGTTGAAAATGAATCAAGTTCACCCAAATGCGGACAATGAAATAGCACTATTGGTACCAATCCTTGTCGGTTCTCACACCTACACAAGTAAAGCTTATGGAGGAGCTCGGTGAGGATAGTGGCACAAAAATTTAATGCAAAATGTTAGCAAGAGTCAATAATGTTGAAAGAGATTCACAAATTCGCAAGCGAAACAAGTAGACTAATAGCAATATGAGGCACACGGAAACACACACACGGATAGATAAATGGGGCCGTGCAACCAAGGAATGAGCTCAAAATGTGGAATCCACCAAAACGCTCGTGTTGCACAACTCAAGAGAGACGCTAGCACGATTGCTCAATGGGCGGATACGACACTTGTGCACAACCTATAAGATGCAAAATGGATAAATTTCTATCCCAAGTATGCTATGTATGTATAGTTCCCGGTGTTTTTCTCAAGATGATCCAAGATGATCGGATATGACAATCTTATATGCAATGTTGTATGATGCTATGGCACTTGCTTACAAGCTTCTTTGCTCTCTCTTTTTCTTTGCTTAAAAGCTTATTCTCTTTTTTTTGGCCACTTTGCACAATGCACAAACCAAGATAGCAATCGTGTGTATGCGGGAACAAACTTGAGACACAATGGATGATATGATACCAATATGATATGGTATGGTATGTAATGGGAGGTATGATCACTAATGTGCACAAGTAACGCGTTGCGGCAATACTCAAATGGCTAGTCTCGATAGGCAGGTAACGCAAAATGGGCTAGGGGTTATCAATGCAATTTGCAATGGGAAAATACAATGGTGTCGTCGAGGTTACCGTCCTTGGCGATGATGAGTGGTGGTGTTCTTGATGTATAGCCGTTCCTAGTTAGCGAAACACCCTAGGAAGCGGAAAAACCGCAAACTCAAAATCTCAAATGACAAATGTCAAATGGTGGTAGCGGAAGCGGTGGTGATTTGCACTTGGCAATGCGGAAGTGGAATGATGGGCTATACACGTGTCGGAGTTGAAGTTGTCGTCCCTAAGTAGCCGAAACACCTTAGGAGACACAAGCCACAACTCAAACAAAATTGGGTTAAGTTGGGGGTGTGGCGGAAGTGTATGGTGGGTACGCCTATTTGGAAGTGGTGGTGGTGGTTGATGAAGAATCAATCGTCCCTAAGTAGCCAAACACCTTAGGAGACTCGAATCACTACTCAAACAACCACTAATGCTATGGGGAATAAAATTGGTTAGGTTGCGGAAGTCGGTGGTGGCTATGCGGAGGATATGGTGGAAGCCCTAGGCAAAGATGCCAAAGTTCACAAAATTTGATGGATTCAAATGGTGGTGGTAGTATTTTTATGAGAAGGGGGATGTCAATAGCTTCGAAACAAGCTAAAGAACGTCAAAATCGGACTCCGTATGAATTAGTTATGGACAAAACGGTGAAACGGAAAAAACAGAAATGCCAGGGGCCGGATATCCGGGGTAAGGGGCCGGATTTCCGGGGGTGTATGTCCAGAACCGAGCTGATTTGGCGCTCCAGGGGCCCGGATGTCCGGCCGGCTGGCCCGGATGTCTGGCTTGGGGCCCGGATGTCCGGCCGGCTGGCCCGGATGTCCGGCCTGAGGCCCGGATGTCCGGCCCGGGATCCCGATCTCGTTTGGGGCGGAAATTTTTGAATTGGGGGCGGAAATTGATGATTTCAAGGTCAAAATTGGAGAGATTTCGTGGATGGAAAGTGGGGAAACTTGGGGAAATGCTAGATCCACTCGAAACCAAGCAAATCCATGGATCAAAATCAACAAAACATCATCAAAACTAACAAATCACAAAAAAATTGGGGCTATTTTTGGTGGGGATTTTCGGATTTAGGACGAAATCAACAAAATCAAGCTAGAAAAAGAGGGTAGGGGCTCCAAAACGTGATCAACCTAAGCTCGATCCATAGATGATATAGGCGGAACCCTACGTGGGCGATCTTTCACGTTGGAGCGGATCCTACGGTGGATTACGAAGAACGAGCGGAAGAACACGAGGAAATCACGGGGAGGAACGAGGGAAAACACTCAACCAACAAGGAATCGGTCACACAAATCCTAGATCAAAGAACACAAAGGGAGATACATGATTCAAGGTCAACAAAGGACGATACAAACGGTAGCCGTTCTTCTCCGTGAGGAGGTCTTGATGATGGTCTTCTCAGCAAAGGGAGGTCTTGAATCCAAGGTGGATCGTCTCCAAAGAGGGGCCGCGGTCTCTCGTGGAGTAGATCCGGTATGGATGAATGACTCTATCTATGAGCTAAATCAACGCTAACCCTAGAAAGAGGAGGGGATCAAGTATATATAGTCTCGGGCGAAGGGGTACAAGGGACGAGTCCCGGAGGCACCTTGACGCAGTGGAGGCCGGACGTCAGGCGTCGGGCGGATGTCCGGGCCTTCGCGAGGCACCGGATGTCGGGCTCTTAGCCCGGATGTCCGGCTAGAGCGACGTCAGCAGAACCGGAGAGGGCGCCGGATTTCGGGCCGGGAGCCGGATATCCGGGGCTTCATGACGCCGGATGTCCGGGGCCTGGGGCCGGATGTCCGGACTGTGGCAACTGTTTCAGCCGGATCGGGAGGGGGGTGCCGGATTTCCGGGCTTGAGGCCGGATATCCGGGCTCTCGGGAGACGCCGGATGTCCGGGGCGGTTGGCCGGATGTCCGGGCTTTGGTGAGGCGCCGGATGTCCGCCTGCCCGGATGTCCGGCCTTTGTAATTTCAGCTCCGTCTTCTTCCGCCGTCGCTTCCATGCTTCCCTCGCGGATGGTGTAGTCGTTCCTTGGCGCTTGCACTCCTCCTTGACATCCGAGAAGCTCCGACAATACCTATGCATGCACACGGGGGAAGTGTCAAGTAGTATACCATCCTCGAAGGGGTCAAGTGAGCACGTGTAAAGGAGAAGATTCACCTTTGTGTATGTGAAGAAGAGGTCGCACGTGTCACTTGCCAAACGGACTCTTGACATGGTGATGACCGTAGGATGCTCCGCATCACTTGGCCTTGTGTGATATTCAAACTGAGGACCAGAGGCATGAGGCGGAGGGACCAGAACAGGCCATCTTACTGTGATTAGCTGACCATAGTTGTATGCTTGCTCAATTGGGTAGGGCCTTGGTGGCGAACTGAGCAAAGGCAACAATCGAGGCTTCAGGCTGCTCAGCAGATGCTTCGGGAGCAGTTGCCTCATTGGCTTCAGGCACATTTCCTTCATTGGCTTCAGGAGCTGTTGTTGCAGGCTCCACATTTGCTTCAGCCATGACCACGTCATTGGCTTCATTAGTGTTGGAGGTGGCAGCCTCAATGTTTTCGACCTCCATTTGAGGAGCTGGAGGGTCGGGCACTGGCACGTTGATATCAGGAATAACTTCTTCAATTACAGGGGGTGTAGGGACACGTTCTTCTTCTTCTTGGGTGTCTTGGTGATGCGGTAGGATTGTCTTCAAAGAACTTTGGCTTCGGACTGGAGACATTCACAGTTGGAGTGGCTTCGAAAACACTTGACGTGCAACAGGTTGGTGGTGCACTTCTCCTTCTGGAACGCTCGAGAGGGGTACTTGAGGCCTTTGACCTTTGCGAAGCCTGCGAAATGCTGGCGGCGCCTTTGGAGATGGGGTTGCCTGGGCCTCAAAGTCTTCCTCTTCTTCTTGCTGTTGTTGTTGGGGAGTGACTTGTTGTTGGGGAGTACTAGGGGAGTCTTCTTGTTGCGGGCGATCAGCCCATGAAGCATCTGAGCAATTGGCGTCGAGAGGGCGACCAATGTTGATGAGTTCGCTGTTCGTCTGAGCAGCGATGATACCACATTGTACTCGATTTGAGGAAGAACTTCATCATCTTCAACATTGTCATGGTGACCAATGTCTTCAGCAGTTGATGGGATCAATCATGGAATCTCTTCACTTCAGGAGCCTCTGTGGAAGCAGGCTCATGAACAGTCATGCGAAGTTCTTGGGTTGCAGACGCGGGACGAACCATAGAAATAGGTTCAACAACCAAGGGCTCTGTAGGAGCAGCCCGATTCTTCTTGGTCTTGAGCTTCTTCTTGGAGGGAGCAGTATCAGAGGCTTCAGGATGTTTCCTTTTTCTGGCTTCAGCCTCGGCAGCCCTCGTTTTCTTCTGTTCAGAAGCGGTTGACCGGACCTTTGGCTTCGAGCCAGTCATGCTGCTTGGGAAGACTATGCGGGGTTCTTCCTGCCTTGAAGGTGCAGCTTGGTCAGTTGAAGACTTCTTCTTCTTTGCAGCCATTCTGGGGTCAATGCCAGGACGGCCAAGAGCCTTGCGCTTCTCAGCCTCATTGTAGGCTAGCACACACTTGTCAGCCAGACTCTTCATGCGCTCATGAGAGCCTCTGGCTTCTTCACTCTTCTTGAGAAAGGCTTCTTTGAGCTCATGCAGCATGACCTTGAAGTTTTTGACATCTTGCACGCTGAGTGCAGCCATATGCTTCTTGAACTGAGCTTTTTCATAGTCAATTTTGTTCTTCAGTTCAACAATGCGTTGAGCAAGAGCTAGCTCAGAAGCAATGGCTCCATTGAAGGAGACGCTGAGGCCAATAGGAAGTTGCAGATCTTCAAAGCTAATGTTTGGGGTGTCAAACCATTCATCAATGAAGTGATGGATGATTGCCACATCAAAGAGAGGCAAATTGTTGAAGATTTCTGCTTCTTCTTTGCTCTTGATAAGTTGCTCAAGAGCATCATCTGCAAGATCTTCATCATCGGATGATCAATGTGCTCTTCACGCAGAATGGCGGCAGGAGTCGATGTCGATTCAAGATTGTTGACAATTTTCTTTCTCTTCTCCGTCTTCTTGGAGATACGGATTGATCTTCAGACCGCATTAATCGCTTCGTGGAGGTGCAAGAGCTGGCTTCACACGTGAAGCTTTTGGAGGAGCAGGTGACTTTGAAGCCTTGGCTTTCTTTTATTCGCGGCTTTGGAGCAGGAGCGGGAGTCGGAGCTGGGCTTCATCGGACTCAAAGATCGTCATCAGAGTGATCCACTTTGGCACCTTGGACCAAGATGTAAGTGATGAGGCCATCAATTTTTTAAAAGGGACCGATGACATTGGGTTCAGCATCACGTGAGCCGTCAGCACGGGGAGCAGAGGGACCAGGGTTGAAGTCTAATCCCAATGACTTCTTGTTTTCCTTGGCCGAAGCCTTTGCGTGCTGGAAGTTGCCCTTGAAGAGATTATCGTCACGACACCAGAGCAATGACGTTGTGATGCGGAGCATCCCACGATCATCCCCATGCATCCACAACCGTCTCATCAAGAGCCAAGAGGACCCATGACACGAGCTAGAACTAGAGCTCTCGAGAACGAGGTGACCTCCTTCCTTATTGATATCACATATGATCCACTCGAGACATGGCTACTACCTAAGTCCGATATGCTATGCATGATTAGGTGTCAAGGGGAACCTCCCGAGGATGCACGTGAAGATGGACAAGCCACCAAGTCCATGGATGAAGAGAACCAACGGAGACGGGCAAGATCACCTTCCAGGCCCCGGACATCCGGCCATGGCCCCGGACATCCGGCCCCTGGAGCATCTACCAAGGAATCAGCCAAACTGGCCAAGCCTACAGGGCCCGGACATCCGGCGTCCAAGCCCGGACATCCGGCCCCCAGCCCGGATATCCGGCCTGAAGCCCGGAAATCCGGCGCCCCTCACCCGATTCGGCAGAAACAGACGCCACAGCCCGGACATCCGGCCGGGTAGCCCGGACATCCGGCCCGACGCCCGGACATCCGGCCTCTCCTGCCTGCGTGCAGTGTATCCGGGACTTGTCCCATGTACCCCTTCGCCCCGAGACTATATATACTTCATCCCCTTCCTCTTTCTAGGTTAGCATTGGATTAGCTCATATTCTTGTGTGAGAGCCTTTGCTCATCCACTTGGCTACTTCTCCTCGGAGATCAGGACCTCTACGGAGAAGATCCCCCAAGCGGATTCAAGACCCCCTTCTAGGGTGGACCCCCTCTAGTCCTCCTCACGGATATTAACGTCTACCGTTTGTATCGTCCTTTGTTGACCTTTAATCATGTATCTCCCTTTGTGTTCATCGATCTAGCACTTGTGTGATTGATCTCTTGTCGGTTGAGTGAATTCTCTCTCGTTTTCCCAGTGTTTTCCCTCTTGTTCTTCCGCGTGTTCTTCGTGATTCACCGTAGGATCCGCTCCAACGTGAAAGATCATCCACGTAGGGTTCCGCCCTACATCACGTTGGGTCGGCATTTTCAGGCTAAGGTCCACGGACCATACAAGGATAGAAACCTTGTGCAATAGCTTCAGCCATGTTCTTGGGTGGAAGGCCTCGAAAGAGAATATCACCCCAAGGGCTTCTGATAGCATTCTTCTCGGCATATTCACAGGTCACGAAATTGTACTTGAACCATTGTTCAGCCAAATATCGACGAATCCATTGGATTCGCGTCTTGCGCTAATTGTAATTCTCTTCGATCTGCCTTGTAAAGCTCTGCGAGGTCATCAGCGCATCTTTTGAGGTTCCCCACGATCTTTGTCGCCGCCCTTCCCGATCGATTTATCTGCAGCCATGAACTTCAACCTGAATGGCTTCAATACGTTCAAAGGCTTCAAAGGCTTGTGTTTGCCGGACAAACAGGAACTGGCTTCGGAGAGTTAGTTTGATCTTTGTAAGAATTCTCGCAAACGAATGCGCACTATGAGAACCAAGGGATTCTCCCACGGACATGTACCGTGACAGCATTAGAGATGCGAGGAAGGGAAGAGGTCATATGCATTCTCGTAAGATTTTGAAGATAAATCAGTTTGAAGACATTGACCTCATGATGCGAAGACATTCACTTATACTGTTGAGAGTTGGTTCCAGATTTGTACGAATCCGTGAATAAGTACAAGTGAGGAATCTAACTAGTTGTGAAGCTTAAGTGAATATACTAGGTAGTATGAGATGCAGACAGAATAGATCTAACATTGTATAGGCAGAAACCAATTTTGGTAAGAAGGATTAATCTTGAAGATCAAAAGGATGGTAAAAATAGAGTTATATTTACCACTCGAAGAACTGCTAGACGGGAATAAAAGGAGGCCGAGCAGTTCAATCCACCGTGCCCTAACTTGGCGACGGAGGACACCTACGGCGGCGGTGGAGAGGACAATGTTCGCGGCCGGCGTGAAGACGGCGTCGGAGAAGTCGCGGCAGCTAAGCGCTTCGTCGCCGGCGTCGTTGAGAGCTAGCACTGGTGCTAGGGTTTTGACGAGGTGGAGAGGTGGAAGAAGGTGATGTAGGGCGGAACCCTACGTGGATGATCTTTCACGTTGGAGCGGATCCTACGGTGAATCACGAAGAACACACGGAAGAACAAGAGGGAAAACACGGGGAAAACGAGAGAGAATTCACTCAACCGACAAGAGATCAATCACACAAGTGCTAGATCGATGAACACAAAGGGAGATACATGATTCAAGGTCAACAAAGGACGATACAAACGGTAGCCGTTCTTCTCCGTGACGAGGCCTTGAGGGGGTCCACCCTAGAAGGGGGTCTTGAATCCGCTTAGGGGATCTTCTCCGTAGAGGTCCTGATCTCCGAGGAGAAGTAGCCAAGTGGATGAGCAAAGGCTCTCACACAAGAATATGAGCTAATCCAATGCTAACCCTAGAAAGAGGAAGGGGATGAAGTATATATAGTCTCGGGGCGAAGGGGTACATGGGACAAGTCCTCGATACACTCGCACGCAGTGTGGGAGGCCGGACGTCCGGGCGTCGGGCCGGATGTCCGGGCCTTCGTGAGGCGCCGGATGTCCGGGCTACCCGGCCAGATGTCCGGGCTGTGGCGACTGTTTCTGCAGAACCGGGTGAGAGGTGTCGAATTTCCGGGCTTGGACGCCGGATGTCCGGGCCCTGTAGGCTTGGGCAGCTTGGCTGATGCTGAGGTAGAAGCTCCAGGGGCCGGATGTCCGGGGCCTGGAAGGTGATTTTGCCCGTTTCCGTTGGTTCTCTTCATCCATGGACTTGGCAGCTTGTCCATCTTCACGTGCATCCTCGGGAGGTTCCCCTTGACACCTAATCATGCATAGCATATCGGACTTAGGTAGAAGCCATGTCTCGAGTGGATCATATGTGATATCAATAAGGAAGGAGGTCACCTCGTTCTCGAGAGCTCTAGCTCTAGCTCTAGCTCGTGTCATGGGTCCTCTTGGCTCTTGATGAGACGGTTGTAGGTCCATGGGGATGATCGTGGGATGCTCCGCATCATCTCCCCTCCCTTGGGAGAGATCCGACCTCGGATCAAAAGCTTCATCTCCATGGAATGGTGCGAGGTCCTTGACGTTGAAGATGTCGCTCACGTTGTATTTGTCTCGAGGTAGGTCGATCTTGTAAGCGTTGTCGTTGTAGCGTGCTAGCACCTTGAAAGGTCCATCGGCTCGAGGGAGAAGCTTGGACTTGCGTTCTTTGGGGAAGCGGTCCTTGCGAAGGTGTAGCCACACGAGATCACCAATGTTGAAGACGATGGGTTGCTTGTTGGCGTTGAGCTTGGTTGCTTGACGTTGTACTTGTCGCTCAATGGTGTGCCTTGTATCTTCGTGCATCTTCTTGATGTAGCTTGCTCGTGCACTCGCATCCATGTTGGTGCGCTCTTGAAGAGGAAGTGGTAGAATGTCCAATGGGGACAACGGGTTGAAACCGTAGACGACCTCGACGGGGGACTTGCCGGTAGTTGAATGTCTTGCACGATTGTAGGCGTACTCGGCGATGGGTAGACATGCTTCCCACTCCTTGATGTTCTTCTTGATCAAGACACGAAGTAGAGTGGATAGTGTGCGGTTCGTCACCTCCGCTTTGGCCGTCGGTTTGAGGATGGTATGCCGAGGAGAACAAGAGCTTGATTCCGAGCTTGGCACATAGGGTCTTCCAAAAGTAACTCAAGAACTTGACGTCACGATCGGAGACGATTGTCTTTGGTACGCCATGTAGTCGCAAGATTTCCCTACAAAAGAGATTTGCAACATGTGAAGCATCGCTCTATCTTGTTGCAAGGTATGAAATGTGCCATCTTAGAAAATCTATCCACAACAACAAACACCGAATCCTTGCCATTTTGAGTCCTAGGCAAACCAAGTACAAAATCCATACTAATGTCTTCCCATGGTTGATATGGAATAGGAAGAGGCATGTAAATACCATGAGATTGAGCTTTAGACTTAGCTTTGCGACATGTATATCATCGGTTGGTGAAGCGTGAGACGTCGCGGAACATCTTGGGCCAAAAGTAGTTGTTGGAGAGCGTGGCGAATGTCTTGTCGCGTCCAAAGTGTCCCATGAGTCCGCCTCCATGAGCCTCTTGCAAAAGGAGCAAACAAAGAGAAGACTCGGGAATGCAAAGTTTGTTAGCTCTCATAAGATAACCATCCTTGATGTAATATTGTTCCCAAGACGTATGCGTCAAACTAAGGAGAAGCAAAAGATGGATCATGCTCATACAAGTCTTTTATATGCTCAAAACCGACAACATTCAACTCAAGTTGAGTGACAAGCATGCATATGCGTGAAAGCGCGTCGGCAACTACATTTCTTTACCCTTAATGTACTTGATCACATAAGGAAAAGATTCAATGAATTCACTCCATTTTGCATGTCGCTTGTTCAATTTAGTTTGACCTTTGAGGTACTTAGCGTTTCATGATCGGTATGGATGACAAACTCATGAGGTCTAAGGTAATGTTCCCAAACATGTAGCACACGCACTAAAGCATACAATTCTTTGTCATAGATGGGATAATTAAGTTGAGCACCGGATAGTTTTTCACTAAAATAAGCAATGGCTCATTTTTCTTACATCAAAACTCCGCCAATTCCGGTACCACTTGCATCATAATGAACCTCAAAAGTTTTGTCAAAATTGGGCAAAGCAAGAATCGGAGCATGAGTAAGCAAAGACTTGAGCTCATCGAAAGCGGTTGATTGCAAAGTTCCCCAAACAAAGGGAGTATTCTTCTTACTCAAGGCATGCAAAGGAGCGGCAATTGTGCTAAAATTCTCACAAAGCGACGATAAAAACCCGCAAGACCAAGAAAACTTCGCACTTGTTGCAAATTGGTTGGTTGGGGCCAAGTTTTAATTGCTTCAATTTTAGATTCATCAACATGGACACCCTTTGAGGATACTACAAAACCCAAGAAAACCACTTTGTCAACTCCAAAAGTGCATTTTTTCAAGTTTGCATAAAGGCTTTCCTTGCGAAGAGTTTGCAACACAGATTTTACATGATTGATGTGCTCTTTCATGGTTTTGCTAAACACAAGAATATCGTCAAGTAAACCACAACAAAGACTCCAATATAAGGACGAAGCACATGATGCATAAGACGCACAAAAGTACCGGAGCTTCCGAAAGACCCATAGGCATCACTAACCATTCATATAAACCAAATTTGGTTTTGAAAGCAGTTTTCCATTCATCACCCTCTTGTATGCGGATTTGATAATAGCCACTTTTAAGATCAATTTTTGAGAAAAAGTTGGCTCCACTAAGTTCATCAAGCATGTCATCTAAGCGAGGAATGGGATGCCTATATCGAACGGTAATAGCATTGATAGGTCTACATGGTTATGGGTTCCGCCCTACATCATCATCTTACCACGTTTCCACACTACATCATCGTGAAAGATCATACAAGTTCCCAAGTACAAAGATGAAGGAGCACGACGAGAGGAACCGGAGAAAGGCTACAGGACCCAGACATCCGGCCCCCAGGCCCCGGACATCCGGCCTCCCACGAAGCCCCGGAAATCCGGCCCCCCAGCCCGGAAATCCGGCCTCACCTATCCCGAACCGACAGAAGTCTGCCCAGCCCGGACATCCGCCCCTGGCCCGACATCCGGCCTCTCCCGAAACTCCCGGACATCCGCCCGACGCCCGACATCCGACCTCGCCAGCAGTGTGAACAAGAAAGGTCAAGCCCATGTACCCTTTCGCCCCCGTAGACTATATATACTCCATCCCCTTCCTCTTTCTAGGGTAGATTAGGTTTAGCTCATGTTTGTGTGAGAGCCTTGCTCATCCACTTGGTTTCTTCTCCTCGGAGCTCAGGACCTCTTCGGAGAAGATCCCCCAAGCGGATTCAAGACCCCCTTCTAGGGTGGACCCCATCAAGACCTCCTCTCGGAGAAGAACGGCTACTCGTGTATCCTTACCTTTGTTGATTGTGGATCATATGTACCTCTTTGTGTTCGGTGATTTAGCACTTGTGTGATTGATTCCTTGTTGGTTGAGTGATCTCTCTCTCGTTTCCTCCGTGTTTCCCTTTGTTCTTCCGCGTGTTCTTCGTGATTCACCGTAGGATCAGCTCCAACGTGAAAGATCATCCACGTAGGGTTTCGCCCTACATCATCTTGGTATCATGAGCCACGTTGATCACGTTTTTGGAGCCCCTACCCCGTGTTTTCTAGCTTGATTTTGTTGATTTCGTCCTAAATCCGAAAATCCCCACCAAAAATAGCCCCAATTTTTTTGTGATTTGTTAGTTTTGATGATGTTTTGTTGATTTTGATCCATGGATTTGCTTGGTTTCGAGTGGATCTAGCATTTCCCCAAGTTTCCCCACCTTCCATCCATGAAATCCATCAAATTTTGCCCCCGAAATCATCAATTTCCGCCCCCAATTCAAAAAGTTCCGCCCCAAACGAGATCTGGATTTGTCGGGCCGGACATCCGGGCCTCAGGCCGGACATCCGTGCCATCTGGCCGGACATCCGGGCCCCAAGCCGGACATCCGGCTCCTGGAGCGCCAAATCTGCTCGGTTCTGGACAGACACCCCCGGAAATCCGGGCTCCATCCCGGACATCCGACCCCTGTACATTTCAGCTTTCCCGTTTCACCGTTTCGGCCATAACTAATTCATCCGGAGTCCGTTTTTGACGTTCTTTAGGTCGTTTTGAAGCTATTGACATCCCCAATCCCATAAAAATACCACCAGCACCATTTGAATCCATCAAATTTTTGAAAATTTGGCAAGTTTGCCTAGGCCTTCCACCTTATCATCCGCATAACCACCACCGACTTCCGCAACCTAACCCATTTTGTTCCCCTTTGCATTTGAGGTTGTTTGAGTTGTGATTCGAGTCTCCTAAGGTGTTTAGGCTACTTAGGGACGATTGCTTCCTCATCAACCACCACCACTATTTCCGCATAACCTTGCCCACCATACACTTCCCCCACCCCAATTTAACCCCATTTTGGTTGAGATTGTTTGAGTTGTGGCTTGTGTCTCCTAAGGTGTTTAGGCTACTTAGGGATGGCAACTTCAACTCCGACACGCAGTATAGCCCATCATTCCACTTCCGCATTGCCAAGTGCAAACCACCACCGCATTCCCGCTACCACCATTTTGACATTTGACGTTTGAGATTTTGAGTTCGCGGTTTTTCCGCTTCCTAAGGTGTTTCGCCACTTAGGGACGAAGTCTCCATCATCTTGGTATCTACATCAAGAACACCGCTACTCATCATCGCCGGAGGTAACCTCCATATCATCTTGGTATCGTGGTATCCCTCCATTGTATATTCCCTTGCCATTGCATTGTTAACCCCTAGCCTTACTTTTATGCTACTTGCCTATCGAGACTAGCCATTTGAGTATTGCCGGCAACGTTACTTGTGCACATTAGTGATCATACTTCCCATAGCATATATACCATACCATTGTGGTGCATATATTGGTATCATATCTTGTGTCACAAGTTTGTTCCCGCATACACACAATTGCTATCTTGGTTTGTGCATTGTGCAAAGTGGCCAAAGAAAAAAAGAAGAAGGAGAAAATAAGCTTTTAAGCAAAAGAGAAAGAGAGCAAAGAGCTTGTAAGCAAGTGCCATAGCATCATACCACATTGCACATAAGATTGTCATATCCGATCATCTTGGATCATCTTGAAAGAAACACCGGGAACTATACATACATAGCATACTTGGGATAGAAGTTTATCCATTTTGCATCTTATAGGTTGTGCACAAGTGTCGTATCCGCCTATTGAGAAATCGTGCTAGCGTCTCTCTTGAGTTGTGCAACACGAGGGTTTTCCGTGGATTCCACATTTTGTGCTCATTCCTTGGTTGCACGACCCAATTTATCTATCCGTGTGTGCGTTTCCGTGTGCCATTCTTTGCTATTGGTCCATTTGTTTCACTTGCGGATTTGTGAATCTCTTTCAACATTATTGACTCTTGCTAACATTTTGCATTAAATTTTTGTGCCACTATCCTCACCGAGCTCCTCCATAAGCTTTACTTGTGTAGGTGTGAGAACCGACAAGGATTGGTACCAATAGTGCTATTTCATTGTCCGCATTTGAGTGAACTTGATTCATTGTCAACATCGGTCAAGGTACATTGGTATAAGTTCTTCTCTTTCGCCCACTCATATTTGCTCGAGTCTTGTGATGGATAGGCAAGGCATTTCCTCTTCGGTCCTCTACAACAACGACGGCGTGAACAACTACATCACCAAAGCGTCTATCTTCGATCTACAACGACAAGTGCAAGGCACACAATCAAGATTGCGAGAGCGCATCGAGAACATCTCCATCGACATTCATCACTCCGAAGCAAGGAGAAGGCACTACATCGACAAGAAGCTTGCCGCACATAAAGAGGAGCAAGATGCAAGGATGGAGGAGATTAGAGCCTTGATCAAGTCTACTTCCCTTCGTCATCTTCAAGGCGGCGACATTCAAGCCACAAGTCTTGGAGCGTGGAAACGACGCAAGTGCAAATCGTCCTCGCCCACATCTACATGGCGACCACCATCGTGTTTGTGATCAACATCGCCATGAAGGGCAAGTCACCTCCAAGCATCATGTGCACGCATTTACCATTTAACGCCAAGGAGCTCAAGCACGACAACGACATCATCATCATGAAGATGCTCCACAAGCGCAAATGCACAAGTCCCAACAAGCCCTACTTCACGCCAAGTCGAGCTTCATAAGCACAAGAGAAGACCGCGAGACGAGCACCACCAAGACGGCGCTTACGGCTACAACAACCACTTCGCATCTTCGCCAAGTGCAATCAAGACATCTTCGCCTTTGGACGTACGGCATCTTCGCCTACTTCCCACGCGGTACGCCTACATCGACTTCATCAAGTCCAAGGCGACCACCTACGAGCGAGGGCGACACTTCCATCTTTGGAAGCCCCTCAAGGAAGATGGCCGAGCATGGGAAACTTCCTTCGGTCATGGAGACGAGCTATGAGGTGCCACATCATATGGGCCTCCAACACCAAGACGGTGACAAGACGGTCGAGCAAGGGCCATCCCCTTTGACCACGGCGACGAGCGTGAACCTCTTCAACAACATGAAGACGACGCCCACATTGGACTCATACTCCGAGTCAAGCTACGCGACCGCGCATGGAGACATCTGCACCTACATCTCTCCGGCACCCACATATGTTGAGATGCCCCAATTGCCATGTAAGGAGAGCCACCACCCCATGAGTGACATGAGTGACTCCACCATACGTGACATTGAGAGCATTTCCTATGAGAGGATGAGTGTGACCACCACTAGCCTCACACATGAGAGCATGCCACACATCCTATGTGAGGTTGAGCGCCATTTGAGTGACTCCACCAACCATATGAGTGAGAGCATCATATTGGGAGTGAGTGAGCCACAACACTTAGTGAGTGAGGTAGTTGACACGGCATGTGAGGCCACTATGATTTCTAACGACTTACCCTCTACTCCGAGTGTGTTTTCTTCTTGGGTGCTAGGTCTCCTACATGACGACAAGCCTATCCTCGACGAGTCCATCCCTACAATGGGAAAAACGATGGCCATGGTGGACGATGATACACCCCCCCACATGGTTCCATCACGATGAAGATGACAACGAATGGATCATTGACACCTCACCTACAACACATGAGCGATGCTCCAAAGGTAACATAGGTGATGGTGCTTCTCTTGTCCCACTAGTGGACTCTCTTGACATCGATTGCTCCCATGATGTTGACCCACCTATTACCATGCTTCATGCTAGTGAAACTTCTTCATGCCTTGACTTACCTATTTATGATGAATATGATGATGAGCATGTTGAGTTGCCTAGTTGTGATGGTATGCTCCATAGGATATCATGTGAAAATTCTATTGGTCACTTCATGTTTGATAATCCATTGAACTTGTCATATGCTATGAGTGAGATCTCCCATATTGCATCATTTCAATCTCAACATAGTAACTATGCATGCCCCATTAAAATAAACCCTATTTGCACTTATGGCATAGATGACGAGATGATGGTCATTGGCTTTTGCTTCTCTTGTGATGATATTGCCATGCTTCCTTTACATGATTTGTGCAATTCCTCTACTATGACATGCCATGATCACATTGTTTCGAATATGCATTGTTTAGGATGTTGTCAATATTCTCCACGTGATGTTTCTACTCTTGCTCATGAGGAGATCCCCATAGTTTCCTCATACATATTAGGAGATTTTGATGCATCTCATACTTTGCATGATTCCCATAATTGCGTGAACCATATGCATTCCATGAATAACAATGCTCTCGATATTTCCCAAGATGCATTACACAATTCGAGCCTCCATTATGCCATACATAACAACAAACCTATCATGATGGATGACATGTTTCTATATCACGCATCTCATTTATTTGAGCATTGGATATTTTGTGCTAACCGACACATGCACGCAAGCATCATGATGGATGATGTGTACATCTACCACGCACACACAATTTTCCCTTTGTCTTTGTTTTGTGTAGGTACCCACATATACTCGTCAACATCTCAATCCCATGAGTTGACGAAACGAGCTCTTGAGAGCAATGATGACTTGAGATCCCGTGGACTTTCATTCCCACCATTCCTTTTGCGCAAAGACTACGCGCGCTTTTACTTGTCTCTCACACGGCTATGGGCTATTTATCACTTGTCAACTTATGCTCATTTTCCCGTGTTCACTTTGCATGTTATTTTTACTCCTATGCCTTTGCCATGCAATTGTGACCCTTGCTTGCATTATGCTACTCCTATGTGTATTTGCATGCTTGGTGGAGATCCTTGTTGCTATTGCCATGTTTATCATGTGCCCCATGCTATTGATGCTATTTTGCTCATATCTTGCCTTTATGCTTGTGCTATGACATGTGAACTATTCATGCCCACTATTTGCACACATGACATGCTTGCCATGATTCCTTCTAGTATGTTGCATCTTCGCACTACTAGCTTGCTTGACTTGATTGCTATGATTGCTTGCTATGTTGCATCACCCATGTTCCACTATCACTTGCTTTCTTGGGTTGATGACATATATGCTCATGCCTCTCACATGATATATCTTGATCATTGTCTCTTGTGTCCATTAGTTGCCTCTTTCATATCCACTTGTATTGAGTGCAACCATACTATGCTTATTGATCTTGGAGACTTTGACATATTACTTGTGATGCATGCTTGTTTACTTGAGCCTATTGTATTTGGTCGTAGTTGCATCATTTGCTTTCATACCATACCACACCTTGTTCTTTCTTATGACAAGAATGATGAAAACACTTGTTGGGTATCTCGCCCCTCGAATGATAGGTCTTGCATTTGCACTAACCTCATTTGTTTTTCCGAGTGTTTGTCATGTTCTTTCATTTTGAAGGATTCACAAGGCGGTAACATCACGAGACAACCTGGTTATGTGAAGGCATACAAGATGCAACTCCATCATCCTTGAGAACCTCCTAAAGGTGACCTCCTTCCCTTTGAGCCATCCTCAATTCCACATATTGGACGGGTCACTCTTTCATTGTTGTTTCCTTCTTGTTGTCTACATGATACATCTCGTGAACGGAGGAGCGACATTGGAGATTGGCTACATGGACCTTCACATTGAGGAGCGCCTACTTATTGGATGCACCTTCTAACTCCACTCATGCCTCGACATCGAGCTTTGGTACACCAACACCTCCATATTTGTTGATTGTGCTCATACATGTCATGCTCGATGGACATATCATACTCACCACAAATTTGCACCCTATGCATGGATTGACACACATTATGATTGTCTTGTTGCACCTCTTCCCATGTCATCCATGATATATGAACTTGTGCATTTTCTTAGCAAATTTGTTGTGATCTTTCTTGATGGCATCTTCATACATAATGATCACATTTCCTATCATCAATTGCATGATAACATAATCATGTTGCGCATCCATTGCCATATTCATGCTATTGATAAACTGTCTCACTATGACATCATTTTGCACCGTGGTTGCATTGATCAAATTCACTTTGCATTTGTGTGCACAATGAATGCTTTACATGTCATTTTACATCATTTGGATGAGCATCTCATGCCTTGTCATGAACAATTCCTTTGGACGACCTCATTCTTACATGATGGACACCTTATGTGCGCTAACCATTGTATTTCCAAGTGTCGTTTGTGTTTGCTCTTTTTGCATGTGTACCACTCCGGAGACACCTTGGAGTACTTGGATTGCGCCATGCCTTCCACTTTGTCCGACTACAAGTCCGGCCCACGACAACCGCTTTCCATGGTGATGAGGATTTCGATCCGAGGTCGGATCTTTCCCAAGGGAGGGAGATGATGCGAGCATCCGACGATCATCCCCATGTACACTCGAGCCTACGCCATTGGACCTAAGGTGAATTCGCCTCCTTCCGAATCTTCCCTTTCCGCATGTAAGACATGGATGCTACTTCAAGCGCGGACCTTGTGCATATTCAGTACACCCGAGGAGATCATGGAGAGCCCAAGGACCAAGGCCAAGCGTCTTGTGAGCGAGGGAAGGAGAAGGAAGAAGAGCCACCGCTACAATACGGACATTCGGCCCCAAATGACATCCGGCTCTTCCGGAAGCCCCGGATATCCGACCCCCTTCGCCCGGAAATCCGGCCCCTCCATCACCAAATGCGTTTGGAAGACCTAGGCCAGCCCGGACATCCGGCCCCCAGCCCGGACATCCGGCGCCTCCTGAAGCCCCGGACATCCGGCCGACGCCGGACATCCGGCTCACTGTCACAAGACAAGAAGAAGGGCCGAGACCCATGTACCTCTTCGCCCCCCTAGACTATATATACTCCATCCCCTTCCTCTTTCTAAGGTAGCGTTGATTTAGCTCATTAGATAGAGCTTCGCTCATCCATACCGGATCTACTCCACGAGAGAGACCGGCCCCTCTTCGGAGAAGGTCCACCTTGGATTCAAGACCTCCCTTTGCGGAGAAGACCATCATCAAGACCTCCTCACGGAGAAGAACGGCTACCGTTTGTATCGTCCTCTGTTGACCTTGGATCTCGTGTATATCTTTGTGTTCTTTGATCTAGCATTTGTGTGACCGATTCCTTGTTGGTTGAGTGAATTCTCTCTCGTTTTCCCCGTGTTTCCCTCTTGTTCTTCCTCTCGTTCTTCGTGTCTCCCCGAAGGATCCACTCCAAACGTGAAAGATCATCCACATAGGGTTCCGCCCTACATCATCTTGGTATCAGAGGTCTACAACATTGGTAGATCGAGGAACAAAGCTACCTGCAACACAAGCGAGGAATGTCATCTAAGGTCAAGAATCTTGACGAAGCACATGATGCATAAGACGCACAAAAGTACCGGGAGCTTCCGAAAGACCCATAGGCATCACTAACCATTCATATAAACCAAATTTGGTTTTGAAAGCAGTTTTCCATTCATCACCCTCTTGTATGCGGATTTGATAATAGCCACTTTTAAGGTCAATTTTTGAGAAAAAGTTGGCTCCACTAAGTTCATCAAGCATATCATCTAAGCGAGGAATGGGATGCCTATAGCGGACTGTGATCGCATTAATAGGTCTACAATTGGAACACAAGCGAAAACTTCCATCGGGCTTAGGCACAAGTATAACGGGAACGACACAAGGGCTTAAGCTTTCACGTACATGACCGTTGTCGATTAGTTGTTGTACTTGCCGTTGAATCTCCTTGGTTTCTTCGGGATTGACTCGGTATGGAGCTTTGTTTGGTAGAGGCGCCCGGATGAGGTCGATTCGATGCTCAATGCCTCAAGAGGAGGTAGACCCGGAGGTAGCTCATCGGGAAAAACATCTTGAAATTCCTGCAAAAGAGATTGAAACACCAAAGGTAGCTCGTGAATGGTGTTAGTTTTTGGTTCTCCATCCTTGCACACAAGGACAAAGTGCATCACACCCGATGGGTTCTCACACACTTCTCTCATCTCACTTTTGGTGGCAAATAGAATGAGGTTTTTCTCTCTAGGCGAAGAGGCGCTCAAGTTTGGCTTGTGGCTCTCACTCACTTTTGGTTGGATCACTTTCGCTCTTGTCTCTATGATTGGTGGCTTGTTTGTCGGCTATCACTTGACTAGGAGACATAGGTCGTAGCACATATTCTTTCCCTTTCATCTTGAAGCTATAGTGATTGGTACGCCCATTGTGTATGACACCACGGTCCGAATTGCCATGGTCGACCAAGAAGTAGGTGACAAACGGTCATTGGGACCACATCACACTCCAAAGTGTCTTCAGATGCACCAATCTTGAAAGAGACTAGGACCGTATGCTCAACTCAGATAGTGCCGGAGTCATTTAGCCATTGAACCTTGTAGGGATGCGGTGCTTCCTCTTTACCAATTGGAGCTTGGAGCATAGTTCTTCACTTGCCAAGTTGTGGCAACTACCTCCATCGATGATGACCTTGATGGACCGTCCATTGATGCCGGCTTTTGTGTGGAAGATGTGGCATCGTTGGTCTTCTTCTTGTTGATGTTGAAGAGTCAAGACCTTGGAGACAATGAGAGCGGGGCTCGAATCCTCATCACAAAAGACTTGATCATCTTCATCTTCGCTCACTCGCCGTGCATGGCCACTTGCTCAAGAGCTTCCATCTCCTCTTCACTCATGGAGTCATATGTGCCATCGTCGTTGAGGATCATGGTGCGCTTGTTGGTGCATTCGTATGACTTGTGGCCTCGGCCGCCGCACGTGAAACACTTGAAGGAGCTTGTCTTGATGGTCTCATCAGTCGGAGTAGAGGATGAAGCACGCGATTTGAGGTTGCTTGTAGTAGGAGGAGGACGACGTGAACTTGTCGAAGTCTTCTTGTAACTTGACTTGTCGTCGTTTCTTGAAGAAAGCTTGGTTGATGTAGATGTTGGAGGAGTCGTTGAAGCTTGGTTGTTGCAGAAGCCGTAGGTCTTGGATGAGTACTTGGCGTGCATTTGAAGTCATCTTGCACTTGGCGTTCCGCCTTTGTAGCTTGATGCACGAGCTCAATGAGGGTTGAGTATGGTTGGAAGCCGGCGATCTTCTTGATGGGATGATTGAGTCCATTCAATAAACGTGCCATAGTTTGCTCGTCATCTTCTTTGACATTGGCTCGAATCATGGCCATATCCATTTCCTTGTAGTATTCTTCAACACTCTTTGTTCCTTGCTTGAGTAGTTGGAGTTTCTTGAAGAGGTCGCAGTTGTAGTAGGTTGGCACAAAACGTGCTCGCATGACATCCTTCATTTGAGCCCAAGTGGTGATTGGAGGTTCACCTCTTGCTTGACGTCGCTCAATGATTTGTTCCCACCATATGAGCACATAGTCTTGGAACTCAAGTGATGCCATAGCGATTTTCTTCGCTTCATCGTAGTTGTGCAACCGGAAGATTTTGTCAACCTTCAATGCCCATGAGAGGTAGTCTTCGGAGTCATTGCTTCCATTGAACTTGTGCATTGTGAATTTTAGCTTGCCGTAGCGTTGCTCTTCATTGTGTTGTTGGCGATGTTGATGATGACGTCCATGACGTGGATTGTAATCGTCTTCATGTTGCTCTTGGCGCGGAGGAAGACCATGATCAACTTGCTCTTGTTGAACTTGAGGTTGGGGTGGAGCTTGACGAGCTTGTGGAGGGCTTGAGGAACTTGACATTGTACATGAGGTTGGTAGTTCCTCTCTTGGATTTCTTCTCGAAGGGCTTCCTCTTGATTGCGCCTGCTCGTGATTGCGGTTGGCGAAGGCTCTACTTGATTCTTGAAGGGCACGCTATGCCTCAAGAGCTTGCGCCTTACGTTGTTGTTGTTGAAGACGTTGAGCCTTGGCGTCTTGTTCGCCTTTGGTGAAGACGTGCTCGTTCTTCCTCTTGTTGGCATTTAAGAAGTTGTCGTTCTTGAGCTTGAGCAAAAGCCTCTTGGTTTGATTGAGGACGAGGAACTTGATCATCAACTTGCTCTTGTGAATGCTTGTCATGTAGCGGGTTGCGAGATGCGTGACGGTCTTGACGAGCGGCACGACGAAGAGTGTTCGAAGTAGGTGTACTTGAGTCGTAGAAGGTGTCGTCGGAGTGTCGACTCGAGCGGCTCCGCCTTGATGATGAAGAAGTTGAATGATGCCGTTTCTCATCAAAGCGCCGGATCTCGCCCATTCTTGCATCGTTCTCTTGCTTGTGAGCGTCGAACTTGTTGTCGGCGAAGTAGTCTCTTGTACGTTGCTCGGAGAGTCGCAAGTCGGTGGCGAGGTTGTCGATGCGGTCGCTCATTGCTTGTTGTTCTTGGTGCAACGCTCTTTGTGCACCAAAGAGGTGGCTCTTGGTTACGTATGATGACATGTCGTCGTCTTGCTCGATGAAGAGTGGGTTGGTAGAGGTACTTGGCCTATCCATCATTCCAAGCAAAATGTGAGTGGTAGAACGGAAAATAACTTATACCAATGTACCTTTGACCGATGTTGAAGATGAATCAAGTTCACTCAAATGCGGACAATGAAATAGCACTCTTGGTACCGATTCTTGTCGGTTCTCACACCTACACAAATAAAAGCTTATGGTGGAGCTCGGTTAGGATGGTGGCCTAAAATTTGATGCAATTGTAAGTGAGACTCAATAATGTTGGAAATGATTCAAAAATTTGCAAATGCAACAAGTAGACAAATAGCAAGATATGGTACACGGAAACACACACGCAAATAGATAATATGGGGTTATGCAACCAACGATGAGCCCAAATGTGGAATTCACCAAGATGCTCTTGTTGCACGACACTAGAGAGACGCTAGCACGATTGCACAATAGGCGGATACGAACTTGTGCACAATCTACTAAGCAAAAATGCAACGACTTCTATCCCAAGTATGCTATATGTATGGTGTTTCGATGTGTTGATCCAAGATGATCAAGTATGACAATCTTAATGTTTTAATGCTATGGTTCTTGCTCATAAGCTCTTTGCTTATCTTTCTCTCTTTGCTTAAAAGCTTGATTGGCTCTTTCTCTTTTGAGCTCTTTTCTCATGCAAAACTTCACGAACCAAGATAGCAATTGTGTATGCGATGACAACTTTGTGACACACAAGTTGATGCTAAGATATGCACCACTTTGGTATGGTATGTATGCTATGGAGTATGATCACTAATGTGCACAAGTCACGTTGCCGCAATACTCAATGGCTAGTCTCGATGGGTAAGCAACGCAAAAGATGGGCTATGATGGTTATCAATGCAATTGCAAGTAATGACAAAGGTGTCGATTTATGTTATCGTCCTTGGCGAAGATGAGCGGTGGTGATGTTGATGTTGAACCGTACCTAGATAGCCGAAACACAAAAGGATACGGAAACCCCAACTCAAATTCTCAAGGCAAAAGTTGGCAACATTGTCCGAATTGGTAGTGAGAAAGGCTATGGTGGCGTTATGCGGAAGTGGTGGAGGTAAGTGGAAGTGTATGTGGGCACGGGACAAAATTTGGCGAAAGTTAGGTGGTGAACGGGGTGGTGGATGGGGATTGTTGCTACCAGGAGCCGGATTTCCGGGCTGGAAGCCGGATGTCCGGGGCGCCGGATGTCCGGGCTGTTCGGGCCGGATGTCCGGGCTCGATGAACACCGCGTGGAGAGGTCAAAATCCAGTCAAAATTTGGGCGATTTTGTGGATGGAAATTGTGGAAATGGTGGGGGAATGCTAGATCTACCTGCAACACACGAAATCCGCGGATCAAATCCAACAAAACTTCATCACACCAACAAATCACAAAAAAAAAAATTGGGGCTATTTTTGTGGGGAATTTTCGGAATTAGGACAAAAACAACAAAATCAAGCTAGAACAAGAGGGGTAGGGGCTCCAAAACGTGATCAACGTGGCTCATGATACCATAGATGATGTAGGGCGGAACCCTACATGGATGATCTTTCACGTTGGAGCGGATCCTACGGTGAATCACGAAGAACACGCGGAAGAACAAGAGGGAAAACACGGGGAAAACGAGAGAGAATTCACTCAACCGACAAGAGATCAATCACACAAGTGCTAGATCGATGAACACAAAGGGAGATACATGATTCAAGGTCAACAAAGGACGATACAAACGGTAGCCATTCTTCTCCGTGAGGAGGCCTTGAGGGGGTCCACCCTAGAAGGGGGTCTTGAATCCGCTTAGGGGATCTTCTCCGTAGAGGTCCTGATCTCCGAGGAGAAGTAGCCAAGTGGATGAGCAAAGGCTCTCACACAAGAATATGAGCTAATCCAATGCTAACCCTAGAAAGAGGAAGGGGATGAAGTATATATAGTCTCGGGGGCAAAGGGGTACATGGGACAAGTCCCGGATACACTGCATGCAGGCAGGGGAGGCCGGACGTCCGGGCGTCGGTCCGGATCTCCGGGCCTCCGTGAGACACCGGATGTCCGGGCTACCCGGTCGGATGTCCGGGCTGTGGCGACTGTTTCTGCAGAACCGGGTGAGAGGTGCGGGATTTCCGGGCTTCAGGCCGGATATCCGGGCTGGGGGCCGGATGTCCGGGCTTGGACGCCGGATGTCCGCCTCAGAGGCTTGGCCAACTTTGGCTGATGTTGAGGTAGAAGCTCCAGGGCCGGATGTCCGGGGTCATGGCCGGATGTCCGGGCCCGAAGGTGATTTTGCCCGCTTCCGCTGGTTCTCTTCATCCATGGACTTGGCGGCTTGTCCATCTTCACGTGCATCCTCGGGAGGTTCCCCTTGACACCTAATCATGCATAGCATATCGGACTTAGGTAGAAGCCATGTCTCGAGTGGATCATATGTGATATCAATAAGGAAGGAGGTCACCTCGTTCTCGAGAGCTCTAGCTCTAGCTCGTGTCATGGGTCCTCTTAGCTCTTGATGAGACGATTGTAGGTCCATGGGGATGATCGTGGGATGCTCCGCATCAGAAGGTCTTCTTTACCGCAGGGGACATGTATTTATAAGGAGGTGTGCGACACAGCGCAATTACGCAGGTGCCCCTGGCGGTTCACATCTGAGGGGCACGTGGCAAGCATGCAACATACTCTGAGATGTCCCACGTTCCCACGCCCGCCAGTTTGTTTGATGGTCGCTCCTTCTCCGGATTTCAACAAAGAAGGATGAATCATTTAAAACAGACTTAAAGTTTTGTCTCTGTGTCTTCTGCTGACAAGGACGCAGAGAAGACATTCGACAGTTTCAATAGAATGCATATGATTTGGACAGATATAGTTTGAGATAGAAAGCATAGAGAGATTAGGGTCCGATCCCATTCACTTAGTTCAAAAGATTCAACTTGGAAGACATAGCTATAAGTGAATGCTGCAGAGGATAGAACAATATATATATAGTGAAGAAAATCATGAAGATAGGTTGAAGTTGAAGACAAATCAAATGCGAAGATATTGCAGAAATAACGCCATGAGTGAAACACTTCAAACAGAGAAATTTGGTGGTGGCGTTACCCACCGTATAGGAAGTATTAGACCTGCATACGGCGCACAATTATCGTGGCGCTCAAGTCAAATTCCACGTTAATGTATTCACACTCGTAATGTAAGTCTTCATTGATTGAAGATATACGTTACTTCGTGTGTTGCACATCTAAGTCATCAACATGCATAAGTGTTAGGATGTGTGCTTGATCACAGGACATTTGAGGATTCCAATATATTTAGCTCACACCGTAACTTGCAAAACCTTTTTTCATCCAAGGGCTTTGTGAAGATGATAGAGGCAAAGGTGTCCCGATGTTTCGATGAGATGGTGGCTTTCGTTTCTGTGGGAGTCGACCTTGACGATCCGACTACGTACGTGCTAGACGTCGCGCCTTAGCAATCGCTAAACCAACTTCCGAGGGTTATTGACCACGCCGGAGCACGATCAACCTGACCACGAGGGCCTGTTTCCTGCGAGCAAACGAAGAACAAGCAAGAAACTAAGATTGCAATCTGGATATTGCGAATATAAGAGGAAAGCTTTATTAATGAAGGTGGGGTTCTGTGGACGCCTTGGTCCGGTCGTTGAACACAAACGAAGCACGTGAAGTTGCAGCTATGGCGAACTTTTGATCTAAACAAAACCCAAAGTCTAAACGACGCCCTAAGGGCTGTATATATGGAGAAAGAGGAGGAATTTCGTGGCCCTTGAGGGAGGGGTCCAAACCAACCCTAACTCTTGTTTCCCCACACATACGGACTCTAAAACAGCCTACACTTAAGTATTTCGAAATTACATGGGCCTGGCCCAATATTAAGGTGACGCAGCACCTAGAATAGCCTATGGACGAATATTATGAAGTGGCATCTTGTATATTTCGTCCAAGGCCTCATGCTCTCATTAGGGTGGCTTCAAAGTCCCTGAATCATCACTTGTAACTCCGTTCTTGTTCCCCTTGCGCATGCCAACATCTCCATGCTTGAACTTGCTCCAAGGTTCATCTTTCTTGTCCATGGTAGGCCCTTCATTTGTAAGCAAAACAAATGTATCCAATTTAGGCAGCATCATATTCTCATGAACATTGGAATCGTTACCAAGAAACGAAAGTACCGATAATTCAATTGGCGTCGCGAGCTCTAGTAATTGGTCCAAGATGTATAGCAGCAGGGGCTGTGGGTGTAACAATGGTATTGATGTCCTCATCATCCTCCCCTTCTTGAAATGAAGTCGTCCTCGACGGAAACTCATCTTCCTCACCCAAATAAGGCTTCAAATCTGCAATGTTAAAAGTGGGACTAACCCCAAAATCTGCAGGCAGCTCAAGTTTATATGCATTATCATTTATTTTCTCTAACACCTTAAATGGACCATCAAGACGTGGCATTAGCTTTGATTTGCACAAATTAGGAAACCTATCCTTACGCAAATGTAACCAAACAAGATCTCCGGTGCAAACACAACATGTTTTCTACCCTTATCTCCAGCAAGTTTATATTTAGCATTCATACGCTCAATGCTTTCCTTAGTTAACTCATGCATTTTTAAAATCAATTCAGCACGTTCTTTAGCATCAAAATTAACCTTCTCCGAAGATGGAAGAGGCAACAAATCAATAGGTGCATGAGGTAGGAAGCCATACACAATTTCAAAAGGGCACATCTTAGTAGTAGAATGCAATGAACGATTATAAGCAAATTCAATATGAGGCAAGCATTCTTCCCACATTTTCTTATTATTCTTCAAAACAGCCCTAAGCATAGTAGACAATGTTCTATTGACTACTTCAGTTTGTCCATCGGTTTGGGGGTGACAAGTAGTACTAAAAAGCAGTTTAGTCCCCAACTTAGCCCATAAACATCTCCAAAAGTGGCTAAGAAATTTAGTATCACGATCTGAAACAATAGTATTTGGCACACCATGCAAGCGAATAATTTCACGAAAGAACAAATCAGCAACATTAACGGATCATCGCTTTTATGACATGGTATAAAGTGTGCCATTTTCGAGAATCTATCCATGACAACAAATATGCTATCCTCCCCTTCTTTGTTCGAGGTAAACCTAAAACAAAATCCATAGATATATCCTCCCGAGGAACACAAGGTACAGGCAAAGGCATATATAAACCATGAGGATTGAGTCGTGACTTAGCTTTTTGACATGTAGTGCAGCGAGCAACAAAACGCTCAACATCCCATCTCATCTTTGGCCAAAAGAAATGTGTAGCAAGTATATCCTCCGTCTTCTTCACGCCAAAGTGTCCCATTAATCCTCCTCCATGCGCCTCCTGCAACAACAAAAGACTAACAGAGCTAGCAGGAATGCATAGCTTGTTAGCACGGAACACAAAACCATCCTTAATAACGAACTTGTTCCATGTTCTTCCTTCTTTACAATTCTGCATTACATCTTTAAAATCAGCATCATGCACATATTGATCTTTGATGGTCTCCAAACCAAATATTTTGAAGTCAAGTTGTGAAAGCATAGTATAGCGACGAGACAAAGCATCAAGAATAACATTTTCTTTACCCTTCTTGTGTTTAATGACATAAGGGAAAGTCTCAATGAATTCAACCCATTTAGCATGTCTACGATTCAGTTTAGCTTGACTTTTAATATGTTTCAAAGATTCATGATCGAATGTATAACAAATTCTTTGGGCCATAAATAATGTTGCCATGTCTCTAAAGTCCTAACAAGAGCATATAATTCTTTGTCATAAGTAGAATAGTTCAGACTAGGCCCACTCAATTTTTCGTAAAAGTATGCAACATGATAGACATCTTGTAATAACACACCACCTAATCAAATTCCACTAGCATCACAATCAAGCTCAAAAGTCGTCATAAACTCATGAAGATGTAGTAAAGGAGCATGTGTCAACTTATCTTTCAATACCGTGAAGGCTTCTTCCCGTGCGGTACCCCAAACAAAAGGCACATCCTTCTTTGTAAGCTCATTGAGAGGTGCAGCAATGGTGCTAAAGTCTCTCACAAAACGCCTATAGAAACCAGCGAGTCCAAGAAAACTCCTCACTGTGTGACCGTTTTGGGCTGCGGCCAACTCTCAATAGCTTCAATCTTGGCTTTATCAAGTTCAATTCCCTGTGGTGTAACAACATAGCCAAGAAAAGATACTCGGTCGGTGCAAAAGGTGCACTTCCGAAGGTTACCAAACAAACGTGCATCACGTAGAGCATTAAAAACAGCACGTAAATGTTCCAAATGTTCTTCCAAAGATTTGCTATAAATCAGTATATCATCAAAATAGACTACCACAAATCGTCCAATGAAAGCATGTAAAACTTCGTTCATTAATCTCATGAAAGTACTAGGTGCATTAGTTAACCCAAAAGGCATGACTAACCACTCATATAAACCAAACTTAGTTTTAAATGCTGTTTTCCATTCATCTCCCAATTTCATACGAATTTGATGGTATCCACTACGCAAATCAACTTTGGAGAATATTGTAGAGCCACTAAATTCATCAAGCATATCATCTAGCCTAGGAATAGGATGACGATAACGAATAGTAATATTATTAATGCCTCTACAATCAACACACATACGCGACGTACCATCCTTTTTAGGCACTAGTATAATAGGAACAGCACAAGGACTAAGAGATTCACAGATATAACCTTTGTCGAGCAGCTCACATGCTTGACGCATAATCTCCTTCGTCTCCTCCGGATTGGTACGGTATGGTGCACGGTTGGGTAGCGATGCACCGGAATTAAGTCAATTTGATACTCAATCCCTCGAATAGGTGGTAATCCGGTGGTACGTCTTGTGGGAAGACGTCGGTGAACTCTGCAAAATGTTAGTGACAAGGGGGCAAAGAGGAAGGCACGTCCTCGAATGAAAATAATGCCTCTTTGCACACAAAAGCATAGCAAACAGATTTGCTAGAATCTAGCTCCTCAATATCAGATTTGGTGGCAAGTAAACATGCACTTTTCAGTTTAATTTCAGAAGCAACATTAGATGGTTTATTATTAGGCTTCATTTGTTGCTCAAATTCTTTTGCCACAATCTGATTTTCACTCTTATTTTTCTCCTGTTTTGCATTATTAGCTCTATTAATATCATCTTTCAAAATTGAATCAGGAGTCATAGGAAGCAAAGTAATATTTTTATCCTTGTGAACAAGAGTATCTTGATTGTTTCTACCATGGTGTACAGAATTTTTATCAAATTGCCATGGTCTACCAAGTAATAAGGAACATGCTTGCATAGGTACCACATCACAATCAACATAATCAGCATATGTAGAGATACTAAAATACACACACACGAGCAGACGTGTTACCTTAACCTTGCCGCTGTTGTTGAACCATTGGATGTAGTAAGGATGTGGATGTGGTCTTGTGGTGAGAGAAAGCTTCTCCACCATATCCATGCTAGCCAAGTTGTTGCAGCTCCCTCCATCTATGATGACGCCTTGAATAGAACGTTCCTTCACAACTCCCTTTGTATGGAACAAATTATGCCTCTGATTTTGCTCAGCTTGTGTAACCTGCACACTCAAAACACGTTGAGCAACTAAACATTCATACTGTCAAGATCTTCCAGCCATGTATTGCGTCTCATGATTAGAATCATCTCCACCATGTTCTTCATGTGTAATAAGAGCCAAAGTCTCTTCATCATAGTCACTAAGCGGACTCATACCCACCATCCTCGTGAGCAATCATCACACGCTGAGATTGGCATTCTTCGGCAAAATGTCCTCTTCCCTTACAACGACGACAAATAATATCACTTGTGTGCCCTATTGACGCCATGGAAGAAGAAGAGCTCGGTAGGCCCAGAAAAGTGCGCTCTTGGCGTATAGTGGTGGTTGTGCCTGCTTTCTTGTATCACGGTTGGAGGTGGCAGCCGACGGAGGTGCCGGTGTAGTAGAACGTGTGGAAGTAGATGATGCACGTGGTGTCCATGATGAAGGTCGACCTGCGAGAAAAGTTAGTCCGCGCCAACGCACATCGATCCTGCACTTCACGTTCAGCTTTACAAGCAAGATGGAATAATCGAGTGATATTAGTATAATCCTTGTAGTCTAGAATGGTCTGAATATCTCTATTTAATCCACCCGAACGTGCAAGCATAGCTTCATTCTCCTCAACAATACCACATCTAATCAAGCCAGTTTGTAGTTCCTGATAATATTCTTCTACCGAATTGTTTCCTTGTCTTAAGCGCTGCAATTTTTGAAGTAATTCACGTTGATAATATGATAGAGGCGGGGGTGTCCCGATCTTTCGATGAGATGATAACTATCGATTTGGTGGAGTCGACTTTGACGATCCGACTACAAACGTGCACGACGTTGCGCCTTAGCAATCGCTAAACCAATCTCCTGAGGTTACTGACGATGCCAGAAGCACGATCATCACCGACCACGAAGGTCTATTCCTGCAAGCAATCGAAGAACGAGCAAAAATATGATAAAGCAATCTGAATATTGCGAATATATATGAAGTATTTATAATGGTGGGGATCCGTAAGCGGTCTTGGTCTGGTCGTTGGACACAAACGAAGTACACGAAGTTGCAATGGCTAACTTTTAACTAAACAAATCCCAAGGAAAAAGCTACTAGATGGATCTACTTATATAGGAGCAAGGGGTGGCGGCCAAGGAGGTGGTAGGACGTCCCAAGGCAGCCTAAAACTAACCCTAGGTCGTACAAGGCCAATGGGCCCAAGCGGAGGTGACGTAACACCTTTGGACTTGTAGTTTGACTCGGATTCTGCATGCAGCATCAGATTGTTTCGTCCATAACTCAACGCTCCGGACGAATTTGAAGGTGAATCCAATTGGGTTGGAAGGTGCACGAAATCTATTTTCCAACAAAAAAAGAATCACCCAATTTGGAGTCCGGATGAAAGTTATTGACGTTTTGAGTCAGGTATGTCTGCAGTCCGAATCTGAGTCCGTAATGTGAGAGACTTGGACTCTATCTTCTCTTGGTCCAAAAGTGACGTGAGAGGACTTTTGAACAGCACCTAAACTTCTCCTTTTCCCTTATCTTCATATGTGTATTGTACAAATGTCCCATACACCTACAATTAGACAAAACACAAAAGTATGTGATGTATTTTTGTTCGATAACATAAATAGATTATTGAATAGTTTGCACTAGAAATCACCTGACAAATATGCATGTATGCAATATTTTTGGTCTTATCCAAGGTAGTCATGTCCTCATCATCCTCCACTTCTTGAAAACAAAGCCGTCCTCATGTTCTTAGTCTGAAATGTGGCTAACAAAAGAGACAAGGTGTACATGTTGTATCTGTATATGTCATCCATTTTTATTTCCCTTGATTTTTGCACATATGACACATAAATAGATGAGTAACTTGCATAGTTCATAAAATCTAAAGCCAAAACATTATCACAAGAAGTAGAAGGCATGAAAATATTGCAACTCAGTTTGCACATATAAGTGAAGCTCTTATTCATTTCAAAAGATTGACAATGTTCATCATTAAACCATCCCAACATTGGTGAATAAACCTTACTTGCATCAAGTTTACATGCTACAACATGCTTAAATAAGCAAACATGCAATAAGTCATTCGACACAGAATCATCACCAAGATTAGAGGTCATATCAAAATGATTAAACATTGATTCTTTTGCGTCAACAGTTAATTCAATGGGTGCACTCAAAATTGTTGGTATTTCAGTTGTTTGATCACATGACGCATTCATGATAGTATCAAGATTCTCTAAAATAGGTGATGTGATCAAAGTAGTGGGTAGCTCAACACATGATGTATTCAAGTTAACTAGGCATGCATCATTCTCATGTAAAAGTGGAAAATCTGTACCTTTGTCATTACCTCTTATAGTCAACTCAGATGATGCAGGCACTCTCGATGATGATGTGTCACATGGTGGAGATGATGTAGTCCTCGCAACAATGGATGTGGTTGTCATAGTACGCCTAGTAGTTGAATAAACATCTGTATCAACACTTGGAATGTGCACCGGGGCGCTTGTTCTCCTTGTGGGCAACACGTCGTTTTATTTCCTGTTCAGCTTTGCAAGCAAGACGAAACAAATGGTCCATAGGATAACACTCTTCATGAATTAGTATCTCCTGAATATTATGGTTTAATCCTCCCCAAAATCTATCCATAAAATCTTCTTAAATTTATTCTAAAATGAGTGCAACAAGGTAGTTTGTAAATCATCATAATATTTTGTTACGGTGTCACTACCTTGTTTTAAATGTTCCAGTTTTTAATCATGCCACGAGTATAATAAACATCGATTTAATCTATCTCTCATGACATGTTTTAAATCATCCCAAGTATTAGGTACATAATCAGGGTGTAACCGACAATATTCACTCCACCAAACTAGAGCATAACCAGTGAAAGAACCAACCGCAACCATAACTTTTTTACGTTCATCAAAATTATGGGAAGCAAATATATTATTTATGTCTAACTCCCATTCAATATATAAAGGAGGTCTAAAACGGCCATTAAATGGTGGTATAGAAACATGAACATGATCATGTGCATTTGGATGTTTGTGCACCTCTCGTGACGGTTGTGGTATTTGCATAGGTGGTGGCATGTCTCCCGCGATCGACAAAGCCCATGAATTGACTCTGGATCCTGTCATGATTAGTAGAACAAGAAACAAAATCCAAAAATAATGTTTCTATAACTACTAGGATGTGGTGGTAAAACGCTCACAAGAAAGCAAATATCAATGTCTTACAAGTTCTTACCATGCAAAGAAAGGTGACAGCAACCAGCGGTGTCAAGTAACTCTGAAGATTGTGTAAAGAGATTGCCAGGAGCGTGACGTATACACGGTGTAGAAATATGTGGAGCTGGGTTGGCTATATATGGTAGCAAAAGATTAGCAATAATCAATTCAAAGATGCAATGTTGAATAAACGCTCAACGACGATCTTGTCTTTGGTCCTAGGCTAGACCGGACTAGAGACGTGAGCCTAGAACACTAATGAGGTCACGGCAGAGCACAACTAGCATCAATGAAGGATAATGAGTAGCTCTAGACAGCAAGATATAAGTGAAGAGCACAACGGCAAGAAAGATAATGATGAAAAACAAGCGCCAAGCAGGATATACAACAACTCTCTCTCCAGTTTTCCTCTTGAAAAGTTTGAGCCAATTTTCTGATAACTTTTTCAAAGAATACTACTAACTCAAGCTTTCCAATGCAAAAAGAATCACTCAATTCCGAGTTGATATGAGGAGTCAAAAATTCTAAAACTGATTTGAAAACTGGAATAAGCTGTGTTCACGAACTTCGGAGGGCAAAAAGACCTATTTAGGAGCCGATTTTGAGGTGCCAAATATTGAACTAGCTTCTGCAACTATTTAAACGCGGCTCGTCTCTAGCTTTAATTTGAGTACTTGCGGAGCCAAAACGGACTTCGTATGAGGAAGTTATGCCTGTTTTACTGAACAGTGGACAAAACAGATTCAAATCCGAATTCAGCTACGAGATTGAGTCTAGATAGATCCAAACTTTGTTTTTTTTCTTCTCTCTTTTTTTTTCTCACACTTTTTTCCTTTTTCTTTCTCTTTTTTTTTCTCTGACTTTTTTTTTACTTTTTTTCTCTTTTTTTCTCTCTTTTTTTTCTCTTTTTCCAAAACAAACTAGATAAGATGCAGATTGGATCAAGCGAAGATGTGAATGACCTCAACTATGATTATGACAATGAATAGTGCATAGCACGTGGTGGAAATTGATGGATGGTATGGTGGACAGTGGAAGGGATAATGATGCAGCGGCGGCGTGACTAATGTGAACAGAACTCAAAACTCTAAAGGAACTAGACACTAAGACCAGCAACTCGACACGACGATGCAACCGATAATTCAATAATGCAAACAATGAAAAGAAAATTGCAAAGGCTTGGACTGGCTAGGACAAATGATGAATAGATCTAACTTTTACGGTGGCCTTTTCTTGGACAATAGGTAAGAAAACAAATCGAATCTAGGGACAATTGGAAATTCTCACCGAGCAACCTGAAAACTGATACCACTTGATAGAGGCGGGGGTGTCCCGATCTTTCGATGAGATGATAACTATCGATTTGATGGAGTCGACTTTGACGATCCGACTACAAACGTGCACGACGTTGCGCCTTAGCAATCGCTAAACCAATCTCCTGAGGTTACTGACGATGCCGAAAGCACGATCAGCCTGACCACGAAGGTCTATTCCTGCAAGCAATCGAAGAACGAGCAAAAATATGATAAAGCAATCTGAATATTGCGAATATATATGAAGTATTTATAATGGTGGGGATCCGTAAGCGGTCTTGGTCTGGTCGTTGGACACAAACGAAGTACACGAAGTTGCAATGGCTAACTTTTAACTAAACAAATCCCAAGGAAAAAGCTACTAGATGGATCTACTTATATAGGAGCAAGGGGTGGCGGCCAAGGAGGTGGTAGGACGTCCCAAGGCAGCCTAAAACTAACCCTAGGTCGTACAAGGCCAATGGGCCCAAGCGGAGGTGACGTAACACCTTTGGACTTGTAGTTTGACTCGGATTCTGCATGCGACATCAGATTGTTTCGTCCATAACTCAACGCTCCCATTTAATTTGAAGGTGAATCCAATTGGGTTGGAAGGTGCACGAAATCTATTTCCAACAAAAAAGAATCACCCAATTTGGAGTCCGGATGAAAAAGTTATTGACGTTTTGAGTCGGTATGTCTGCGGTCCGAATCTGAGTCCGTAACGTGAGAGACTTGGACTCTATCTTCTCTTGGTCCAAAAGTGACGTGAGAGGACTTTTTGAACAGCACCTAAACTTCTCCTTTTCCCTTATCTTCATATGTGTATTGTACAAATGTCCCATACACCTACAATTAGACAAAACACAAAAGTATGTGATGTATTTTTGTTCTGGATAACATAAATAGATTATTGAATAGTTTGCACTAGAAATCACCTGACAAATATGCATGTATGCAATATTTTTGGTCTTATCCAAGGTAGTCATGTCCTCATCATAATATGGTGGAACCCAACGAGTACGCATAGCAGTTTTCAAAGCAGCCCAAGTAGCTGGAACAGGATATAATCTACAATGTTTAGACCACCAAACACATGCAAAGCTAGTGAAAGCACAAACAGCAGCGGGAAAACGTCTCTCCTCGTGATATTGTAAACATGTAAATCGTTGTTCAGTTTCTAACTCCCAAGTAAGATATATATCGTGAACATATCTACCCTCAAATGGTGGAATATTCAACTTCAATTTAGGGAGATGGTCATGATCTCGCACTGAGGGGAACCCTAACATTGCCATTATTTGCATGTGGACGACCGGGTGGTTGTGGTGCTGGTGGTTGTGGTGCTGGTGGTTGCACGTAGTTCAAGTTGATCAACCTCATCCTCGTACTCTCTCACATAATCATCCTCCCCACATCGCCAGCAGGAGCCATGTAGTATCAACAGCAGCACCGGCAGCTTGGCCAGCTGAAGAGGGACACGGCTCGCTTCGGCGGAGGGTTGCTTCAGCGATGTGGAGGTAGTCGTTGTTGTTGTTGTAGAGGTGCATTAGGTGCAGCCGGTGGTGGTGGTGGTAGACGCGAGCAATTCATTAAACTTGTTATCGAGCTTTGTTTCAACGCCTTCTCAATGCCATCTATCTTCTCCATGGCCTCTTCAAATCTATTTAGAACATCTTCCACCTGCCCACTCATCATTTGTTGAAACTTATCATGTAGCGCTTTGTTTGTCATGTTCTCCCGGTCGGTCTAAATCGGCTTGTGATCCTGCCATGGTTAGCGACAATAGAAACACACAAGAATATGATTCACAGACTACTAGGAAGTGGTGGTGGTGGTGTGGTGGACAGTCACAAATCCGTCAAGCAAATCTCAAATTCTTACCAGTTCTTACCCAAAGAAGCGGTGATCGGCAACCGATGTAGTCAAAACTCCCAAAGGTTGGATAGAGCGATTACCGAGGAGAGTCAACCGCACGATGTAGATGTATGTGGAGCTGGGAAGGCTTATAATATGGTAGCAAAAGGGTCAAGCAATAATCAATTCAGAGATGCAAAGCTGAATAAACGCTCAACGACGGTATCAGGTTGGTCCTAGGCTAGACCGTGCTAGAGACGCGAGCCTAGAACACTAACAAAATCACGGCGCTGCACGGAAACAACGGAAAAGCACACTCTGGAAAAAAAAATCGCTTTTTTTTTGCGCTGCTCTTTTTTTTTTTTGCGAAAAATCACTATAATGGCGAGCGTCTCAAAACTCTTCCCAGGTCAAACTGACAGGATGGGCACAAAATTTTTTCGACCAATTTTTTTTTCGAACGCCTGACCCAAAAACTGAAACGGGTCAAAAAAAAACTTTCTATAATGGCGACTGTCTCAATACGCTTAGAAACACCTAAAAATAGGATAGCTAGAAAATTTTTCGACAAGTGCGGTTTCGGAAAATTTTGGGCCTAAACGGAATTTTTTTTCCGAAACCTACGCAGGCACGGAAACACGAATCGAAATTTAGATGGATCTCGAAAACAAACCTAATATGAGAAGAACTCGGATTGGTGGTGGATATATGGTGGTGGTATATGACAGCGGTGGTGGTATATGGTAGCGGTGGTGGTATATGGATACAGATTGGTGGTGGTATATGGTTACGGATTGGTGGTGGTATATGGATACGGATTGGTGGTGGTATATGGATACGGATTCAGAGCGGTGGCGGATAAGAAGGGTGGTAGATGGCAAGGCGATGATGATGGTGCGGCTGCTTGACATCTTATGACCATATCTCTAAACTCTAAAAGACTAGACTCTAAGACCAGCAACTTGACACGACGATGCAACCGCAAATTCAACAAAGCAAAAACCCTAAAAAGATTATGCGAAGGCTCAGATTGGTTCGGATATGATGAACTAACCCTAATTTTTTTGTGGCTTTTTCGTGGACTTTAGGTATGAAGAACAGACTCGATCTAATCTACGAAAAACTGTAAAATCTCACCGAGCAACCTGAAAATCTGATACCACTTGATAGAGGCAAAGGTGTCCCGATGTTTCGATGAGATGGTGGCTTTCGTTTCTGTGGGAGTCGACCTTGACGATCCGACTACGTACGTGCTAGACGTCGGCGCCTTAGCAATCGCTAAACCAACTTCCGAGGGTTATTGACCACGCCGAGCACGATCAACTCCGACCACGAGGGCCTGTTTCCTGCGAGCAAACGAAGAACAAGCAAGAAACTAAGATTGCAATCTGGATATTGCGAATATAAGAGGAAAGCTTTATTAATGAAGGTGGGGTTCTGTGGACGCCTTGGTCCGGTCGTTGAACACAAACGAAATGCGTGAAGTTGCAGCTATGGCGAACTTTTGATCTAAACAAAACCCAAAGTCTAAACGACGCCCTAAGGGCTGTATATATGGAGAAAGAGGAGGGAATTTCGTGGCCCTTGAGGGAGGGTTCCGAAACCAACCCTAACTCTTGTTTCCCCACACATACGGACTCTAAAACAGACTACACTTAAGTATTTCAAAATTACATGGGCCTGGCCCAATATTAAGGTGACGCAGCACCTAGAATAGCCTATGGACGAATATTATGAAGTGGCATCTTGTATATTTCGTCCAAGGCCTCATGCTCTCATTAGGGTGGCTTCAAAGTCCTGGAATCATCACTTGTAACTCCGTTCTTGTTCCCCTTTGCATGCCAACATCTCCATGCTTGAACTTGCTCCAAGGTTCATCTTTCTTGTCCATGGTAGGCCCTTCATTTGTAAGAAAAACAAATGTATCCAATTTAGGCAGCATCATATTCTCATGAACATTGGAATCGTTACCAAGAAACGAAAGTACCTGATAATTCAATTGGCGTGCGCGAGCTCTAGTAATTGGTCCAGTATGTATAGCAGCAGGGGCTGTGGGTGTAACAATGGTATTGATGTCCTCATCAGAAGATATCTGCCAATTGCTCTTCATTGTTGACGTGAATGATGTCAATATCTTTCTTCATGACATGATCCCTGAGAAAATGATGACAAATTTCAATGTGCTTTGTCTTCGAGTCTTGGATCGGATTGTTGGCAATCTTGATGGCGCTTTCGTTGTCGCAGAAGAGAGGTACTTGTGTCGATTGATGCCATAGTCCTTGAGAGTTTGCTTCATCCATAGAAGCTGAGCACAAGAAGATCCAATAGCAATGTATTCAGATTCAGCAGCTTGAGAGTGATACAGTTACGCTTTCTTTGAAGACCAACAGACAAGTGATCGTCCCGTAGTGACATGTGCCTGATGTAGACTTGCGATCCACCTTGTCACTAGCATAATCAGCATCCAAAATCCAACCAAATCAAATTTTGAGCCCTTTGGATACCATAATCCGAGTGTTGGGGTGTGAGCCAAATATCGAAGAATTCGCTTCACAGCTAAGTGATGCGATTCCTTTGGTGCCGCTTGGAATCGAGCACACATGCAAACACTAAGCATAATATCTGGCCTAGATGCACATAGGTAAAGTAAGGAACCAATCATGGAGTGGTATAACTTTTGATCGAACTCTTTACCATTGTCGTCGGGACCCAGATGGTGTTTGGCTGGCATTGGCGTCGTGTATCCTTTGCAATCTTGCATTCCAAACTTCTTCAGACAATCTTGAGGTATTTTTCTTGAGATATAAAGATGACATTCCTTTGCTAACGAATTTGAAGACCAAGGAAGAACTTGAGCTCTCCCATCATGGACATCTGATATTGTTCTTGCATCATGTATCCAAATTCATCACTATACTTCTGGTTGGTGCGGTAGAAGATAATGTCATCCACATATATTTGGCATACAAACAGTTCACCATCATATGTCTTCGTGAAGAGTGTGGGATCAAGGGATCCAGGTTTGAAGCCTTTGCTCTTCGTGAAGTCTTTGATCATAACATACCAAAGCGCAAGGAGCTTGTTTGAGGCCATACTGATTGCTTTATTTAGCTTGTACACCATATCGGGATGTTTTGGATCTTCAAAGCCGTGGTTGAGCGACATATACTTCTTCTTCAATCTTGCCGTTGAGAAATGCACTCTTCACATCCATTTGATAGAGCAAGATGTTGTGGTGGTTAGCATAGGCTAGTAGTATGCGAATAGCTTCAAGCCTAGCTACAGGAGCAAATGTTTCATCGAAGTCAATTCCTACAACTTGAGTATATATCCTTGAGCCACAAGCTGTGCTTTGTTTCTGACGACTTGACCATGCTCATCTTGCTTGTTTCGATATATCCATTTGGTGCCAATAATGTTATGCTTGCGAGGGTCAGGCGCTTGACAAGTTCCCAAACATTGTTTAGCTTGAACTGTTGAAGTTCTTCTTGCATAGCTTGTATCCATTCTGGTTCCATAAAGGCTTCAGCAACTTTCTTGGGTTCTGATATTGACACAAAAGAAAAGTGCCCACAGAAATTTGCTAGTTGTGTTGCTCTTGAGCGAGTAAGCGGACCAGGTGCATTGATGCTATCGATTATCTTCTCAATCTGTACTTCATTTGCAACTCGAAAGCATGAATCGGACGAAGACTTTGCTCTTGCTGATCACCGTCATCATTGGGAGGATTGTCTTCAGTGAGCATTGTCTTCTCGTTGGTTAGGTGCAGAAATGATAAGTTCCTCTTCAGTATGTGCTTGAAGGCATGATTTCACCGTTCCTTTAGCTTGATAGATTCATTGGCGGAGCTTCGTCTAGTGTACTTGGCAGGAACTCTCTTTGTGAACCATTGGTTTCATCAAATCGCACATCTACAGTTTCGACGATTTTGTAGAGATAAAGGTTGAAGACTCTGTAGGAGTGCGAGTCCTTTCCGTAACCGAGCATGAAGCCTTCGTGAGCTTTGGGTTCAAATTTTGACTTGTGATGGGGATCCTTGATCCAGCACTTAGCCCCAAATACTCTGAAGTAGCTGACATTTGGCTTCTTGCCAATAAGGGGCTCATAGGATGTTTTGTTCAGAAGCTTATGGATGTAAACACGGTTGATGACGTGACATGTCAGTATCAATAGCTTCAGCCGTAACTTTCTTGGTGTCTTGTACTCGTCGAGCATTGTTCGAGCCATATCAATGAGGGTTCTGTTTGCGCCCACGATGCCATTTTGCTGAGGTGTGTATGGAGCAGAGAGCTCATGAGTGATTCCCATGGTATCCAGATAAAGATCAAGTCCGGTGTTCTTGAATTCAAAGGTCAAGTTATCACTTCGATATGCTTGATCTTGACGCCATAATTGTTCATTGCTCGATTGGCGAAGCGTCTGAAGACATCTTGCACTTCAGTCTTGTAGAGAATTATGTGCACCCATGTGTATCTTGAGTAGTCATCAACAATGACGAAGCCATAGAGACAAGCAGTTGTTGTGAGGGTAGAGTAATGAGTTGGGCCAAACAAATCCATGTGTAACAGCTCGAAGGGTTGAGATGTCGTCATGTTTGTCTTCGAGGGTTGCTTTTCCCTAGTCATGTTTCCATCTTCGCAGGAACCACACAAATTATAATTCTTTAACTTGACACCTTCGATACCTATGACATGCTTCTTCTTGGCGAGTGTGTGTAAGTTCCTCATGCCAAGATGCCCCAAATTTTCGATGCCGAGCCAAAGATTCAAGCTTTTGCAAGAAGACATACGGCAAGCTGTGGACCTCCGAGAAATCTACCATGTATAATCATCTTTCTTATACCCTTCAAAGACTAGAGACTTGTCGATTCCATTAGTACAAGGCAACGATATTTTCCGAATATCACAATCATGTTCAAGTCACAAAGCATTGAGATGTACATCAAGTTGAAACCAAGGGATTCAACAAGCATCACTTTATCCATGTGTTGATCCTTTGAGATTGCAACTCTACCTAGACCCAATACCTTGCTTTTACCAAAGGTCAAGAAATGTGATGTGACTCTTGTCCGATGGACGTAAGGTTGAGTCCATGAGAAGACTTCGATCACCAGTCATATGATTAGTGCATCCACTATCCATAATCCATTACAAGCATGAGGTGTCATACCCTCAAAGATGGTTAGGGGGATAGGCTTCACCAAGGGCATTGTGAAGCATAAACATTTGACGGGCAAGTGGATTATTGAAGCTTAAATCAAGATTAGGACTGATAGGATGAATGGCAAACAATTCAGGAACAAAATACATAGTGAGACCATTTGGGCATTTGATCTTGTGCCCTACAAGATGTTTTAGGTCCCCAGCTATAGCATCAGACGCCTTTGATTTTCGGCTGGAGACCCTTTTCTGCAAAAGAAAGTCAATTCTTCTTAACCACCCACATCTTCAAGGGTGGCTTAGAAGCAATGAGTCTAAGTGCAGCATCTGAGAACTTCGGCTTTGGAGCCCTAGCAAATAGCCTTGCAGGAGATGAATGATACTCGTATGAATAAGCAGAAAAGTTCTTAGTTCTATGAACATAGCGATTTGAAGACACACGCTCATATTCATAAATTTGAGTACGGTTTCCCTGCAAAACATTGGCGTTAGGGTGACTCAGGTGAGTCCTCTATCTGTATGAAGCCTTTGGACCATATGACGCCTTAGGTCTAGGGTTTGTCTTCTTCCTGTGTGGTGTCATGATGACATTCACGGAAGATTCTCAAGACAGCTTTTGGGAACCCAGATCTTCTTCATAGGTGGTCCATTCCTGCAGTTAGTACCAATATACTTGGCAAACACTTCACCATTCTGATTCTTGAACAGCTTATAGTTTGATGAGGACATCAATACCATTGTTACACCCACAGCCCCTGCTGCTATACATACTGGACCAATTACTAGAGCTCGCGCACGCCAATTGAATTATCAGGTACTTCCGTTTCTTGGTAACGGTTCCAATGTTCATGAGAATATGATGCTGCCTAAATTGGATACATTTTTTTTGCTTACAAATGAAGGGCCTACCATGGACAAGAAAGATGAACCTTGGAGCAAGTTCAAGCATGGAGATGTTGGCATGCGCAAGGGAAACAAGAACGGAGTTACAAGTGATGATTCCAGGACTTTGAAGCCACCCTAATGAGAGCATGAGGCCTTGGACGAAATATACAAGATGCCACTTCATAATATTCGTCCATAGGCTATTCTAGGTGTCACGTCACCTTATTATTGGGCCAGGCCCATGTAATTTCGAAATACTTAAGTGTAGTCTGTTTTAGAGTCCGTATGTGTGGGGAAACAAGAGTTAGGGTTGGTTTCGGACCCCTCCCTCAAGGGCCACGAAATTCCTCCTCTTTCTCCATATATACAGCCCTTAGGGCGTCGTTTAGACTTTGGGTTTTGTTTAGATTAAAAGTTCGCCATAGCTGCAACTTCACATTTCGCTTGTGTTCAACGACTGCACAAAGGCGTCCACAGAACCCCACCTTGATCAATAAAGCTTCCATCTTATATTCGCAATATCCAGATTGCAATCTCAGTTTCTTGCTTGTTCTTCGTTTGCTCGCAGGAAACAGACCCTCGTGGTCAGGTTGATCGTGCTTCGGCGTGGTCAATAACCTCTCGGAGTTGGTTTAGCGATTGCTAAGGCGCGACGTCCTCGCGTGTTCGTAGTCGGATCGTCAAAGTCGACTTCCTCCAAAGCGAAAACCAACATCTCATCGAAAGACGGGACACCTTTGCCTCTATCAAGTGGTATCAGATTTTCAGGTTGCTCGGTGAGATTTTACAGTTTTTCGTAGATTAGATCGAGTCTGTTCTTCATACCTAAAGTCCACGAAAAAACCACCCTCCGTTTAGGCCCAAAATTTTCCGAAACCGCACTTGTCGAAAATTTTTCTGGATATCCTATTTTTAGGTGTTTCTAAGCATATTGAGACAGTCGCCATTATAGAAAGTTTTTTTTTGACCCGTTTCCAGTTTTTGGGTCCGGGCAGTCGAAAAAAAAAATTTTGGTCGAAAAAATTCCGTGCCCATCCTGTCAGTTTGACCTGGGAAGAGTTTTGAGACACTCGCCATTATAGTGATTTTCGCAAAAAAAAAGAGCAGTGCAAAAAAAAAGCAGCGCAAAAAAAAAGAGCGAAAAAAAATTCCAAAGTGTGCTTTTCCGTTGTTTCCGTGCAGCGCCGTGATTTTGTTAGTGTTCTAGGCTCGCGTCTCTAGCACGGTCTAGCCTAGGACCAAGACAAGATCGTCGTTGAGCATTCATTCAACTTTGCATCTCTGAATTGATTATTGCTGACCCTTTTGCTACCATATTATAAGCCTTCCCAGCTCCACATACATCTACATCGTATGCGTTTGACTCTCCCTCGTAATCGCTCTATCCAAGCTTTGAGAGTTTTGACTACATCGGTTGCCGATCACCGCTTTCTTCTTTGGGTAAGAACTGGTAAGAATTTGAGATTTGCTTGACGGATTTGTGACCGCCCACCACACCACCACCACCACTTCCTAGTAGTCTGTCGAATCATATTCTTGTGTGTTTCTATTGCTGCTAACCATGGCGGGATCACAAGCCGAGACCGACCGGGAGAACATGACAAACAAAGCGCTACATGATAAGTTTCAACAAATGATGAGTGGGCAGGTGGAAGATGTTCTAAATAGATTTGAAGAGGCCATGGAGAAGATAGATGGCATTGAGAAGGCGTTCAAACAAAGCTCGATAACAAGTTTAATGAATTGCTCGCGTCTACCACCACCACCACCGGCTGCACCTAATGCACCTCTACAACAACAACAACGACTACCTCCACATCGCGAAGCAGCCCTCCGCCGAAGCGAGCCGTGTCCCTCTTCACTGGCCAAGCTGCTGGTGTCATTGCTGATACTTCTCTGGCTCCTACTGCTTTGTTGTGGGGAGGATGATTATGTGAGAGAGTACGAGGATGAGGTTGATCAACTTCGTAACTACGTGCAACCACCAGCACCACAACCACCCTTCGTCCACATGCAAATAATGGCAATGTTAGGGCTCCCCTTCAGGTACGAGATCATGACCATCTCCCTAAATTGAAGTTGAATATTCCACCATTTGAGGGTAGATATGTTCATGATATATATCTTACTTGGGAGTTAGAAACTGAACAACGATTTACATGTTTACAATATCCTGAGGAGAGACGTGTTCCCGCTGCTGTTTGTGCTTTCACTAGCTTTGCATGTGTTTGGTGGTCTGAACATTGTAGATTATATCCTGTTCCACTACTTGGGCTGCTTTGAAAACTGCTATGCGCATCGTTGGGTTCCACCATATTATCAACGTGAATTACTTCAAAAATTGCAGCGCTTAAGACAAGGAAAAATTCGGTAGAAGAATATTATCGTGAATTACAAACTGGCTTGATTAGATGTGGTATTGTTGAGGAGAATGAAGCTATGCTTGCACGCTTTCTAGGTGGATTAAATAGAGATATTCAGACCATTCTAGACTACAAGGATTATACTAATATCACTCGATTATTCCATCTTGCTTGTAAAGCTGAACGTGAAGTGCAGGAGCGACCAGCGTTGGCGCGGACTAACTTTTCTGCAGGTCGACCTGCATCATGGACACCACGTGCAGCATCGACTTCCACACGGTCTACTTCACCTGCACCTCCGCCGCTGCCACCTCCAACCGTGATACAAGAAAGCGGGCACAACCACCACTATCTCGCCAAGAGCGCACTGCCGGGCCTACACAGAGCTCTTCTTCTTCCATGGCGTCAACAGGGCACACAAGTGATATTATTTGTCGTCGTTGTAAGGGAAGAGGACATTTTGCCGTAGAATGCCAATCTCAGCGTGTGATGATTGCTACCGAGGATGGTGGGTATGAGTCCGCTAGTGACTATGATGAAGAGACTTTGGCTCTTATTACACATGAAGAACATGGTGGAGATGATTACGATCATGAGACGCAATACATGGCTGCTGAAGATGCCGATGTGTATGAATGTTTAGTTGCTCAACGTGTTTTGAGTGTGCAGGTTACACAAGCTGAGCACAATCGGAGGCATAACTTGTTCCATACAAAGGGAGTTGTGAAGGAACGTTCTATTCAGCGTCATCATAGATGGAGGGAGCTGCAACAACTTGGCTAGCATGGATATGGTGGAGAAGCTTTCTCTCACCACAAGACCACATCCACATCCTTACTACATCCAATGGTTCAACAACAGCGGCAAGGTTAAGGTAACACGTCTTTGTTCGTGTGTATTTTAGTATCTCTACATATGCTGATTATGTTGATTGTGATGTGGTACCTATGCAAGCATGTTCCTTATTACTTGGTAGACCATGGCAATTTGATAAAAATTCTGTACACCATGGTAGAAACAATCAGTATACTCTTGTTCACAAGGATAAAAATATTACTTTGCTTCCTATGACTCCTGATTCAATTTTGAAAGATGATATTAATAGAGCTAATAAAGCAAAACAGGAGAAAAATAAGAGTGAAAATCAGATTGTGGCAAAAGAATTTGAGCAACAAATGAAGCCTAATAATAAACCATCTAATGTTGCTTCTGAAATTAAACCGAAAAGTGCATGTTTACTTGCCACCAAATCTGATATTGAGGAGCTAGATTCTAGCAAATCTGTTTGCAATGCTTTTGTGTGCAAAGAGGCATTATTTTCATTCGAGGACGTGCCTTCCTCTTTGCCCCTGCTGTCACTAACATTTTGCAGGAGTTCACGACGTCTTCCCACAAGGCGTGCCACCGGATTACCACCTATTCGAGGGATTGAGCATCAAATTGACTTAATTCCCGATGCGTCGCTTACCCAACCGTGCACCATACCGTACCAATCCGGAGGAGGCGAAGGAGATTATTATCGTCAAGTACAGGAGCTGCTCGACAAAGGTTATATACGCGAATCTCTTAGTCCTTGTGCTGTTCCTATTATACTAGTGCCTAAAAAGGATGGTACGTCGGCGTATGTGTGTTGATTGTAGACGCATTAATAATATTACTATTCGTTATCGTCATCCTATTCCTAGGCTAGATGATATGCTTGATGAATTGAGTGGCTCTACAATATTCTCCAAAGTTGATTTGCGTAGTGGATACCATCAAATTCGTATGAAATTGGGAGATGAATGGATAACAGCATTTAAAACTAAGTTTGGTTTATATGAGTGGTTAGTCATGCCTTTTGGGTTAACTAACGCACCTAGTACTTTCATGAGACTAATGAACGAAGTTTTACGTGCTTTCATTGGACGATTTGTGGTAGTCTATTTTGATGATATACTGATTTATAGCAAATCTTTGGAAGAACATTTGGAACATTTACGTGCTGTTTTTAATGCTCTACGTGATGCACGTTTGTTTGGTAACCTTGAAGTGCACCTTTTGCACCGACCGAGTATCTTTTCTTGGCTATGTTGTTACACCACAGGAATTGAAGTTGATAAAGCCAAGATTGAAGCTATTGAGAGTTGGCCGCAGCCCAAAACGGTCACACAAGTGAGGAGTTTTCTTGGACTCGCTGGTTTCTATAGGCGCTTTGAGAGACTTTAGCACCATTGCTGCACCTCTCAATGAACTTACAAAGAAGGATGTGCCTTTTGTTTGGGGTACCGCACAGAAGAAGCCTTCACGGTATTGAAAGATAAGTTGACACATGCTCCTTTACTCCAACTTCCGACTTTAATAAGACTTTTGAGCTTGAATGTGATGCTAGTGGAATTGGATTAGGAGGTGTGTTATTACAAGATGGCAAACCTGTTGCATACTTTTACGAAAAATTGAGTGGGCCTAGTCTGAACTATTCTACTTATGACAAAGAATTATATGCTCTTGTTCGGACTTTAGAGACATGGCAACATTATTTATGGCCCAAAGAATTTGTTATACATTCTGATCATGAATCTTTGAAACATATTAAAAGTCAAGCTAAACTGAATCGTAGACATGCTAAATGGGTTGAATTCATTGAGACTTTCCCTTATGTCATTAAACACAAGAAGGGTAAAGAAAATGTGATTGTTGATGCTTTGTCTCGTCGCTATACTATGCTTTCACAACTTGACTTCAAAATATTTGGTTTGGAGACCATCAAAGATCAATATGTGCATGATGCTGATTTTAAAGATGTAATGCAGAATTGTAAAGAAGGAAGAACATGGAACAAGTTCGTTATTAAGGATGGTTTTGTGTTCGTGCTAACAAGCTATGCATTCCTGCTAGCTCTGTTCGCCTTTTGTTGTTGCAGGAGGCGCATGGAGGAGGATTAATGGGACACTTTGGCGTGAAGAAGACGGAGGATATACTTGCTACACATTTCTTTTGGCCAAAGATGAGACGGATGTTGAGCGTTTTGTTGCTCGCTGCACTACATGTCAAAAAGCTAAGTCACGACTCAATCCTCATGGTTTATATATGCCTTTGCCTGTACCTAGTGTTCCTTGGGAGGATATATCTATGGACTTTGTTTTAGGTTTACCTCGAACAAAGAAGGGAGGGATAGCATATTTGTTGTCGTGGATAGATTCTCGAAAATGGCACACTTTATACCATGTCATAAAAGCGATGATGTCGTTAATGTTGCTGATTTGTTCTTTCGTGAAATTATTCGCTTGCATGGTGTGCCAAATACTATTGTTTCAGATCGTGATACTAAATTTCTTAGCCACTTTTGGAGATGTTTATGGGCTAAGTTGGGGACTAAACTGCTTTTTAGTACTACTTGTCACCCCAAACCGATGGACAAACTGAAGTAGTCAATAGAACATTGTCTACTATGCTTAGGGCTGTTTTGAAGAATAATAAGAAAATGTGGGAAGAATGCTTGCCTCATATTGAATTTGCTTATAATCGTTCATTGCATTCTACTACTAAGATGTGCCCTTTTGAAATTGTGTATGGCTTCCTACCTCGTGCACCTATTGATTTGTTGCCTCTTCCATCTTCGGAGAAGGTTAATTTTGATGCTAAAGAACGTGCTGAATTGATTTTAAAAATGCATGAGTTAACTAAGGAAAACATTGAGCGTATGAATGCTAAATATAAACTTGCCGGAGATAAGGGTAGAAAACATGTTGTCTTTGCACCGGAGATCTTGTTTGGTTACATTTATGCGTAAGGATAGGTTTCCTAATTTGCAAATCAAAGCTAATGCCACGTGCTGATGGTCCATTTAAGGTGTTAGAGAAAATAAATGATAATGCATATAAACTTGAGCTGCCTGCAGATTTGGGGTTAGTCCCACTTTTAACATTGCAGATTTGAAGCCTTATTCGGGTGAGGAAGATGAGTTTCCGTCGAGGACGACTTCATTTCAAGAAGGGGAGGATGATGAGGACATCAATACCATTGTTACACCCACAGCCCCTGCTGCTATACATACTGGACCAATTACTAGAGCTCGCGCTCGCCAATTGAATTATCAGGTACTTTCGTTTCTTGGTAACGATTCCAATGTTCATGAGAATATGATGCTGCCTAAATTGGATACATTTGTTTTGCTTACAAATGAAGGGCCTACCATGGACAAGAAAGATGAACCTTGGAGCAAGTTCAAGAATGGAGATGTTGGCATGCGCAAGGGAAACAAGAACGGAGTTACAAGTGATGATTCCAGGACTTTGAAGCCACCCTAATGAGATCATGAGGCCTTGGACGAAATATACAAGATGCCACTTCATAATATTCGTCCATAGGCTATTTGATAGAGGCAAAGGTGTCCCGATGTTTCGATGAGATGGTGGCTATCGTTTCTGTGGGAGTCGACCTTGACGATCCGACTACGAACGTGCGAGACGTCGCGCCTTAGCAATCGCTAAACCAACTTCCGAGGGTTATTGACCACGCCGAGCACGATCAACCTGACCACGAGGGCCTGTTTCTGCGAGCAAACGAAGAACAAGCAAGAAACTGAGATTGCAATCTGAATATTGTGAATATAAGATGAAAGCTTTATTGATCAAGGTGGGGTTCTGTGACGCCTTTGTCTGGTCGTTGAACACAAACGAAGTACGCGAAGTTGCAGCTATGGCGAACTTTTAATCTAAACAAAACCCAAGGTCTAAACGGTGCCCTAAGGGCTGTATATATGGAGGAAGAGGGGAATTTCGTGGCCCTTGGTGGAGGGGTCCGAAATCAACCCTAACTCTTGTTTCCCCACACATACGGACTCTAAAACAGCCAATACTTAAGTATTTCGAAATTACATGGGCCTGGCCCAATAATAAGGTGACGCAGCACCTAGAATAGCCTATGGACGCATATTATGAAGTGGCATCTTGTATATTTCGTCCAAGGCCTCATGCACTCATTAGGGTGGCTTCAAAGTCCTGGAATCATCACTTGTAACTCCGTTCTTGTTCTCCTTGCGCATGCCAACATCTCCATGCTTGAACTTGCTCCAAGGTTCATCTTTCTTGTCCATGGTAGGCCCTTCATTTGTAAGCAAAACAAATGTATCCAATTTAGGCAGCATCATATTCTCATGAACATTGGAATCGTTACCAAGAAACGAAAGTACCGATAATTCAATTGGCGTCATGAGCTCTAGTAATTGGTCCAGTATGTATAGCCGCAGGGGCTGTGGGTGTAACAATTGTATTGATGTCCTCATCATCCTCCCCTTCTTGAAATGAAGTCGTCCTCGACGGAAGCTCATCTTCCTCACCCAAATAAGGCTTCAAATCTGCAATGTTAAAAGTGGGACTAACCCCAAAATCTGCAGGCAGCTCAAGTTTATATGCATTATCATTTATTTTCTCTAACACCTTAAATGGACCATCGGCACGTGGCATTAGCTTTGATTTATGCGCAATTTAGGAAACCTATCCTTACGCAAATGTAACCAAACAAGATCTCCGGTGCAAAGACAACATGTTTTCTACCCTTATCTCCAAAGAAGTCTATATTTAGCATTCATACGCTCAATGTTTTCCTTAGTTAACTCATGCATTTTTAAAATCAATTCAGCACGTTCTTTAGCATCAAAATTAACCTTCTCCGAAGATGGAAGAGGCAACAAATCAATAGGTGCACGAGGTAGGAAGCCATACACAATTTCAAAAGGGCACATCTTAGTAGTAGAATGCAATGAACGATTATAAGCAAATTCAATATGAGGCAAGCATTCTTCCCACATTTTCTTATTATTCTTCAAAACAGCCCTAAGCATAGTAGACAATGTTCTATTGACTACTTCAGTTTGTCCATCAGTTTGGGGGTGACAAGTAGTACTAAAAGCAGTTTAGTCCCCAACTTAGCCCATAAACATCTCCAAAAGTGGCTAAGAAATTTAGTATCACGATCTGAAACAATAGTATTTGGCACACCATGCAAGCGAATAATTTCACGAAGAACAAATCAGCAACATTAATAAAGCATCATCGCTTTTATGACATGGTATAAAGTGTGCCATTTTCGAGAATCTATCCACGACAACAAATATGCTATCCTCCCCTTCTTTGTTCGAGGTAAACCTAAAACAAAGTCCATAGATATATCCTCCCAAGGAATACTAGGCACAGGCAAAGGCATATATAAACCATGAGGATTGAGTCGTGACTTAGCTTTTTGACAGGTAGTGCAGCGAGCAACAAAACGCTCAACATCCCGTCTCATCTTTGGCCAAAAGAAATGTGTAGCAAGTATATCCTCTGTCTTTTTGACGCCAAAGTGTCCCATTAAGCCTCCTCCATGCGCCTCTGCAACAACAAAAGACGAACAGAGCTAGCGAGGAATGCATAGCTTGTTAGCACGGAACACAAAACCATCATTAATAACGAACTTGTTCCATGTTCTTCCTTCTTTACAATTCTGCATTACATCTTTAAAATCAGCATCATGCACATATTGATCTTTGATGGTCTCCAAACCAAATATTTTGAAGTCAAGTTGTGAAAGCATAGTATATCGACGAGACAAAGCATCAAGAATAACATTTTCTTTACCCTTCTTGTGTTTAATGACATAAGGGAAAGTCTCAATGAATTCAACCCATTTAGCATGTCTACGATTCAGTTTAGCTTGACTTTTAATATGTTTCAAAGATTCATGATCAGAATGTATAACAAATTCTTTGGGCCATAAATAATGTTGCCATGTCTCTAAAGTCCTAACAAGAGCATATAATTCTTTGTCATAAGTAGAATAGTTCAGACTAGGCCCACTCAATTTTTCGTAAAAGTATGCAACAGGTTTGCCATCTTGTAATAACACACCTCCTAATCCAATTCCACTAGCATCACATTCAAGCTCAAAAGTCTTATTAAAGTCGAAGTTGGAGTAAAGGAGCATGTGTCAACTTATCTTTCAATACCGTGAAGGCTTCTTCCTGTGCGGTACCCCAAACAAAAGGCACATCCTTCTTTGTAAGCTCATTGAGAGGTGCAGCAATGGTGCTAAAGTCTCTCACAAAACGCCTATAGAAACCAGCGAGTCCAAGAAAACTCCTCACTTGTGTGACTGTTTTGGTCAGCGGCCAACTCTCAATAGCTTCAATCTTGGCTTTATCAACTTCAATTCCACTGTGGAGTAACAACATAGCCAAGAAAAGATACTCGGTCGGTGCAAAAGGTGCACTTCCCAAGGTTACCAAACAAACGTGCATCACGTAGAGCATTAAAAACATCACGTAAATGTTCCAAATGTTCTTCCAAAGATTTGCTATAAATCAGTATATCATCAAAGTAAACTACCACAAATCGTCCAATGGAAGCACGTAAAACTTCGTTCATTAATCTCATCAAAGTACTAGGTGCATTAGTTAACCCAAAAGGCATGACTAACCACTCATATAATCCAAACTTAGTTTTAAATGCTGTTTTCCATTCATCTCCCAATTTCATACGAATTTGATGGTATCCACTACGCAAATCAACTTTGGAGAATATTGTAGAGCCACTCAATTCATCAAGCATATCATCTAGCCTAGGAATAGGATGACGATAACGAATAGTAATATTATTAATGCCTCTACAATCAACACACATACGCCGACGTACCATCCTTTTTAGGCACTAGTATAATAGGAACAGCACAAGGACTAAGAGATTCGCAGATATAACCTTTTGTCGAGCAGCTCCTGTACTTGACGCATAATCTCCTTCGTCTCCTCTGGATTGGTACGGTATGGTGCGCGGTTGGGTAGCGATGCACCGGGAATTAAGTCAATTTGATGCTCAATCCCTCGAATAGGTGGTAATCCCAGTGGCACGTCTTGTGGGAAGACGTCGTGAATTCCTGCAAAATGTTAGTGATGTTAGGGGCAAAGAGGAAGGCACGTCCTCGAATGAAAATAATGCCTCTTTGCACACAAAAGCATAGCAAACAGATTTGCTAGAATCTAGCTCATCAATATCAGATTTGGTGGCAAATAAACATGCACTTTTCAGTTTAATTTCAGAAGCAACATTAGATGGTTTATTATTAGGCTTCATTTGTTGCTCAAATTCTTTTGCCACAATCTGATTTTCACTCTTATTTTTCTCCTGTTTTGCTTTATTAGCTCTATTAATATCATCTTTCAAAATGGAATCAGGAGTCATAGGAAGCAAAGTAATATTTTTATCCTTGTGAACAAGAGTATACTGATTGTTTCTACCATGGTGTACAGAATTTTTATCAAATTGCCATGGTCTACCAAGTAATAAGGAACATGCTTGCATAGGTACCACATCACAATCAACATAATCAAGATATGTAGAGATACTAAAATACACACCTAACAGACGTGTTACCTTAACCTTGCCGCTGTTGTTGAACCATTGGATGTAGTAAGGATGTGGATGTGGTCTTGTGGTGAGAGAAAGCTTCTCCACCATATCCATGCTAGCCAAGTTGTTGCAGCTCCCTCCATCTATGATGACGCTGAATAGAACGTTCCTTCACAACTCCCTTTGTATGGAACAAGTTATGTCTCTGATTTTGCTCAGCTTGTGTAACCTGCACACTCAAAACACGTTGAGCAACTAAACATTCATACTGTCGAGATCTTCGCAGCCATGTATTGCGTCTCATGATCAGAATCATCTCAACCGTGTTCTTCATGTGAAATAAGAGCCAAAGTCTATTAATAATATTCACTAGAGGAATCATACCCACCATCCTCAGAAGCAATCATCACACGCTGAGAATGGCATTCTGTCGCAAAATGTCCTCTTCCCTTACAACGACGACAAATAATATCACTTGTGTGCCCTGTTGACGCCATGGAAGAAGAAGACCTCTGTAGGCCCAGCAGGTGTGCTCTTGGCGTATAGTGGTGGTTGTGCCCGCTTTCTTGTATCACGGTTGGAGGTGGCAGCCGACGGAGGTGCCGTGTAGTAGAACGTGTGGAAGTAGATGATGCACGTGGTGTCCATGATGAAGGTCGACCTGCGAGAAAAGTTAGTTCGCGCCAACGCTGTCGATCCTCACTTCACGCTCAGCTTTACAAGCAAGATGGAATAATCGAGTGATATTATTATAATCCTTGTAGTCTAGAATGGTCTGAATCTCTATTTAATCCACCCGTAAAACGTGCAAGCATAGCTTCATTCTCCTCAACAATACCACATCTAATCAAGCCAGTTTGTAATTCCCGATAATATTCTTCTACCGAATTTTTCCTTGTCTTAAGCGCTGCAATTTTTGAAGTAATTCACGTTGATAATATGGTGGAACCCAACGAGTACGCATAGCAGTTTTCAAAGCAGCCCAAGTAGCTGGAACAGGATATAATCTACAATGTTCGCACCACCAAACACATGCAAAGCTAGTGAAAGCACAAACAGCAGCGGGAACACGTCTCTCCTCGGGATATTGTAAACATGTAAATCGTTGTTCAGTTTCTAACTCCCAAGTAAGATATATATCAGAACATATCTACCCTCAAATGGTGGAATATTCAATTTCAGTTTAGGGAGATGGTCATGATCTCGTACCTGAAGGGGAGCCCGAACATTGCCATTATTTGCATGTGGACGACCTGGTGGTTGTGGTGCTGGTGGTTGCACGTAGTTCTGAAGTTGATCAACCTCATCCTCGTACTCTCTCACATAATCATCCTCCCCCACATCAGCAGCAGGAGCCACGTATATCAACAGCAGCACCAGCAGCTTGGCCAGGCTGAAGAGGAACACGGCTCGCTCGGCGGAGGGTTGCTTCGCGATGTGGAGGTAGTCGTTGTTGTTGTTGTAGAGGTGCATTAGGTGCAGCCGGTGGTGGTGGTGGTAGACGCGCGAGCAATTCATTAAACTTGTTATCGAGCTTTGTTTCGAACGCCTTCTCAATGCCATCTATCTTCTCCATGGCCTCTTCAAATCTATTTAGCACATCGTCCACCTGCCCACTCATCATTTGTTGAAACTTTTCATGTAGCGCTGTGTTTGTCATGTTCTCCCGGTCGGTCTAAATCGGCTTGTGATCCTGCCATGGTTAGCAGCAATAGAAACACACAAGAATATGATTCGACAGACTACTAGGAAGTGGTGGTGGTTGTGTGGTGGACAGTCACAAATCCGTCAAGCAAATCTCAAATTCTTACCAGTTCTTACCCAAGAAGAAAGCGGTGATCGGCAACCGATGTAGTCAAAACTCTCAAAGCTTGGATAGAGCGATTACGGGGAGAGTCAAACGCATACGATGTAGATGTATGTGGAGCTGGGAAAGCTTATAATATGGTAGCAAAAAGGGTTAGCAATAATCAATTCGGAGATGCAAAGTTGAATAAACGCTCAACGACGGTACTGTGCTGGTCCTAGGCTAGACCGTGCTAGAGACGCGAGCCTAGAACACTAACAAAATCACGGCGCTGCACGGAAACAACGGAAAAGCACACTCTGGAATTTTTTTTTTTCGCTCTTTTTTTTGCGCTGCTTTTGTTTTTTTTTTTTGCGCTGCTCTTTTTTTTTTGTTTTTTTTTTGCGAAAAATCACTATAATGGCGAGTGTCTCAAAACTCTTCCGAGGTCAAACTGATAGGATGGGCACGAAATTTTTTCGACCAAATTTTTTTTTTTTCGACTGCCCGGACCCAAAAACTTGAAACGGGTCAAAAAAAACTTTCTATAACGGCGACTGTCTCAATACACTTAGAAACACTTAAAAACAGGATAGCCAGAAAATTTTTCGACAAGTGCGTTTTCGAAAAATTTTGGGCCTAACGGCGACTGTCTCTGATTTTTTTTTTCCGAAACCTACTCAGGCAAGGAAACACGAATCGGAAACTAGATGGATCTCGAAAACAAACCTAATATGAGAAGAACTCGGATTGGTGGTGGATATATGGTGGTGGTATATGGCAGCGGTGGTGGTAGCGGTGGTAGTATATGGATATGGATCGGTGGTGGTATATGGACACGGATTGGTGGTGGTATATGGATACGGATTCGAGCGGTGATGGTAGGTGGCGAGGCGATGATGATGGTGCGGTATGCGTGACAACTTATGACCGTAACTCGAAACTCTAAAAGACTAGACGCTAAGACCAGCAACTAGACACGACGATGCAACCGCAAATTCAACAAAGCAAAACCCTAAAAGATTATGCAAAGGGTCGATTGGTTCGGATATGATGAACTAACCCTAATTTTTTTGTGGCTTTTTCGTGGACTATAGGTATGAAGAATGACTCGATCTAAACTACGGAAAACTGTAAAATCTCACCGAGCAACCTGAAAATCTGATACCACTTGATAGAGGCAAAGGTGTCCCGATGTTTCGATGAGATGGTGGCTATCGTTTACGTAGGAGTCGACCTTGACGATCCGACTACGAGCGTCTGAGACGTCGGCGCCTTAGCAATCGCTAAACCAACTTCCGAGGGTTATTGACCACGCCGGAGCACGATCAACCTGACCACGAGGGCCTGTTTCCTGCGAGCAAACGAAGAACAAGCAAGAAACTGAGATTGCAATCTGAATATTGCGAATATAAGATGAAAGCTTTATTGATCAAGGTGGGGTTCTGTGACGCCTTTGTCCAGTCGTTGAACACAAAGCGAAATGCACGCGAAGTTGCAGCTATGGCGAACTTTTAATCTAAACAAAACCCAAGGTCTAAACGGTGCCCTAAGGGCTGTATATATGGAGGAAGAGGGGAATTTCGTGGCCCTTGGTGGAGGGGTCCAAATCAACCCTAACTCTTGTTTCCACACATACGGACTCTAAAAACAGCCTATACTTAAGTATTTCGAAATTACATGGGCCTGGCCCAATAATAAGGTGACGCAGCACCTAGAATAGCCTATGGACGCATATTATGAAGTGGCATCTTGTATATTTCGTCCAAGGCCTCATGCACTCATTAGGGTGGCTTCAAAGTCCTGGAATCATCACTTGTAACTCCGTTCTTGTTCTCCTTGCATGCCAACATCTCCATGCTTGAACTTGCTCCAAGGTTCATCTTTCTTGTCCATGGTAGGCCCTTCATTTGTAAGCAAAACAAATGTATCCAATTTAGGCAGCATCATATTCTCATGAACATTGGAATCGTTACCAAGAAACGAAAGTACCTGATAATTCAATTGGCGTGCGCGAGCTCTAGTAATTGGTCCAGTATGTATAGCCGCAGGGGCTGTGGGTGTAACAATGGTATTGATGTCCTCATCACTATTCTAGGTGCTGCGTCACCTTATTATTGGGCCAGGCCCATGTAATTTCGAAATACTTAAGTGTAGGCTGTTTTTAGAGTCCGTATGTGTGGGGAAACAAGAGTTAGGGTTGGTTTCGGACCCCTCCCTCAAGGGCCACGAAATTCCTCCTCTTTCTCCATATATACAGCCCTTAGGGCGTCGTTTAGACTTTGGGTTTTGTTTAGATTAAAAGTTCGCCATAGCTGCAACTTCACAGCATTTCGCTTGTGTTCAACGACTGCATAAAGGCGCCATGTAACCCCACCTTGATCAATAAAGCTTCCATCTTATATTCGCAATATCCAGATTGCAATCTCAGTTTCTTGCTTGTTCTTCGTTTGCTCGCAGGAAGCAGACCCTTGTGGTCAGGTTGATCGTGCTCCGGCGTGGTCAATAACCTCTCGGAGTTGGTTTAGCGATTGCTAAGGCGCCGACGTCCTCAAGACGCTCAGTAGTCGGATCGTCAAAGTCGACTTCCTCCAAAGCGAAAACCAACATCTCATCGAAAGACGGGACACCTTTGCCTCTATCATAGTTTGCATCAAAGGATTCATCAATGATAATAGGGTTAGCACAGGTAAAGCCAGATAAGGTGGAAGGATCCACTGAAGGTCCCTTTGCAGCAACCCATGTGGTTTTGGGATACCGCCAAAGCTTCCAGAGGGAACCATCAACATTCATTTTCCTCTCGAACCCAACACCCTCTTTCCTAGGGTTTCGGTTTAGAATCTGCTTTTTGAGGACATCGCAAAGTCTCTGATGCCCTTTCAGACTTTTATACATCCCTGTTTCAAGCAATGTCTTCAACCTAGCATTTTCATCAGCAATAGCAATGGTATCCTCCGCAGAGGGGTTATTTACCACATTAGTAGTTGAAGACAATGCAACAGTAGCAGCAGTTGAACATTCAGCAACAGAGGTAGCGATATCACGCTCAAGACATTTTAGACATGGTGGTTCAAATCCATCCTGGCCGGAACTGATCCATTGAGCTTAGTGACTCATTTTCTTTTGAAGATCTTCATGAGCCGCTCTCAATTTCTCAAGCTCTTGCTTCCTTTGAAGATAATCATAGGAGAGCTTTTCATGAGTAGTTGAGAGCGTTTCATGACGACTTTCAAGTTCTTGGTACTTAGCATGAAGATTTTTAATGTCTTCAACTAAGGACTGTGAACGGGTCATTTCCGCGTCCAACAGGTCATCGCTTTTGTCTAACAGTTTTTGAGTATGTTCCATAGCTCTTTGTTGTTCGGTTGCAATTTTAGCAAGTGTATTGTAGCTGGGTTTGGATTCACAATCAGAGTCATCTTCACTTGATGTTTGAAAGTAAGCATCACGTGATTTTACCTTGGCACCGCGTGCCATGAAGCAGTAGGTGGGAGCAGGGTCGTCCTTGTCATCGCCTTGACGTTGGTGTAGAAGTCATTGTCTTGATGTTGAAGATGGACTTGGCAACATAGGTCATGGCTAAAGCCAGACTTGCAACGCCAGGTCGGACTCCTCTTTAGACTCCACCTCCACCTCCTCGTAAGCGGACTCCTCCTCTGAATCCATTTCCTTGCCAAAAAAGCACGAGCCTTGCGGATGAGCTCTTCTTATGAGATGAAGACTTTGATGAGGACTTGGAAGAAGACTTTGAAGATTTCTTCTTCTTCTTGTCATCAGAATCATATTCCTTGCTCTTCTTCTTCTTCTTCTCATTGTCCCACTGTGGACACTCAGAGATATAGTGTCCAGTTTTCTTGCACTTGTGACAGGTTCTCTTCTTGTAGTCATGAGTGGAAGCTTCATCATTTCTTGAGCTGGATCGTGAAGACTATCTAAAGCCTTTCTTCCTAGTGAACTTCTGGAACTTCTTCACAAGCATAGCAAGTTCCTTTCCAATGTCTTCAGGATCATCAGAACCGCAGTCAGATTCTTCTTTAGATGAGGAAACAACTCTTGCCTTCAAAGTGCGAGTTCGGCCATAGTTGGGACCATAGATATCTCTTTTCTCAGAAAGCTGGAACTCATGTGTGTTGAGCCTCTAAGTATATCAGACGGATCGAGTGTCTTGAAGTCAGGACGTTCTTGTATCGTGAGGGCAAGGGTGTCAAAAGAGCTGTCAAGTGATCTCAGTAGTGTCTTGACGATTTCATGCTTGGTGATCTCAGTGGCGCCGAGAGCATGAAGCTCATTTGTGATGTCAGTGAGGCGATCAAACGTGAGCTGGACATTTTCATTGTCGTTTCTCTTGAAGGGGTTGAAGAGGTTGCGAAGAACACTGATCCTTTGATCTCTCTGGTTGAGACGCCTTCATTGACCTTGGATAGCCAGTCCGGACTAGCTTCGACGTTTCAGAGCACTCACACGGCCATCTTGTCCTTTGGTCGATGACCGCAGATGATGTTCTTTGCAAGAGAGTCTAGTTGGATGAACTTCTTGACATCGGCGGGGTGACACCTTCACGGATTTGGGAACGCCGTTCTTGACGACATACCGTAGGTCGACATCAATGGCTTCAAGATGCATGCGCATCTTATTCTTCCAAAGAGGGATAGTCGGTTCCATCGAACACAGGGCAAGCAGCGGAGACTTTGATTATCCCTGCAATCGACATAGCTAAAACTCCGGTGGTTAAACCAAATCACACAGAACAAGGGAGTACCTTGCTCTTATACCAATTGAAAGTGCTAGTTATCGACTAGGGGGGGGGGGGTGAATAGGCGATTTTTAGGAAAGTCTTCAAAACACGGATGTTTCGAAGACAAACAATATAAATGACCTAATTGATATGCAGCGGAAGATAAACTACAACAAGCAAACCATAGTCTAGTATGCAATAACGTGAAAGTACAAGACTAATAGTAGCTTGGTAGTAGGATCAAGATGGAAGATAGTGAGAAGCCAATCAACAAAAGTAGTCAAGCAATGAAGTCAAACAGGTATGACAAATAGGCAATGACTTCACGAAGACAAACTCTAAGTAAGGTGAGGGAGAAGATAGAACCGGTCACTTGTTGAAGACACAGATTTGTTGGACCAGTTCGATTCTTTGTGACAAGCTGTACATCTGGTTAGGGAGGCTGAGATTCAACTCAGAAGACCGCGTCTTCACCTTATTCCCCTTGAGCTAAGGACACACAGTCCTCGCCCAATCACTCTGGTAAGTCTTCAAGGTAGACTTCCGAACCTTCACAGGCTGCGTTCACCGGCAATCCACAATGACTCTTGGATGCTCAGAACGCGACGCCTAACCGGGCCGGAGGATTCACAGTCCTCAAGTGTAATAAGTCTTCAGTCACATGACAGAAAGACTTCGTGATGCCTAACACTCTTTGGCTCGGGTGTTTGGGCTTTGTCCTCGCAAGGATTTCTCTCTCTCAAAGGCTTCGAGGTGGGTTGCTCTCAAACGACAAAAGCCGTGCACTAACTCTGAGCAGCCACCAATTTATGGTGTAGGGGGTGGGCTATTTATAGCCACTAGGCAACCCGACCTGATATGTCCGAAATGACCCTAGGTCACTAAGGAACTGACACGTGTTCCAACGGTCAGATTTCAAACACACGGCAACTTTACTTGGGCTACAAGCAAAGGCGACTCATCCAGATCTGGATAAGTTTTGCTCTCATTGTCTTCGCTCGAAGACATAGGATTTGGGTTGAGCATCACTTGATCATTACGACTATGATCACTTGGACCCAACTTAACAGTACGGTGGTTCCTATGACTCAACAAAGAAGAAAAGGAAACAACGAAACGACATAGTCTTTGCGCTCCATAGTCTTCACTCAATGTCTTCTCATGTCATAGTCTTCAATGTGAATATCTTCACATACCACCATTGTCGTCAATGTCTTCATACATTTTTAGGGGTCATCTCCGGTAGGTAAACCGAATCAATGGGGGACACCACCTGCGTTATCCTGCAATTCTCACAAACGCATTAGTCCCTCAACCACATTTGTCGTCAATACTCCAAAACCAACTAGGGGTGGCACTAGATGCACTTACACAAACTAATATAGATGAAGGCCTTAGGCCGGTACCAACCTGAGCAAAAAAGCTTATTCATGTAGTCCCAGAAAAGATGATAAAGCACTCACTAGAATCACTCAATAGTATATATTTTTGTGCATTTCAAATGTATGGTTGAAATCACTCTTGTTTACCGATCTTTGAGATTATATCGAAGATTATCAAGAACTTCCAAAGAAAGTTAAAGCAATCGGCTGGGATACGATTCATTGTATTGTCTTGTGTAGTTCCACTAAAATGTATGATTGGTACAACATGATCCCTGTTTGCACAAGTAGGAACAAGGTGAAACCTTCATTAGCTTAGTGAGAAAGGATAGAAAGACATTAGCATATTACTCTAATAGTAGCATCAAATTCATGATGGACAATACGCAAAACATTGCGTCATTGAACCAATGGAAATAAATTGACATGCAAAACAATAGCACTATGATGTCATGACACTACCAAGATTCCCTCCCTGCTCCACCACATGATTCACCTCCACAAACACACATACACACGTACATGATTCAGCATAGGGTGCTACTAAAGATTTGTTTAACTCCCAGAAAAATTAGGCAGCAATAAATTAGTGCTACTTAAGTACTCCTAATTAATTAAGTGGCCTTGCAGGAGAGATAGCAGAAGTGGAAGGGCTCCCTGGAGGATCGTCTCACATGTAAGGTAGAGACGTTGTAGGAGCCCTTGAATGGCCTCGACTGAGGCCTTGGCTTCAGCAAGATCACCTTGGCACTGTTGACCGTGTAGAGTTGGGTCACATATGCATCCAGAATCCAGTTAATTAGTATGATGTGTTGTCAACCCAAGTACTACTCTGCTGCATTTCTCTATCTATCTCTACTCTACTCTTATCTACTCTACTCTTATAAAAAACAGATTTAGTCATGATGGTGTGCCTGCCATCCTGCAATATAGGCCGTCCGATTTATATCTGACAGATGGGAAGGAAACTATGGCAATTTTGCAAAAAGGTACCCTCACCCTCTCCACATTTGCAAATAAGGCCTTCCCTCGTTCATCCTTTTCTCTCACAGATAAACTACTCATCTAAATGCATCTTCATGTTACGTGCAACACACGGGCATCTTGCTAGTCTTCCAAGTAAATTAGGACTAGTAGCATAACAACAATACAATGCCACTAGCAAGATTTCAGGATAACATAGGACGGTACCATCGTGTGATCTCCATTTCCTCTTTATTATTCTTCTTCTTCCTCTTCATGCTTTGTTTCTCTTTCTCCTCAACAGTTGGTGAAACCAAGTACATGATTGGCCTTCTATTTCAGAATTGGTTTTGTCAGTGAGGGAGTACAAGTGTACTAGTAAACAATAGCATTATTTTCTACGGGTAGTCGCAAAATAGAGATGAACACATGCATTAAATATCATTCTTACCTAAAGTAAGGTTATGGTGCCAATATGGATGATGAGGATTGGAACACAGATCTCCCTTTGTGCAGTTCCACTGAAATGAACCAACTATTCCATCCTGACATTCCAGTTAAACAGCACAAAACTCACTTCTTTTAAGAAGTGTTTTGTGCAGTGCACCAAAAGGTCACAATAGCAACGAGGTGAAATGGATATCCCTGTTTGCACAAAAAGCTACAGAGGAAACGGTCAGAGTCTCAAACAATTACTGGCAAAAACATTTGCTAAACTTGTCATGGCTTATAATAGTGGCATGGCTTCATTTTACCAGGGGAATTAGATTTAGAACAACTAAATATTTGGTATAAGGGCATGGGACAGTGGGTGCACCAGCAGTCCAGCACCATGTACGTAAACCGGGGCATAAAGTAGTGATTCAGAGTTTGTTGCCCCAAGAAACATATCTAGGTTGGTCCCATTTTTGTTCACTCTAGCCACCTACTCCTATGTGTGGATAACAAATCTAGTCCTGGTCATACCACTATGTACAGTGTTTCCTCTATATTTCCCTTTTCAACCAAGAGACCGGTTGGATGACCAGTCTGTACTACTTTCACCCCCTTTCCTTCCTGTTTGTACCAAGTCCGATGTACATACTAAATCCCCCCTCCTTTATTTCTTGTTTGAACCAAGTACAAGATTCGACTCCATGAAGTAGCTTTACCTCTAACAATAGAAAAAAATAGGTGATGTTGGACCATCTGATTGAGAGGGGCTGAGAGGTAGAAAATGATCCACATGCAGCGACATAGCGAGCTGGGGAAGTAGAGCTAGGCCCGTTTCGAAGGAAGATATTCCTGAAGGTCGTCGGGATGTGGATAGGTGGGCGGTGAGAGGCCGGATCCGCCCACACTAGGGCAACGACGAAGGGATCGAAGGACCTCCCGCGCCGGAGCTCGGCCAGAGATAACGGTGCTGGCGGTAATGGGTCTCCTCCCTCGCTATCGACGATGGCCTAAACGCTGCCCCTCCTCCCCTTCACCGGCGCAGGGCGATACGTCTAGATCTGTAACCAGCAGTGAGGATAGAAAGACAGTGTTACCACCGCTATCTTGTTTAGATCTAGAGAGGATGAGAGTGCGTGAATAGAGCAACCCTAGCAAGCAAGTGCGGAGGCTCCGGCCTATATATATATATATGTAGTGGGGTAGTTTTCCTTTTTCACTCCATCAAAACAATCGTTTAAAATTGTGTACGTGCCAGGTCGTCATTTTTTTGAGTTGTTGATTGTTTTTTGAGATAGCTACCTGCTTATTCCAAGTGGTGTTACGGTGTGCCAGGTCGCACTTTGTATTGTTCAAGTCTGGTACAAGACCCTCCATTAAATGAACAACCACCGCCTCGTAAAATTTGTGAACAAGCCCACGGCTAAAATTATCGGAAACGTGGGCTGCCCCAACATGCGTTGTGATTTATATTTTCTATGTGGGAGTATCCGCAAAACAAAATGTGAGAGAACAATATTTATTGGGCCCCTTTGTAACTGGTGCTAAATTTTGACCAAAGATTTAACTAACAAAATGTTAGTGCATGTTAACAAAAATTATATCGTTTGATTCGTATTTGAACATAGTTTTCAATGATGTAATTTTCTGTGACATGCATGAACATTGGGTTAGTTAAATTTATAGTCAAAATTTGGCAAAGATTATCATAGGGACCAATAAACCAGGACGGAGCTCCTCGTCTGTCGTACCTCCTCATGCACAACCATCTATCGCTTTAGGGCCGGGGCATTACAAAGCTTTACCGTCACATATTCATACTACTTCAAGGTGCATTAAATCAACACATGCAAGTATCAAAAGGAAAGGCACAACATGCATGCATGCGTTGTAATTAATGCATCACTAAGCACAAATTATTGAAATATATCGAGCGCAGTGCTTTGATGTATCGCGTCAACTCGTACAACAACGAGAAGTTTGATTACAACGCCCTCTCCCTCGCGGACTGAGCTCCAGTGCCTTAACTGCAGTTGCCTTTGGCTGTATGATAGGTGGGCCAGCCACCTGTTGGGCCCACCTGTCATACACCCAAAGGCAGGAGCAGTAAGTCAATGAAGCTGCGTCCCTCCCTCGCCCATGAGAGTGGTGGCTGTCAGGACTAGGAGAAGCTTTCGCTACACGCTCTCCCTCCCGCACGTGGTGGACATGCAGCAGTTCATTCGGTGTCAGATGGCCAGAAGCATACTGTAGTACTCCACTGTAGTAGTACCATCATTATTCGACTTCCCGAAGAGGCGAAGAGCCAAGCGCAGCCCGGACGCTCGTGTGGCAGTTTCATGTGTAGAATAGTCTAGGATAGCGTGTACTGTGCCTCTAAGCTTAAAATCGTCGGGGTCGGCTCCATGCTATGAGGCCGTCTCGAAGCATTTTTTGATTAAAATAATCTTCTGGCCCTACCTGTCATCCTGGTGATTGTAGTTTGCATGCCCATCTGGTCAAGGCAGGAATATATATTTTAATTTGTGGTGGGGTAAATGTTAGAGGTTGCAACAAATATATTGTACACTGCGGGTCTTTTAGCCAAGTTTAGAGGCAAGCATGTGGGGCCAGTGTTATGATGTGTTGCGTCAACTCGTACAACAAGGAGAAGCTTGATTTTACTACGACACGCCTTCTCCCTCGCCCATGCGCGTGATGGCTCGCAGATGAGGACATGCTTTTGCTTACTACAACAAGCTATCCCTCCCACACGCGATGGACGGACATGCAGCAGTTGATTCGATACTGTAGAAGTAGTAACATCATTGTTCGTCTTCTCGAAGAGGCGAAGAGCCAAGCGCAACCCGAATGTGGCAGTTGCGAACGCTCGCGTGGCAGTCTTTGTGTAGGGGTGGGGCGTGGGGCGGAGCCTTGGAGCACCCATATAGCCAGGCTCTTGCATGAGACAAAATTGCTATGTGAGCCCGCTATTGTAGTACTTGCTAGTATAGCCCTGTAAACCGGAAAGGAGTATTTGTCTTTCTAGAGATTTCAACGAGTGACTAGAGTACACCTTAAATGAGTACATATGGAGCAAAATGAGTGAATCTACACCGTAAATAAATACGTAGTTCTCTCGTTTTCCTCTCCGCCTTGGTCGCGGTGCACAATATTGAATATATGACTAGCCACTCTATCTACATGCGAGACATCAAAGCATCGGGGCCCGTGTGCCATCCACCAAATCACAGCGAGGTGCTACAGTCAAGACTCACCGGTCACCCCAGTGTGGCCGTCATGACCCGTCATATCACAAAACCCACACCTTTACCAGCAGTGGTAACGTGACCTCGAAGTTGGACTGGATGAAGCAACCATCATTTCACTGGAACGCTCATTGAAGCCCTTTCTCCCCTTTCTAGAAGAAAAGCTCACTCCAGGCCACTTCTGCCATTTTTCTTCTGTATCGACGAAGGAAAGGTGGGCGAATCAGTGATGCTACTATATTTCATTCTAAGAATCTTCTTTTTGTGAAGCACCGACCGATTCTCACAGCCTATTCTTTTCCCGTTTTCATTGCAATTCTGGTTTCCTTTTGATTGCTTATTGTTTGTCAGTTCATTGATGGATCCTGGAGCACTAGGCAAAGAGTTGCCGGCAGACAACCCACTTGAGACAGGGATCTCTAGGAAGCAAGCACCGACCAATGAGTTGACCATGTTGGCGGGCCAACACATGGAGATGAAGAACTCCAAGAAACAAGCACTGGCCAAAGAGTTGACGATGTTGGCAGACGAACTCCTCAAAGAAAGCTGGAGGAACAGCAAGGGCCCCACCGTGCCTACCCCAAAAACTCTAATGGCCACCTATGAGAGGCTCAAGGCTGAGTTTGAGGAGATAGTCGTCGTTGAGAAGCAGTATTCCCCTAGCAAGGTGATGGCCCCCATGGAGGACGAGGAGATGGCCACGGAGGGATGGGATCCCCCGGTGATCTGCATAAGGTAAAAAATAATGGCTTACCATAGTTGTGGTTTTTGATTATTTCCAATGTGCTTGCTAATATGTTAGGGTTGTGCAGGTACCGATGGATGTCCTTGATGATTCCGATGTCGCGGTCCGTCCTGTGGACAACGCCGTAGAGATCGTTTTCGATGTCGCGGTCCATCATGTGGAACACATCGCCCCAGAGATCGATTCTGATGCCGCTGTTAATCCTGTTGGCATCTCCCCAGAGATCGATTCGGATGTCGCGGTCCGTCCTATGGACATCGCCCCAGAGATCGATTCCCATGCCGTTGTCCGTGCTGTGGTCATTGCCCGAGAGATCGATGACAAGAAATAGTTGGTCGCTCTAATCCTTCAGGGTAGTTTGCATTGTGTTTAATTACCAGAACGATGCGTGTTATCAAACCATCTTACGGCTAGTGCACTGTCTTGTGTGGGCGGTACTTGCTACTTTTGTTTCATAGTGAATCATGTGAACCCTCTCCGAGTTATGGAAACAGATGTATCCTCACCAGATTTTGATGTAATATATGGCATGCTTAGATGTAAGTTTGAACTGTTTATCATATCAGCAGGGCTTGTTTGATGATTCTTGCTGTTAGTAGGCTAGCTATTGTGCGAGCTATAGTACTTGCAAAACACTCACCAAAGAGAAACGTTAGGGCTAATGAGCTCGTGGTACGCTTATAGGTCTGATCTGTCGTCGATCGGCCAATAGCCCAAGCTCCTAAAATTATAGGCTTAGCGATCGATCAGACAATAGTCGACACGGACACATTCAGGCCTCATTTGGTTCATAGGGTAGGAAAATCGTAGCAAAATTACAGAGACATACTTTTTTGAGAACACAAAATCATAGTAGTACAGAGACGTACTCCCTGTGTTCCAAAATAGATGACTCAACTTTGTACTACTAACTTTGAAACGGAGGGAGTACAAATCCTAGGCGGGCTAGTTTGCCCTAGTGGGTTTCAGCGATATGATTGGTACAGAGTCGTCCAGTCTTCGCGTGTGGTAGCAGTATTGCAGGTACAATATGTTTTCTTGAAGAAGCGGAATTCAACGAAGTCATGATGGTTCCTTCGTCCGACCAACTTATAGTGGGAAAGGTTGGGCCTGTATACGACCGGGGTGGACCAGGATAATTTTGTGCATGGCAGGTGGACCAGGATGGTCGACATCCCACATGTCGGCGAATGAAAGTATTCTTTCTGATATAGAGGACGAGCAATGAGTATTCATTGTTTATTTTTATGAAAGCTATTGTCTCCACTGTTACGACGGAGGAGTGTGAAACACGGCAGCCTAGTGAACTTGGCATGTGCACAACTCCCTCCTTCCTCATATAATACTACCATAGTGTTGACTATAAGGTTGGCTATAAGGTTACAACTTTTCCTCACTTTATCTCTATCCATTTCCTCTCAAATTTTTTTACCTTTCTTTTTTTAGACACAATTGTTTTTTATACCTCTTTTTTTTTAGAATTAGTTTTTTATACTAATGAGGACATCAATACCATTGTTACACCCACAGCCCCTGCTGCTATACATACTGGACCAATTACTAGAGCTCGCGCACGCCAATTGAATTATCAGGTACTTTCGTTTCTTGGTAACGGTTCCAATGTTCATGAGAATATGATGCTGCCTAAATTGGATACATTTGTTTTGCTTACAAATGAAGGGCCTACCATGGACAAGAAAGATGAACCTTGGAGCAAGTTCAAGCATGGAGATGTTGGCATGCGCAAGGGGAACAAGAACGGAGTTACAAGTGATGATTCCAGGACTTTGAAGCCACCCTAATGAGAGCATGAGGCCTTGGACGAAATATACAAGATGCCACTTCATAATATTCGTCCATAGGCTATTCTAGGTGCTGCGTCACCTTATTATTGGGCCAGACCCATGTAATTTCGAAATACTTAAGTATAGGCTGTTTTTAGAGTCCGGATGTGTGGGGAAACAAGAGTTAGGGTTGGTTTCGGACCCCTCCCTCAAGGGCCACGAAATTCCCTCCTCTTCCTCCATATATACAACCCTTAGGGCGTCGTTTAGACTTTGGGTTTTGTTTAGATCAAAAGTTCGCCATAGCTGCAACTTCACGTACTTCGTTTGTGTTCAACGACTGCACCAAGGCGCCAGTAACCCCACCTTCATTAATAAAGCTTTCCTCTTATATTCGCAATATCCAGATTGCAATCTTAGTTTCTTGCTTGTTCTTCGTTTGCTCGCGGGAAAGCAGACCCTTGTGGTCGAGTTGATCGTGCTCGGCGTGGTCAATAACCCTCGGAAGTTGGTTTAGCGATTGCTAAGGCGCGACGTCTCGCACGTACGTAGTCGGATCGTCAAGGTCGACTCCCACAGAAACGATAGCCACCATCTCATCGAAACATCGGGACACCATAGCCTCTATCAAGTGGTATCAGATTTTCAGGTTGCTCGGTGAGATTTTACAGTTTTTCGTAGATTAGATCGAGTCTGTTCTTCATACCTAAAGTCCACGAAAAAGCCACAAAAAAATTAGGGTTAGTTCATCATATCCGAACCAATCTGAGCCTTCGCATAATCTTTTTAGGGTTTTTGCTTTGTTGAATTTGCGGTTGCATCGTCGTGTCAAGTTGCTTTGGTCTTAGAGTCTAGTCTTTTAGAGTTTCGAAGTTACGGTCATAAGTTGTCACGCCAACAAGACTATCATCATCGCCTTGCCATCTACCACCCTTCTTATCCGCCACCGCCTCGAATCCGTATCAATATACCGCCACCAATCCGTATCAATATACCACCACCAATCTTTATCCATATACCACCACCGCTACCATATACCCCCACCGCTGCCTTATACCACCACCATATATCCACCACCAATCCGAGTTCTTCTCATATTAGGTTTGTTTTCGAGATCCATCTAAATTCCGATTCTTGTTTCCTTGCCTGCGTAGGTTTCGGAAAAAAAAAATTCCGAAACCACCCTCCGTTTAGGCCCGAAATTTTCCGAAAACGCACTTGTCGAAAAATTTTCTGGCTATCCTATTTTTAGGTGTTTCTAAGCGTATTGAGACAGCCGCCATTATAGAAAGTTTTTTTTGACCCGTTTTCAGTTTTTGGGTCCGGGCAGTCGAAAAAAAAAAATTGGTCAAAAACATTTCGTGCCCATCCTGTCAGTTTGACCTGGGAAGAGTTTTGAGACACTCGCAATTATAGTGATTTTTCGCAAAAAAAAAAGCAGCGCAAAAAAAAGAGCGAAAAAAAAATATTCCAGAGTGTGTTTTTCCGTTGTTTCCGTGCAGCGCCGTGATTTTGTTAGTGTTCTAGGCTCGCGTCTCTAGCACGGTCTAGGCTAGGACCAGCACAAGATCACGTCGTTGAGCGTTTATTCAACTTTGCATCTCTGAATTGATTATTGCTGACCCTTTTGCTACCATATTATAAGCCTTCCCAGCTCCACATACATCTACATCATGCGTTTGACTCTCCCCTGTAATCGCTCTATCCAAGCTTTGAGAGTTTTGACTACATCGGTTGCCGATCACCGCTTCTTGGGTAAGAACCGGTAAGAATTTGAGATTTGCTTGACGGATTTGTGATCGCCCACCACACCACCACCACCACTTCCTAGTAGTCTGTCGAACCATATTCTTGTGTGTTTCTATTGCTGCTAACCATGGCAGGATCACAAGCCGATTTAGACTGACTGGGAGAACATGACAAACAAAGGGCTACATGATAAGTTTCAACAAATGATGAGTGGGCAGGTGGAAGATGTGCTTAATAGATTTGAAGAGGCCATGGAGAAGATAGATGGCATTGAGAAGGCGTTCGAAACAAAGCTCGATAACAGGTTTAATGAATTGCTCATGCGTCTACCACCACCACCACCGGCTGCACTCGACGCACCTCTACAACAACAACAACGACTACCACCACGTCATGAAGCAACCCTTCGCCGAGCGAGCCGTGTCCCTCTTCACCGCCAAGCTCTTTGGTCTTCTGTTGATACTTCCGTGGCTCCTGCTGGCGATGTGGATGAGGATGATTATGTGAGAGATTACGAGGATGAGGTTGATCAACATCGAACTACGTGCAACCACCAGCACCACAACCACCGTGTCGTCCACATGCAAATAATGGCAATGTTCGGCTCCCTTCAGTACGAGATCATGACCATCTCCCTAAACTGAAATTGAATATTCCACCATTTGAGGGTAGATATGTTCTGATATATATCTTACTTGGGAGTTAGAAACTGAACAACGATTTACATGTTTACAATATCCCGAGGAGAGACGTGTTCCTGCCTGCTGTTTGTGCTTTCACTAGCTTTGCATGTGTTTGGTGGTCCTAACATTGTAGATTATATCCTGTTCCAGCTACTTGTGCTGCTTTGAAAACTGCTATGCGTACTCGTTGGGTTCCACCATATTATCATCGTGAATTACTTCAAAATTCCAGCGCTTAAGACAAGGAAAAATTCGGTAGAAGAATATTATCAGGAATTACAAACTGGCTTGATTAGATGTGGTATTGTTGAGGAAAATGAAGCTATGCTTGCACGTTTTCATGGTTGATTAAATAGAGAGATTCAGACCATTCTAGACTACAAGGATTATAATAATATCACTCGATTATTCCATCTTGCTTGTAAAGCTGAGCGTGAAGTGCAGGATCGACAGCGTTGGCGCGGACTAACTTTTCTGCAGGTCGACCTTCATCATGGACACCACGTGCATCATCTACTTCCACACGTTCTACTACACCGCACCTCCGCCGGCTGCCACCTCCAACCGTGATACAAGAAAGCGTGCACAACCACCACTATCTCGCCAAGAGCGCACTGTTGGGCCTACATGATCTCTTCTTCTTCCATGGCGTCAACAGGGCACACAAGTGATATTATTTGTCGTCGTTGTAAGGGAAGAGGACATTTTGCCGTGAGAATGCCAATCTCAGCGTGTGATGATTGCTACTGAGGATGGTGGGTATGAGTCCGCTAATGACTATGATGAAGAGACTTTGGCTCTTATTACACATGAAGAACATGGTGGAGATGATTCTGATCATGAGACGCAATACATGGCTGCTGAAGATGTTGACAGGTATGAATGTTTAGTTGCTCAACGTGTTTTGTGTGTGCAGGTTACACAAGCTGAGCAAAATCAGAGGCATAACTTGTTCCATACAAAGGGAGTTGTGAAGGAACGTTCTATTCTCGTCATCATAGATGGAGGGAGCTGCAACAACTTGGCTAGCATGGATATGGTGGAGAAGCTTTCTCTCACCACAAGACCACATCCACATCCTTACTACATCCAATGTATCAACAACAGCGACAAGGTTAAGGTAACACGATCGCTCGTGTGTATTTTAGTATCTCTACATATGCTGATTATGTTGATTGTGATGTGGTACCTATGCAAGCATGTTCCTTATTACTTGGTAGACCATGGCAATTTGATAAAAATTCAGACACCATGGTAGAAACAATCAAGATACTCTTGTTCACAAGTATAAAAATATTACTTTGCTTACTATTACTCCTGATTCAATTTTGAAAGATGATATTAATAGAGATAATAAAGCAAAACAGTAGAAAAATAAGAGTGAAAATCAGATTGTGGCAAAAGAATTTGAGCAACAAATGAAGCCTAATAATAAACCATCTAATGTTGCTTCAAATTAAACTGAAAAGTGCATGTTTACTTGCCACCAAATCTGATATTGAGGAGCTAGATTCTAACAAATCTGTTTGCTATGCTTTTGTGTGCAAAGAGGCATTATTTTCATTCGAGGACGTGCCTTCCTCTTTGCCCCCTGCTTTCACTAACATTTTGCAGGAGTTCGCTGACGTCTTCCCACAAGACGTGCCAACGGGATTACCACCTATTCGAGGGATTGAGCATCAAATTGACTTAATTCCCGGTGCATCGCTACCCAACCGTGCACCATACCGTACCAATCCAGAGGAGACGAAGGAGATTATGCGTCAAGTACAGGAGCTGCTCGACAAAGGTTATATACGCGAATCTCTTAGTCCTTGTGCAGTTCCTATTATACTAGTGCCTAAAAAGGATGGTACGTCGCGTATGTGTGTTGATTGTAGAGGCATTAATAATATTACTATTCGTTATCGTCATCCTATTCCTAGGCTAGATGATATGCTTGATGAATTGAGTGGCTCTACAATATTCTCCAAAGTTGATTTATGTAGTGGATACCATCAAATTCGTATGAAATTGGGAGATGAATGGATAACAGCATTTAAAACTAAGTTTGGTTTATATGAGTGGTTAGTCATGCCTTTTGGGTTAACTAATGCACCTAGTACTTTCATGAGACTAATGAACGAAGTTTTACGTGTTTTCATTGGACGATTTGTGGTAGTCTATTTTGATGATATACTGATTTATAGCAAATCTTTGGAAGAACATTTGGAACATTTACGTGTTGTTTTTAATGCTCTACGTGATGCACGTTTGTTTGGTAACCTTGGGAAGTGCACCTTTTGCACCGACCGAGTATCTTTTCTTGGCTAGGTTGTTACACCACAGGGAATTGAAGTTGATAAACCAAGATTGAAGCTATTGAGAGTTGGCCGCAGCCCAAAACGGTCACACAAGTGAGGAGTTTTCTTGGACTCACTGGTTTCTATAGGCGTTTCGTGAGAGACTTTAGCACCATTGCTGCACCTCTCAATGAACTTACAAAGAAGGATGTGCCTTTTGTTTGGGGTACCGCACAGGAAGAAGCCTTCACGGTATTGAAAGATAAGTTGACACATGCTCCTTTACTCCAACTTCCTGACTTTAATAAGACTTTTGAGCTTGAATGTGATGCTAGTGGAATTGGATTAGGAGGTGTGTTATTACAAGATGGCAAACCTGTTGCATACTTTTCTGAAAAATTGAGTGGGCCTAGTCTGAACTATTCTACTTATGACAAAGAATTATATGCTCTTCTTCGGACTTTAGAGACATGGCAACATTATTTATGGCCCAAAGAATTTGTTATACATTCTGATCATGAATCTTTGAAACATATTAAAAGTCAAGCTAAACTGAATCGTAGACATGCTAAATGGGTTGAATTCATTGAGACTTTCCCTTATGTCATTAAACACAAGAAGGGTAAAGAAAATGTTATTCTTGATGCTTTGTCTCGTCAGCTATACTGTGCTTTCACAACTTGACTTTAAAATATTTGGTTTGGAGACCATCAAAGATCAATATGTGCATGATGCTGATTTTAAAGATGTAATGCAGAATTGTAAAGAAGGAAGAACATGGAACAATTTCGTTATTAATGATGGTTTTGTGTTCCGTGCTAACAAGCTATGCATTCCTGCTAGCTCTGTTAAGTCTTTTGTTGTTGCAGGAGGCGCATGGAGGAGGATTAATGGGACACTTTGGCGTGAAGAAGACGGAGGATATACTTGCTACACATTTCTTTTGGACAAAGATGAGACGGGATGTTGAGCGTTTTGTTGCTCGCTGCACTACATGTCAAAAAGCTAAGTCACGACTCAATCCTCATGGTTTATATATGCCTTTGCCTGTACCTAGTGTTCCTTGGGAGGATATATCTATGGACTTTGTTTTAGGTTTACCTCGAACAAAGAAGGGAGGGATAGCATATTTGTTGTCGTGGATAGATTCTAAAATGGCACACTTTATACCATGTCATAAAAGCGATGATGCTGTTAATGTTGCTGATTTGTTCTTTCGTGAAATTATTCGCTTGCATGGTGTGCCAAATACTATTGTTTCAGATCGTGATACTAAATTTCTTAGCCACTTTTGGAGATGTTTATGGGCTAAGTTGGGGACTAAACTGCTTTTTAGTACTACTTGTCACCCCCAAACTGATGGACAAACTGAAGTAGTCAATAGAACATTGTCTACTATGCTTAGGGCTGTTTTGAAGAATAATAAGAAAATGTGGGAAGAATGCTTGCCTCATATTGAATTTGCTTATAATCGCTCATTGCATTCTACTACTAAGATGTGCCCTTTTGAAATTGTGTATGGCTTCCTACCTCGTGCACCTATTGATTTGTTGCCTCTTCCATCTTCGGAGAAGGTTAATTTTGATGCTAAAGAACGTGCTGAATTGATTTTAAAAATGCATGAGTTAACTAAGGAAAACATTGAGCGTATGAATGCTAAATATAAACTTGCTGGAGATAAGGGTAGAAAACATGTTGTCTTTGCACCTGGAGATCTTGTTTGGTTACATTTGCGTAAGGATAGGTTTCCTAATTTGTGCAACTCAAAGCTAATGCCACGTGCTGATGGTCCATTTAAGGTGTTAGAGAAAATAAATGATAATGCATATAAACTTGAGCTACCTGCAGATTTTGGGGTTAGTCCCACTTTTAACATTGCAGATTTGAAGCCTTATTTGGGTGAGGAAGATGAGCTTCCGTCGAGGACGACTTCGTTTCAAGAAGGGGAGGATGATGAGGACATCAATACCATTGTTACACCCACAGCCCCTGCTGCTATACATCTGGACCAATTACTAGAGCTCGCGACGCCAATTGAATTATCGTGTACTTTCGTTTCTTGGTAACGATTCCAATGTTCATGAGAATATGATGCTGCCTAAATTGGATACATTTGTTTTGCTTACAAATGAAGGGCCTACCATGGACAAGAAAGATGAACCTTGGAGCAAGTTCAAGCATGGAGATGTTGGCATGCAAGGGGAACAAGAACGGAGTTACAAGTGATGATTCCAGGACTTTGAAGCCACCCTAATGAGAGCATGAGGCCTTGGACGAAATATACAAGATGCCACTTCATAATATTCGTTCAGAGGCTATTCTAGGTGCTGCGTCACCTTATTATTGGGCCAGGCCCATGTAATTTCGAAATACTTAAGTATATGCTGTTTTTAGAGTCCGTATGTGTGGGGAAACAAGAGTTAGGGTTGGTTTCGGACCCCTCCCTCAAGGGCCACGAAATTCCCTCCTCTTCCTCCATATAGACAGCCCTTAGGGCGTCGTTTAGACTTCGGGTTTTGTTTAGATCAAAAGTTCGCCATAGCTGCAACTTCGCGTGCATTTCGTTTGTGTTCAACGACTGCACCAAGGCGTCCACGTAACCCCACCTTCATTAATAAAGCTTTCCTCTTATATTCGCAATATCCAGATTGCAATCTTAGTTTCTTGCTTGTTCTTCGTTTGCTCGCAGGAAACAAACCCTCGTGGTCAGGTTGATCGTGCTCCGGCGTGGTCAATAACCCTCGGAAGTTGGTTTAGCGATTGCTAAGGCGCGACGTCTCGCACGTACATAGTCGGATCGTCAAGGTCGACTCCCACAGAAACGATAGCCACCATCTCATCGAAACATCGGGACACCATAGCCTCTATCATATACCTAGGAGCACATGTACAGACGGGCTCTTGCAGAGCCCACTCCTTGACTTTGTCAATGCCTGTCTCTCCTCCACATAAGCGGGCTTATAGCCCAGTATTTTACTACTACTACTTGCTATGAATGCGGCAACAAGGCCCGAGGCGGAGCACGCGCTGGAGGGGAGGGTTTTTGGTGGGCCAGACGGTCAAAAGCGGGCTTGAAGCGGTCCGACTCCGCATGGCCCACCTCACATTATCACCATATATTTCTTGGAGTCCGTGCGCGGCGGGCGGGCGATCTCTTCTCCCTCCCCCGTCTCTCTCTTCTCAGCCGACGCCCGCCAAGCGATTAGATTTCGGCTATCGATGGTTTATTCAATTGCACTCCCACATATCAGTGAAAATGCAAGACAACGCGTGTCCCCTCTGGAGAGCGGCGTGCGAGTAGGACTATTGGGGGTGCGACGCGAACGCGACGCGAACGAGTCGTAAGTGTGCCGCCTTTTCCTTTTGAACTTGCAAAGCGTAACATTTTCGTGTGATCCATCAATAGAAATCCAGAACAAATTGATGAGGGCGGGGCTTTCCCGCGCGTTAGGCGGGCTAATTTGAGTGATATGACGTGCTACAGTGTCGTCCACTTGCTCCATTTTATGTAAGCAAGAGTCTACACTCTTACGTGGGAGGAATGTTGTCGGGACCCCGATCCTAAGTCACACCGATCTAGCACGTAACACATCATATCACTTTGTGGCCTCACGCATGGTATTCCCACGGGTGCCACCTTACCTGGCCCGGGACCGCTTGCGCCTTTTGGCTCACGTATATGATAGTGTCGCTAGCATCCATATGACAAAGAACCCGGGCCGACATGACTAGTCGTAAACCCAAAGTGGCACTAACTTACAGGGACAGGCATACATGACCCAGCAATGAACGTGTCGGTCATCAGCGAGTGAACCCGGGCTGTAGCAGCTGGGCTAACAGGACTCCGAAGAATTCGGGCTCTAGCAGGCTAACAGGACTCCGGTAGACACCGCGTGACATTTCCCCGAAGGGACAGACACGGGAACGAAGAAGGACACATGCTGGCCAGCCTAAGTGTTCCGGAGCAGTTGCAAGCTACCATGGCTCAGTGGAAGCACTAGGAGACATTTCCCGGTAAGAGAGGCTACCAAGGATAAACAACTAGGTTGTCGGATCCCACACATACCAAGCATTTCAAATCATACACACAATATGCTCGATATGTGCAAATACAACATGGCATCACAACAAAACTCTACAACTCAAAGTATTTATTCATTAGGCTCCAAGGAGCCAAGTATTACAAACATGGGTCTCATGACCCAACATACAGAGCATACAAGCAACAAGCGGAAGCATAAACATGTCTGAGTACAGGCAACTACAAATGAAAAAGGCTGAGAAGCTTGATTATCTACAAGATCCTCCCAAGGGTACAAGATCGTAGCTGAGGTAACAAGCTACTCGTTGAAGTCCAAGCGGAACTACTAGTGCGACAGATGTCTCATGTGCAAAACATAAATCAAGCAAACATGAGTACAAAGGTATTCAGCAAGACTTACATCAGATCCTATCATACATGCATTAGTATCAAGAAGGCAATGTGGGGTTTATTTGCAGCAAGCTAGCTTTGACTCAGTGGCTATCCTATTCTACGACTACGAGTAAGTTCTTTGAGGTAGGAAAGCGCACACGAGTCCACTAATCACCACATCAATACACTACTATCGATTCATTCTCGTCTCCCTATGAGAAGGCCATCCATAGCACTCACACTTGTCTTTAGCATTTTAGAGTATCCACTTTAAGTTGTCTATGTACCACGTAAGCATCCTGCATAAGAATGCAACCTAGTCCGTGTCGAGAGGCATCCCAATAGATAACAAAGTCCTTAGTGAAATCAGGTGGCACAAGTTTGGGAGCAGAAGTCAGGCGTCTATTCAGTTCCTGAAAACTGTGCTAACATTGTGAGGACCACTCAAACTTTTTATCTTTCTTGAGAAGTTCTGTGAGAGGTTTGGCCACTTTGGAAAAGTTCTCAACAAAGCAGCGACAATAACTGGCTAGACCGAGGAAACTCCTAACTTGTTTAACTGTTTCAGGTGGAGTCCAATCAAGAACGGCATGAACCCTCTCGGGATTGACAGCAATGCCCTTACCAGATATCATGTGGCCTAGATAGGTCACTTCTGGCAACCAAAATTCGCACTTGGAGAACTTGGCATAAAGGGGGTGCTCTCTGAGTTTCTCTAACACAAGTCGAAGATGTTCGGCATGCTCTTCCTCGTTCTTTGAGTAAATAAGGATATCATCGAGGTAAACCACGACGAACTTGTCTAAGTACAAGATAGAGTTCATCAAGTGAGAGAATGTAGCTGGAGCATTGGTTAGACCAAAGGACATGACGGTGTACTCGTACTGGCCATAACGAGTGACAAAAGTTGTCTTAGGAATGTCCCCGTTTCTAATCTTGATTTGGTGGTAGCCTAACCTCAAATACATCTTGGAAAAGACTGAGGATCCAGCAAGCTGATCATACAGGTCGTTGATCCTGGGGAGCGGATACTTGTTCTTTAACGTGACCAAATTAATGGGACGATAGTCTACAACCATCCGATCCGTACCATCCTTCTTCTTGACAAAGAGTACGGTACAAGCCCAGGGAGAAGAACTAGGATGGATGAAACCCTTTTGCAAGGACTCATCAAGTTGTTTCTTAAGCTCGGCTAGTTCTAGGGGTGCCATCTTGTAAGGTCTCCTAGAAATTGGGGCGGTTCCTGGGATAAGATCTATGACGATCTCTACATCTCTGTCGGGTGGAATACCTGGCAGTTCCTCTCGAAAGACATCCGGGAAGTCACGGACTACAGGGATATCTTCAAGGTCAGGGAGAGGGCCGTCATTAAGAGAATAGAGCTGGTGCCTTGCAACTCTAGTGGAGACAGTGACTATCTTGCCAGATGGGTGTGTGAGCTGACCAGACCTGGTGTAACAATCAATCTTGGCATGATGAGTTGCCATCCAGTCCATACCCAAGATGATGTTAATATCTGTAGATTTGAGGGCTACAAGTGAGGCAAGGAATACAAGTCTGTTGAGGGAGTCCTGGATTAGGGGGTGTCCGGATAGCCGAACTATCATCGTTGGCCGGACTCCTAGACTATGAAGATACAAGATTGAAGACTTCGTCCCGTGTCCGGATGGGACTTTCCTTGGCGTGGAAGGCAAGCTTGGCGATACGGATATGTAGATCTCTTACCATTGTAACGGACTCTGTGTAACCCTAACCCTATCTGGTGTCTATATAAACCGGAGGGTTTTAGTCCGTAGGACGAACAACAATCATACCATAGGCTAGCTTCTAGGGTTTAGCCTCTCTGATCTCGTGGTAGATCCACTCTTGTACTACCCATATCATCAATATTAATTAAGCAGGAGTAGGGTTTTACCTCCATCGAGAGGGCCCGAACTCGATAAAAACATCGTGTCCCTTGTCTCCTGTTACCATCCGCCTAGACGCACAGTTCGGGACCCCCTACCCGAGATCCGCCGGTTTTGACACCGACATTAGTGCTTTAATTGAGAGTTCCTCTGTGTCGTCATCTTTAGGCCCGATGGCTCCTTCGATCATCAACAACGACGCGATCCAGGGTGAGACTTTTCTCCCCGGACAGATCTTCGTATTCGGCGGCTTTGCACTGCGGGCCAATTCACTTGGCCATCTGGAGCAGATCGAAAGCTACGCCCCTGGCCATCGGGTCAGATTTGGGAGTTTGAACTACATGGCCGACATCCGCGGAGACTTGATCTTCGACGGATTCGAGCCACGCCAAGCCGCCGCCTTGTCTTGATGGGCACGATCTAGCTCTGCGTCGAGCGGTGCCACGAAGGCCGCACCAGCGTCCGCTCCGACCCTTAGCTCGGAGCCGACTGCGCTGATCGAGGACGAGTGGCTGGACACCGCCTCGGGGGCTACGATCTCTACGGCGATTAAGCCAAACTCCATCCCTGTCCTTTGCGAAAACGGTGACTCCAAGGTGCCGGACTCCTCTCCGGACTCCGAACCCTCCGCGCCCCTGCCAATCGAATCCAATTGGGCGCCGGTTATGGAGTTCACTGCCGCAGACATCTTTCAAAGACTCGCCCTTTGGCGACATCCTGAATTCACTAAAGTCTCTCTCTTTATTAGGAGAGCCCTGGCCGGACTACGGTCAGGAAGATTGGGATGCGGACGACGAAGAAATTCAACGCCCACCCACCGCCCACTTTGTAGCCACTGTCGGAAGCTTAAACGACGTGCTCGATTTCGACTCCGAAGACATCGAAGGAATGGACGACGATGTAGGAGACAACCATGAACCAGCACCTATAGGATCTTTGGATAGCCACCTCATCCCACGATGTATACATGGTGGATACACCTAAAGGAAGTGACGATGAGGAACAACGGGACACTACGAAGGATAAATCCCTCGAAAAGCAGTCAAAACGGCAACGTAAACGCCGCACCAAGTCCCGCCTCGACAAAGACGGCAGCCACACAGACACAGCCATAGAGCAGGGCGAACCGATGGACGACGAACATGATATCGAGCAACCGTCCGAACAGGACAACTTGGATAAACAACCCGTCCCCGGCGAAGATAACAGTCCGGATGATCTCACGCCGGACAAATTGTTGGAGCAGAAGAACCTCCACAAAAGGCTCGTCGCCATCGCTGCGTAGCTGAAAAGCGAAGCGGAAGCTCAAAACAGCAGAAGATGCACTCAGAATCAGATGGAGCAAAGTACTCAACACCGCAGAGAAATACGGCGACAGTCGCCAAACAAAGAGCTACCCGAAGCGCAAATTACTGCCCAAATTCCATGAGGAGGCCGTAGAGCCCCAGCAATCAAAGAACAAAGAGGCCGCCCGGTCGGATAGACGACCACATGGCAAACATGGAGCGGCAAGCGGCGCCAAGACACAAGCCCAAGACGCGATCCGCATAAGGATTCACATCAAAAGGATGGCCCAGTTAGGTCCATCTATGGGCCGAGAAAGCAAGCTCTTCCAAGCAATGCAACACGCCAAATATCCGAACATCACGGCACACCCAAATATAGGGGTGCCGCAAACCCCCTGTGTTTCACCGATGAGGTGCTGGATCACAAATTCCCGGTGATTCAAACCCGTAAACATAGAGGCATACGATGGAACAATGCACTGAGTCTGGATTGAGGATTGCATCCTCCACATACACATGGCTAGAGAAGATGATCTCCACGCCATAAAATACTTACCCCTCAAGCTCAAAGGGCCAGCCCGGCATTGGCTCAAAAGCCTCCCTGAAAATACCGTTGGAAGTTGGGAGGAGCTCGAGGATGCTTTTCGGGCAAATTTTCAAGGGACTTATGTCCATCCTCCGGATGCAGACGATTTAAGTCACATAACTCAACAACCCGGAGAGTCAGCCCGCAAGTTCTGGAACAGGTTCCTCATCAAAAAGAACCAAATAGTCAACTGTCCGGACGCCGAAGCCTTAGCAGCTTTCAAACCCAACGTCCGAGACGAATGGCTTGCCAGACACCTCGGCCAGGAGAAGCCGAGAACAATGCCTGCATTAACAAGCCTCATGACCCGCTTTTGCGCGGGAGAGGATAGTTGGCTGGCAAGATGCAGTACCAGCGACCCAAGTACATCCGAAGTCAGGGATGGAAATGGAAAACCACAACGCAGCAAGGACCAAGTGCGGACAAAGGGAAACAGCCGAAGAGCACGGCAATCAATGCCGGATTCAAGCTCTGGCAGAATCATAAAAAACTGCCCCTCAAGGACAACAGCGACGAGCTATCCAACCTAAACAAAATCTTGGACAAAATATGCCAAATCCACAGTACTCCCGGAAAGCCTGCAAACCATACCCATAGAGATTGTTGGGTCTTCAAGCATTCCGACAAACTCAATGCCGAACACAAGGGGCTCGACACACCAAGCGAGGACGATGACGAACCCCACAAGCAGAAAGCACCGAAAACAAAAGAATTTCCCACAAAAAGTCAAAACAGTGAACTCACTTCAAGTGACAAAAGGGAAAAACAGAGCGGCGCCCATAGAAACACGCGCCGCATGGTCTATCCCAGCAGAGTCCCAACGATGGTTGTCAAAACCAATCACCTTCGATCATCAGGACTATTCCGGAAGTACCCGGAACGCAGGATGGACTGCCTTGATATTAGATCCTATAATCGACGGACTCCAATTTACACAAGTCCTAATGGACGGAGGTAGCGATCTAAACCTGCTATATTAGGACACAATCCATGGCTGAGGATAGACCCAACCAAAATTCTCCATAGCAACACCTCCTTCAAAGGGGTAATGCCAGGCCTATATGCCCATTGTACGGGCTCCCTACTCATAGAAGTTGTGTTCGGCTCATCCGACAACTTCCGCCGCAAAAAGTTAACCTTCCACATCGCCCCATTCGAAAGTAGCTATCAAGCACTACTGGGACTTGAAGCTTTCGCCCGCTTTAACGCAATACCGCATTATGCATCTCTTACACTAAAAATGCCCGGTCCACGCGGCATCATCTCATTAAAAGGGAGTATCAAGTGTTACTCGAGCACGGAAGAACGTGAAACTGCCTTGACAGCCCCACACTAATCCGGCTCCGCTAATCAAAGCACCTGAATAGGACATTCAACCCGGACATGGCTAGATGAGTCCGGCGTAAACATATAAACGCCTACTAGCGGCATACCCCCGTACAAGGGGCTGCACGCATGTACAACAAGAGACAATAAAGCTCAATTTTATTCACTTTTCGAACCGTACTCTGTTTATTTAATATAAAGTACATTTTCGCACGATCTTTTTTCTTTTCAATTAAGTTCTTCTCTTTTACAGATGAACACCGTGCTACACCCGTCCAGGATACGGCTGCAACGGAGACACAGCGCAGACGCGTGCAAGAGGGACCCGTTGCAAGGATTCTTTTCAGATTAAGACCCTGCGTAAACCTTTTTTACTGTCTCGTGTTGATACACCTCCCCCGGTTTCTTGCTATAACCGAGGAGGAGGCTGGCGTTTTGGCATCGGCCGCACAAGAATTTTTATGCGTGCACTGGACACCGGGGCTTAGGGCATTATTCTGCCCGTTTTCATAAAGACCGAATACCTTAGGGAGTGTTCGGCGTCTCGAGTTAGGCCTTATATGCACCAGCTCTGAATCATGTCTTTGGTCAAATGTTGGGTTTGCCCGGCTCCTGTGTTTTGCTGCCTTACATTCCGTTCTATCGGCTAACGCGGCACCAGGAGAACTACTGCGATTGTGCCCCGGTTCGGCCAGGTGAGGACCTCAGTAGAGAAAGCCGAAAACTGACTGTCATGCTATAGCGTGAGACTGGTCAACCACTCGATGACCCACCAGAATGTTTAGAATTCCCCCGCATTAACGAAGGACTGCTTTCCGGTCGCACATACGCCGCCGAATTCGGAGAGCGCGGTGCCCCTAGGGGCTATATAGTAGCCCCACCATCGAACTCCTATGGCTAAGCGAAAGTGATAAAGCATTATAGTCCGGTTGCCTAGTTTGCTACGCTATCACCTCCTTTACAGGACCAAGATGTTGGATTAAGTGTGAAAATGCACCTTTTTGCAAAAAACCCCGCACTATGTGCGTGGGGGCTGAAGCCGAAGACTGCCATCTTTCAGGTTATATACACATATACATCAACGGCCGCACAGGAGGTGTTTTAATACTTGATCGCACAAGTATAAAAAGCTCTTATATTATATTGAAACATTGTTTTCACAAATCATACAGGTCATTAAAACATAATATCCTTCGAGCACTGCGTCTCTATTAAACGAAGCGCCTGCAGACTTCCTCAAAATAGTGCTCGGCAGGTACTCGGCTTCTGTCCGAATCTTGGGATGCAATGTCGGTGGCCTTCATCTCCGCCCAGTATGTCTTCACACGGGCAAGAGCCATCCGTGCACCCTCTATGCATGCTGACCGCTTCATTGCATCGATATGCGGCACCGCACCAAGGAACTGTTGCACCAAGCCAAAATAACTCTTCGGCTCGGGCCTTTTCGGCCACAAATGAGTCACGACAGCCTTCATGGCAAGTCCGGACAACCTATTCAGCTCAGCCCATTCGGCCAAATGATCGATTAATGAAAGTGGACGCTCCGGACTATGGAATCGCGCCAAAAAGCTCTTCCATTCTCGTGATCCTTTTGACCTCGGAAGTGTTCGGCGCGTCTGCGGCTTTTCGCCGCCAAGTCCAGATAAGCATCCTCCGCACCCCACAGCCGGTCCAATTGAGCGTACCTAGGATCCATAAATTTCTTCCGCAACATAAAGGGCTTTCCAGCCGCAATATCTCCAGCCTGACGTAGCTCCTCCTTCATAGCTCTCATTGCAGAGCGAGTATCCTTGGCCACGGTGGCGGCCTTTTTCAGGTCCTCTTGTTTCGCTCGATCTTCTTTTTCAAGAAGCAGCGGTCAGTAGCATTCTTCAATTTGACGGCCATCTCGGCCATTTCTTTCTTGCTTCGGCAGTGAGCAGCCTGTTCGGCTTTTAGCTCTGTGGCCGCCTTTAAAGCAGCCGCGTCACTTTTTCTGGCTTGCTCCTTGGCTCGGGCGAGCTCCGCCCGAAGGCTCTCCATAGCAGCAGCACCATCTGCATTAAGCATAACATGTTGTAAGGCATGGGCGTCAAGCTCCCTTACCAGGGGTCCGCGGAGAAGTTGCATACCTTGTGACTCGTCAAGCCGCTTATTAACAAGCGTGATTTCCGCATCCGCCACGTCAAGTTGCCGCTTCAGTTCGGCAAATTCATCAGCCCGGCTAGCCACCGGACGCTTCGCCACCTACATAGGAAGAGCGCATATTATACAGGGTTATGATCCTCGGCGCCCGTCATTTTTTGACACCGCACCAAGTCTCGTGGGCTACTATCTATACAGGCGCATTTTATATGCAAAACGCCGGAAGGTACATCATTTTGCGTACCTCAAAACCCACAAGAACTTACGACGGCTTCATGCAATCCGCTCTCAGCCGATGAAATCCTTTCAATCACCGTACCCATTAACGTCGGTGACCTTCCGAGATAGACGCCGCCGAAAGCAGATCCTTCAGCTCCTCCGACCGCACACCCGTTGGTGCCGGACTCGTCCCGTGGCCTTTTCAAGGCGGACACGGAGGGCTTTGAGGGGACATACGACGCCTTCTCGCCCGCCGGATTCGGAGGAGCCTCCGCGACGACACCTCGTGGTCGCCCACCTCGTGATAACGGTACGGCAGCGGAGGCGTTTCGCTCTCCATCATCTCCGCACCAAGATCCCATGAAGACGAGGCCAGCGTGAAGGGCTGAGATCCGAACTACAAGGTAAACTTTCGGTTACATTCCTAAATAAAACGGGGATGTCTCTCTTTTAAAAAAACGCCCCCCCTTTACTTACGGCTCGCTGGAGGGCTGATCTCCTTGGGGAAATAGTGCGGCCGGGGCATCTCCTGCCGCAGGACCCTCTGGTGAAGATTTCTTCCCCTGCTTCGAGGCTTTGGTCTCTGGATCTTCAGAAGCGGTCCTCTTCTCCCCTTGGAGGGAGGGATTCTCGATCCCCCCTTTCTTGATAGCCTCCTTCACGGAGGTAGTAGTTCCCTTGTTCCCCCCTTCGCCTTCTTCAAAAGGCACATCCTCTAGCATCTTGGTTAATACAGGATCCAGCGTGGTCTCAAGGAGGGGGGCCGGACACCTGACCAGTTTTGCTTTTGCTATCCACTCATGTTTAAAGGATAGCTCTTTTAAGGGCAAGTGTATGATAAATATGCGGATAGCATGTCCGGGTACAGGACTACTTAGTTGAGTATCCGGTTGATTGCAGCTCAGACCTGCGTCCTCGGTTAAGTCCGGACACATTGCTTGTGATCCGAAGAACAGTTGGTACATCTCCACTGGCGTTACGCCCATAAAATGTTGGAGAGCTCGTGGTCCCTCCGGATTAAACTCCCACACGCAGAGGGGGCGACGTTTGCAGGGCAAGGTACGACGAATCAGCATGACCTGCGCTACTACGACCAGATTGATCTCTCTCTCTTGAAGGTCTCGAATACGGCCCTGCAACAGAGGTACGTCCTTGGACGGTCCCCAGTCGAGCCCTTCATTGACCCATGACGCCCGCCGCAGTGGAGGACCCAAGCGGAAGGCAGGTGGCGCCGCCCATTTGGTGCCCACAGGGCGGTGATATAAAACCACCTGTTGCCATAAATTGAGCTCCTCTTGAAAAGAGCCCTCGGGCCGAGGAGCGTCCGCATTCTTGCTTATAACAGCCCCTCCAGACTTTCACTGATGCCCCTTCATCATCTTCGGCTCCACTTTGAAGGTCTTGAGCCACAATCCGAAGTGAGGGGTAATGCGGAGGAAGGCTTCACATACGACAATGAACGACGAGATGTGGAGGATGGACTTCGGATCCAAGTCATGAAATTCCAGCCCATAATAAAACATGAGCCCCCTCACAAAGGGGTCCGTCAGGAATCCTAAACCCCGAAAGAAGTGAGACACGAATACCACACTCTCACCACGCTCGGGAGTGGGAATAACCTGCCCTTGGGCAGGCAGCCTATGCGAAATTTCGCCGGTTAAATACCTGGCGTCTCTCTGCTTTAGCACATCTTCTTCCGTGATGGAGGAAGACATCCACCGGTCGTGCAGGTCGGAGCCGGACATCGTTGAATGTCCGAATCGCCTAAATCTGGAGCTTTGGGTGTTGGAACTCGAGGCGAGGGGCGGATTCGATTGAGATTGAAAGAAAGGAGCGGGCCTTGGTCTCGTTATAAAGAGGTTGAATACCAAGAGCCCTCCCCGTGACCGTTCGGGACTCACCTTCGATGGAGGAGGCGTGCCAACGGGCGCGACTGGGTTACCCACGCCCGTATTGATGAGAATCCCGGAATAAGGGGGCATGATCTCCGCTTTGGTAAGACGTGCCAAGGAAACCGCCTCGCTAAACGCGCTGAGGTGGAACAGTAAAAACGATTCATATAAAGGCCTGGCCGTTGTGTGATGTCACGCCGCGGAATACGTCAGCAGATCTGTGCAAAGGTTATTCTCTCTAAGGTGGTATGTGGAACTTGTTTTGCAGAGCCGGACACTATCCTTGTGTTCAAAATCTTCTATGAAATATTCAGAGGAGGAACCCGCCTTGCAATACCGAAGACAATATGCGCGCCGGACTCGTCGTCATTGAAGCCTGGTTCAGGGGCTACTGAGGGAGTCCTGGATTAGGGGGTGTCCGGATAGCCGAACTATCACCGTTGGCCGGACTCCTAGACTATGAGGATACAAGATTGAAGACTTCGTCCCGTGTCCGGATGGGACTTTCCTTGGCGTGGAAGGCAAGCTTGGCGATACGGATATGTAGATCTCCTACCATTGTAACCGACTCAGGTAACCCTAACCCTATCTGGTGTCTATATAAACTGGAGGGTTTTAGTCCGTAGGACGAACAACAATCATACCATAGGCTAGCTTCTAGGGTTTAGCCTCTCTGATCTCGTGGTAGATCCACTCTTGTACTCCCATATCATAAATATTAATCAAGCAGGAGTAGGGTTTTACCTCCATCGAGAGGGCCCGAACCTGGGTAAAAACATCGTGTCCCTAGTCTCCTGTTACCATCCGCCTAGACGCACAGTTCGGGACCCCCTACCCGAGATCTGCCGGTTTTGACACCGACATCTGTCAACAAGGATTTCATTACCATGGCTTATTATGGTAGTTTGCCATCTAGACCCTGGAGTTTGGATTTCAAGTGGAGTTGGCATATCACAAAATGACATGTCGTGCAAACGAGCATAGCCTTCAGAGATGAAGGAGTGAGATGCTCTGGTATCGAATAAAACCGAAGCTGGATGACAGTTGACAAGGAGTGTACTAAGAACGACATCCGGATCATCATGAGCTTCTTTAGCTAAGACGTGATGCACACGTCCACGTTCAGTGGGAGCTGACTTGACACTGATCATCTTGTGTGATGGCTTACCACGGCCAGCAGACTTATCGGGCAGGGGTGGAGCAACACTGGTCTGAGTGCAATTACGGGCATTGTGTCCTGGCTTTCCGCATGTGAAGCAAGTCCCTGAAGTAGGACGTGGACCCGCATTGTCAAGCGGTCTACCAATAGGCCTGGGTGGAGCATGTAGTTGAACTGGGTGAGGCGCCACATATGATGGCCTCGGTGCATATCAGGGTGGAAGAGCGGAGTTAGGAACCAAAATCCGGCACTTGTGAGAACTAGAAAGGAAGGAAGAACCCAAATCATGGGTGTGCTTACAAGACTCCTCATAAGTGAGCTGAGCTGTCTCTGCATTAATGGCCTTGTTCACCAGAGCCTGGAATGTATCACAATGATGTAGGTGGAGATCACGACGCCACGTGGGGTTGAGACCCTTCCGGAACCTAGCACCTTCTTGGCGTGTGGACACCTCCTCCGTAGCATAGCGGGCGAGGTTCTCAAACTCTCTACTGTAAGCATCAACAACCATCTTATCCTGGGTGAAACTACAGAACTCTTCTCTCTTGCGGTCAATGAGAGCCTGAGGAATGTGATGCTCGCGGAAAGCCTCAGTGAAATCTCTCCAGGTAGGTATCTGGCCAGCTGTAAGCATAGCCTCATAGTTCTGCCACCAAAGACTAGCAGGACCTTCCAGGTGATATGCAGCATAGGTGACCTTGTCACCTTCAGCTACGTTCACTGAACGCAGCTTGTGAGTGATACTACGGAGCCAGTCATCTACATCGAGTGGCTCAATGGAATGTGGGTGGGTTCAGGCCAATGAAGTTGGTGATGGAAACCAACTCATTGCGCTGATGGGCGGTGTTCTGCTCAATCCGTGCCAACAAGCGATTAGACTCACGCTTGTTCCTCTCAATCTCCAACATTAACTCTGCCAACGAAGGCTGGTCGGGAGGATCCTCATACCTACCATCTCCGTGGTTCCGACTACGAGCAACAGAGCTTAGGTTAACTGATGACATCCTGAGAAACGAAACCAAGGACGGGATCAGCATCAACTATAGAATGGAGAATGTAGCGCAAGGGAATTAGTATCTCTCGAACTCCTAAGACAATTCCGGCAGCATAACGGTAGTAAAATGCTCAAAATGACACATCCTGCAAACGATGGGGTAGTACCATACTCAACATCATCACTCAAGGTTGTGTGATAGTACTAAACAGACTATACCGGAAGTACTTGAAAACTGGAATATGAATCTGGTCAACCAATCTTAAGAGACTACAGAGTAGTAACTCGTGATCCTGATAGACAGAAGAGAGAGCCTAGTTCCTTAAACACGTAGGAAGATAGGATGACTCAGATCATAAAGGCATGAGGTATAAGGAGTAAAAAGAGCCTTATGTTCCCTTCCACAATCAATTCCCCTATATAACTAAAGAATTTCTAGACTCAACTTCAACCAGTTTGGCTTAGTAATCCTACAAGTAGTCAGGCTATGATACCAAAGCTGTCGGGACCCTGATCCTAAGTCACACCGATCTAGCATCTAACACATCATATCACTTTACGGCCTCACGCACGGTATTCCCACGGGTGCCACCTTACCTGGCCCGGGACCGTTTGTGCCTTTTGGCTCACGTATATGATAGTGTCGTTAGCATCCATATGATAAAGAACCCGGGCCGACATGACTAGTCGTAAACCCAAAGTGGCACTAACTTACAGGGACATGCATACATGACCCAGCAACGCACGTGTCGGTCATCAGCGAGTGAATCCGGGCTATAGCAGCTGGGCTAACAGGACTCCGGAGAATCTAGGCTGTAGCAGGCTAACAGACTCCTAGAGACACCGTGACATTTCCCCAAAGGGACGAACCACAGGAACAAAGAACGACACATGCGGCCAGCCTAAGTGTTCCAGAGCAAGAGTAAGCTGCCATGGCTCGATGGAAGCACTAGGAGACATTTCCCAAGAAGACAAAGCTACCAAGGATAAATAACTAGGTTGTCGGATCCCACACATACCAAGCATTTCAAATCATACACACAATATGCTCGATATGTGCAAATACAACATGGCATCACAACAAAACTCTACAACTCAAAGTATTTATTCATTAGGCTCCGAGGAGCCAAGTATTACAAACATGGGTCTCATGACCCAATATACAGAGCATACAAGCAACAAGCGGAAGCATAAACATGTCTGAGTACAGACAACTACAAATGAAAAAGGCTGAGAAGCCTGACTATCTACAAGACCCTCCCAAGGGTACAAGATCGTAGCTGAGGTAACAAGCTACTCGTCGAAGTCCAAGCGGAACTACTAGTGAGACAGATGTCTCATCTGCAAAACATAAACTAAGCAAACATGAGTACAAAGGTACTCAGCAACACTTAGATCAGATCCTAACTTACATGCATTAGTATCAAAAAGGCAATGTGGGGTTTAATTGCAGCAAGCCAGCTTTGACTCAGTGGCTATCATGTTCTACGACTACGAGTAAGTTCTTTGAGGTAGGAAAGTGCACACGAGTCCACTAATCACCACATCAATACACTACTATGGATTCATTCTCGTCTCCCTACGAGAAGGCCATCCATAGCACTCACACTTGTCTTCAGCATTTTAGAGTATCCTCTTTAAGTTGTCTATGTGCCACGTAAGCATCCAAGAGTCCATAACCGTGGACCTGGCTATTCAAATAGATCATGTTAACCCTGTAGGGGTGTACTTCTTCACACACGCTCTCGCCACTTACCGCCATGTACACATCATGTATCTCCGCAACCTTCAAGCGGAAGCCTGGCGAGGGTATCGGCCACGACCTAACTAATCACACAAGACTCTAGTCCAGGTTTATCGCCTATTCGGGTTCCATCCGCAAGGAGATCCGGCCAGGGTGTCGCTCACGGCCCCAAACGATGTGTACAGGGTTCCCAAGCCCACCAAACGGGCGACGCTCGGTATACCCAGCTACGGTGCCTAGTTTGTCCCAAGTACACCCTGTCGGGCGCCACTCGGTAGAAAAATAGCACCACCTACAAACACCAGAAACTAGTTGCAACTCCTGGATATAGATCAAGTTGGTTAATAAGTCGAGAGGGGCACTTAAGCGTTCCAATGCGTGGTAGTAGCTAGTCATTGGACAACATACACATAACTCAGTGCTTAAGGACGGTTCCAGTGAGACAACCCACCATGTACTCCTACATGGCCTCTCACCGCTACCTTTACCAAATCGTGTTCACACGCTTAACTCTTAGCATCAGAACATGGCATAACACTCCAATTCATTCCCAATGAATCAGACCCGACACAACTCTAAGCAATAGCAGGCATGGCATGGTAGGAACACAACATGGCTCAATCAACTCCTACACATGCTAGTGGGTTTCAATTATTTACTGTGGCAATGACAGGTCATGCAGAGGAATGGGTTCAACTACCGCAACACAAAATAGCAGTTGAATCGTTGTTGTCCTAATGCAATAAAAGAGAGCAGGAGCAAGATAGTGGGATTGTATCGGGATGAACAAGGGGGTTTTGCTTGCCTGATGAATCAACAGTAGAGCACTGCCCTTCAGACAGGTACTCTCGAACACTCTCCGGAGCAAGACCTATCGAGAAGAACTGATGAGGACATCAATACCATTGTTACACCAACAACCCCTACTGCTACATATACTGGACCAATTACTAGAGCTCGCGCACGCCAATTAAATTATCAGGTACTTTCGTTTCTTGGTAATGATTCTAATGTTCATGAGAATATGATGCTGCCTAAACTGGATAGATTTGTTTTGCTTACAAATGAAGGGCCTAGCTTGGAGAAGGATGGACATTGGAGCAAGAACAAGCATGGAGATGATGCCATGCGCAAGGGGAACAAGAACGGAGTTACAAGTGATGATTTCACGACTTTGAAGCCACCATAATGGGTGCATGAAGCCTTGGACGAAATATACAAGACGCTACTTCATAAATTTCATCCCGAGGCTATTCTAGGTGCTGCGTCACCTTATTATTGGGCAAGGCCAACGTAATTTCGAAATACACAAGTATAGGCTATTTTTAGAGTCCGTATGTGTGGGGAAACAAGAGATAGGGTTGATTTCGGACCCCTCCACCAAGGGCCACAAAATCCCCCCCCCCCCTCTTCCTCCATATATACAGCCCTTAGGGCACCGTTTAGACTTTGGGTTTTCTTTAGATTAAAAGTTCGCCATAGCTGCAACTTCGCGTACTTCGTTTGTGTTCAACGACCACACAAAGGCGTCACAGAACCCCACCTTGATCAATAAAGCTTTCATCTTATATTCGCAATATCCAGATTGCAATCTCAGTTTCTTGCTTGTTCTTCGTTTGCTCGCAGGAAACATATCCTCGTGGTCAGGTTGATCGTGCTCCGGCGTGGTCAATAACCTCTCGGAGTTGGTTTAGCGATTGCTAAGGCGCGACGTCCTCGCACATTCGTAGTCGGATCGTCAAAGTCGACTTCCTCCAAAGCGAAAACCAACATCTCATCGAAAGACGGGACACCTTTGCCTCTATCAAGAACGGTGCCGGCAATCAGTACACAACATATGCAACAATATGATGCATGGTCATGGCATGTAGATGTGATGTTGTTTGTGCTAATGCATCAAGCATTCTATTTGGAAGATGTCCATTTGAACCAAAGGTTCAAATGCAACTCTAAATTAAGTCTCTTAAAATGCCATAAATGTGTTTTCACATATACAACAGGTATAACTTGGTTTGTCATGCATGAAAATGGTACAGGTAGATATATTGCATTTTGTGATAATTTTTCATATATAAATTATTTCAATCTGAGCTACGGTTGAATTACTGTGATTTTTTGAAGTTTTGCTAATTTTCTGGAATTTCCAAAATAGAAATAATCCAGAAAATGATTAATTGCGTCAGCACTGCGTCAAGCTTGCGTCAGCAAGTCAACAGCGCTGTCCAGAGTCAAACATGATGTGTGGGGTCCACACGTGAGTGACACAGTGTTAAACAGGGGGTTATTTCTAATCTAATTAAAAGATTAGGGCGCCGGGGCCCACTGTCAGTGTCACAGGGGGTGTTAATTAGCGCGGGTTGACCGGTTTGACCGGTGGTTAGTTGTCGGCGAGGCCGAACGTGGCGGATCTCGCGGGATCGTCGCCCCGGCACCTAAATGGGTGGCGGAGTCCACGGGCGTGGAGCCAGGGCTCGCCCGCGTCGTTTGGGGCAAGCGAGAGGCCGGGGCTGGCCTGAGCTCACGGGAAATGAGCTCACTGCGGCGGCCGGAGTACGGCCAGGTGCGTGCGCGGTGCTGCAGTGCACGGCAGGAGCTGCGGGCGGCGGCGTTGGCCTTCTGGGAGGTTTCTCAGAGTGGTGGCATGCGCGGGTGCGAGCTGCGGTGGTTAGAGTGACGACGGCGACATGGCCGGCGGCGGTGAGGTCTCGGCCTCGGCGGCTGACCTAGCTACAGCGCGCGAACGACGAAACGGAGAGGGGGGAACAACGGCGGGGCTCATAGCGGATCCAACGGCGGGGTCAGAGAGCTCGGGGAAGGCTTGGTGCAGCCAGAACATCGACAGCGATCTCGGGTGGCTGACGATGAAAACGACGGCGGTGACGACGATATGGTGCATCCCCGGTTGCTTGGCTCGTGGAGGACACAGAAGACGTCGTGGCCGAGCTCTCGGGCCCAGAGAGAGGTCGAGGGGGAGGTTGTGGCTGCGGCTACGGCGAACGGCGGCGACAGCAGCGCTCGGCCATCGCGTGAGAGAGCGAGGAAGAGGAGGGGAGGATGAACAGAGGAGGTGTGCGCGATCCAGACGCAAGGGGGAGCTTTTCCCCTCGTCCAGACGTCAGCAGAAGCAGGAGGTGGCGTAGCGCGTGCATGCGCGCGGCGACCACACGCCCCTGGCCTCCTGGCGAGAGGTTGGGGGTGACTGGCGCTGGCCAATCGGCTGGGCCGGCACAGTGCCAGGCAAGCAAGTGGCCCAGGTAAGTCCAGGTAAGGGTTTTTCCCTTTTTTGCTTTCTGTTTTCTATTTCTGACATTTGTTTTAACTTGGTTTTTGAACCAAATCAGTTTTGCAGCTTCTGAGAAAATTTGCAGGGACTTATACAGTTATTCCAAAGTCCCTCACAAGTTTCTAGAATTATTGGAGCATATTTAAAATATATTAAATATGAATCCAATGCAAATAGTTATTGAATTAATTCCAAATGCCCAAAATAAATATGTATGTGCTCCTAAAAATATTGGTTTGAATTTTACCTCTGACCAATATTTTCAGAGAGAAACATGAACATTTTCTTCGACCTATTTGGAGCAACTTTTATCTTGGTCATTTCCAGAAATGATTTCTGAGGCTTTCACATGTCCCCAATTCGAATTTAAATTGAATTTAAACATGATGCTCACATGAAGGCTAGCCTAGGTCATACCAGAACTAGGAGTGTGACAACTCGCCCCCACTCGAAAGAATCTCGTCCCGAGATTCAGGAGTCGGCGGAAAGAAAGCGGGGTACTCAAGTCGAAGACGATCTTCTCGCTTGATGAGGACATGACTACCTTGGATAAGACCAAAAATATTGCATACATGCATATTTGTCAGGTGATTTCTAGTGCAAACTATTCAATAATCTATTTATGTTATCCAGAACAAAAATACATCACATACTTTTGTGTTTTGTCTAATTGTAGGTGTATGGGACATTTGTACAATACACATATGAAGATAAGGGAAAAGGAGAAGTTTAGGTGCTGTTCAAAAAGTCCTCTCACGTCACTTTTGGACCAAGAGAAGATAGAGTCCAAGTCTCTCACGTTACGGACTCAGATTCGGATCTGCAGACATACCGACTCAAAACGTCAATAACTTTTTCATCCGGACTCCAAATTGGGTGATTCTTTTTTTGTTAGAAAATAGATTTCGTGCACCTTCCAAGCCAATTGGATTCACCTTCAAATTCGTCCGGAGCGTTGAGTTATGGACGAAACAATCTGATGCTGTAGCAGAATCCGAGTCAAACTACAAGTCCAAAGGTGTTACGTCACCTCCGCTTGGGCCCATTGGCCTTGTACGACCTAGGGTTAGTTTTAGGCTGCCTTGGGACGTCCTACCACCTCCGTGGCCGCCACCCCTTGATCCTATATAAGTAGATCCATCTAGTAGCTTTTTCCTTGGGATTTGTTTAGTTAAAAGTTAGCCATTGCAACTTCGTGTACTTCGTTTGTGTCCAACGACCAGACCAAGACCGCTTACGGATCCCCACCATTATAAATAATTCATCTATATTCGCAATATTCAGATTGCTTTATCATATTTTTGCTCGTTCTTCGATTGCTTGCAGGAATAGACCTTCGTGGTCAGGCTGATCGTGCTTTCGGCATCGTCAGTAACCTCACGAGATTGGTTTAGCGATTGCTAAGGCGCAACATCGTGCACGTTTGTAGTCGGATCGTCAAAGTCGACTCCACCAAATCGATAGTTATCATCTCATCGAAAGATCGGGACACCCCCGCCTCTATCAAGTGGTATCAGTTTCGGGTTGCTCGGTGAGATTTTCCGATTATCCCTAGATTCGATTTATTTTCTTACCTATTGTCCAAGAAAAGGCCACCGTAAAAGTTAGATCTATTCATCATTTGTCCTAGCCAGTCCAAGCCTTTGCAATTTTCTTTTCATTGTTTGCATTATTGAATTATCGGTTGCATCGTCGTGTCGAGTTGCTGGTCTTAGTGTCTAGTTCTTTTAGAGATTCGAGTTCTGTTCACATTAATCACGCCGCCGCTACATCATCATCCCTTCCGCTGTCCACCATACCATCCATCAATTTCCACCATGTGCTACGCACTATTCATTGTCATAATCATAGTTGAGGTCATTCACATCTTCGCTTGATCCAATCTGCATCTTATCTAGTTTGTTTTGGAAAAAGAGAAAAAAGGAGAGAAAAAAGTAAAAAAAGTCAGAAAAAAAGAGAGAAAGAAAAAGGAAAAAAAAGTGTGAGAAAAAAAAGAGAGAAGAAAAAAAACAAAGTTTGGATCTATCTAGACTCAATCTCGTAGCTGAATTCGGATTGGAATCTGTTTTGTGCACTGTTCAGTAAAACAGGCATAACTTCCTCATACGAAGTCCGTTTTGGCTCCGCAAGTACTCAAATTAAAGCTAGAGACGAGCCGCATCTAAATAGTTGCAGAAGCTAGTTCAATATTTGGCACCTCAAAATCGGCTCCTAAATAGGTCTTTTTGCCCTCTGAAGTTCGTGAACACAGCTTATTCCAGTTTTTCAAACCAGTTTTAGAATTTTTTGACTCCTCATATCAACTCGGAATTGAGTGATTCTTTTTGCATTGGAAAGCTTGAGTTAGTAGCATTCTTTGAAAAAAGTTATCAGAAAATTGGCTCAAACTTTTCAAGAGGAAAACTGGAGAGAGTTGTTGTATATCCTGCTTGGCGCTTGTTTTTCATCATTATCTTTCTTTGCCGTTGTGCTCTTCACTTATATCTTGCTGTCTAGAGCTACTCATTATCCTTCATTGATGCTAGTTGTGCTACGCCGTGACCTCATTAGTGTTCTAGGCTCGCGTCTCTAGTCCGGTCTAGCCTAGGACCAAAGACAAGACCGTCGTTGAGCGTTTATTCAACATTGCATCTTTGAATTGATTATTGCTAATCTTTTGCTACCATATATAGCCAACCCAGCTCCACATATTTCTACACCGTGTATACGTCGCTCCCCGGCAATCTCTTTACACAATCTTCAGAGTTACTTGACACCGCTGGTTGCCTGTCACACTTTCTTTGCATGGTAAGAACTTGTAAGACATTGATATTTGCTTTCTTGTGAGCGTTTTACCACCACATCCTAGTAGTTATAGAAACATTATTTTTGGATTTTGTTTCTTGTTCTACTAATCATGACAGGATCCAGAGTCAATTCATGGGCTTTGTCGATCGCGGAGACATGCCACCACCTATGCAAATACCACAACCGTCACGAGAGGTGCACAAACATCCAAATGCACATGATCAGGTTCATGTTTCTATACCACCATTTAATGGCCGTTTTAGACCTCCTTTATATATTGAATGGGAGTTAGACATAAATAATATATTTGCTTCCCATAATTTTGATGAACGTAAAAAGTTATGGTTGCGGTTGGTTCTTTCACCGGTTATGCTCTAGTTTGGTGGAGTGAATATTGTCGGTTACACCCTGATTATGTACCTAATACTTGGGATGATTTAAAACATGTCATGAGAGATAGATTCGTCGATGTTTATTATACTCGTGGCATGATTAAAAAAGCTGGAACATTTAAAACAAGGTAGTGACACCGTAACAAAATATTATGATGATTTACAAACTACCTTGTTGCACTCATTTTTAGAAGAAAGTGAAGAAGATTTTATGGATAGATTTTGGGGAGGATTAAACCATAATATTCAGGAGATACTAATTCATGAAGAGTGTTATCCTATGGACCATTTGTTTCGTCTTGCTTGCAAAGCTGAACAGGAAATAAAACGACGTGTTGCCCACAAGGAGAACAAGCGCGGTGCACATTCCAACTGTTGATACAGATGTTTATTCAACTACTAGGCGTACTATGACAACCACATCCGTTGTTGCGAGGACTACATCATCTCCACCATGTGACACATCATCATCGAGAGTGCCTGCATCATCTGAGTTGACTATAAGAGGTAATGACAAAGGTACAGATTTTCCACTTTTACATGAGAATGATGCATGCCTAGTTAACTTGAATACATCATGTGTTGAGCTACCCACTACTTTGATCACACCACCTATGTTAGAGGATTATATTGATAATTTGACTTTGCCATGTGATCAAACAACTGAAATACCAACAATTTTGAGTGCACCCATTGAATTAATTGTTGATGCAAAAGAATCAATATTTAATCATTTTGATATGACCTCTAATCTTGGTGATGATTCTGTGTCGAATGACTTATTGCATGTTTACTTATTTAAGCATGTTGTAGCATGTAAACTTGATGCAAGTAAGGTTTATTCACCAATGTTGGGATGGTTTAATGATGAACATTGTCAATCTTTTGAAATGAATAAGAGCTTCACTTATATGTGCAAACTGAGTTGCAATATTTTCATGCCTTCTACTTCTTGTGATAATGTTTTGGCTTTAGATTTTATGAACTATGCAAGTTACTCATCTATTTATGTGTCATATGTGCAAAAATCAAGGGAAATAAAAATGGATGACATATACATATACAACATGTACACCTTGTCTCTTTTGTTAGCCACATTTCAGACTAAGAACACCGAGGACGGCTTTGTTTTCAAGAAGTGGAGGATGATGAGGACATGACTACCTTGGATAAGACCAAAATATTGCATACATGCATATTTGTCAGGTGATTTCTAGTGCAAACTATTCAATAATCTATTTATGTTATCCGAACAAAAATACATCACATACTTTTGTGTTTTGTCTAATTGTAGGTGTATGGGACATTTGTACAATACACATATGAAGATAAGGGAAAAGGAGAAGTTTAGGTGCTGTTCAAAAGTCCTCTCACGTCACTTTTGGACCAAGAGAAGATAGAGTCCAAGTCTCTCACGTTCGGACTCAGATTCGGACTGCAGACATACCTGACTCAAAACGTCAATAACTTTTTCATCCGGACTCCAAATTGGGTGATTCTTTTTTGTTGGAAAATAGATTTCGTGCACCTTCCAACCCAATTGGATTCACCTTCAAATTCGTCCGGAGCGTTGAGTTATGGACGAAACAATCTGATGCTGCAGCAGAATCCGAGTCAAACTACAAGTCCAAAGGTGTTACGTCACCTCCGCTTGGGCCCATTGGCCTTGTACGACCTAGGGTTAGTTTTAGGCTGCCTTGGGACGTCCTACCACCTCCTTGGCCGCCACCCCTTGATCCTATATAAGTAGATCCATCTAGTAGCTTTTTCCTTGGGATTTGTTTAGTTAAAGTTAGCCATTGCAACCGTGTACTTCGCTTGTGTCCAACGACCAGACCAAGACCGCTTACGGATCCCCACCATTATAAATAATTCATATATATTCGCAATATTCAGATTGCTTTATCATATTTTTGCTCGTTCTTCGATTGCTTGCAGGAATAGACCTTCGTGGTCGGTGATCGTGCTTTTCGGCATCGTCGAGAACCTCGTGGAGATTGGTTTAGTGATTGCTAAGGCGCAACGTCGTGCACGCTTGTAGTCGGATCGTCAAAGTCGACTCCACCAAATCGATAGTTATCATCTCATCGAAAGATCGGGACACCCCGCCTCTATCAAGTGGTATCGGTTTTCGGGTTGTTCGGTGAGATTTTCCGATTATCCCTAGATTCGATTTATTTTCTTACCTATTGTCCAAGAAAAGGCCACCGTAAAAGTTAGATCTATTCATCATTTGTCCTAGCCAGTCCAAGCCTTTGCAATTTTCTTTTCATTGTTTGCATTATTGAATTATCGGTTGCATCGTCGTGTCGAGTTGCTGGTCTTAGTGTCTAGTTCCTTTAGAGTTTCGAAGTTCTGTTCACATTAATCACGCCGCTGCATCATTATCCCTTCCGCTGTCCACCATATCATCCATCAATTTCCACCATGTGCTACGCACTATTCATTGTCATAATCATAGTTGAGGTCATTCACATCTTCGCTTGATCCAATCTGCATCTTATCTAGTTTGTTTTGGAAAAAGAGAAAAAAAAAGAAAGAAAAAAAGAGAAAAAAAGTAAAAAAGAGTCAGAAAAAAAAGAGAAAGAAGAAGGAAAAAAAGTGTGAAAAAAGAGAGAAGAAAAAAACAAAGTTTGGATCTATCTAGACTCAATCTCGTAGCTGAATTCGGATTGGAATCTGTTTTGTGCAATCGTTCAGTAAAACAGACATAACTTCCTCATACGAAGTCCGTTTTGGCTCGAGTACTCAAATTAAAGCTAGAGACGAGCCGCATCTAAATAGTTGCAGAAGCAAGTTCAATATTTGGCACCTCAAAATCGGCTCCTAAATAGGTCTTTTGCCCTCCGAAGTTCGTGAACACAGCTTATTCCAGCTTTTTCAAACCAGTTTTAGAATTTTTTGACTCCTCATATCAACTCGAATTGAGTGATTCTTTTTGCATTGGAAAGCTTGAGTTAGTAGCATTCATTGAAAAAAGTTATCAGAAAATTGGCTCAAACTTTTCAAGAGGAAAACTGGAGAGAGAGTTGTTGTATATCCTGCTTGGCGCTTGTTTTTCATCATTATCTTTCTTGCCGTTGTGCTCTTCACTTATATCTTGCTGTCTAGAGCTACTCATTATCCTTCATTGATGCTAGTTGTGCTACGCCGTGACCTCATTAGTGTTCTAGGCTCGCGTCTCTAGTCCGGTCTAGCCTAGGACTAGCACAAGACTGCGTCGTTGAGCGCTTATTCAACATTGCATCTTTGAATTGATTATTGCTAATCTTTTGCTACCATATATAGCCAACCCAGCTCCACATATTTCTACACCGTGTATACGTCACGCTCCCTGGCAATCTCTTTACACAATCTTCAGAGTTACTTGACACGCTGGTTGTCACCGCCTTTCTTTGCATGGTAAGAACTTGTAAGACATTGATATTTGCTTTCTTGTGAGCGTTTTACCACCACATCCTAGTAGTTATAGAAACATTATTTTTGGATTTTGTTTCTTGTTCTACTAATCATGACAGGATCCAGAGTCAATTCATGGGCTTTGTCGATCGCGGAGACATGCCACCACCTATGCAAATACCACAACCGTCACGAGAGGTGCACAAACATCCAAATGCACATGATCAGGTTCATGTTTCTATACCACCATTTAATGGCCGTTTTAGACCTCCTTTATATATTGAATGGGAGTTAGACATAAATAATATATTTGCTTCCCATAATTTTGATGAACGTAAAAAGTTATGGTTGCGGTTGGTTCTTTCACTGGTTATGCTCTAGTTTGGTGGAGTGAATATTGTCGGTTACACCCTGATTATGTACCTAATACTTGGGATGATTTAAAACATGTCATGAGAGATAGATTAAATGCGATGTTTATTATACTCGTGGCATGATTAAAAAACTGGAACATTTAAAACAAGGTAGTGACACCGTAACAAAATATTATGATGATTTACAAACTACCTTGTTGCACTCATTTTTAGAAGAAAGTGAAGAAGATTTTATGGATAGATTTTGGGGAGGATTAAACCATAATATTCAGGAGATACTAATTCATGAAGAGTGTTATCCTATGGACCATTTGTTTCGTCTTGCTTGCAAAGCTGAACAGGAAATAAAACGACGTGTTGCCCACAAGGAGAACAAGCGCCGGTGCACATTCCAACTGTTGATACAGATGTTTATTCAACTACTAGGCGTACTATGACAACCACATCCGTTGTTGCGAGGACTACATCATCTCCACCATGTGACACATCATCATCGAGAGTGCCCGCATCATCTGAGTTGACTATAAGAGGTAATGACAAAGGTACAGATTTTCCACTTTTACATGAGAATGATGCATGCCTGGTTAACTTGAATACATCATGTGTTGAGCTACCCACTACTTTGATCACACCACCTATGTTAGAGGATTATATTGATAATTTGACTTTGCCATGTGATCAAACAACTGAAATACCAACAATTTTGAGTGCACCCATTGAATTAATTGTTGATGCAAAAGAATCAATATTTAATCATTTTGATATGACCTGTAATCTTGGTGATGATTACGTGTCGAATGACTTATTGCATGTTTACTTATTTAAGCATGTTGTAGCATGTAAACTTGATGCAAGTAAGGTTTATTCACCAATGTTGGGATGGTTTAATGATGAACATTGTCAATCTTTTGAAATGAATAAGAGCTTCACTTATATGTGCAAACTGAGTTGCAATATTTTCATGCCTTCTACTTCTTGTGATAATGTTTTGGCTTTAGATTTTATGAACTATGCAAGTTACTCATCTATTTATGTGTCATATGTGCAAAAATCAAGGGAAATAAAAATGGATGACATATACATATACAACATGTACACCTTGTCTCTTTTGTTAGCCACATTTCAGACTAAGAACCGCCGAGGACGGCTTTGTTTTCAAGAAGTGGAGGATGATGAGGACATGACTACCTTGGATAAGACCAAAAATATTGCATACATGCATATTTGTCGTGTGATTTCTAGTGCAAACTATTCAATAATCTATTTATGTTATCCGAACAAAAATACATCACATACTTTTGTGTTTTGTCTAATTGTAGGTGTATGGGACATTTGTACAATACACATATGAAGATAAGGGAAAAGGAGAAGTTTAGGTGCTGTTCAAAAGTCCTCTCACGTCACTTTTGGACCAAGAGAAGATAGAGTCCAAGTCTCTCACGTTACGGACTCGAGATACGGACTACTGCAGACATACCTGACTCAAAACGTCAATAACTTTTCATCCGGTCTCAAAATTGGGTGATTCTTTTTTGTTGGAAAATAGATTTCGTGCACCTTCCAACCCAATTGGATTCACCTTCAAATTCGTCCGGAGCGTTGAGTTATGGACGAAACAATCTGATGCTGCAGCAGAATCCGAGTCAAACTACAAGTCCAAAGGTGTTACGTCACCTCCGCTTGGGCCCATTGGCCTTGTACGACCTAGGGTTAGTTTTAGGCTGCCTTGGGACGTCCTACCACCTCCTTGGCCGCCACCCCTTGATCCTATATAAGTAGATCCATCTAGTAGATTTTTCCTTGGGATTTGTTTAGTTAAAAGTTAGCCATTGCAACTTCGTGTACTTCGTTTGTGTCCAACGACCAGACCAAGACCGCTTACGGATCCCCACCATTATAAATAATTCATATATATTCGCAATATTCAGATTGCTTTATCATATTTTTGCTCGTTCTTCGATTGCTTGCAGGAATAGACCTTCGTGGTCAGGCTGATCGTGCTTCCGGCATCGTCAGTAACCTCCGGAGATTGGTTTAGCGATTGCTAAGGCGCAACGTCGTGCACGTTTGTAGTCGGATCGTCAAAGTCGACTCCACCAAATCGATAGTTATCATCTCATCGAAAGATCGGGACAGCCTCGCCTCTATCACGTGGTATCGTTTTCGTGTTGTTCGGTGAGATTTTCCGCTTATCCCTAGATTCGATTTATTTTCTTACCTATTGTCCAAGAAAAGGCCACCGTAAAAGTTAGATCTATTCATCATTTGTCCTAGCCAGTCCAAGCCTTTGCAATTTTCTTTTCATTGTTTGCATTATTGAATTATCGGTTGCATCGTCGTGTCGAGTTGCCGGTCTTAGTGTCTAGTTCCTTTAGAGTTTCGAGTTCTGTTCACATTAATCACGCCGCTGCATCATTATCCCTTCCGCTGTCCACCATATCATCCATCAATTTCCACCATGTGCTACACACTATTCATTGTCATAATCATAGTTGAGGTCATTCACATCTTCGCTTGATCCAATCTGCATCTTATCTAGTTTGTTTTGGAAAAAGAGAAAAAAAGAGAGAGAAAAAAAAATAGAAAAAAAAGTAAAAAAAAAGTCAGAGAAAAAAAGAGAGAAAGAAAAAGGAAAAAAAAAGTGTGAAACAAAAAGAGAGAAGAAAAAAAAACAAAGTTTGGATCTATCTAGACTCAATCTCGTAGCTGAATTCGGATTGGAATCTGTTTTGTGCACTGTTCAGTAAAACAGGCATAACTTCCTCATACGAAGTCCGTTTTGGCTCCACGAGTACTCAAATTAAAGCTAGAGACGAGCCGCATCTAAATAGTTGCAGAAGCTAGTTCAATATTTGGCACCTCAAAATCGGCTCCTAAATAGGTCTTTTTGCCCTCCGAAGTTCGTGAACACAGCTTATTCCAGTTTTTCATACCAGTTTTAGAATGTTTTGACTCCTCATCAACTCGGAATTGAGTGATTCTTTTTGCATTGGAAAGCTTGAGTTAGTAGCATTCTTTGAAAAAAGTTATCAGAAAATTGGCTCAAACTTTTCAAGAGGAATACTGGAGAGAGAGTTGTTGTATATCCCGCTTGGCGCTTGTTTTTCATCATTATCTTTCTTGCCGTTGTGCTCTTCACTTATATCTTGCTGTCTAGAGCTACTCATTATCCTTCATTGATGCTAGTTGTGCTACGCCGTGACCTCATTAGTGTTCTAGGCTCGCGTCTCTAGTCCGGTCTAGCCTAGGACTAGCACAGTACCGTCGTTGAGCGTTTATTCAACATTGCATCTTTGAATTGATTATTGCTAATCTTTTGTTACCATATATAGCCAACCCAGCTCCACGTATTTCTACACCGTATATCGTCGCTCCCCCGCAATCTCTTTACACAATCTTCAGAGTTACTTGACACCGCTGGTTGCCTGTCACCTTTCTTTGCATGGTAAGAACTTGTAAGACATTGATATTTGCTTTTCTTGTGAGCGTTTTACCACCACATCCTAGTAGTTATAGAAACATTATTTTTGGATTTTGTTTCTTGTTCTACTAATCATGACAGGATCCAGAGTCAATTCATGGGCTTTGTCGATCGCGGAGACATGCCACCACCTATGCAAATACCACAACCGTCACGAGAGGTGCACAAACATCCAAATGCACATGATCAGGTTCATGTTTCTATACCACCATTTAATGGCCGTTTTAGACCTCCTTTATATATTGAATGGGAGTTAGACATAAATAATATATTTGCTTCCCATAATTTTGATGAACGTAAAAAGTTATGGTTGCGGTTGGTTCTTTCAATGGTTATGCTCTAGTTTGGTGGAGTGAATATTGTCGGTTACACCTGATTATGTACCTAATACTTGGGATGATTTAAAACATGTCATGAGAGATAGATTAAATGCCGATGTTTATTATACTCGTGGCATGATTAAAAACTGGAACATTTAAAACAAGGTAGTGACACCGTAACAAAATATTATGATGATTTACAAACTACCTTGTTGCACTCATTTTTAGAAGAAAGTGAAGAAGATTTTATGGATAGATTTTGGGGAGGATTAAACCATAATATTCAGGAGATACTAATTCATGAAGAGTGTTATCCTATGGACCATTTGTTTCGTCTTGCTTGCAAAGCTGAACAGGAAATAAAACGACGTGTTGCCCACAAGGATAACAAGCGCACGGTGCACATTCCAACTGTTGATACAGATGTTTATTCAACTACTAGGCGTACTATGACAACCACATCCGTTGTTGCGAGGACTACATCATCTCCACCATGTGACACATCATCATCGAGAGTGCCTGCATCATCTGAGTTGACTATAAGAGGTAATGACAAAGGTACAGATTTTCCACTTTTACATGAGAATGATGCATGCCTGGTTAACTTGAATACATCATGTGTTGAGCTACCCACTACTTTGATCACACCACCTATGTTAGAGGATTATATTGATAATTTGACTTTGCCATGTGATCAAACAACTGAAATACCAACAATTTTGAGTGCACCCATTGAATTAATTGTTGATGCAAAAGAATCAATATTTAATCATTTTGATATGACCTCTAATCTTGGTGATGATTACGTAGTCGAATGACTTATTGCATGTTTACTTATTTAAGCATGTTTTAGCATGTAAACTTGATGCAAGTAAGGTTTATTCATCAATGTTGGGATGGTTTAATGATGAACATTGTCAATCTTTTGAAATGAATAAGAGCTTCACTTATATGTGCAAACTGAGTTGCAATATTTTCATGCCTTCTACTTCTTGTGATAATGTTTTGGCTTTAGATTTTATGAACTATGCAAGTTACTCATCTATTTATGTGTCATATGTGCAAAATTCAAGGGAAATAAAAATGGATGACATATACATATACAACATGTACACCTTGTCTCTTTTGTTAGCCACATTTCAGACTAAGAACCATGAGGACGGCTTTGTTTTCAAGAAGTGGAGGATGATGAGGACATGACTACCTTGGATAAGACCAAAAATATTGCATACATGCATATTTGTCGTGTGATTTCTAGTGCAAACTATTCAATAATCTATTTATGTTATCCGAACAAAAATACATCATATACTTTTGTGTTTTGTCTAATTGTAGGTGTATGGGACATTTGTACAATACACATATGAAGATAAGGGAAAAGGAGAAGTTTAGGTGCTGTTCAAAAGTCCTCTCACGTCACTTTTGGACCAAGAGAAGATAGAGTCCAAGTCTCTCACGTTACGGACTCAGATTCGGACCGCAGACATACCTGACTCAAAACGTCAATAACTTTTTCATCCGGACTCCAAATTGGGTGATTCTTTTTGTTGGAAAATAGATTTCGTGCACCTTCCAACCCAATTGGATTCACCTTCAAATTCGTCCGGAGCGTTGAGTTATGGACGAAACAATCTGATGCTGCAGCAGAATCCGAGTCAAACTACAAGTCCAAAGGTGTTACGTCACCTCCGCTTGGGCCCATTGGCCCTGTACGACCTAGGGTTAGTTTTAGGCTGCCTTGGGACGTCCTACCACCTCCTTGGCCGCCACCCCTTGATCCTATATAAGTAGATCCATCTAGTAGCTTTTTCCTTGGGATTAGTTTAGTTAAAAGTTAGCCATTGCAACTTCGTGTACTTCGTTTGTGTCCAACGACCAGACCAAGACCGCTTACGGATCCCCACCATTATAAATAATTCATATATATTCGCAATATTCAGATTGCTTTATCATATTTTTGCTCGTTCTTCGATTGCTTGCGAGGAATAGACCTTCGTGGTCGGTGATCGTGCTTTCGGCATCGTCAGTAACCTCAGGAGATTGGTTTAGCGATTGCTAAGGCGCAACGTCGTGCACGTTTGTAGTCGGATCGTCAAAGTCGACTCCACCAAATCGATAGTTATCATCTCATCGAAAGATCGGCACACCACCGCCTCTATCAAGTGGTATCAGTTTTCAGGTTGCTCGGTGAGATTTTCCAGTTATCCCTAGATTCGATTTATTTTCTTACCTATTGTCCAAGAAAAGGCCACCAGAAAAGTTAGATCTATTCATCATTTGTCCTAGCCAGTCCAAGCCTTTGCAATTTTCTTTTCATTGTTTGCATTATTGAATTATCGGTTGCATCGTCGTGTCGAGTTCTTTGGTCTTAGTGTCTAGTTCCTTCAGAGTTTCGAAGTTCTGTTCACATTAATCACGCGCCGCTGCATCATTATCCCTTCTGCTGTCCACCATACCATCCATCAATTTCCACCTTGTGCTACGAACTATTAATTTTCATAATCATTTTTGAGGTCATTCACATCTTCGCTTGATCAAATCTGCATCTTATCTATTTTTTTTTGTAAAAATATAAAAAAAAAGAGAGAAAAAAAAAGAGAAAAAAAAGTAAAAAAAAAGTCAGAGAAAAAAAGAGAGAAAGAAAAAGGAAAAAAAAGTGTGAAAAAAAAAGAGAGAAGAAAAAAAAACAAAGTTTGGATCTATCTAGACTCAATCTCGTAGCTGAATTCGGATTGGAATCTGTTTTGTGCACTCGCTCAAGAAACAGGCATAACTTCCTCATACGAAGTCCGCTTTTGGCTCATGAGTACTCAAATTAAAGCTAGAGACGAGCCGCATCTAAATAGTTGCAGAAGCTTGTTCAATATTTGACACCTCAAAATCGGCTCCTAAATAGGTCTTTTTGCCCTCCGAAGTTCGTGAACACAGCTTATTCCAGTTTTTCAAACCAGTTTTAGAATTTTTTGACTCCTCATATCAACTCGGAATTGAGTGATTCTTTTTGCATTGGAAAGCTTGAGTTAGTAGCATTCTTTGAAAAAGTTATCAGAAAATTGGCTCAAACTTTTCAAGAGGAAAACTGAGAGAGAGTTGTTGTATATCACGCTTGGCGCTTGTTTTTCATCATTATCTTTACCGCCGTTGTGCTCTTCACTTATATCTTGCTGTCTAGAGCTACTCATTATCCTTCATTGATGCTAGTTGTGCTACGCCGTGACCTCATTAGTGTTCTAGGCTCGCGTCTCTAGTCCGGTCTAGCCTAGGACCGACACAGACTGCGTCGTTGAGCGCTTATTCAACATTGCATCTTTGAATTGATTATTGCTAATCTTTTGCTACCATATATAGCCAACCCAGCTCCACATATTTCTACACCGTATAATGACGCTCCCCTGGCAATCTCTTTACACAATCTTCGTGAGTTACTTGACACCGCTGGTTGCTGTCACCTTTCTTTGCATGGTAAGAACTTGTAAGACATTGATATTTGCTTTTCTTGTGAGAGTTTTACCACCACATCCTAGTAGTTATAGAAACATTATTTTTGGATTTTGTTTCTTGTTCTACTAATCATGACAGGATCCAGAGTCAATTCATGGGCTTTGTCGATCGCGGGAGACATGCCACCACCTATGCAAATACCACAACCGTCACGAGAGGTGCACAAACATCCAAATGCACATGATCAGGTTCATGTTTCTATACCACCATTTAATGGCCGTTTTAGACCTCCTTTATATATTGAATGGGAGTTAGACATAAATAATATATTTGCTTCCCATAATTTTGATGAACGTAAAAAGTTATGGTTGCGGTTGGTTCTTTCAATGGTTATGCTCTAGTTTGGTGGAGTGAATATTGTCGGTTACACCCTGATTATGTACCTAATACTTGGGATGATTTAAAACATGTCATGAGAGATAGATTAAATCGATGTTTATTATACTCGTGGCATGATTAAAAACTGGAACATTTAAAACAAGGTAGTGACACCGTAACAAAATATTATGATGATTTACAAACTACCTTGTTGCACTCATTTTTAGAAGAAAGTGAAGAAGATTTTATGGATAGATTTTGGGGAGGATTAAACCATAATATTCAGGAGATACTAATTCATGAAGAGTGTTATCCTATGGACCATTTGTTTCGTCTTGCTTGCAAAGCTGAACAGAAATAAAACGACGTGTTGCCCACAAGGAGAACAAGCGCACGGTGCACATTCCAACTGTTGATACAGATGTTTATTCAACTACTAGGCGTACTATGACAACCACATCCGTTGTTGCGAGGACTACATCATCTCCACCATGTGACACATCATCATCGAGAGTGCTCGCATCATCTGAGTTGACTATAAGAGGTAATGACAAAGGTACAGATTTTCCACTTTTACATGAGAATGATGCATGCCTGGTTAACTTGAATACATCATGTGTTGAGCTACCCACTACTTTGATCACACCACCTATGTTAGAGGATTATATTGATAATTTGACTTTGCCATGTGATCAAACAACTGAAATACCAACAATTTTGAGTGCACCCATTGAATTAATTGTTGATGCAAAAGAATCAATATTTAATCATTTTGATATGACCTCTAATCTTGGTGATGATTCTGTGTCGAATGACTTATTGCATGTTTACTTATTTAAGCATGTTGTAGCATGTAAACTTGATGCAAGTAAGGTTTATTCACCAATGTTGGGATGGTTTAATGATGAACATTGTCAATCTTTTGAAATGAATAAGAGCTTCACTTATTTGTGCAAACTGAGTTGCAATATTTTCATGCCTTCTACTTCTTGTGATAATGTTTTGGCTTTAGATTTTATGAACTATGCAAGTTACTCATCTATTTATGTGTCATATGTGCAAAAATCAAGGGAAATAAAAATGGATGACATATACATATACAACATGTACACCTTGTCTCTTTTGTTAGCCACATTTCAGACTAAGAACCGCCGAGGACGGCTTTGTTTTCAAGAAGTGGAGGATGATGAGGACATGACTACCTTGGATAAGACCAAAATTATTGCATACATGCATATTTGTCAGGTGATTTCTAGTGCAAACTATTCAATAATCTATTTATGTTATCCAGAACAAAAATACATCACATACTTTTGTGTTTTGTCTAATTGTAGGTGTATGGGACATTTGTACAATACACATATGAAGATAAGGGAAAAGGAGAAGTTTAGGTGCTGTTCAAAAGTCCTCTCACGTCACTTTTGGACCAAGAGAAGATAGAGTCCAAGTCTCTCACGTTACGGACTCAGATTCGGACTACTGCAGACATACCTGACTCAAAACGTCAATAACTTTTTCATCCGGACTCCAAATTGGGTGATTCTTTTTTTGTTGGAAAATAGATTTCGTGCACCTTCCAACCCAATTGGATTCACCTTCAAATTCGTCCGGAGCATTGAGTTATGGACGAAACAATCTGATGCTGCAGCAGAATCCGAGTCAAACTACAAGTCCAAAGGTGTTACGTCACCTCCGCTTGGGCCCATTGGCCTTGTACGACCTAGGGTTAGTTTTAGGCTGCCTTGGGACGTCCTACCACCTCCTTGGCCGCCACCCTTGATCCTATATAAGTAGATCCATCTAGTAGCTTTTTCCTTGGGATTAGTTTAGTTAAAAGTTAGCCATTGCAACTTTGTGTACTTCGTTTGTGTCCAACGACCGCACCAAGACCGCTTACGGATCCCCACCATTATAAATAATTCATATATATTCGCAATATTCAGATTGCTTTATCATATTTTTGCTCGTTCTTCGATTGCTTGCAGGAATAGACCTTCGTGGTCGCCGATCGTGCTTTCGGCATCGTCAGTAACCTCGGGAGATTGGTTTAGCGATTGCTAAGGCGCAACGTCGTGCACGTTTGTAGTCGGATCGTCAAAGTCGACTCCACCAAATCGATAGTTATCATCTCATCGAAAGATCGGGACACCACCGCCTCTATCAAGTGGTATCAGTTTTCAGGTTGCTCGGTGAGATTTTCCAGTTATCCCTAGATTCGATTTATTTTCTTACCTATTGTCCAAGAAAAGGCCACTGGAAAAGTTAGATCTATTCATCATTTGTCCTAGCCAGTCCAAGCCTTTGCAATTTTCTTTTCATTGTTTGCATTATTGAATTATCGGTTGCATCGTCGTGTCGAGTTGCTGGTCTTAGTGTCTAGTTCCTTTAGAGTTTCGAGTTCTGTTCACATTAATCACGCCGCTGCATCATTATCCCTTCCGCTGTCCACCATACCATCCATCAATTTCCACCATGTGCTACGCACTATTCATTGTCATAATCATAGTTGAGGTCATTCACATCTTCGCTTGATCCAATCTGCATCTTATCTAGTTTGTTTTGGAAAAAGAGAAAAAAAGAGAGAAAAAAAAAGAGAAAAAAAAAAGTCAGAGAAAAAAGAGAGAAAGAAAAGGAAAAAAGTGTGAAAAAAAAGAGAGAAGAAAAAAACAAAGTTTGGATCTATCTAGACTCAATCTCGTAGCTGAATTCGGATTGGAATCTGTTTTGTGCACTGTTCAGTAAAACAGGCATAACTTCCTCATACGAAGTCCGCTTTTGGCTCATGAGTACTCAAATTAAAGCTAGAGACGAGCCGCATCTAAATAGTTGCAGAAGCTAGTTCAATATTTGGCACCTCAAAATCGGCTCCTAAATAGGTCTTTTGCCCTCCGTAGTTCGTGAACACAGCTTATTCCAGCTTTTTCAAACCAGTTTTAGAATTTTTGACTCCTCATATCAACTCGGAATTGAGTGATTCTTTTTGCATTGGAAAGCTTGAGTTAGTAGCATTCTTTGAAAAAGTTATCAGAAAATTGGCTCAAACTTTTCAAGAGGAAAACTGGAGAGAGAGTTGTTGTATATCCTGCTTGGAAGTTGTTTTTCATCATTATCTTTCTGCCGTTGTGCTCTTCACTTATATCTTGCTGTCTAGAGCTACTCATTATCCTTCATTGATGCTAGTTGTGCTACGCCGTGACCTCATTAGTGTTCTAGGCTCGCGTCTCTAGTCCGGTCTAGCCTAGGACCAAAGACAAGACCGTCGTTGAGCGTTTATTCAACATTGCATCTTTGAATTGATTATTGCTAATCTTTTGCTACCATATATAGCCAACCCAGCTCCACATATTTCTACACCGTATATCGTCGCCCCTGGCAATCTCTTTACACAATCTTCAGAGTTACTTCACACCGCTGGTTACTGTCACCGCCTTTGCATGGTAAGAACTTGTAAGACATTGATATTTGCTTTCTTGTGAGCGCTTTTACCACCACATCCTAGTAGTTATAGAAACATTATTTTTGGATTTTGTTTCTTGTTCTACTAATCATGACAGGATCCAGAGTCAATTCATGGGCTTTGTCGATCGCGGAGACATGCCACCACCTATGCAAATACCACAACCGTCACGAGAGGTGCACAAACATCCAAATGCACATGATCAGGTTCATGTTTCTATACCACCATTTAATGGCCGTTTTAGACCTCCTTTATATATTGAATGGGAGTTAGACATAAATAATATATTTGCTTCCCATAATTTTGATGAACGTAAAAAAGTTATGGTTGCGGTTGGTTCTTTCAATGGTTATGCTCTAGTTTGGTGGAGTGAATATTGTAGGTTACAACCTTATTATGTACCTAATACTAGGGATGATTTAAAACATCTCATGAGAGATAGATTAAATGCGATGTTTATTATACTCGTGGCATGATTAAAAAACTGGAACATTTAAAACAAGGTAGTGACACCGTAACAAAATATTATGATGATTTACAAACTACCTTGTTGCACTCATTTTTAGAAGAAAGTGAAGAAGATTTTATGGATAGATTTTGGGGAGGATTAAACCATAATATTCAGGAGATACTAATTCATGAAGAGTGTTATCCTATGGACCATTTGTTTCGTCTTGCTTGCAAAGCTGAACAGGAAATAAAACGACGTGTTGCCCACAAGGAGAACAAGCGCACGGTGCACATTCCAACTGTTGATACAGATGTTTATTCAACTACTAGGCGTACTATGACAACCACATCCGTTGTTGCGAGGACTACATCATCTCCACCATGTGACACATCATCATCGAGAGTGCCTGCATCATCTGAGTTGACTATAAGAGGTAATGACAAAGGTACAGATTTTCCACTTTTACATGAGAATGATGCATGCCTGGTTAACTTGAATACATCATGTGTTGAGCTACCCACTACTTTGATCACACCACCTATGTTAGAGGATTATATTGATAATTTGACTTTGCCATGTGATCAAACAACTGAAATACCAACAATTTTGAGTGCACCCATTGAATTAATTGTTGATGCAAAAGAATCAATATTTAATCATTTTGATATGACCTCTAATCTTGGTGATGATTCTGTGTCGAATGACTTATTGCATGTTTACTTATTTAAGCATGTTGTAGCATGTAAACTTGATGCAAGTAAGGTTTATTCACCAATGTTGGGATGGTTTAATGATGAACATTGTCAATCTTTTGAAATGAATAAGAGCTTCACTTATATGTGCAAACTGTGTTGCAATATTTTCATGCCTTCTACTTCTTGTGATAATGTTTTGGCTTTAGATTTTATGAACTATGCAAGTTACTCATCTATTTATGTGTCATATGTGCAAAAATCAAGGGAAATAAAAATGGATGACATATACATATACAACATGTACACCTTGTCTCTTTTGTTAGCCACATTTCAGACTAAGAACCGCCGAGGACGGCTTTGTTTTCAAGAAGTGGAGGATGATGAGGACATGACTACCTTGGATAAGACCAAAATATTGCATACATGCATATTTGTCGTGTGATTTCTAGTGCAAACTATTCAATAATCTATTTATGTTATCCGTAACAAAAATACATCACATACTTTTGTGTTTTGTCTAATTGTAGGTGTATGGGACATTTGTACAATACACATATGAAGATAAGGAAAAGGAGAAGTTTAGGTGCTGTTCAAAAGTCCTCTCACGTCACTTTTGGACCAAGAGAAGATAGAGTCCAAGTCTCTCACGTTCTGGACTCAGATTCGGACTGCACAGACATACCTGACTCAAAACGTCAATAACTTTTTCATCCGGACTCCAAATTGGGTGATTCTTTTTTGTTGGAAAATAGATTTCGTGCACCTTCCAACCCAATTGGATTCACCTTCAAATTCGTCCGGAGCGTTGAGTTATGGACGAAACAATCTGATGCTGCAGCAGAATCCGAGTCAAACTACAAGTCCAAAGGTGTTACGTCACCTCCGCTTGGGCCCATTGGCCTTGTACGACCTAGGGTTAGTTTTAGGCTGCCTTGGGACGTCCTACCACCTCCTTGGCCGCCACCCTTGATCCTATATAAGTAGATCCATCTAGTAGCTTTTTCCTTGGGATTAGTTTAGTTAAAAGTTAGCCATTGCAACTTCGTACTTCGCTTGTGTCCAACGACTAGACCAAGACCGCTTACGGATCCCCACCATTATAAATAATTCATATATATTCGCAATATTCAGATTGCTTTAACATATTTTTGCTCGTTCTTCGATAGCTTGAAGGAATAGACCTTCGTGGTCAGGCAGATAGTGAATTCGGCATCGTCAGTAACCTCAGAGATTGGTTTAGCGATTGCTAAAGCAACGTCAGTCGTGCGTTTGTAGTCGGATCGTCAAAGTCGACTCCACCAAATCGATAGTTATCATCTCATCGAAGATCGACACCACCGCCTCTATCAAGTGGTATCGGTTTCGTGTTGCTCGGTGAGATTTTCCGATTATCCCTAGATTCGATTTATTTTCTTACCTATTGTCCAAGAAAAGGCCACCGTAAAAGTTAGATCTATTCATCATTTGTCCTAGCCAGTCCAAGCCTTTTGCAATTTTCTTTTCATTGTTTGCATTATTGAATTATCGCTTGCATCGTCGTGTCGAGTTGCTGGTCTTAGTGTCTAGTTCCTTTAGAGTTTCGAGTTCTGTTCACATTAATCACGCCGCCGCTGCATCATTATCCCTTCCGCTGTCCACCATACCATCCATCAATTTCCACCATGTGCTACGCACTATTCATTGTCATAATCATAGTTGAGGTCATTCACATCTTCGCTTGATCCAATCTGCATCTTATCTAGTTTGTTTTGGAAAAAGAGAAAAAAAAGAGAGAAAAAAAAAGAGAAAAAAAAGTAAAAAAAAAAGTCAGAAAAAAAAGAGAGAAAGAAAAAGGAAAAAAAGTGTGAAAAAAAAGAGAGAAGAAAAAAAAACAAAGTTTGGATCTATCTAGACTCAATCTCGTAGCTGAATTCGGATTGGAATCTGTTTTGTGCACTGTTCAGTAAAACAGGCATAACTTCCTCATACGAAGTCCGTTTTGGCTCCGCGAGTACTCAAATTAAAGCTAGAGACGAGCCGCATCTAAATAGTTGCAGAAGCTAATTCAATATTTGGCACCTCAAAATCGGCTCCTAAATAGGTCTTTTGCCCTCGAAGTTCGTGAACACAGCTTATTCCAGTTTTTCAAACCAGTTTTAGAATTTTTGACTCCTCATATCAACTCGGAATTGAGTGATTCTTTTTGCATTGGAAAGCTTGAGTTAGTAGCATTCTTTGAAAAAAGTTATCAGAAAATTGGCTCAAACTTTTCAAGAGGAAAACTGGAGAGAGAGTTGTTGTATATCCTGCTTGGAAGTTGTTTTTCATCATTATCTTTACTGCCGTTGTGCTCTTCACTTATATCTTGCTGTCTAGAGCTACTCATTATCCTTCATTGATGCTAGTTGTGCTACGCCGTGACCTCATTAGTGTTCTAGGCTCGCGTCTCTAGTCCGGTCTAGCCTAGGACCAGCACAGTACCGTCGTTGAACGTTTATTCAACATTGCATCTTTGAATTGATTATTGCTAATCTTTTGCTACCATATATAGCCAACCCAGCTCCACATATTTCTACACCGTGTATACGTACGCTCCCCTGGCAATCTCTTTACACAATCTTCAGAGTTACTTGACACCGCTGGTTGCCTGTCACCGTGATGAGGACATCAATACCATTGTTACACCCACAGCCCCTACTGCTACATATACTGGACCAATTACTAGAGCTCGCGCACGCCAACTAAATTATCAGGTACTTTCGTTTCTTGGTAATGATTCTAATGTTCATGAGAATATGATGCTGCCTAAATTGGATACATTTGTTTTGCTTACAAATGAAGGCCCTAGCTTGGAGAAGGATGGACATTGGAGCAAGAACAAGCATGGAGATAATGCCATGCGCAAGGGGAACAAGAACGGAGTTACAAGTGATGATTTCAGGACTTTGAAGCCACCATAATGGGTGCATGAAGCCTTGGACGAAATATACAAGATGCCACTTCATAATATTCGTCCATAGGCTATTCTAGGTGCTGCGTCACCTTATTATTGGGCCAGGCCCATGTAATTTCGAAATACTTAAGTATAGGCTGTTTTAGAGTCCGTATGTGTGGGGAAACAAGAGTTAGGGATGGTTTGGACCCCTCCCTCAAGGGCCACGAAATTCCTCCTCTTCCTCCATATATACAGCCCTTAGGGCGTCGTTTAGACTTTGGGTTTTGTTTAGATTAAAAGTTCGCCATAGCTGCAACTTCGCGTGCCGTTTGTGTTCAACGACCGGCACAAAGGCGTCCACGTAACCCCACCTTGATCAATAAAGCTTTCATCTTATATTCGCAATATCCAGATTGCAATCTCAGTTTCTTGCTTGTTCTTCGTTTGCTCGCAGGAAACAGACCCTCGTGGTCGGGTTGATCGTGCTCCGGCGTGGTCAATAACCTCTCGGAGTTGGTTTAGCGATTGCTAAGGCGCGACGTCCTCGCACGTTCGTAGTCGGATCGTCAAAGTCGACTTCCTCCAAAGCGAAAACCAACATCTCATCGAAAGACGGGACACCTTTGCCTCTATCACACCGCCTGCTGCATGGTAAGAACTTGTAAGACATTGATATTTGCTTTACTGTGAGCGTTTTACCACCACATCCTAGTAGTTATAGAAACATTATTTTTGGATTTTGTTTCTTGTTCTACTAATCATGACAGGATCCAGAGTCAATTCATGGGCTTTGTCGATCGCTGGAGACATGCCACCACCTATGCAAATACCACAACCGTCACGAGAGGTGCACAAACATCCAAATGCACATGATCAGGTTCATGTTTCTATACCACCATTTAATGGCCGTTTTAGACCTCCTTTATATATTGAATGGGAGTTAGACATAAATAATATATTTGCTTCCCATAATTTTGATGAACGTGAAAAAGTTATGGTTGCGGTTGGTTCTTTCACTGGTTATGCTCTAGTTTGGTGGAGTGAATATTGTCGGTTACACCCTGATTATGTACCTAATACTTGGGATGATTTAAAACATGTCATGAGAGATAGATTCGTCGATGTTTATTATACTCGTGGCATGATTAAAAAGCTGGAACATTTAAAACAAGGTAGTGACACCGTAACAAAATATTATGATGATTTACAAACTACCTTGTTGCACTCATTTTTAGAAGAAAGTGAAGAAGATTTTATGGATAGATTTTGGGGAGGATTAAACCATAATATTCAGGAGATACTAATTCATGAAGAGTGTTATCCTATGGACCATTTGTTTCGTCTTGCTTGCAAAGCTGAACAGGAAATAAAACGACGTGTTGCCCACAAGGAGAACAAGCGCGCAGTGCACATTCCAACTGTTGATACAGATGTTTATTCAACTACTAGGCGTACTATGACAACCACATTCGTTGTTGCGAGGACTACATCATCTCCACCATGTGACACATCATCATCGAGAGTGCTGCATCATCCGAGTTGACTATAAGAGGTAATGACAAAGGTACAGATTTTCCACTTTTACATGAGAATGATGCATGCCAGTTAACTTGAATACATCATGTGTTGAGCTACCCACTACTTTGATCACACCACCTATGTTAGAGGATTATATTGATAATTTGACTTTGCCATGTGATCAAACAACTGAAATACCAACAATTTTGAGTGCACCCATTGAATTAATTGTTGATGCAAAAGAATCAATATTTAATCATTTTGATATGACCTCTAATCTTGGTGATGATTCTGTGTCGAATGACTTATTGCATGTTTACTTATTTAAGCATGTTGTAGCATGTAAACTTGATGCAAGTAAGGTTTATTCACCAATGTTGGGATGGTTTAATGATGAACATTGTCAATCTTTTGAAATGAATAAGAGCTTCACTTATATGTGCAAACTGAGTTGCAATATTTTCATGCCTTCTACTTCTTGTGATAATGTTTTGGCTTTAGATTTTATGAACTATGCAAGTTACTCATCTATTTATGTGTCATATGTGCAAAAATCAAGGGAAATAAAAATGGATGACATATACATATACAACATGTACACCTTGTCTCTTTTGTTAGCCACATTTCAGACTAAGAACCGCCGAGGACGGCTTTGTTTTCAAGAAGTGGAGGATGATGAGGACATGACTACCTTGGATAAGACCAAAATATTGCATACATGCATATTTGTCGTGTGATTTCTAGTGCAAACTATTCAATAATCTATTTATGTTATCCGAACAAAATACATCATATACTTTTGTGTTTTGTCTAATTGTAGGTGTATGGGACATTTGTACAATACACATATGAAGATAAGGGAAAAGGAGAAGTTTAGGTGCTGTTCAAAAGTCCTCTCACGTCACTTTTGGACCAAGAGAAGATAGAGTCCAAGTCTCTCACGTTCGACTCAGATTCGGACTACTGCAGACATACCTGACTCAAAACGTCAATAACTTTTTCATCCGGACTCCAAATTGGGTGATTCTTTTTGTTGGAAAATAGATTTCGTGCACCTTCCAACCCAATTGGATTCACCTTCAAATTCGTCCGGAGCGTTGAGTTATGGACGAAACAATCTGATGCTGCAGCAGAATCCGAGTCAAACTACAAGTCCAAAGGTGTTACGTCACCTCCGCTTGGGCCCATTGGCCTTGTACGACCTAGGGTTAGTTTTAGGCTGCCTTGGGACGTCCTACCACCTCCTTGGCCGCCAACCCTTGATCCTATATAAGTAGATCCATCTAGTAGCTTTTTCCTTGGGATTTGTTTAGTTAAAAGTTAGCCATTGCAACTTCGTGTACTTCGTTTGTGTCCAACGACCAGACCAAGACCGCTTACGGATCCCCACCATTATAAATAATTCATATATATTCGCAATATTCAGATTGCTTTATCATATTTTTGCTCGTTCTTCGATTGCTTGCGAGAATAGACCTTCGTGGTCGGTGATCGTGCTTTCGGCATCGTCAAGAACCTCGGAGATTGGTTTAGCGATTGCTAAGGCGCCAACGTCGTGCACGTTTGTAGTCGGATCGTCAAAGTCGACTCCACCAAATCGATAGTTATCATCTCATCGAAAGATCGACACCCCGCCTCTATCAAGTGGTATCGGTTTTCGAGGTTGCTCGGTGAGATTTTCCGATTATCCCTAGATTCGATTTATTTTCTTACCTATTGTCCAAGAAAAGGCCACCGGAAAAGTTAGATCTATTCATCATTTGTCCTAGCCAGTCCAAGCCTTTGCAATTTTCTTTTCATTGTTTGCATTATTGAATTATCGGTTGCATCGTCGTGTCGAGTTCTTTGGTCTTAGTGTCTAGTTCCTTTAGAGTTTCGAAGTTCTGTTCACATTAATCACGCCGCCGCTGCATCATTATCCCTTCCGCTGTCCACCATACCATCCATCAATTTCCACCATGTGCTACGCACTATTCATTGTCATAATCATAGTTGAGGTCATTCACATCTTCGCTTGATCAAATCTGCATCTTATCTAGTTTGTTTTGGAAAAAGAGAAAAAAAAGAGAGAAAAAAGAGAAAAAAGTAAAAAAAGTCAGAGAAAAAGAGAGAAAGAAAAAGGAAAATAAGTGTGAGGAAAAAAAGAGAGAAGAAAAAAAAATTTGGATCTATCTAGACTCAATCTCGTGGTTGAATTCGGATTGGAATCTGTTTTGCGCACTGTTCAGTAAAACAGGCATAACTTCCTCGTACGAAGTCCGTTTTGGCTCTGCGAGTACTCAAATTAAAGCTAGAGACGAGCCGCATCTAAATAGTTGAAGAAGCTATTTCAATATTTGGCACCTCAAAATCGGCTTATAAATAGGTCTTTTGCCCTCCGAAGTTCGTGAACACAGCTTATTCCAGTTTTTCAAACCAGTTTTAGAATTTTTGACTCCTCATATCAACTCGGAATTGAGTGATTCTTTTTGCATTGGAAAGCTTGAGTTAGTAGCATTCTTTGAAAAAGTTATCAGAAAATTGGCTCAAACTTTTCAAGAGGAAAACTGAGAGAGAGTTGTTGTATATCCCGCTTGGCGCTTGTTTTTCATCATTATCTTTCTTGCCGTTGTGCTCTTCACTTATATCTTGCTGTCTAGAGCTACTCATTATCCTTCATTGATGCTAGTTGTGCTACGCCGTGACCTCATTAGTGTTCTAGGCTCGCGTCTCTAGTCCGGTCTAGCCTAGGACCAGCACAGTATCGTCGTTGAGCGTTTATTCAACATTGCATCTTTGAATTGATTATTGCTAATCTTTTGCTACCATATATAGCCAACCCAGCTCCACATATTTCTACACCGTGTATCGTCGCTCCCTGGCAATCTCTTTACACAATCTTCAGAGTTACTTGACACCGCTGGTTGCCTGTCACCGCCTCTTTGCATGGTAAGAACTTGTAAGACATTGATATTTGCTTTCTTGTGAGCGTTTTACCACCACATCCTAGTAGTTATAGAAACATTATTTTTGGATTTTGTTTCTTGTTCTACTAATCATGACAGGATCCAGAGTCAATTCATGGGCTTTGTCGATCGCGGGAGACATGCCACCACCTATGCAAATACCACAACCGTCACGAGAGGTGCACAAACATCCAAATGCACATGATCAGGTTCATGTTTCTATACCACCATTTAATGGCCGTTTTAGACCTCCTTTATATATTGAATGGGAGTTAGACATAAATAATATATTTGCTTCCCATAATTTTGATGAACGTAAAAAGTTATGGTTGCGGTTGGTTCTTTCACTGGTTATGCTCTAGTTTGGTGGAGTGAATATTGTCGGTTACACCCTGATTATGTACCTAATACTTGGGATGATTTAAAACATGTCATGAGAGATAGATTCGTCGATGTTTATTATACTCGTGGCATGATTAAAAAACTGGAACATTTAAAACAAGGTAGTGACACCGTAACAAAATATTATGATGATTTACAAACTACCTTGTTGCACTCATTTTTAGAAGAAAGTGAAGAAGATTTTATGGATAGATTTTGGGGAGGATTAAACCATAATATTCAGGAGATACTAATTCATGAAGAGTGTTATCCTATGGGCCATTTGTTTCGTCTTGCTTGCAAAGCTGAACAGGAAATAAAACGACGTGTTGCCCACAAGGAGAACAAGCGCCAGTGCACATTCCAACTGTTGATACAGATGTTTATTCAACTACTAGGCGTACTATGACAACCACATCCGTTGTTGCGAGGACTACATCATCTCCACCATGTGACACATCATCATCGAGTGCCTGCATCATCTGAGTTGACTATAAGAGGTAATGACAAAGGTACAGATTTTCCACTTTTACATGAGAATGATGCATGCACAGTTAACTTGAATACATCATGTGTTGAGCTACCCACTACTTTGATCGCACCACCTATGTTAGAGGATTATATTGATAATTTGACTTTGCCATGTGATCAAACAACTGAAATACCAACAATTTTGAGTGCACCCATTGAATTAATTGTTGATGCAAAAGAATCAATATTTAATCATTTTGATATGACCTCTAATCTTGGTGATGATTACGTGTCGAATGACTTATTGCATGTTTACTTATTTAAGCATGTTGTAGCATGTAAACTTGATGCAAGTAAGGTTTATTCACCAATGTTGGGATGGTTTAATGATGAACATTGTCAATCTTTTGAAATGAATAAGAGCTTCACTTATATGTGCAAACTGTGTTGCAATATTTTCATGCCTTCTACTTCTTGTGATAATGTTTTGGCTTTAGATTTTATGAACTATGCAAGTTACTCATCTATTTATGTGTCATATGTGCAAAAATCAAGGGAAATAAAATGGATGACATATACATATACAACATGTACACCTTGTCTCTTTTGTTAGCCACATTTCAGACTAAGAACCGCCGAGGACGGCTTTGTTTTCAAGAAGTGGAGGATGATGAGGACATGACTACCTTGGATAAGACCAAAAATATTGCATACATGCATATTTGTCGTGTGATTTCTAGTGCAAACTATTCAATAATCTATTTATGTTATCCGAACAAAAATACATCACATACTTTTGTGTTTTGTCTAATTGTAGGTGTATGGGACATTTGTACAATACACATATGAAGATAAGGGAAAAGGAGAAGTTTAGGTGCTGTTCAAAAAGTCCTCTCACGTCACTTTTGGACCAAGAGAAGATAGAGTCCAAGTCTCTCACGTTCGACTCAGATTCGGACTGCATGACATACCTGACTCAAAACGTCAATAACTTTTTCATCCGGACTCCAAATTGGGTGATTCTTTTTTGTTGGAAAATAGATTTCGTGCACCTTCCAACCCAATTGGATTCACCTTCAAATTCGTCCGGAGCGTTGAGTTATGGACGAAACAATCTGATGCTGCAGCAGAATCCGAGTCAAACTACAAGTCCAAAGGTGTTACGTCACCTCCGCTTGGGCCCATTGGCCTTGTACGACCTAGGGTTAGTGTTAGGCTGCCTTGGGACGTCCTACCACCTCCTTGGCCGCCACCCCTTGATCCTATATATGTAGATCCATCTAGTAGCTTTTTCCTTGGGATTAGTTTAGTTAAAAGTTAGCCATTGCAACTTCGTGTACTTCGTTTGTGTCCAACGACCAGACCAAGACCGCTTACGGATCCCCACCATTATAAATAATTCATATATATTCGCAATATTCAGATTGCTTTATCATATTTTTGCTCGTTCTTCGATTGCTTGCAGGAATAGACCTTCGTGGTCGCCGATCGTGCTTTCGGCATCGCCAAGAACCTCGGGAGATTGGTTTAGCGATTGCTAAGGCGCAACGTCAGGCACGTTTGTAGTCGGATCGTCAAAGTCGACTCCACCAAATCGATAGTTATCATCTCATCGAAAGATCGGACACCACCGCCTCTATCAAGTGGTATCAGTTTTGAGTTGCTCGGTGAGATTTTCCGATTATCCCTAGATTCGATTTATTTTCTTACCTATTGTCCAAGAAAAGGCCACCGGAAAAGTTAGATCTATTCATCATTTGTCCTAGCCAGTCCAAGCCTTTGCAATTTTCTTTTCATTGTTTGCATTATTGAATTATCGGTTGCATCGTCGTGTCGAGTTGTGGTCTTAGTGTCTAGTTCCTTTAGAGTTTCGAAGTTCTGTTCACATTAATCACGCCACGCTGCATCATTATCCCTTCCGCTGTCCACCATACCATCCATCAATTTCCACCATGTGCTACGCACTATTCATTGTCATAATCATAGTTGAGGTCATTCACATCTTCGCTGATCCAATCTGCATCTTATCTAGTTTGTTTTGGAAAAGAGAAAAAGAGAGAAAAAAAGAGAAAAAAGTAAAAAAAGTCAGAGAAAAAAGAGAGAAAGAAAAAGGAAAAAAAAGTGTGAAAAAAAAGAGAGAAGAAAAAGAAACAAAGTTTGGATCTATCTAGACTCAATCTCGTAGCTGAATTCGGATTGGAATCTGTTTTGTGCACTGTTCAGTAAAACAGGCATAACTTCCTCATACGAAGTCCGTTTTGGCTCATGAGTACTCAAATTAAAGCTAGAGACGAGCCGCATCTAAATAGTTGCAGAAGCTAGTTCAATATTTGACACCTCAAAATCGGCTCCTAAATAGGTCTTTTGCCCTCCGAAGTTCGTGAACACAACTTATTCCAGTTTTTCAAACCAGTTTTAGAATTTTTTTGACTCCTCATATCAACTCGGAATTGAGTGATTCTTTTTGCATTGGAAAGCTTGAGTTAGTAGCATTCTTTGAAAAAGTTATCAGAAAATTGGCTCAAACTTTTCAAGAGGAAAATTGGAGAGAGAGTTGTTGTATATCCTGCTTGGAAGTTGTTTTTCATCATTATCTTTACCGCCGTTGTGCTCTTCACTTATATCTTGCTGTCTAGAGCTACTCATTATCCTTCATTGATGCTAGTTGTGCTACGCCGTGACCTCATTAGTGTTCTAGGCTCGCGTCTCTAGTCCGGTCTAGCCTAGGACCAGACAAGATCTGTCGTTGAGCGTTTATTCAACATTGCATCTTTGAATTGATTATTGCTAATCTTTTGCTACCATATATAGCCAACCCAGCTCCACATATTTCTACACCGTGTATACGTCGCTCCCCGGCAATCTCTTTACACAATCTTCAGAGTTACTTGACACCGCTGGTTGCCTGTCACCGCCACGTGCATGGTAAGAACTTGTAAGACATTGATATTTGCTTTATCGTGAGCGTTTTACCACCACATCCTAGTAGTTATAGAAACATTATTTTTGGATTTTGTTTCTTGTTCTACTAATCATGACAGGATCCAGAGTCAATTCATGGGCTTTGTCGATCATGGAGACATGCCACCACCTATGCAAATACCACAACCGTCACGAGAGGTGCACAAACATCCAAATGCACATGATCAGGTTCATGTTTCTATACCACCATTTAATGGCCGTTTTAGACCTCCTTTATATATTGAATGGGAGTTAGACATAAATAATATATTTGCTTCCCATAATTTTGATGAACGTAAAAAGTTATGGTTATGTTGGTTCTTTCACTGGTTATGCTCTAGTTTGGTGGAGTGAATATTGTCGGTTACACCCTGATTATGTACCTAATACTTGGGATGATTTAAAACATGTCATGAGAGATAGATTAAATGCGATGTTTATTATACTGTGGCATGATTAAAAAACTGGAACATTTAAAACAAGGTAGTGACACCGTAACAAAATATTATGATGATTTACAAACTACCTTGTTGCACTCATTTTTAGAAGAAAGTGAAGAAGATTTTATGGATAGATTTTGGGGAGGATTAAACCATAATATTCAGGAGATACTAATTCATGAAGAGTGTTATCCTATGGACCATTTGTTTCGTCTTGCTTGCAAAGCTGAACAGGAAATAAAACGACGTGTTGCCCACAAGGAGAACAAGCGCACGGTGCACATTCCAACTGTTGATACAGATGTTTATTCAACTACTAGGCGTACTATGACAACCACATTCGTTGTTGCGAGGACTACATCATCTCCACCATGTGACACATCATCATCGAGAGTGCCTGCATCATCTGAGTTGACTATAAGAGGTAATGACAAAGGTACAGATTTTCCACTTTTACATGAGAATGATGCATGCCCGGTTAACTTGAATACATCATGTGTTGAGCTACCCACTACTTTGATCACACCACCTATGTTAGAGGATTATATTGATAATTTGACTTTGCCATGTGATCAAACAACTGAAATACCAACAATTTTGAGTGCACCCATTGAATTAATTGTTGATGCAAAAGAATCAATATTTAATCATTTTGATATGACCTCTAATCTTGGTGATGATTCTGTGTCGAATGACTTATTGCATGTTTACTTATTTAAGCATGTTGTAGCATGTAAACTTGATGCAAGTAAGGTTTATTCACCAATGTTGGGATGGTTTAATGATGAACATTGTCAATCTTTTGAAATGAATAAGAGCTTCACTTATATGTGCAAACTGAGTTGCAATATTTTCATGCCTTCTACTTCTTGTGATAATGTTTTGGCTTTAGATTTTATGAACTATGCAAGTTACTCATCTATTTATGTGTCATATGTGCAAAAATCAAGGGAAATAAAAATGGATGACATATACATATACAACATGTACACCTTGTCTCTTTTGTTAGCCACATTTCAGACTAAGAACCGCCGAGGACGGCTTTGTTTTCAAGAAGTGGAGGATGATGAGGACATGACTACCTTGGATAAGACCAAAAATATTGCATACATGCATATTTGTCGTGTGATTTCTAGTGCAAACTATTCAATAATCTATTTATGTTATCCGAACAAAAATACATCACATACTTTTGTGTTTTGTCTAATTGTAGGTGTATGGGACATTTGTACAATACACATATGAAGATAAGGGAAAAGGAGAAGTTTAGGTGCTGTTCAAAAAGTCCTCTCACGTCACTTTTGGACCAAGAGAAGATAGAGTCCAAGTCTCTCACGTTACGGACTCAGATTCGGACTGCATGCATATACCTGACTCAAAACGTCAATAACTTTTTCATCCGGACTCCAAATTGGGTGATTCTTTTTTGTTGGAAAATAGATTTCGTGCACCTTCCAACCCAATTGGATTCACCTTCAAATTCGTCCGGAGCGTTGAGTTATGGACGAAACAATCTGATGTCGCAGCAGAATCCGAGTCAAACTACAAGTCCAAAGGTGTTACGTCACCTCCGCTTGGGCCCATTGGCCTTGTACGACCTAGGGTTAGTTTTAGGCTGCCTTGGGACGTCCTACCACCTCCTTGGCCGCCACCCCTTGATCCTATATAAGTAGATCCATCTAGTAGCTTTTTCCTTGGGATTAGTTTAGTTAAAAGTTAGCCATTGCAACTTCGTGTACTTCGCTTGTGTCCAACGACTGCACCAAGACCGCTTACGGATCCCCACCATTATAAATAATTCATATATATTCGCAATATTCAGATTGCTTTATCATATTTTTGCTCGTTCTTCGATTGCTTGCAGGAATAGACCTTCGTGGTCGGTGATCGTGCTTTCGGCATCGCCAAGAACCTCAGAGATTGGTTTAGCGATTGCTAAGGCGCAACGTCAGGCACGCTTGTAGTCGGATCGTCAAAGTCGACTCCACCAAATCGATAGTTATCATCTCATCGAAAGATCGGGACACCCCGCCTCTATCAAGTGGTATCGGTTTCGGGTTGCTCGGTGAGATTTTCCAGTTATCCCTAGATTCGATTTATTTTCTTACCTATTGTCCAAGAAAAGGCCACCGTAAAAGTTAGATCTATTCATCATTTGTCCTAGCCAGTCCAAGCCTTTTGCAATTTTCTTTTCATTGTTTGCATTATTGAATTATCGGTTGCATCGTCGTGTCGAGTTGCTGGTCTTAGTGTCTAGTTCCTTTAGAGTTTCGAAGTTCTGTTCACATTAGTCACGCCGCCGCTGCATCATTATCCCTTCCGCTGTCCACCATACCATCCATCAATTTCCACCATGTGCTACACACTATTCATTGTCATAATCATAGTTGAGGTCATTCACATCTTCGCTTGATCCAATCTGCATCTTATCTAGTTTGTTTTGGAAAAAGAGAAAAAGAGAGAAAAAAAAGAGAAAAAAGTAAAAAAAAGTCAGAAAAAAGAGAGAAAGAAAAGGAAAAAAAGTGTGAAAAAAAGAGAGAAGAAAAAACAAAGTTTGGATCTATCTAGACTCAATCTCGTAGCTGAATTCGGATTGAATCTGTTTTGTGCACTGTTCAGTAAAACAGGCATAACTTCCTCATACGAAGTCCGTTTTGGCTCCATGAGTACTCAAATTAAAGCTAGAGACGAGCCGCATCTAAATAGTTGCAGAAGCTAGTTCAATATTTGGCACCTCAAAATCGGCTCCTAAATAGGTCTTTTGCCCTCCGAAGTTCGTGAACACAGCTTATTCCAGTTTTTCAAACCAGTTTTAGAATTTTTGACTCCTCATATCAACTCGGAATTGAGTGATTCTTTTGCATTGGAAAGCTTGAGTTAGTAGCATTCTTTGAAAAAGTTATCAGAAAATTGGCTCAAACTTTTCAAGAGGAAAACTGGAGAGAGAGTTGTTGTATATCCTGCTTGGCAGTTGTTTTTCATCATTATCTTTACCGCCGTTGTGCTCTTCACTTATATCTTGCTGTCTAGAGCTACTCATTATCCTTCATTGATGCTAGTTGTGCTACGCCGTGACCTCATTAGTGTTCTAGGCTCGCGTCTCTAGTCCGGTCTAGCCTAGGACCAAAGACAAGACTGTCGTTGAGCGTTTATTCAACATTGCATCTTTGAATTGATTATTGCTAATCTTTTGCTACCATATATAGCCAACCCAGCTCCACATATTTCTACACCGTGTATCGTCGCTCCCTGGCAATCTCTTTACACAATCTTCAGAGTTACTTGACACCGCTGGTTGCTGTCACACCGCCGTGCATGGTAAGAACTTGTAAGACATTGATATTTGCTTTATCGTGAGCGTTTTACCACCACATCCTAGTAGTTATAGAAACATTATTTTTGGATTTTGTTTCTTGTTCTACTAATCATGACAGGATCCAGAGTCAATTCATGGGCTTTGTCGATCGCGGGAGACATGCCACCACCTATGCAAATACCACAACCGTCACGAGAGGTGCACAAACATCCAAATGCACATGATCAGGTTCATGTTTCTATACCACCATTTAATGGCCGTTTTAGACCTCCTTTATATATTGAATGGGAGTTAGACATAAATAATATATTTGCTTCCCATAATTTTGATGAACGTAAAAAGTTATGGTTGCGGTTGGTTCTTTCACTGGTTATGCTCTAGTTTGGTGGAGTGAATATTGTCGGTTACACCCTGATTATGTACCTAATACTTGGGATGATTTAAAACATGTCATGAGAGATAGATTCGTCGATGTTTATTATACTGTGGCATGATTAAAAAACTGGAACATTTAAAACAAGGTAGTGACACCGTAACAAAATATTATGATGATTTACAAACTACCTTGTTGCACTCATTTTAGTAGAAAGTGAAGAAGATTTTATGGATAGATTTTGGGGAGGATTAAACCATAATATTCAGGAGATACTAATTCATGAAGAGTGTTATCCTATGGACCATTTGTTTCGTCTTGCTTGCAAAGCTGAACAGGAAATAAAACGACGTGTTGCCCACAAGGAGAACAATCGCATTTGCACATTCCAACTGTTGATACAGATGTTTATTCAACTACTAGGCGTACTATGACAACCACATTCGTTGTTGCGAGGACTACATCATCTCCACCATGTGACACATCATCATCGAGAGTGCCTCGCATCATCCGAGTTGACTATAAGAGGTAATGACAAAGGTACAGATTTTCCACTTTTACATGAGAATGATGCATGCAGGTTAACTTGAATACATCATGTGTTGAGCTACCCACTACTTTGATCACACCACCTATGTTAGAGGATTATATTGATAATTTGACTTTGCCATGTGATCAAACAACTGAAATACCAACAATTTTGAGTGCACCCATTGAATTAATTGTTGATGCAAAAGAATCAATATTTAATCATTTTGATATGACCTCTAATCTTGGTGATGATTACGTGTCGAATGACTTATTGCATGTTTACTTATTTAAGCATGTTGTAGCATGTAAACTTGATGCAAGTAAGGTTTATTCACCAATGTTGGGATGGTTTAATGATGAACATTGTCAATCTTTTGAAATGAATAAGAGCTTCACTTATATGTGCAAACTGAGTTGCAATATTTTCATGCCTTCTACTTCTTGTGATAATGTTTTGGCTTTAGATTTTATGAACTATGCAAGTTACTCATCTATTTATGTGTCATATGTGCAAAAATCAAGGGAAATAAAATGGATGACATATACATATACAACATGTACACCTTGTCTCTTTTGTTAGCCACATTTCAGACTAAGAACCGCCGAGGACGGCTTTGTTTTCAAGAAGTGGAGGATGATGAGGACATGACTACCTTGGATAAGACCAAAATATTGCATACATGCATATTTGTCGTGTGATTTCTAGTGCAAACTATTCAATAATCTATTTATGTTATCCGAACAAAAATACATCACATACTTTTGTGTTTTGTCTAATTGTAGGTGTATGGGACATTTGTACAATACACATATGAAGATAAGGGAAAAGGAGAAGTTTAGGTGCTGTTCAAAAAGTCCTCTCACGTCACTTTTGGACCAAGAGAAGATAGAGTCCAAGTCTCTCACGTTCGACTCAGATTCGGACTGGCAGACATACCTGACTAAAAACGTCAATAACTTTTTCATCCGGACTCCAAAATGGGTGATTCTTTTTTGTTGGAAAATAGATTTCGTGCACCTTCCAACCCAATTGGATTCAGCTTCAAATTCGTCAGGAGCGTTGAGTTATGGACGAAACAATCTGATGTCGCAGCAGAATCCGAGTCAAACTACAAGTCCAAAGGTGTTACGTCACCTCCGCTTGGGCCCATTGGCCTTGTACGACCTAGGGTTAGTTTTAGGCTGCCTTGGGACATCCTACCACCTCCTTGGCCGCCACCCCTTGATCCTATATAAGTAGATCCATCTAGTAGCTTTTTCCTTGGGATTAGTTTAGTTAAAAGTTAGCCATTGCAACTTCGTGTACTTCGTTTGTGTCCAACGACCAGACCAAGACCGCTTACGGATCCCCACCATTATAAATAATTCATATATATTCGCAATATTCAGATTGCTTTATCATATTTTGCTCGTTCTTCGATTGCTTGCAGGAATAGACCTTTCGTGGTCAGCCGATCGTGCTTTCGGCATCGTCAAGAACCTCGGAGATTGGTTTAGCGATTGCTAAGGCGCAACGTCAGGCACGTTTGTAGTCGGATCGTCAAAGTCGACTCCACCAAATCGATAGTTATCATCTCATCGAAAGATCGGGACACCCCTGCCTCTATCAAGTGGTATCAGTTTTCAGGTTGCTCGGTGAGATTTTCCAGCTTATCCCTAGATTCGATTTATTTTCTTACCTATTGTCCAAGAAAAGGCCACCGGAAAAGTTAGATCTATTCATCATTTGTCCTAGCCAGTCCAAGCCTTTGCAATTTTCTTTTCATTGTTTGCATTATTGAATTATCGGTTGCATCGTCGTGTCGAGTTCTTTGGTCTTAGTGTCTAGTTCCTTTAGAGTTTCGAGTTCTGTTCACATTAATCACGCCGCCGCTGCATCATTATCCCTTCCGCTGTCCACCATACCATCCATCAATTTCCACCATGTGCTACACACTATTCATTGTCATAATCATAGTTGAGGTCATTCACATCTTCGCTTGATCCAATCTGCATCTTATCTAGTTTGTTTTGGAAAAAGAGAAAAAAAAGAGAGAAAAAAAAGTAAAAAAAAAAGTCAGAGAAAAAAGAGAGAAAGAAAAAGGAAAAAAAAGTGTGAAAAAAAAGAGAGAAGAAAAAGAAACAAAGTTTGGATCTATCTAGACTCAATCTCGTAGCTGAATTCGGATTGGAATCTGTTTTGTGCACTGTTCAGTAAAACAGGCATAACTTCCTCATACGAAGTCCGTTTTGGCTCCACGAGTACTCAAATTAAAGCTAGAGACGAGCCGCATCTAAATAGTTGCAGAAGCTAGTTCAATATTTGGCACCTCAAAATCGGCTCCTAAATAGGTCTTTTTGCCCTCCGAAGTTCGTGAACACAGCTTATTCCAGCTTTTTCAAACCAGTTTTAGAATTTTTGACTCCTCATATCAACTCGGAATTGAGTGATTCTTTTTGCATTGGAAAGCTTGAGTTAGTAGCATTCTTTGAAAAAAGTTATCAGAAAATTGGCTCAAACTTTTCAAGAGGAAAACTGGAGAGAGAGTTGTTGTATATCCCGCTTGGCGCTTGTTTTTCATCATTATCTTTACTGCCGTTGTGCTCTTCACTTATATCTTGCTGTCTAGAGCTACTCATTATCCTTCATTGATGCTAGTTGTGCTACGCCGTGACCTCATTAGTGTTCTAGGCTCGCGTCTCTAGTCCGGTCTAGCCTAGGACCAAAGACAAGATCCGTCGTTGAGCGCTTATTCAACATTGCATCTTTGAATTGATTATTGCTAATCTTTTGCTACCATATATAGCCAACCCAGCTCCACATATTTCTACACCGTGTATCGTGACGCTCCCCTGGCAATCTCTTTACACAATCTTGAGTTACTTGACACCGGGTTGCCTGTCACCACCGCCGCATGGTAAGAACTTGTAAGACATTGATATTTGCTTTATCGTGAGCGTTTTACCACCACATCCTAGTAGTTATAGAAACATTATTTTTGGATTTTGTTTCTTGTTCTACTAATCATGACAGGATCCAGAGTCAATTCATGGGCTTTGTCGATCGCGGAGACATGCCACCACCTATGCAAATACCACAACCGTCACGAGAGGTGCACAAACATCCAAATGCACATGATCAGGTTCATGTTTCTATACCACCATTTAATGGCCGTTTTAGACCTCCTTTATATATTGAATGGGAGTTAGACATAAATAATATATTTGCTTCCCATAATTTTGATGAACGTAAAAAGTTATGGTTGCGGTTGGTTCTTTCACCGGTTATGCTCTAGTTTGGTGGAGTGAATATTGTCGGTTACACCTGATTATGTACCTAATACTTGGGATGATTTAAAACATGTCATGAGAGATAGATTCGTCGATGTTTATTATACTCGTGGCATGATTAAAAACTAGAACATTTAAAACAAGGTAGTGACACCGTAACAAAATATTATGATGATTTACAAACTACCTTGTTGCACTCATTTTTAGAAGAAAGTGAAGAAGATTTTATGGATAGATTTTGGGGAGGATTAAACCATAATATTCAGGAGATACTAATTCATGAAGAGTGTTATCCTATGGACCATTTGTTTCGTCTTGCTTGCAAAGCTGAACAGGAAATAAAACGACGTGTTGCCCACAAGGAGAACAAGCGCGGTGCACATTCCAACTGTTGATACAAATGTTTATTCAACTACTAGGCGTACTATGACAACCACATCCGTTGTTGCGAGGACTACATCATCTCCACCATGTGACACATCATCATCGAGAGTGCCTGCATCATCCGAGTTGACTATAAGAGGTAATGACAAAGGTACAGATTTTCCACTTTTACATGAGAATGATGCATGCCTAGTTAACTTGAATACATCATGTGTTGAGCTACCCACTACTTTGATCGGTACCACCTATGTTAGAGGATTATATTGATAATTTGACTTTGCCATGTGATCAAACAACTGAAATACCAACAATTTTGAGTGCACCCATTGAATTAATTGTTGATGCAAAAGAATCAATATTTAATCATTTTGATATGACCTCTAATCTTGGTGATGATTACGTGTCGAATGACTTATTGCATGTTTACTTATTTAAGCATGTTGTAGCATGTAAACTTGATGCAAGTAAGGTTTATTCACCAATGTTGGGATGGTTTAATGATGAACATTGTCAATCTTTTGAAATGAATAAGAGCTTCACTTATATGTGCAAACTGAGTTGCAATATTTTCATGCCTTCTACTTCTTGTGATAATGTTTTGGCTTTAGATTTTATGAACTATGCAAGTTACTCATCTATTTATGTGTCATATGTGCAAAAATCAAGGGAAATAAAAATGGATGACATATACATATACAACATGTACACCTTGTCTCTTTTGTTAGCCACATTTCAGACTAAGAACCGCCGAGGACGGCTTTGTTTTCAAGAAGTGGAGGATGATGAGGACATGACTACCTTGGATAAGACCAAAAATATTGCATACATGCATATTTGTCGTGTGATTTCTAGTGCAAACTATTCAATAATCTATTTATGTTATCCGTAACAAAAATACATCACATACTTTTGTGTTTTGTCTAATTGTAGGTGTATGGGACATTTGTACAATACACATATGAAGATAAGGGAAAAGGAGAAGTTTAGGTGCTGTTCAAAAAGTCCTCTGACGTCACTTTTGGACCAAGAGAAGATAGAGTCCAATTCTCTCACGTTCTGGACTCAGATTCGGACTGCACAGACATACCTGACTCAAAATGTCAATAACTTTTTCATCCGGACTCCAAATTGGGTGATTCTTTTTTTGTTGGAAAATAGATTTCGTGCACCTTCCAACCCAATTGGATTCACCTTCAAATTCGTCCGGAGCGTTGAGTTATGGACGAAACAATCTGATGTCAGCAGCAGAATCCGAGTCAAACTACAAGTCCAAAGGTGTTACGTCACCTCCGCTTGGGCCCATTGGCCTTGTACGACCTAGGGTTAGTTTTAGGCTGCCTTGGGACGTCCTACCACCTCCTTGGCCGCCACCCTTGATCCTATATAAGTAGATCCATCTAGTAGCTTTTTCCTTGGGATTTGTTTAGTTAAAAGTTAGCCATTGCAACTTCGTGTACTTCGTTTGTGTCCAACGACCAGACCAAGACTGCTTACGGATCCCCACCATTATAAATAATTCATATATATTCGCAATATTCAGATTGCTTTATCATATTTTTGCTCGTTCTTCGATTGCTTGCAGGAATAGACCTTGGTGGTCAGCCGATCGTGCTTTCGGCATCGTCAAGAACCTCGTGGAGATTGGTTTAGCGATTGCTAAGGCGCAACGTCGTGCACGTTTGTAGTCGGATCGTCAAAGTCGACCACCAAATCGATAGTTATCATCTCATCGAAAGATCGGGACACCCCCGCCTCTATCATCGCTCCCAAGTAGCTTCTCTCTCAGAATGATGAGACCACTGAACCTTGAGAAACTTGATGTTATGACGTCGAGTGACAGGCTCTGCTTGATCCAGAATGCGGACGGCGTACTCCCGATATGTAAGGTTATCTTGGAGATCAAGCGTTTCATGGTCCACTCCGCGGATGGGATCCGAGAAGCAACGCCTGAGTTGAGAGACGTGGACGACATCATGAACTCGAGAAAGATGTGGGGGTAGTTCCAACTGGTAGGCAACCTCTCCTCGTTTAGCGAGAATGCGAAAAGGACCAATGTAACGAGGAGCCAACTTGCCCTTGATACCAAAACGATGGGTACCCTTCAAACGAGTAACCCGAAGATAAGCTTTGTCGCCAACTTCATAAGTCATTTCCTTATGATGACGGTCATACTGACTCTTTTGACGAGATTGGGCTGTTTTCAAATTCTCACGAATAATGCGAACTTGCTCTTCTGCTTCCTGGATCATGTCTGCTCCAAAGAATTGTCTTTCATCGGTTTCTGACCAGTTCAAAGGTGTTCGACATCTTCGTCCATACAGAATCTCGAAAGTAGCTTTCTTAAGACTGGATTGGTAGCTATTGTTATAAGCAAACTCGGCGAAAGGAAGACACTTCTCCCAATCCATACCGAATGAGATAACGCAAGCTCTAAGCATGTCTTCGAGAATTTGGTTGACCCGTTCCACCTGACCACTTGACTGAGGGTGGAAAGCAGTACTGAAAGAAAGATGGGTTCCCATGGCAGTCTAGAAACTCTCCCAGAAATGAGAAGTGAAAAGACTACCACGGTCTGAATTGATCTCTAATGGAACACCATGTAGTGACACTATTCGAGAAATATATAAGTGAGCGAGCTGACTAGCAGTGATACTCTCTCGAACAGGTAGGAAGTGAGCCACTTTGGAAAGACGATCAATGACTACGAAGATAGCATTATTCCCTCTCTTGGTCTTGGGAAAGTCGGTGATGAAGTCCATACCAACTTTGTCCCATTTCCACTTGGGAATAGCTAAAGGCTGAAGGGTGCCAGCAGGTCTCTGATGCTCTGCCTTAACGCGACGACAAACGTCACAGTTAGTAATGAAGTGGGCAATTTCCCTCTTCATCCTAGTCCACCAGAACCTCTGGCGTAGGTCCTGATACATCTTAGTGCTACCGGGATGAACCGTGAGAGGATATTCATGGGCCTCCTTAAGGATCAGTTGTCGCAGATGTTGATTATTGGGAACTACCAAGCGATTCTCAAAGAAAACAACACCTCGATCATCCATGAAGAAACATCCACCAACACCCTTCCTAATGTTTCTCTTGATGCGGATAACACCCTTATCAAACTTCTGGTCAGTAATGATTTGACCCTCAAGGGTAGGTTTCGCTACCAAGGTAGAAAGGAATCCGTGAGGAGCAATGTGAAGGTTAAGCTTACAGAATTCCTCATGGAGAAGTGGTTGGCCCTGTTGCAACATGATATTGTTGCAATAGGACTTACGACTTAGTGCATCAGCCATGACATTGGCCTTGCCTGGGGTGTAAGTAATCCCTAAGTCGTAATCTGAGATCAACTCCAACCAACATCTTTGCCTAAGGTTCAAATCTGGTTGGGTGAAGATATACTTGAGACTCTAGTGATCGGTGTAAATCTCACAACGTTTACCAATAAGGTAATGTCGCCATGTCTTAAGTGCATAGACTACGGCTGCAAGCTCTAGATCATGTGTAGGATAATTCTCCTCATGTGGATGCAACTGTCGAGATGCATAGGCAATCACATGGCGATCCTGCATAAGAATGCAACCTAGTCCCTGTCGACAGGCATCACAATAGATAACAAAGTCCTTAGTGAAATCCGGTGGCACAAGTATGGGAGCAGAAGTCAGGCACCTTTTCAGTTCCTGAAAACTATGCTCACACTGTGGGGACCACTCAAACTTTTTATCTTTCTTGAGAAGTTCTGAGAGGTTTGGCCACTTTGGAAAAGTTCTCAACAAAGCGGCAACAATAACTGGCTAGACCAAGGAAACTCCTAACTTGTTTAACTATTTCAGGTGGAGTCCAATCAAGAACGGCCTAAACTCTCTCGGGATTGACAGCAATGCCCTTACCAGATATCACGTGGCCTAGATAGGTCACTTCTGGCAACCAAAATTCGCACTTGGAGAACTTGGCACAAAGGCTGATGCGGAGCATCCTACGGTCATCACCATGTCAAGAGTCCGTTTGGCAAGTGACACGTGCGACCTCTTCTTCACATACACAAAGGTGAATCTTCTCCTTTACACGTGCTCACTTGACCCCTTCGAGGATGGTATACTACTTGACACTTCCCGTATGCATGCATAGGTATTGTCTGAGCTTCTCGGATGTCAAGGAGGAGTGCAAGCGCCAAGGAACAACTACACCATCCGTGAGGGAAGCACGAAGCGACGAAAAGAAGACGGAGCTGCAAAGCAACGGCCGGACATCCGGGCCAGAGGTCGGACATCCGGCTACCAGGTAACCGCCAAGGAGCTGCACCAGCAGACGGGCTGCAGATCGGCCGTCGGACATCCGGCGCCAACCCGGACATCCGGCGCCTCACCAAAGCCCGGACATCCGGCCAACCGCCCGGACATCCGGCGTCCCACGAGATCCGGATATCCGCCCAAGCCCGGAATCCGCGCCTCTCCCGATTCGACAGAACGGCAGTTGCCCCAGCCGGACATCCGGCGCCTCGCGAACCGGACATCCGCCCGACGCCCGGACGTCCGGCCTCCCCTGGCCTTGATGCTTCCGGACTTGTCCCTTGTACCCCTTCGCCCGAGACTATATATACTTGATCCCTTTCCTCTTTCTAGGGTAGCTTAGGTTTTAGCTCATGTTTGTGTGAGAGCCTTGCTCATCCACTTGGTTACTTCTCCTCGAGCCTGTGACCTCTTCGGAGAAGATCCCACAAGCGGATTGAAGACCCCCTTCTAGGGTGGACCCCATCAAGACCTCCTCTCGGAGATGAACCTTACCTTGTATCTTTCCTTTTGTTGTTCATGTACCTTGTGGATCTTGTGTGTTTGATTGTCTAGTGGATGTGTGATTGGACTTGTTCTTGAGTGTTTCCCTTGTGATTTCCCTCCGCTCTTCCCGTGTTCATCGTGATTCCCGTGAGGATCCGCTCCAACGTGAAAGATCGTCCACGAGGGTTCCGCCCTACATCATCTATGGTATCATGAGCCACGTTGATCACGCTTTTGGAGCCCCTACCCCGTGTTTTCTAGCTTGATTTTGTTGATTTCGTCCTAAATCCGAAAATCCCCACCAAAAATAGCCCCAAATTATTTTGTGATTTGTTAGTTTTGATGATGTTTTGTTGATTTTGATCCATGGATTTGCTTGGTTTCGAGTGGATCTAGCATTTCCCCAAGTTTCCCCACTTTCCATCCACGAAATCCCTCCAATTTTGACCATGAAATCATCAATTTCCGCCCCCAATTCGAAAATTTCCGCCCCAAACGAGATCGGGATTCGTCGGGCCGGACATCCGGGCCTCAGGCCGGACATCCGGGCCATCCGGGCCCCAAGCCGGACATCCGGGCCCTGGAGCACCAAATTCGTTCGGTTCTGGACATACAGCCCCGGAAATCCGGCCCTGACCCCCGGATATCCGGCCCCTATACATTTCAGCTTTCCCATTTCACCGTTTTGTCCATAACTAATTCATCCGGAGTCCGATTTTGACGTTCTTTAGCTCGTTTAGAAGCTATTGACATCCCCCTTCCCACAAAAATACCACCAACACAATTTGACTCCATTAAATTTTGTGAATTTTGGCATCTTTGCCTAGGGCTTCCGCCACATCCTCCGCATAACCACCACCGACTTCCGCAACCTAACTGATGCGGAGCATCCTATGGTCATCACCATGTCAAGAGTCCATTTGGCAAGTGACACGTGCGACCTCTACTTCTCATACATAAAGGTGAATCTTCTCCTTTACACGTGTTCACTTGACCCCTTCGACGATGGTATACTACTTGACACTCCACTCGTGTGCATGCATAGGTATTGCCGGAGCTTCACGGACGACGAGGAGGAGTGCAAGCGCCAAGGAACACCTACACCATCCGCGAGGGAAGCCTGGAAGAGAAGACGGAAACAGACGGAGCTGCGGAGTCCCCAGCGGCCGGACGACCGGAGGCCACCGGACGTCCGACACTCTCAATGTCGGACGATCGATTTAACGCCGGACGTCCGACAAGTCCTAGCCATGGACGATCGACACCGACCGGACGACCGGTGCTATGGCGACAGAACAGAATTCTACGGATGTCCGAAGACTTCCGGACGTCCGAACCGTCCCTGAAGCTTCCGGACGTCTGACCCTTCCGGACGTCCGACGCCTGTGCGTTGCCGTGGGCCTTTGGCCTTGTATCCCTCTCCCACTTACCCCTTCGTGGCTTAGACTATAAATAGACCACCTCGACCTCCTTTCTCGGGTTAGCAAATATGATAGCTCATTCTTAGGTGAGCTTTGCTCCTACCTCTTCTCTTGAGAGAGAGACTACCACTCCCATGGAGTTCAAGACCTCCATGTGAGAAGATACTGAGGATATCATCAAGACCCCCATCTTGGGCGGACCCCATCAAGACCTCCTCTCGGAGATGAACCTTACCTTGTATCTTTCCTTTTGTTGTTCATGTACCTTGTGGATCTTGTGTGTTTGATTGTCTAGTGGATGTGTGATTGGACTTGTTCTTGAGTGTTTCCCCTTGTGATTTCTCCCCGTTCTTCCCCGTGTTCATCGTGATTCCCCGTAGGATCCGCTCCAACGTGAAAGATCGCCCACGTAGGGTTCCGCCCTACATCATCTTGGATCAGAGCAAGGTTGATCACGTTTTTGGAGCCCCTACCCCGTGTTTTCTAGCTTGATTTTGTCGCGTTCTTCCCCAATTTTGAAAATCCCCACCAAAAATAGCCCCAAATTTTTTTTTATGATTTGTTAGTGTGATGATGTTTTGTTGATTTTGATCCATGGATTTGCTTGGTTTCGAGTGGATCTAGCATTTCCCCAATTTTCCCCGTCTTTCATCCACGAAATTCCGCTAATTTTGACCCCAAAATCCCAAAATTCCGCCAAAATCGCGTCCGAAACTCGCATCTTGCGTTGACCCGACCCACCGGACGACCGACGCGTTTTCTGGACGTCCGGAGCCCGAAACGACCGGACGTCCGACCTTTTCCGGACGACCGGAACCCCTAACCCGCACCGAATTTACGGATTTCCGACCTTTCCGGACGTCCGACGCCCGGACATCCGACCTTTCCGGACGTCCGTAACACTGTAGTTTCGGACTTCGCTGATTTTTGTTTTGTCCATAACTAATTCATCCGAAATCCGATTTTGACGTTCTTTAGCTCGTTGAAAAGCTCTTGACATCCCCCTTCCAACAAAAATACCACCAAAATCATTTGACTCCATCAAATTTTGTGAACTTTGGCATCTTTGCCTAGGGCTTCCGCCACATCCTCCGCATAACCACCACCGACTTCCGCAACCTAACCAATTTTGTTCCCCTTTGCATTTGAGGTTGTTTGAGTTGTGATTCGAGTCTCCTAAGGTGTTTAGGCTACTTAGGGACGGTTGCATCTTCATCAACCACCACCACCACCATAACTTCCGTGATAGGCTTACCCACCATACACTTCCGCCAATTCCCCAACTTATCCCACTTGTTGATTGAGCTTTTTCGAGTTGTGATTCGAGTCTCCTAAGGTGTTTCGGCTACTTAGGGACGGCAACTTCAACTACGACACGTGTATAGCCCATCATTCCACTTCCGCATTGCCAAGTGCAAACCACCACCGCATTCCCGCTACCACCATTTTGACATTTGAAGTTTGAGATTTTGAGTTCGCGGTTTTTCCGTTTCCTAAGGTGTTTCGGCTACTTAGGGACGAGTCTCCATCATCTTGGTATCTACATCAAGAACACCGCTACTCATCATCGCCGGACGGTAACCTCCATATCATCTTGGTATCGTGGTATCCCACCATTGTATAATCCTTGCTTTTGCATTGTTAACCCCTAGCCTTACTTTTATGCGTTATTTGCCTATCGAGACTAGCCATTTGAGTATTGTCGGCAACGTTACTTGTGCACATTAGTGATCATACCTTCCATTACATACCATACCATATCATATTGGTATCATATCATCCATTGTGTCTCAAGTTTGTTCCGCATATACACAATTGCTATCTTGGTTTGTGCATTGTGCAAAGTGGCCATACAAAAAAGAAATAAAGCTTTTAAGCAAAAGAAAGAGAGCAAAGAAGCTTGTAAGCAAGTGCCATAGCATCATACCATATTGCATATAAGATTGTCATATCCGATCATCTTGGATCATCTTGAGAGAAACACCGAACCATACATACATAGCATACTTGGGATAGAAGTTTATCCATTTTGCATCAAATAGGTTGTGCACAAGTGTCGATCCGCCTATTGAGCAATCGTGCTAGCGTCTCTCTTGAGTTGTGCAACACGAGCGTTTTGGTGGATTCCACATTTTGAGCTCATTCCTTGGTTGCACGGCCCCATTTATCTATCCGTGTGTGTGTTTTCGTGCCACATATTGCTATTGGTCTACTTGTTTCGCTTATGAATTTGTGAATCTCTTTCAACATTATTGACTCTTGCTAACATTTTGCATCAAATTTTTGTGCCACTATCCTCACCGAGCTCTACCATAAGCTTTATTTGATAGGTGTGAGTGAACAAGTCCGGTACCAATTCCACTATTCTTTCATCTCACATTGAGTGAAACAGGATACATCCTCAACTTTGGGAAAAGGTAACTTGGTATTGTTTATCTTATTTCCTACTCACCTCTACTCGACTCTTGTGATGGATAGGCTAGGCATTTCATCTTCGGTCTACTACAACAACGACGTGTTCGATGCCATGGAAAACAACTACGACGCCAAGATGCAAGCTAAAATGGAGGAGAACAAATCCCTCATCAAGTCCTACAAGCGATCTTCCTCATCTTCGAGAAGACGCTCAAGAGCACATGCTTCCGAGCTACCGTCTCCGGCAAGATCACATCGGCATCGACACCATCATCAACAAGAACGTGAAGGTCAAGAGCTCAACATCAACAACCGCTCCACGACTTCACCATCTCCCTTGGCATCTTCGCCAAGCGACTTCAAGGCATCTTCGCCTTCGGATATTCGGCATCTTCGCCAACAAGCACCCCAAGACTACGCTCAAGAGAAGCTCCCCAAGCTCAAGTCCGCGACTTCCACGAGCTACTACGACCTCGACATTGACCACGAGATTCCTTTCTATGGGACTCAAGAACCCGAGGAGTACCTCGAGTGGGAGCGTTTGATGGACGACTACCTCAAGCTACATCAAGTTCCTCCCGAAGATCAAGTGAAGTGCGCCACAAGAAACTTCCACGACTACGCCTCGACATGGTGGCTTCACACACCTTCTGAGTGCTACGAGATGAGTTGGCCCAAGATGAAGAGAGCTTTATGCGAGTTTGTGCCTCCAACATACACGGAACAACTTCGACGCCAATTGGAGAACACCACCGAAGGATCCAAGTCCATCGACAAGTACTTCAACGAGATGAAGATTGCCTTGCGACGAGCCGGCGTGGACGACCCCATGTCAATGAAGTTCCACTTCATGATGGGATTGCACAACGACATCTCCAAGACCATCTTCCTCGAGAACTACAAGTCCATCGACGACTACTACATTGGTGCTCTCAAGGCGGAACAAGAACTCATGAAGGCCAACGCTTCTCCACCCCAAGCAAACTTCGTGGAGACCAAGCTCTCACGACAAGCATGAGGCTAGTACCACCATGATGTCCAAGCCCGACAAGCTCCAAGACGATGCTCCCAAGTGCAACTTCACCGCCATCCCTCTTTGTGGCATTGTTGATGCCGAGTCTACCTTGACTCTTTTTCAAGATGGTGCGGCGATACGACTACGGAGACCTTCTAGGACCAAGCTTTGGAGGCAAGCGACAAGGTGGCGAGCAAGGATGATGCTTCCATCTTAGGAGGCGAGAGTGATGTTGTGCCATCTTCGGCCTTCATCCACGACGAGAGTGATGTTGAGCCATCTTCGGCCTTCATCCACGACGAGAGCGATGATGTGCCATCTTCGGCCTTCATCCACGACGACGACTACGAGACGATTGAGCATGGGATTTTCCCTTCGACCACGGCGGCGTCCGATGACTTGAGTGACTTGAGCCACCATATTGAGAGCGAGAGTGACTTCACCGCTAGCCCCATATATGTGTTGCCCCAATTCCCATGTGAGGAGAGCCACAACCCCCACCACTTGAGTGAGATGAGTGACCCCACCATACGTGAGCTTGAGTGCACCTATTTTGAGGGAGTGAGTGAACCACCACATAGAGAGAGTGAGATAGTTGATAGGTCTAGTGAGGCCATTTGCATTTCTAACAACTTGACCTCTACCTCTATTGTGTCTTCTCATTTGGTGCTAGGTCCCATTTATGATGACGCGCCGATCCTCAACGACTCCGTCCTCCCTTTGGACAAGACGATGGCCATGGTGGAATATGATGCACCCCCCACATGGTTCGATCAAGATGAAGATGACCACCATTTGGTCTTTCCCACCTCACCTACACCACTTGAGTGGAATGACAAGGGTAACAAAGGTGACGGTGATGCTCTCGTCCCACTAGTGGACTATTTTGACATTGATTGCTTGCATGATGTCGATCACCCTATTGACATGATTCATTCTAGTATGATTTCCCCATGTGATGATTTGCCCATTTATGAATATGATGATTCTCATGTGGAGTCTATTAGTAGTGATGCTATGTTACATAGGATTTCTTGTGACAATTCTTTAGGTCACATCATGTTTGCTAATCCCTTTGACTTGTCATATGCTATGCATGAGATGCATCATATGTCTTATTTGCAATCTCTTCATAGTGACTATGCATATGCCATTAAAATAAACCCAATTTGCACATATGGCATAGATGACAAGCCCATGGTTATTGGCATTTGTTTTTCTTGTAATGATATTGATATGCTCCCTTTGCATCCTTTATCTCATATGCCATGCCATGCCCTCCTAGCTTCGGATATGCATTGTTTTGGATGTTGTCCATTTTCTCCAAATGATGTTTCCAATATTGCTCATGAGGAGACCCCCATAGTTTCCTCATACATGTTAGGAGAATTTGATCCATCCCATTCATTGCATGATCCCCATACTTGTGTGCACCACATGCTCCCCATGAATGAAAATGCTATCGATGCGCCATATACTTGCATTCTCAATTTGTGTCCCCATCGTGTCATACATAATAACTATTCTTTCATGATGGATGACATGTTCTTATACCATGCATCAAATTTCTTTGAGCGATGCTTATCTTATGCTAACTCACACGTGCACATACACATCATGATGGATGATGTGTACATTTACCACGCCGCACAAATTCTTTGGTTTTGTCTCTTTTGTGTAGGTACCCATGAATATTTGTCGACCTCGCAATCCCACGAGTTGACAAAACGAGCTCTAGAGAGCAACGATGATTTGGGATCCCATGGATTGTCTTTCCCACGCTCACTTCGCAAACACTTCACAGATTTCTTCTACATGGCCCTCACTTGGCTATGGGTTGTTCTCCATTATATATCCTTTGCCCATCTTGCCATGTTCACTTTGCATGATATGCCCATTCCTATGCCTTTGCCATGCATTTGTGACCCATGCTTTGCATTACACATGATGATTGATTCTAGTACTTGTATGTGTATTTGCACGCGTGGTGGAGATATTGTTTGGTATTGCCATGATTGCTTTGTGCCCCATGCCTATGATGACACTATGATCTTGCTTTGTGTTCGTGCTTGTGATATGTCATGTGCACTCCTTATGCCTATTATTTGCTCACATGTCATGATTGCCATGATTTATTCTAGTGTGTTGCATCTTCGCTCCACTAGTTTGCACGACTTGATTACTATGTTTGCTTGCCTTGTTGCATCACCTATGATTAATACTTGCTCATTTCATGCGGTTGATGACAACCATCTACATGCTTTGCACATGATTGTTATTGCTTCTTGTCACATATCTCCATATGTTGCCTCTCTCATGCTAGATTTGCCATGTATTGAGTGCAACCATGTTATTAGTCTTGGTCATGAGTTTGCCCCATAGCATTGTCACATATGTTTGGAGATTTTGACATATTACTTGTGAAGCATGCTTGTCTTACTTCTTTGCGCCATATACCTAGTGCCATGAATATTGCCATTGTTGCATCATGTTATTCATGCACTTGTGCTTCTAATGGTTATGCGCAAAAGATGAGAACCATCATGATGGATGATGTGTTTGTCTACCATGCGCATACTTTGTTTGTTTTGTTTTGTGCATGTGTAGGATACTTGGACTTTGTGTCGACTTCCACTTCACGTGAGTTGACCATTCGAGCCCTTGAGAGCGAGCCTCATACATTCTACCACGACTCGCTTCTACACCGCATTTGCTTCCACTTGACATTGTGAAGAATGCACAAGGACACGCCTTCAAGGTGACATCCTTCTTGAGCTTGGATATTGTGGATCATACTTCATGTGTTGCTTCCACCATTTGCACGCATGTTCGAGATATTGCTTTCACCCATGATTGCCACATTTCCATGCTTCATGATATATATACCTTGTGTGTTGCATCCAATTCTTGGTCTACTTGCTACTATCATATGATTGGTTGCACCAATATCATTTCTTCACATATGCCATGTCCCTTTGCTTGTCACATGATTCACTTGATTGCCTCACACATGATGAACAATTGCACTTTCTATTGTGTTGAGTGCCACTCCATCTTCACTACACCCTATGCACATTATGCTTGGATTGTCTTGCACTTGACCCATGTGTTTAGACATCTCATCTTATTTGGTGTTGTGAATGATTCCTATGCCTACCATCGACCATTTGTCGAGCACTTTATGCATGTTTGCTATGATCTTGAGGTAGATGCTTATTCTCTTGTCACACATATTTGCATCACTACCTCACATTTACATGCTTGTTTCCATGATGACCTTGATTTTGCTCAATTCATATGCTTACATGCCATGTCACAATCCTTTGTCACACCCTTCGCATGTATCCCTTCGCCTTCACTTACCCCTTCATGGGCTAGCACTATATATACTCCCCCACCTCCTCCTAGTTAGGGTTAGCAATGGATTAGCTCATATTTTGTGTGAGAGCCTTGCTCATCCACTTGGTTACTTGATGCGGAGCATCCTACGGTCATCACCATGTCAAGAGTCCGTTTGGCAAGTGACACGTGTGACCTCTACTTCTCATACGTAAAGGTGAATCTTCTCCTTTACACGTGTTCACTTGACCCCTTCGAGGATGGTATACTACTTGACACTCCACTCGTGTGCATGCATAGGTATTGCCGAGCTTCACGGATGACGAGGAGGAGTGCAAGCGCCAAGGAACACCTACACCATCCGCGAGGGAAGCACAGAAGAGAAGATGGAAAAGACGGAGTCATGGAGTCCCCAATGGGCCGGACGACCGGAGGCCACCGGACGTCCGACACTCTTCCAGCCGGTCGGACGACCGATTTAACGCCGGACGTCCGATAAGTCCCAAATACATGGACGATCGACACCGACCGGACGACCGTGCTATGGCGACAGAACAGAATTCTACGGATGTCCGAAGACTTCCGGACGTCCGAACCGTCCTGAAGCTTCCTGGACGTCAGGCCCCTTCCGGACGTCCGACGCCTGTAGGCGTTGCCGTGGGCCTTTGGCCTTGTATCCCTCTCCCACTTACCCCTTCGTGGCTTAGACTATAAATAGACCACCTCCACCTCCTTTCTCGGGTTAGCAAATATGATAGCTCATTCTTAGGTGAGCTTTGCTCCTACCTCTTCTCTTGAGAGAGAGAGAGAGACTACCACTCCCATGGAGTTCAAGACCTCCATGTGAGAAGATCCTGCGGGATATCATCAAGACCCCCATCTTGGGCGGACCCCATCAAGACCTCCTCTCGGAGATGAACCTTACCTTGTATCTTTCCTTTTGTTGTTCATGTACCTTGTGGATCTTGTGTGTTTGATTGTCTAGTGGATGTGTGATTGGACTTGTTCTTGAGTGTTTCCCCTTGTGATTTCTCCCCGTTCTTCCCCGTGTTCATCGTGATTCCCCGTAGGATCCGCTCCAATGTGAAAGATCGCCCACGTAGGGTTCCGCCCTACATCACTAACCCATTTTGTTCCCCATAGCATTAGTGGTTGCTTGAGTAGTGATTCGAGTCTCCTAAGGTGTTTCGGCTACTTAGGGACGATTGCTTCTTCATCAACCACCACCACCACTTCCACATAACCTTGCCCACCATACACTTCCGACCACCTCAACTTAACCCAATAGTTGTTTGAGCTTGTTTGAGTTGTGGCTTGTGTCTCCTAAGGTGTTTCGGCTACTTAGGGACGGCAACTTCAACTCCGACACGTGTATAACCCATCATTCCACTTCCGCATTGCCAAGTGCAAACCACCACCGCATTCCCGCTACCACCATTTGACATTTGTCATTTGAGATTTTGAGTTCACGGTTTTTCCGTTTCCTAAGGTGTTTTGCTACTTAGGGACGAGTCTCCATCATCTTGGTATCTACATCAAGAACACCGCTACTCATCATCGCCGGACGGTAACCTCCATATCATCTTGGTATCGTGGTATCCCTCCATTGTATATTCCCTTGCCATTGCATTGTTAACCCCTAGCCTTACTTTTTGCGTTACTTGCCTATCGAGACTAGCCATTTGAGTATTGCTTAAACGTTACTTGTGCACATTAGTGATCATACCTTCCATTACATACCATACCATATCATATTGGTATCATATCATCCATTGTGTCTCAAGTTTGTTCCCGCATATACACAATTGCTATCTTGGTTTGTACTTTGTGCAAAGTGGCCATAGAAAAAAAAAGAGAATAAGCTTTTAAGCAAAAGAGAAATAGCAAAGAGCTTGTAAGCAAGTGCCATAGCATCATACCATATTGCATATAAGATTGTCATATCCGATCATCTTGGATTATCTTGAGAGGAACACCGAACCATACATACATAGCATACTTGGGATAGAAGTTTATCCATTTTGCATCTTATAGGTTGTGCACAAGTGTCGTATCCGCCTATTGAGCAATCGTGCTAAGCGTCTCTCTTGAGCTGTGCAACACGAGGCGTTTTGGTGGATTCCACATTTTGAGCTCATTCCTTGGTTGCGCGGCCCCATTTATCTATCCGTGTGTGTGTTTCCGTGTGCCTCATATTGCTATTGGTCTACTTGTTTCGCTTGCGAATTTGTGAATCTCTTTCAACATTATTGACTCTTGCTAACATTTTGCATCAAATTTTTGTGCCACTATCCTCACCGAGCTCTACCATAAGCTTTACTTGATAGGTGTGAGTGAACAAGTCCGTACCAATTCCACTATTCTTTCATCTCACATTGAGTGAAGCAGGATACATCCTCAACTTTGGGAAAAGGTAACTTGGTATTGTTTATCTCATTTCCTACTCACCTCTACTCGAGTCTTGTGATGGATAGGCAAGGCATTTCATCTTCGGTCTACTACAACAACGACGAGTTCGATGCCATGGAAAACAACTACGACGCCAAGATGCAAGCTAAAATGGAGGAGATCAAATCCCTCATCAAGTCCTACAAACGATCTTCCTCATCTTCGAGAAGACGCTCAAGAGCACATGCTTCCGTGCTACCATCTCCGGCAAGATCACATCGGCATCGTGATGAGGACATCAATACCATTGTTACACCCACAGCCCCTGCTGCTATACATACTGGACCAATTACTAGAGCTCGCGCACGCCAATTGAATTATCGTGTACTTTCGCTTCTTGGTAACGATTCCAATGTTCATGAGAATATGATGCTGCCTAAATTGGATACATTTGTTTTGCTTACAAATGAAGGGCCTACCATGGACAAGAAAGATGAACCTTGGAGCAAGTTCAAGCATGGAGATGTTGGCATGCAAGGGGAACAAGAACGGAGTTACAAGTGATGATTCCAGGACTTTGAAGCCACCCTAATGAGAGCATGAGGCCTTGGACGAAATATACAAGATGCCACTTCATAATATTCGTCCATAGGCTATTCTAGGTGCTCGTCACCTTATTATTGGGCCAGGCCCATGTAATTTCGAAATACTTAAGTATAGGCTGTTTTTAGAGTCCGTATGTGTGGGGAAACAAGAGTTAGGGTTGGTTTGGACCCCTCCCTCAAGGGCCACGAAATTCCTCCTCTTCCTCCATATATACAGCCCTTAGGGCGTCGTTTAGACTTAGGGTTTTGTTTAGATTAAAAGTTCGCCATAGCTGCAACTTCGCGTGCCGTTTGTGTTCAACGACCGGACAAAGGCGTCACAGAACCCCACCTTGATCAATAAAGCTTTCATCTTATATTCGCAATATCCAGATTGCAATCTCAGTTTCTTGCTTGTTCTTCGTTTGCTCGCAGGAAATGCAGACCCTCGTGGTCGTTGATCGTGCTCGGCGTGGTCAATAAACCTCTCGGAGTTGGTTTAGCGATTGCTAAGGCGCGACGTCCTTACTGCGTTAAATGGTCGGATCGTCAAAGTCGATTTCCTCCAAAGCGAAAACAAACATCTCATCGAAAGACGGGACACCTTTGCCTCTATCAAGTGGTATCAGATTTTCAAGTCTGTTCTTCATACCTAAAGTCCACGAAAAAGCCACAAAAAAAATTAGGGTTAGTTCATCATATCCGAACCAATCTGAGCCTTCGCATAATCTTTTTAGGGTTTTTGCTTTGTTGAATTCTTGATTTGCATCGTCGTGTCTAGTTGCTTTGGTCTTAGCGTCTAGTCTTTTAGAGTTTCGAAGTTCTGGTCATAAGTTGTCACGCCTTGCCGCTTTCATCATCATCGCCTTGCCATCTACCACCCTTCTTATCCGCCACCGCTCTGAATCCGTATCCATATACCACCACCAATCCATATCCATATACCACCACCAATCCGTATCCATATAGCACCACCGCTACCATATACCACCACCGCTGCCATATACCACCACCATATATCCACCACCAATCCGAGTTCTTCTCATATTAGGTTTGTTTTCAAGATCCATCTAAATTCCGATTCGTGTTTCCTTGCACGAGTAGGTTTCGGGAAAAAAAAGTCCGAAACCACCTCCGTTTAGGCCCAAAATTTTCCGAAACGCACTTGTCGAAAAAAATTCTGGCTATCCTATTTTTAGGTGTTTCTAAGCGTATTGAGACAGTCGCCGTTATAGAAAGTTTTTTTTGACCCGTTTCAGCTTTTGGGTCCGGCAATAAAAAAAAATTTGGTCGAAAAAATTTCGTGCCCATCCTGTCGATTTGACACAGGAAGAGTTTTGAGACACTCGCCATTATCGTGATTTTTCGCGAAAAAAAAAAAAAGCGTAATTTTTTTTTCAGTGTGCTTTTCCGTTGTTTCCGTGCGGTAGCCGTGATTTTGTTAGTGTTCTAGGCTCGCGTCTCTAGCATGGTCTAGCCTAGGACCAAAGACAAGACTGTCGTTGAGCGTTTATTCAACTTTGCATCTCTCGAATTGATTATTGCTGACCCTTTTTGCTACCATATTATAAGCCTTCCAGCTCCACATACATCTACATCGTATGCGTTTGACTCTCCTGGTAATCGCTCTATCCAAGCTTTGAGAGTTTTGACTACATCGGTTGCCGATCACCGCTTCTTGGGTAAGAACTGGTAAGAATTTGAGATTTGCTTGACGGATTTGTGAGTCCACCACACCACCACCACCACTTCCTAGTAGTCCGTCGAATCATATTCTTGTGTGTTTCTATTGGTGCTAACCATGGCAGGATCACAAGCCGACGAGACTGACTGGGAGAACATGACAAACAAAGCGCTACATGATAAGTTTCAACAAATGATGAGTGGGCAGGTGGAAGATGTGCTTAATAGATTTGAAGAGGCCATGGAGAAGATAGATGGCATTGAGAAGGCGTTTGAAACAAAGCTCGATAACAGGTTTAATGAATTGCTCGTAGCGTCTACCACCACCACCACCGGCTGCACTGACGCACCTCTACAACAACAACGACGACTACCTCCACGTCATGGAAGCAACTCTTCGCCAAGCGAGCCGTGTCCCTCTTCACCGGGCCAAGCTGCCGGTGCTGCTGTTGATACTTGTGTGGCTCCTGCTGGCGATGTGGAGGAGGATGATTATGTGAGAGAGTACGAGGATGAGGTTGATCAACTTCGTAACTACGTGCAACCACCCGCACCACAACCACCAGCACCACAACCACCCGGTCGTCCACATGCAAATAATGGCAATGTTAGGGCTCCCCTCAGTGCGAGATCATGACCATCTCCCTAAATTGAAGTTGAATATTCCACCATTTGAGGGTAGATATGTTCCTGATATATATCTTACTTGGGAGTTAGAAACTGAACAACGATTTACATGTTTACAATATCACGAAGAGAGACGTGTTCCCGCTGCTGTTTGTGCTTTCACTAGCTTTGCATGTGTTTGGTGGTCCGAACATTGTAGATTATATCCTGTTCCACTACTTGGGCTGCTTTGAAAACTGCTATGCGTACTCGTTGGGTTCCACCATATTATCGGTGTGAATTACTTCAAAATTGCAGCGCTTAAGACAAGGAAAAATTCGGTAGAAGAATATTATCGTGAATTACAAACTGGCTTGATTAGATGTGGTATTGTTGAGGAGAATGAAGCTATGCTTGCACGCGTTTTACGGGTGGATTAAATAGAGAGATTCAGACCATTCTAGACTACAAGGATTATAATAATATCACTCGATTATTCCATCTTGCTTGTAAAGCTGAACGTGAAGTGCAGGATCGATGTGCTGGCGCGGACTAACTTTTTCTGCAGGTCGACCTTCATCATGGACACCACGTGCATCATCTACTTCCACACGTTCTACTACACGGCACCTCTCCGTCGGCTGCCACCTCCAACCGTGATATAAGAAAGCGGGCACAACCACCACTATTCCGCCAAGAGCGCACTCTTTGGGCCTACACGAGCTCTTCTTATTCCATGGCGTCAACAGGGCACACAAGTGATATTATTTGTCGTCGTTGTAAGGGAAGAGGACATTTTGCCGGAGAATGCCAATCTCAGCGTGTGATGATTGCTCACGAGGATGGTGGGTATGAGTCCGCTAGTGACTATGATGAAGAGACTTTGGCTCTTATTACACATGAAGAACATGGTGGAGATGATTACGATCATGAGACGCAATACATGGCTGTCAAGATGCCGACAGTATGAATGTTTAGTTGCTCAACGTGTTTTGAGTGTGCAGGTTTACACAAGCTGAGCAAAATCAGAGGCATAACTTGTTCCATACAAAGGGAGTTGTGAAGGAACGTTCTATTCAAGGTCATCATAGATGGAGGGAGCTGCAACAACTTGGCTAGCATGGATATGGTGGAGAAGCTTTCTCTCACCACAAGACCACATCCACATCCTTACTACATCCAATGGTTCAACAACAGCGGCAAGGTTAAGGTAACACGTACTGTTCGTGTGTATTTTAGTATCTCTACATATGCTGATTATGTTGATTGTGATGTGGTACCTATGCAAGCATGTTCCTTATTACTTGGTAGACCATGGCAATTTGATAAAAATTTTGTACACCATGGTAGAAACAATTAGTATACTCTTGTTCACAAGGATAAAAATATTACTTTGCTTCCTATGACTCCTGATTCAATTTTGAAAGATGATATTAATAGAGCTAATAAAGCAAAACAGGAGAAAAATAAGAGTGAAAATCAGATTGTGGCAAAAGAATTTGAGCAACAAATGAAGCCTAATAATAAACCATCTAATGTTGCTTCTGAAATTAAACTGAAAAGTGCATGTTTACTTGCCACCAAATCTGATATTGAGGAGCTAGATTCTAGCAAATCTGTTTGCTATGCTTTTGTGTGCAAAGAGGCATTATTTTCATTCGAGGATGTGCCTTCCTCTTTGCCCCTACTGTCACTAACATTTTCTTTGGAGTTCACCGACATCGTCCCCACAAGACGTGCCACCGGATTACCACCTATTCGAGGGATTGAGCATCAAATTGACTTAATTCCGGTGCATCGCTACCCAACCGTGCACCATACCGTACCAATCCGGAGGAGACGAAGGAGATTATGCGTCAAATCACAGGAGCTGCTCGACAAAGGTTATATATGCGAATCTCTTAGTCCTTGTGCTGTTCCTATTATACTAGTGCCTAAAAAGGATGGTACGTCGGCGTATGTGTGTTGATTGTAGAGGCATTAATAATATTACTATTCGTTATCGCCATCCTATTCCTAGGCTAGATGATATGCTTGATGAATTGAGTGGCTCTACAATATTCTCCAAAGTTGATTTATGTAGTGGATACCATCAAATTCGTATGAAATTGGGAGATGAATGGAAAACAGCATTTAAAACTAAGTTTGGTTTTTATGAGTGGTTAGTCATGCCTTTTGGGTTAACTAATGCACCTAGTACTTTCATGAGACTAATGAACGAATTTTTACGTGCTTTCATTGGACGATTTGTGGTAGTCTATTTTGATGATATACTGATTTATAGCAAATCTTTGGAAGAACATTTGGAACATTTACGTGCTGTTTTTACTGCTCTACGTGATGCACGCTTGTTTGGTAACCTTGGGAAGTGCACCTTTTGCACCGACCGAGTATCTTTTCTTGGCTATGTTGTTACACCACAGGAATTGAAGTTGATAAAGCCAAGATTGAAGCTATTGAGAGTTGGCCGCAGCCCAAAACGGTCACACAAGTGAGGAGTTTTCTTGGACTCGCTGGTTTCTATAGGCGTTTTGTGAGAGACTTTAGCACCATTGCTGCACCTCTCAATGAACTTACAAAGAAGGATGTGCCTTTTGTTTGGGGTACCGCACAGGAAGAAGCCTTCCCGGTATTGAAAGATAAGTTGACACATGCTCCTTTACTCCAACTTCCTGACTTCAATAAGACTTTTGAGCTTGAATGTGATGCTAGTGGAATTGGATTAGGAGGTGTGTTATTACAAGATGGCAAACCTGTTGCATACTTTTCTGAAAAATTGAGTGGGCCTAGTCTGAACTATTCTACTTATGACAAAGAATTATATGCTCTTGTTCGGACTTTAGAGACATGGCAACATTATTTATGGCCCAAAGAATTTATTATACATTCTGATCATGAATCTTTGAAACGTATTAAAAGTCAAGCTAAACTGAATCGTAGACATGCTAAATGGGTTGAATTCATTGAGACTTTCCCTTATGTCATTAAACACAAGAAGGGTAAAGAAAATGTTATTGCTGATGCTTTGTCTCGTCGCTATACTATGCTTTCACAACTTGACTTCAAAATATTTGGTTTGGAGACCATCAAAGATCAATATGTGCATGATGCTGATTTTAAAGATGTAATGCAGAATTGTAAAGAAGGAAGAACATGGAACAAGTTCGTTATTAATGATGGTTTTGTGTTCGTGCTAACAAGCTATGCATTCCTGCTAGCTCTGTTAGTCTTTTGTTGTTGCAGGAGGCGCATGGAGGAGGATTAATGGGACACTTTGGCGTGAAGAAGACGGAGGATATACTTTCTACACATTTCTTTTGGCCAAAGATGAGACGGGATGTTGAGCGTTTTGTTGCTCGCTGCACTACATGTCAAAAAGCTAAGTCACGACTCAATCCTCATGGTTTATATATGCCTTTGCCTGTACCTAGTGTTCCTTGGGAGGATATATCTATGGACTTTGTTTTAGGTTTACCTCGAACAAAGAAGGGAGGGATAGCATATTTGTTGTCGTGGATAGATTCTCGAAAATGGCACACTTTATACCATGTCATAAAAGCGATGATCTTTGTTAATGTTGCTGATTTGTTCTTTCGTGAAATTATTCGCTTGCATGGTGTGCCAAATACTATTGTTTCAGATCGTGATACTAAATTTCTTAGCCACTTTTGGAGATGTTTATGGGCTAAGTTGGGGACTAAACTGCTTTTTAGTACTACTTGTCACCCCCAAACTGATGGGCAAACTGAAGTAGTGAATAGAACATTGTCTACTATGCTTAGGGCTGTTTTGAAGAATAATAAGAAAATGTGGGAAGAATGCTTGCCTCATATTGAATTTGCTTATAATCGTTCATTGCATTCTACTACTAAGATGTGCCCTTTTGAAATTGTGTATGGCTTCCTACCTCGTGCACCTATTGATTTGTTGCCTCTTCCATCTTCGGAGAAGGTTAATTTTGATGCTAAAGAACGTGATGAATTGATTTTAAAAATGCATGAGTTAACTAAGGAAAACATTGAGCGTATGAATGCTAAATATAAACTTGCTGGAGATAAGGGTAGAAAACATGTTGTCTTTGCACCTGGAGATCTTGTTTGGTTACATTTGCGTAAGGATAGGTTTCCTAATTTGCGCAAATCAAAGCTAATGCCACGTGTTGATGGTCCATTTAAGGTGTTAGAGAAAATAAATGATAATGCATATAAACTTGAGCTGCCTGCAGATTTTGGGGTTAGTCCCACTTTTAACATTGCAGATTTGAAGCCTTATTTGGGTGAGGAAGATGAGCTTCCGTCGAGGACGACTTCATTTCAAGAAGGGAGGATGATGAGGACATCAATACCATTGTTACACCCACAGCCCCTGCCGCTATACATCTTGGACCAATTACTAGAGCTCATGCATCGCCAATTGAATTATCGTGTACTTTCGCTTCTTGGTAACGATTCCAATGTTCATGAGAATATGATGCTGCCTAAATTGGATACATTTGTTTTGCTTACAAATGAAGGGCCTACCATGGACAAGAAAGATGAACCTTGGAGCAAGTTCAAGCATGGAGATGTTGGCATGTGCAAGGGGAACAAGAACGGAGTTACAAGTGATGATTCCAGGACTTTGAAGCCACCCTAATGAGAGCATGAGGCCTTGGACGAAATATACAAGATGCCACTTCATAATATTCGTCCATAGGCTATTCTAGGTGCTGCGTCACCTTATTATTGGGGCAGGCCCATGTAATTTCGAAATACTTAAGTATAGGCTGTTTTAGAGTCCGTATGTGTGGGGAAACAAGAGTTAGGGTTGGTTTCGGACCCCACCCTCAAGGGCCACGAAATTCCCCCTCTTCCTCCATATATACAGCCCTTAGGGCGTCGTTTAGACTTCGGGTTTTGTTTAGATTAAAAGTTCGCCATAGCTGCAACTTCGCGTGCATTTCGTTTGTGTTCAACGACTGCATAAAGGCGTCCACAGAACCCCACCTTGATCAATAAAGCTTTCATCTTATATTCGCAATATCCAGATTGCAATCTCAGTTTCTTGCTTGTTCTTCGTTTGCTCGCAGGAAACAGACCCTCGTGGTCAGGTTGATCGTGCTCCGGCGTGGTCAATAAACCTCTCGGAGTTGGTTTAGCGATTGCTAAGGCGCGACGTCCACGCACGTTCGTAGTCGGATCGTCAAAGTCGATTTCCTCCAAAGCGAAAACCAACATCTCATCGAAAGACGGGACACCTTTGCCTCTATCACATCGACACCATCATCAACAAGAACGTGAAGGTCAAGAGCTCAACATCAACAACCGCTCAATGACTTCACCATCTCCCTTGGCATCTTCGCCAAGCGACTTCAAGGCATCTTCGCCTACGGACATACGGCATCTTCGCCAACAAGCACCCCAAGACTACGCTCAGAGAAGCTCCCCAAGCTCAAGTCCGCGACTTCCACGAGCTACTACGACCTCGACATCGACCACGAGATTCCTTTCTATGGGACTCAAGAACCCGAGGAGTACCTCGAGTGGGAGCGCATTTGATGGACGACTACCTCAAGCTACATCAAGTTCCTCCCGAAGATCAAGTGAAGTGCGCCACAAGAAACTTCCACGACTACGCCTCGACATGGTGGCTTCACACACCTTCGGAGTGCTACGAGATGAGTTGGTCCAAGATGAAGAGAGCTTTGCGGCGAGTTCGTGCCTCCAACCTACACGGAACAACTTCGACGCCAATTGGAGAACACCATCCAAGGATCCAAGTCCATCGACAAGTACTTCAAGGAATTGAAGATTGCCTTATGCGGCAGTGGCTTGGACGACCCCATTTCGATGAAGTTCCACTTCATGATGGGATTGCACAACGACATCTCCAAGACCATCTTCCTCGAGAACTACAAGTCCATCGACGACTACTACATTGGCGCCCTCAAGGCGGAACAAGAACTCATGAAGGCCAAGGCTTCTCCACCCCAAGCACACTTCATGCGACCAAGCTCTCGACAAGCATCAGGCTAGTACCACCAAGATGCCCAAGCCCGACAAGCTCCAAGACAATGCTCCCAAGTACAACTTCACCGCCATCCCTCTTTGTGGCATTGATGATGCCGAGTCTACCTTGACTCTTTTTCAAGATGGTGCGGCGACAAGTACGACTACGGAGACCTTCAAGGACCAAGCTTTGGAGGCAAGCGACAAGGTGGCGAGCAAGGATGATGCTTCCATCTTAGGAGGCGAGAGTGATGTTGAGCCATCTTCGGCCTTCATCCACGACGAGAGCGATGATGTGCCATCTTGACCTTCATCCACGCATTTACCACTACGAGACGGTTGAGCATGGGATTTTCCCTTCGACCACGGGCGACGTCCGATGACTTGAGTGACTTTTGCCACCATATTGAGAGTGACATGAGTGACTCCACCATATGTGAGATTGAGTGCACCTATTTTGAGGGAGTGAGTGAACCACCACATAGAGAGTGAGATAGTTGATAGGTCTAGTGAGGCCATTTGCATTTCTAACAACTTGACCTCTACCTCTATTGTGTCTTCTCATTTGGTGATAGGTCCCATTTATGATGACGCTGCCGATCCTCGATTTACTTCGTCCTCCCATTAGACAAGACGATGGCCATGGTGGAATATGATGCACCCCCACATGGTTCCATCAAGATGAAGATGACCACCATTTGGTCTTTCCCACCTCACCTACACCACTTGAGTGGAATGACAAGGGTAACAAAGGTGACGGCGATGCTCTCGTCCCACTAGTGGAGTATTTTGACATTGCTTGCTTGCATGATGTTGATCACCCTATTGACATGATTCATTCTAGTATGATTTCCCCATGTGATGATATGCCCATTTATGAATATGATGATTCTCATGTGGAGTCTATTAGTAGTGATGCTATGTTACATAGGATTTCTTGTGACAATTCTTTAGGTCACATCATGTTTGCTAATCCGCTTGACTTGTCATATGCTATGCATGAGATCCATCATATGTCTTATTTGCAATATCTTCATAGTGACTATGCATATGCCATTAAAATAAACCCAATTTGCACATATGGCATAGATGACAAGCCCATGGTTATTGGCATTTGTTTTTCTTGTGATGATATTGATATGCTCCCTTTGCATCCTTTATCTCATATGCCATGCCATGCCCTCCTAGCTTCGGATATGCATTGTTTTGGATGTTGTCCATTTTCTCCAAATGATGTCTCCAATATTGCTCATGAGGAGACCCCCATAGTTTCCTCATACATGTTAGGAGATTTTGATCCATCCCATCCATTGCATGATCCCAATAATTATGTGCACCATATGCTCCCCATGAACAAACATGCTATTGATCTGCCATATACTTGCATTCTCAATTTGTGTCCCCATCGTGTCATACATAATAACTATTCTTTCATGATGGATGACATGTTCTTATACCATGCATCAAATTTCTTTCAGCGATGCTTATCTTGTGCTAACTCACATGTGCACATACACATCATGATGGATGATGTGTACATTTACCACGCGCACAATTTCTTTGGTTTGTGTCTCTTTTGTGTAGGTACCAATGAATACTTGTCAAACTCGCAATCCCACGAGTTGACAATACGAGCTCTAGAGAGCACCGATGATTTGGGATCCCATGGATTGACTTTCCCACCGCTCTCTTCACGCGAAGTCTTCGCGCATTTCTTCTACATGGACCTCACTTGGCTATGGGTTATTGTCCATTACATATTCTATGCCCATCTAGCCATGTTCACTTTGCATGATATGCCCATTCCTATACCTTTGACATGCATTTGTGATTACACATGATGATTGATTCTCGTACTTGTATGTGTATTTGCAAGCTTGGTGGAGATATTGCTTGTTATTGCCATGTTTCTTTTGTGCACCATTCCTATGATGATACTTTCATCTTGCTTTGTGTTCGTGCTTGCAATATGTCATGTGCATTTTATTTGCCTATTATTTGCTCACATGACATGATTGCCATGATTTATCCTAGTGTGTTGCATCTTCGCTCCACTAGTTTGCACGACTTGATTACTATGCTTGCTTATGTTGCATCACCAATAATTCATACTTGCTCATTTCATGCGGTTGATGACAACCATCTAAATGCTTTGCACATGATTGTTATTGCTTCTTGTCACATATCTCCATATGTTGCCTCTCTCATGCTAGATCATTTTCCATGTATTGAGTGCAACCATGATTGTCATCTTGCTCATGAGATTGCCCCCATAGCATTCTCACACTTGTTTGGAGATTTTGACATATCCCTTGTGCAGCATGCTTGCCTTACTTCTTTGCACCATATACCTAGTGCCATGAATATCGCCATTGTTGCATCATATTATTCATGCACTTTTGTTACTAATGTTTTTGTGCAAAGAAGAGAACCATCATGATGGATGATGTGTTTATCTACCATGCGACACGTTCTTTGTTTTGTTTTGTGCATGTGTAGGATACTTGGACTTTGTGTCGACTTCCACGTCAAGTGAGTTGACCATTCGAGCTCTTGAGAGCGAACCACCTTCTACCACGGCGATTCTACATCGCACTTGTTTGTGCCTCGGCATTGTGAAGGACGCACAAGGACACGCCTTCAAGGTGACATCTTTCTTGAGCATGGATATTGCGGATCATACTACTTGTGTTGCTTGCACGATGAGACTTATTGTTCATCTTGGATCACTTGATTGCACACTTGTTAGAGATTTTGCTTCAACTTGTCATTTCCACCGTTCCATGCATCATGATATATATGCCTTGTGTGTTGCATCCAATTCTTGGATTACTTGCTCCTCTCATATGTTTGGTTGCAACAATGTCATTATTTCACATATGCCATATCCCATTGATTGCTACATGCTTGACTTGATGGCCTCACACATGATGAATAATTGCTCTTTCTATTGCGTTGAGCGCCACACTATATTCACTACACCCTATGCACATTATGCTTGGATTGTCTTGCACTTGAACCATGTGTTTAGACACTTCATTTTATTTGGTGTGGTGAATACTTCCTATGCCTACCATCGACCATTTGTCGGCGCTTTATGCATGCTTGCTATGACCTTGAGGTGGATGCTTATGCTCTTGTCACGCATATTTGCATCACTACCTCACGTTTACATGCGTGTTTCCATGATGACCTTGATTTTGCTCAAATCATATGCTTACATGCCATGTCACAATCCTTTGTCACACCAAATGCTATGCTTGATGACAACACTTGTTTGGTGAATCACCTCTTGAATGCTTGGTTTTGCACTAACGCTAACCACATTTGTTTTTCCAAGTGTTTGTTCTATGTACTCCTTTTGAAGGAATCACAAGATGGTACGACATTGGAGAGTGCCCATTTCGAGCTTCAAGATGACGAGAGCTTGGTGATCGACCACTTTGACACGGCACCGCCATCTCTTTCCCATGGTGATTTGGTTTTCGATCCGAGGTCGGATCCTTTCCAAGGGGGAGGGATGATGTGGAGCATCCTACGGTCATCACCATGTCAAGAGTCCGTTTGGCAAGTGACACGTCGACCTCTTCTTCACATACACAAAGGTGAATCTTCTCCTTTACGTGCTCACTTGACCCCTTCGAGGATGGTATACTACTTGACACTTCCCCGTATGCATGCATAGGTATTGTCGGAGCTTCTCGGATGTCAAGGAGGAGTGCAAGCGCCAAGGAACGACTACACCATCCGCGAGGGAAGCACAGGCGACGACGAAAGAAGACGGAGTTGCTGAAGCTACAGTGGCCGGACATCCGGGCCAGAGGCCGGACATCCGGCGCCTGTGCAACCGCCAAGGTGCTGCACCAGCAGACGGCCTGCAGCATCAGCGACCGGACATCCGGCGCCAACCCCGGACATCCGGCGCCTCACCAAAGCCCGGACATCCGGCCAACCGCCCCGGACATCCGGCGTCCCACGAGATCCCGGATATCCGGCCTGAAGCCCGGAAATCCGGCGCCCCTCTCCCGATTCGACAGGAACGGTCGCCCCAGCCCGGACATCCGGGCTGAGAGCCCGGACATCCGGGCTGAGAGCCCGGACATCCGGCGCCTCGCGAAGGCCCGGACATCCGGCCCGACGCCCGGACGTCCGGCCTCCCCTGCCAAGATGCTTCCGGACTTGTCCCTTGTACCCCTTCGCCCGAGACTATATATACTTGATCCCTTTCCTCTTTCTAGGGTAGCTTAGGTTTTAGCTCATGTTTGTGTGAGAGCCTTGCTCATCCACTTGGTTACTTCTCCTCGGAGCCAGGACCTCTTCGGAGAAGATCCCAAGCGGATTCAAGACCCCTTCTAGGGTGGACCCCATCAAGACCTCCTCTCGGAGATGAACCTTACCTTGTATCTTTCCTTTTGTTGTTCATGTACCTTGTGGATCTTGTGTGTTTGATTGTCTAGTGGATGTGTGATTGGACTTGTTCTTGAGTGTTTCCCCTTGTGATTTCCCTCCGTTCTTCCCCGTGTTCATCGTGATTCCCCGTAGGATCCGCTCCAACGTGAAAGATCGTCCATGTAGGGTTCCGCCCTACATCAAAGGCGGTGCTCTCCGAGTTTCTCTAACACAAGTCTAAGATGTTCGGCATGCTCTTCCTCGTTCTTCGAGTAAATAAGGATATCATCGAGGTAAACCACGACGAACTTGTCTACGTACAAGATCAAGTTCATCAAGCAGGAGAATGTAGCTGGAGCATTGGTTAGACCAAAGGACATGACGGTGTACTCGTACTGGCCATAACGAGTGACAAAAGCTGTCTTAGGAATGTCCCCGTTTCTAATCTTGATTTGGTGGTAGCCTAACCTCAAATCCATCTTGGAAAAGACTGAGGATCCAGCGAGCTGATCATACAGGTCGTTGATCCTGGGGAGCGGATACTTGTTCTTTACCGTGACCAAATTAACAGGACGATAGTCTACAACCATCCGATCCATACCTTCCTTCTTCTTGACGAAGAGGATGGGCAAGCCCAGGGAGAAGAACTAGGACAGATGAAACCCTTTTGCAAGGACTCATCTAGTTGTTTCTTAAGCTCGGCTAGTTCAAGGGGTGCCATATTGTAAGGTCTCCTAGAAATTGGGGCGGTTCCTGGGATAAGATCTATGACAAACTCTACATCTCTGTCGGGTGGAAGACCTAGCTGTTCCTCTGGAAAGACATCCGGGAAGTCACAGACTACCGGTATATCTTCAAGGTCAAGGAGAGGGCCGGCATTAATAGAATAGAGCTGACGCCTTGCAAATCTAGTGGAGACAGTGACTATCTTGCCAGATGAGTGTGTAAGCTGAACAGACCTGGTGTGACAATTAATCTTGGCATGATGAGCTGTCATCACAGCCATACCCAAGATGATGTTAATATTTGTAGATTTGAGGCTACAAGTGAGGCAAGGAAAAAAAGTCTGTCAACAAGGATTTCATTACCATGGCTTATTCTGGTAGTTTGCCATCTAGACCCTGGAGTTTGGATTTCAAGTGGAGTGGCATATCACAAAATGACATGTCGTGCAAACGAGCATAGCCTTCAGAGATGAAGGAGTGAGATGCTCCGGTATCGAATAAAACCGAAGCTGGATGACAGTTGACAAGGAGTGTACCAAGAAAGACATCTGGATCATCATGAGCGTCTTTAGCTAAGACGTGATGCACACGTCCACGTTCAGTGGGTGCTGACTTCACACTGATCATCTTGTGTTATGGCTTACCACGGCCAACAGACTTATCAGGCTGGGGTGGAGCAACACTGGTCTGAGTGCAATTACGGCCAATGTGCCATGGCTTTCCGCATGTGAAGCAAGTCCCTGAAGTAGGACGTGGACCCACATTGACAAGCTGTCTACCAATAGGCCTGGGTGGAGCATATAGTTGAACTGGGTGAGGCCCCACATATGATGGCCTCGGTGCATATCCGGGTGGAAGAGCGGAGTTAGGAACCCAAATCCGGCGCTTCTGAGAACTAGAAACGGAGGAAGAACCCAAATCACGGGTGTGCTTACGAGACTCCTCGTAAGTGAGCTGAGTTGTCTCTGCATTAATGGCCTTGTTCACCAGAGCTTGGAATGTATCACAATGATGTAGGTGGAGATCACGACGCCACGTGGGGTTGAGACCCTTCCGGAACCTAGCCTGCTTCTTGGCGTCTGTGGACACCTCCTCCGTAGCATAGCGGGCGAGGTTCTCAAACTCTCTACTGTAAGCATCAACAACCATCTTATCCTGGGTGAAACTACAGAACTCTTCTCTCTTGCGGTCAATGAGAGCCTGAGGAATGTGATGCTCGCAGAAAGCCTCAGTGAAATCTCTCCAGGTAGGTATCTGGCCAGCTGGAAGCATAGCCTCATAGTTTTGCCACCAAAGACTAGCAGGACCTTCCAGATGATATGCAGCATAGGTGACCTTGTCACCTTCAGCTACGTTCGCTGAACGCAGCTTGTGAGTGATACTACAGAGCTAGTCATCTGCATCAAGTGGCTCAATGGAATGATTGAAGGTGGGTGGGTTCAGGCCAATGAAGTCGGTGATGGAAACCAACTCATTGCGCTGATGGGCGGTGTTCTGCTCAATCCGTGCCAACAAGCGATTAGACTCACGCTTGTTCCTCTCAATCTCCAACATGTACTCTGCCAACGAAGGCTGGTCGGGAGGATCCTCATCCCTACCATCTCCGGTTCAGACTACGAGCAACAGAGCTTAGGTTAACTGATGACATCCTGAGAAACGAAACCAAGGTCGGGATCAGCATCAACAATAGAATGGAGAATGTAGCGCAAGGGAATTACTATCTCTTGAACTCCTAGGACAATTCTGGCAGCATAACGGCGGTAAAATGCTCAAAATGAGACATCCTGCAAATCATGGGGTAGTACCATACTCAACATCATCACTCAAGGTTCTGTGATAGTACTAAACAGACTACACCGGAAGTACTTGAAAACTTGAATATGACTTTGATCAACCAATTCTAAGTAACTCGTGATCCTGATAGACGGAAGAGAGAGCCTAGTTCCTTAACCCCGTAGGAAAGTTAGGATGACTCGGATCAGAAGGGCATGTTGTATAAGGAGTAAAAAGAGCCTTACGTTCCCTTCCACAATCAATTCCCCTATATAACTAAAGAATTTCTAGACTCAACTTCGACCAGTTTGGCTTAGTAATCCTACCGGCAGTCAGGCTTTGATACCAAAGCTGTCGAGACCCCGATATTAAGTCACACCGATCTAGCATGTAACACATCATATCACTTTGCGGCCTCACACACGGTATTCCCACGGGTGCCACCTTACCTGGCCCGGGACCGTTTGCGCCTTTTGGCTCACGTATGATAGAGGCAAAGGTGTCCCGATGTTTCGATGAGAAGGTGGCTATCGTTTCGGTGGGAGTCGACCTTGACGATCCGACTACGTACGTGCGAGACGCCGCGCCTTAGCAATCGCTAAACCAACTTCCGAGGGTTATTGACCACGCCGAGCACGATCAACCGACCACGAGGGCCTATTTCCTGCGAGCAAACGAAGAACAAGCAAGAAACTAAAATTGCAATCTGGATATTGCGAATATAAGAGGAAAGCTTTATTCTTGAAGGTGGGGTTACGTGACGCCTTGGTCCAGTCGTTGAACACAAGCGAAATCTGTGAAGTTGCAGCTATGGTGAACTTTTGATCTAAACAAAACCCAAAGTCTAACGACGCCCTAAGGGCTGTATATATGGAGGAAGAGGAGGGAATTTCGTGGCCCTTGAGGGAGGGTCCGAAACCAACCCTAACTCTTGTTTCCCCACACACACGGACTCTAAAAACAGCCTATACTTAAGTATTTCGAAATTACATGGGCCTGGCCCAATAATAAGGTGATGCAGCACCTAGAATAGCCTATGGACGAATATTATGAAGTGGCATCTTGTATATTTCATCCAAGGCCTCATGCACTCATTAGGGTGGCTTCAAAGTCCTGGAATCATCACTTGTAACTCCGTTCTTGTTCCCCTTAGCATGCCAACATCTCCATGCTTGAACTTGCTCCAAGGTTCATCTTTCTTGTCCATGGTAGGCCCTTCATTTGTAAGCCAAACAAATGTATCCAATTTAGGCAACATCATATTCTCATGAACATTGGAATCGTTACCAAGAAACGAAAGTACCTGATAATTCAATTGGCATGCGCGAGCTCTAGTAATTGGTCCAGTATGTAGAACAGCAGGGGCTGTGGGTGTAACAATGGTATTGATGTCCTCATCAACGTATATTATAGTGTCGCTAGTATCCATATGACAAAGAACCCGGGCCGACATGACTAGTCGTAAACCCAAAGTGGCACTAACTTACAGGGACAGGCATACATGACCCAACAACGAACGTGTCGGTCATCAGCGAGTGAATCCGGGCTGTAGCAATTTGGGCTAACAGGACTCAGAGAATCCGGGCTGTAGCAGGCTAACAGGACTCCGGTAGACACCAGCGTGACATTTCCACTGAAGGGACGGAACCACAGGAACGAAGAAGGACACATGCCGGCCAGCCTAAGTGTTCCGGAGCAGTAGCAATCTACCATGGCTCAGTGGAAGCACTAGGAGACATTTCCCGGTAAGAGAGGCTACCAAGGATAAACAACTAGGTTGTTGGACCCCACACATACCAAGCATTTTAAATCATACACACAATATGCTCGATATGTGCAAATACAACATGGCATCACAACAAAACTTTACAACTCAAAGTATTTATTCATTAGGCTCCGAGGAGCCAAGTATTACAAACATGGGTCTCATGACCCAACATACAGAGCATACAACCAACAAGCGGAAGCATAAACATGTCTGAGTACAGACAACTACAAATGAAAAATGCTGAGAAACCTGACTATCTACAAGACCCTCCCAAGGGTAAAAGATCGTAGCTGAGGAAACAAGCTACTCGTCAAAGTCCAAGCGGAACTACTAGTGAGACAGATGTCTCATCTGCAAATCATAAATTAAGCAAACGTGAGTACGAAGGTACTCAGCAAGACTTACATCAGATCCTATCATACATGCATTAGTATCAAAAAGGCAATGTGGGGTTTAGTTGCAGCAAGCCAGCTTTGACTTAGTGGCTATCCTGTTCTACGACTACGAGTAAGTTCTTTGAGGTAGGAAAGTGCACACGAGTCCACTAATCACCACATCAATACACTACTATGGATTCATTCTCGTCTCCCTACGAGAAGGCCATCCATAGCACTCACACTTGTCTTGAGCATTTTAGAGTATCCACTTTAAGTTGTCTATGTACCACGTAAGCATCCAAGAAGTCCATAACCGCGGACCCGGCTATTAGAATAGATCATGTTAACCCTGCAGGGGTGTACTTCTTCACACACGCTCTCGCCACTTACCGCCATGTACACGTCATGTATCTCCGCAACCTTCAAGCGGAAGCCTGGCGAGGGTGTCGGCCATGACCTAACTAACCACACAAGACTCTAGTCCAGGTTTATCGCCTATTCGGGTACCATCCGCAAGGAGATCCGGCCGGGGTGTCGCTCATGGCCCCAAACGATGTGTACAGGGTTCCCAAGCCCACCAAACGGGCGACGCTCGGTATACCCGACCACGGTGCCTAGCCTGTCCCAAGTCCACCCTGCCAGGCGCCACTCGGTAGAAAAATAGCACTACCTACAAACACCAAAACTAGTTGCAACTCCTAGACAGAGATCAAGTTGGTTAATAAGTCGAGAGGGGCACTTAAGCATTCCAATGCGTGGTAGTAGCTAGTCATTGGACAACATACACATAACTCAGTGCTTAAGTTCTAGTGAGACAACCCACCATGTACTCCTACATGGCCTCTCACTGCTACCTTTACCAAATCGTGTTCACACGCTTAACTCTCAGCATCAGAATGTGGGATAACACTCCAATTCATTCCCAATGAATCAGACCTGACACAACTCTAAGCAATAGCAGGCATGGCATGGTAGGAACACAACATGGCTCAATCAACTCCTCCACATGCTAGTGGGTTTCAACTATTTACTGTGGCAATGATAGGTCATGTAGAGGAATGGGTTCAACTACCGCAGCACAAAATAGCAGTTGAATCGTTGTTTTCCTAATGCAATAAAAGAGAGCAGGAGCAAGATAGTGGGATTGTATCAGGATGAACAAGGGGGTTTTGCTTGCCTGATGAATCGACAGTAGAGCACTGTCCTTCAGACAGGTACTCTCGAACACTCTCCGGAGCAAGACCTATCGAGAAGAACGGTGCCGGCAATCAGTACACAACATATGGAACAATATGATGCATGATCATGGCATGTAGATGTGATGTTGTTTGTGCTAATGCATCAAGCATTCTATTTGGAAGAGGTCCATTTGAACCAAAGGTTCAAATGCAACTCTAAATTAAGTCTCTTAAAATGCCATAAATGTGTTTTCACATATACAGCAGGTATAACTTGGTTTGTCATGCATTAAAATGGTACAGATGGATAGATTGCATTTTTGTGATAATTTTTCATATATAAATTATTTCAATCTGAGCTACGGTTGAATTACTGTGACTTCTTGAAGTTTTGCTAATTTTCTAGAATTTCCAAAATAGAAATAATCCAAAAAATGATTAATTGCGTCAGCATTGCGTCATGCTTGCGTCAGCAAGTCAACAACGCTGTCCAGAGTCAAACATGACGTGTGGGGTCCACACGTCAGTGACCAAGTGTTAAACAGGGGGTTATTTCTAATCTAACTAAAAGATGAGGGCCACGGGGCCCACTGTCAGTGTCACGGGGGGGGGTTAAGGTTTGACCGGCGGTTAGTCGCCGGCGAGGCCGAACTCGGCGGAGCTTGTGGGATCGTCGCCCCGGCGACCAAATGGACGGCGGAGTCCACGGGCGTGGAGCCAGGGCCCGCCCGCGTCGTTTGGGGCAAGCGAGAGGGCGGGGCTGGCCTGAGCTCACCGGAAATGAGCTCACGGCGGCGGCCGGAGTATGGCCAGGTGCGCGCGTGGTGCTGCAGTGCACAACAGGAGCTGCGGGCGGCGGTGTTGGCCTTCTGGGAGGCTGCTAAGAGCGGTGGCAAGCGCGGGCGCGGGCTCGGTGGTTAGAGCGACGACGACGACATGGCCAGCGGCAGTGAGGTCTCAGCCTCGGCGACTGACCTAGCTACGGCGTGCGAACGATGAAACAGAGAGGGAGGAATGACGGTGGGGCTCACAGCGGATCCAACGGCGGGGTCGGAGAGCTCGGGGAAGGCTTGGTGCAGCCGAAACGTCGACGGCAATCTCGGGTGGCTGACGATGAAGACGACGGCGGTGACGATGATATGGTGCGTCCCCGATTGCTTGGCTCGTGGAGGACGTAGAAGACGCCGTGTACTACTCTTCCTCACTGTCGGCTGTGCCCACGCACGCGCGCCCGCTTCATGGTCGTGGCAGCGGAGGGCGGCCGGTGGGAGCCAGCGATCTCCTTCATCTGCTCCTACGACGGTACGTCCAAGAGAGCTTTGGAGCGCGCCCTGAGCGGAGCTGCCAATATCCTTTGTGCGCTCTGCGGCGATGACGTCCAAGAGAGCTTTGGGCGCCAGGAGGCCATGGTTGGAGTGGTGTAAGCGAAGGAAGGGACCGGAGGAGAATGAGTGTGGGTATTTGGCTATGGCTGGGGCTGGGGCTCAAGTTAATATAGCGGGTGAATGGCAATGAGCAGCGGCGAGCCAGATGGACGGCGGCGCCCGGTGTAGGTTCGTCGGCAACCGCATGTCATTAATGTGGGCGGCGGGCGGAAGGATGGCCGTGGTGTCGTTAACGGGCGATCGCTTGCCGGGATGCCACACGGTGGCGCCCTCTCGGCCGTTGCTGCTTTGCAATGCCGACGCCCGATGAGAGGTTGCGTCGGGGAGTGAATGCGACGCTGCTTGATGACTTAACTGCAGTGCAGTTGGGTCAGCGACATGTAAACCCAGGCATCTGGCCCGCATGTCAGTGACACACCAACTGCACCTGCAGTTAAGTCCCGTGAATGCGGCATTGACGTTCTGGAGAGATGGTGACGTTTCAGGCGGGAAGCACACGCTAGCGATGGAAGGGGTTTCAGTAGGCCAGGGCGGTCAGACGCTGGCGTGGTGGTAAAATGTGAACTCATAGATGACGAGCCTTTGAAGCGGATGTGGCACATATTGACAACCAGGCGTCCATGCAACTGCTCTTGTCGCCAACCAGCCTTCAACGACTACTATTAGACAACACACAACCATGCATAACTTATGAATAATGGACGAATTGATCAGACACACACTCGTGTGCACTGGCACTATGATCAGTCGCTCACAATACATATATAGGTACCATAGTACCCTCTCTAGCTAGGTTATTTTATGGATTGTCATTGTGATGGATGATATACATGAGCAAAGCGCCGAGCCACGTCGTCGCTCGTGTGCAGAGCCATGGCTAAAGTCGAGCAGCTCGGTGCCCAAGCACGAGTATGACCATTGGTGTTGAGCTAGGTGAATGCATGCTTGGTGTTCGCGGACGCCGCCAGCTGTACCGACCCGACCTCATACGGTCAAGTCTCTGTGCTTAAGTATCATCCCTGGATCGGTATTGCTGACACACACAGTACTCGAGGATTTATAACAGAGTTTCAATCACACACTATTACATTGAATGTCTCAAAAGAGAACTTATTACAATAATATGGCTGAAGGCCATCTAAGTAAGATAACAACGAAAGCTTCGATGGTAGAAGAGTCCATCCAACTTCACAGCAAAACTGAGTGCATGACAACGACATATCGCACCTTACTCTTCATCTGAAAACTCTGCAACATAATACGTTGCAGCCTGTGTAGGCCAGCACATGGAATATGCTGGCAAGATAACACTATAGAGCAATGAACACAGTAATAGCTATCACTACATGCATATATGGCTGGTGGAGGCTCTACGGTTATCATTTGCATAAAGCTAGTTTTTCCCTACAACAATGGAATATATTTTTTTTGACTACAAAGTTGGTTGAAAACATTAAGACGGTAACCCCAACTCAGTCCCAATTAAAAGTTAATAGCCTGGAAAAATTAATTAAGTAGAGTGATGAGATCAACATAATAATTCAAGCACCAGATACTCAAGATGTCCATAACCGGGGTCACAGCTAACCATGATTAGTTTGTACACTCTGCAGAGGTTTGCGCACTTTTCCCCACAAGACTCGATCTCCTCCGTTAAATTTCTCGCACTGCATGATGTTTGAGAAACGGATAACCTAGACACAGTCTTTCAAAAGTGTTAGCTCGTTACGACGGGTAGATAGTACCACCTACATCCCCTACATCTGCTAGTCTACCACTTTAAGAGGTCACACAACATACTCAACTATGCGAGAGCTCATAATGGCTTGTGGCTGCACACTGAAGTTTCTCGCATGAATAACATAATGATCCCTTTGAGCCTGGGTGGCAAACCATAGGATGATCACACGGGTTGATAGAGGCGAGGGTGTCCCGATCTTTCGATGAGATGATAACTATCGATTTGGTGGAGACGACTTTGACGATCCGACTACAAACGTGCACGACGTTGCGCCTTAGCAATCGCTAAACCAACTCCGAGAGGTTATTGACCACGCCGAGCACAATCAACGACCACAAAGGTCTATTCCTGCAAGCAATCGAAAAACAAGCAAGAATATGATAAAGCAATCTGAATATTGCGGTATATATGAAGTATTGATAAAGGTGGGGATCCGTAGCGGTCTTGGTGCAGTCGTTGGACACAAAGCGAAGTACACGAAGTTGCAATGGCTAACTTTAACTAAACAAATCCCAAGGAAAAAGCTACTAGATGGATCTACTTATATAGGATCAAGGGGTGGCGGCCAAGGAGGTGGTAGGACGTCCCAAGGCAGCCTAAAACTAACCCTAGGTCGTACAAGGCCAATGGGCCCAAGCGGAGGTGACGTAACACCTTTGGACTTGTAGTTTGACTTGGATTCTCTTTGCAAGATCAGATTGTTTCGTCCATAACTCAACGCTCCGGACCAATTTGAAGGTGAATCAAATTGGGTTGGAAGGTGCACGGAATCTATTTTCCAACAAAAAAGAATCACCCAATTTGGAGTCCGGATGAAAAAGTTATTGACGTTTTGAGTCGGGTATGTCTGTCTTGATCCGAATCTGAGTCCAGAACGTGAGAGACTTGGACTCTATCTTCTCTTGGTCCAAAAGTGACGTCAGAGGACTTTTTGAACAGCACCTAAACTTCTCCTTTTCCCTTATCTTCATATGTGTAAATGTCCAATACACCTACAATTAGACAAAACACAAAATTATGTGATGTATTTTTGTTCTGGATAACATAAATAGATTATTGAATAGTTTGCACTAGAAATCACCTGACAAATATGCATGTATGCAATATTTTTGGTCTTATCCAAGGTAGTCATGTCCTCATCATCCTCCACTTCTTGAAAACAAAGCCGTCCTCGGCGGTTCTTAGTCTGAAATGTGGCTAACAAAAGAGACAAGGTGTACATGTTGTATATGTATATGTCATCCATTTTTATTTCCCTTGATTTTTGCACATATGACACATAAATAGATGAGTAACTTGCATAGTTCATAAAATCTAAAGCCAAAACATTATCACAAGAAGTAGAAGGCATGAAAATATTGCAACTCAGTTTGCACATATAAGTGAAGCTCTTATTCATTTCAAAAGATTGACAATGTTCATCATTAAACCATCCCAACATTGGTGAATAAATTTTACTTGCATCAAGTTTACATGCTACAACATGCTTAAATAAGTAAACATGCAATAAGTCATTCGACACAGAATCATCACCAAGATTAGAGGTCATATCAAAATGATTAAATATTGATTCTTTTGCATCAACAATTAATTCAATGGGTGCACTCAAAATTGTTGGTATTTCAGTTGTTTGATCACATGGCAAAGTCAAATTATCAATATAATCCTCTAAAATAGGTGGTGTGATCAAAGGAGTGGGTAGCTCAACACATGATGTATTCAAGTTAACTAGGCATGCATCATTCTCATGTAAAAGTGGAAAATCTGTACCTTTGTCATTACCTCTTATAGTCAACTCGGATGATGCAGCACTCTCGATGATGATGTGTCACATGGTGGAGATGATGTAGTCCTCGCAACAACGGATGTGGTTGTCATAGTACGCCTAGTAGTTGAATAAACATCTGTATCAACAGTTGGAATGTGCACCGTCGCTTGTTCTCCTTGTGGGCAACACGTCGTTTTATTTCCTGTTCAGCTTTGCAAGCAAGACGAAACAAATGGTCCATAGGATAACACTCTTCATGAATTAGTATCTCCCTGAATATTATGGTTTAACCCTCCCCAAAATCTATCCATAAAATCTTCTTCACTTTCTTCTAAAAATGAGTGCAACAAGGTAGTTTGTAAATCATCATAATATTTTGTTACGGTGTCACTACCTTGTTTTAAATGTTCTAGTTTTTTAATCATGCCACGAGTATAATAAACATCGACGAATCTATCTCTCATGACATGTTTTAAATCATCCCAAGTATTAGGTACATAATCAGGGTGTAACCGACAATATTCACTCCACCAAACTAGAGCATAACCCGTGAAAGAACCAACCGCAACCATAACTTTTTACGTTCATCAAAATTATGGGAAGCAAATATATTATTTATGTCTAACTCCCATTCAATATATAAAGGAGGTCTAAAACGGCCATTAAATGGTGGTATAGAAACATGAACCTGATCATGTGCATTTGGATGTTTGTGCACCTCTCGTGAGGGTTGTGGTATTTGCATAGGTGGTGGCATGTCTCCGCGATCGACAAAGCCCATGAATTGACTCTGGATCCTGTCATGATTAGTAGAACAAGAAACAAAATCCAAAAATAATGTTTCTATAACTACTAGGATGTGGTGGTAAAAGCGCTCACGTGAAAGCAAATATCAATGTCTTACAAGTTCTTACCATGCAAAGAAAGGTGACAGTGCAACCAAATGTCAAGTAACTCAAGATTGTGTAAAGAGATTGCCAGGGAGCGTCACGATACACGGTGTAGAAATATGTGGAGCTGGGTTGGCTATATATGGTAGCAAAAGATTAGCAATAATCAATTCAAAGATGCAATGTTGAATAAACGCTCAACGACGGCATCAGGCCGGGTCCTAGGCTAGACCGGACTAGAGACGCGAGCCTAGAACACTAATGAGGTCACGGCGTAGCACAACTAGCATCAATGAAGGATAATGAGTAGCTCTAGACAGCAAGATATAAGTGAAGAGCACAACGGCAAGAAAGATAATGATGAAAAACAAGCGCCAAGCGGGATATACAACAACTCTCTCTCCTGTTTTCCTCTTGAAAAGTTTGAGCCAATTTTCTGATAACTTTTTCAAAGAATGCTACTAACTCAAGCTTTCCAATGCAAAAAGAATCACTCAATTCGAGTAGATATGAGGAGTCAAAAATTCTAAAACTGATTTGAAAAACTGGAATAAGCTGTGTTCACGAACTTCGGAGGGCAAAAAGACCTATTTACGAGCCGATTTTGAGGTGCCAAATATTGAACTAGCTTCTGCAACTATTTAGATGCGGCCCGATTTTGAGGCTAACTTTTAACTAAACAAATCCCAAGGAAAAAGCTACTAGATGGATCTACTTATATAGGATCAAGGGGTGGCGGCCAAGGAGGTGGTAGGACGTCCCAAGGCAGCCTAAAACTAACCCTAGGTCGTACAAGGTCAATGGGCCCAAGCGGAGGTGACGTAACACCTTTGGACTTGTAGTTTGACTCAGATTCTGCTGCAGCATCAGATTGTTTCGTCCATAACTCAACGCTCCGGATGAATTTGAAGGTGAGTCCAATTGGGTTGGAAGGTGTACGGAATCTATTTTCCAACAAAAAAAGAATCACCCAATTTGGAGTCCGGATGAAAAAGTTATTGACGTTTTGAGTCAGGTATGTCTCATGCGATCCGAATCTGAGTCCAGAACATGAGAGACTTGGACTCTATCTTCTCTTGGTCCAAAAGTGACATGAGAGGACTTTTTGAACAGCACCTAAACTTCTCCTTTTCCCTTATCCTCATATGTGTATTGTACAAATGTCCCATACACCTACAATTAGACAAAACACAAAAGTATGTGATGTATTTTTGTTCTGGATAACATAAATAGATTATTGAATAGTTTGCACTAGAAATCACCTGACAAATATGCATGTACGCAATATTTTTGGTCTTATCCAAGGTAGTCATGTCCTCATCACGGGTTCCCCGGGATCTCCTTGGACAACACTGGATTCCCCAGGTGCCCACAAACCAATCCACCCAGATGTGTATTAAAGTAGCCACCTTAAGTTAAACCTTAGTTAACAATAATCTCTCACATCTTCCATGAATTCTCTCAAAACCAAACCACATCTACGAGCATAGCATAGCAGTATAAGCATTCACAGTAAATTCCCGGGGTTTGATATAACACAATAGGTTCTACCTCATCAACTACTTCCCAAAACCCACATGTTATCAAACCTACTCATGCAATGTTTGAGGGTTGAAACTAATGCATAAAAACTGGGTAATAAAGGGGTATGATCAAAGTGTTACTTGCCTTGCTGACGATCGGAAAACCCTAGTGATTCATAGTAGCACGCTTCGCATTCCGGAAACTCTATGTGAACAAACAAAAGCATACATAAGCACTCAAGCATAATATGCAAGGGTAAAACTCAAATGAAAAGATCCAAACTGAAAGTTCAATTGAAGAGCTTCAATATGCAAAAAGAATCAATCAAATCGGAGCTACGAAACACAACCTACGATCAAAAGAAGTTTGAAAAAAATCTGCTTGAAACCAAATTTTAAATTGTCAAAATCATGTTCAACTTGATTATATGGAAAGAGGGGAACAGGACGAAGATTTTGGCGTTGGTTTCACTGGATTTGGATAAACGAGTAAAAAGTAACGAGGGTTTGTAGTTCAGGGACTAAACCGAAAGAAAAATATTCATAGATAGGTCCCCGGTCGGAAATAAAATTAAAAAGAGAAATCTATCGGACGAACGTCCGCTAACAAAGACTAATGAATGAAAACCGTTCGTTAAAACGATCTAACCTGTCAACGTTCGCTAACTAAACTAAAACTAAAACGAAAAACCGATCTAAACTGAACCGACCTAAAAAAATTAAACTGAGAAAACCGAATGGTTTTATACCGTTTAATTGGAGAAAACCGCATTGGATCCGGCCCGGCGGGATCCGCGGCTCGGTGGCGAGCGGCAATGGCGACGGCGAGGCGTGGGGAGCCGGCGGCGACGACGGCGACTAAGCGGCTAGCCGATGGCGGCGGCGCAAGCAAGCGGCCTTGGCTCGGCTCGGCTCGGCGGGCTCAGCGGTGGTCGTGGTGAGGAGAAGCGGGGGGGTTGCGCTAATAAAGGGGGGGAGGGGGCGTACGGCTTGCGGGAGGGGCAAGCGGGCCGGCCCAGGAAACTTTTTTTAATAAAATTCACCGCGAACAAAAATCCTAATAAAATAAAAAAATTCTAAAAATACTAGAAAGAATTTTCACCGTCCAAACCTAATATTTAGGACAAGATGAACTTTTTTCTGGACTAAAATGCAATTTTCAAAAATGCATGTTTTTCTCTAATTCAAATAAAATACTAATAAAATAACAATTTGATTTTAAAATTTCTTCAATATTTCTCTTCTGTTGAAGAAGTCATATTATCTTCTCACATTTATTTTTGATATTGAAAATAATTTGGAGAGAAAATATTAAAATCAAATTGATCCTCTTTCAAAATTTGAAAATAAATTCAAATAGGAAAATTTGTGAAACCTCCAACTCTCTCCTTGGGTCCTTGAGTTGCTTAAGATTTCTAGGATCACAACCAAAATGCAAATAAAATATGTTATGCATATGATGATTTATGTGATGAGGACATCAATACCATTGTTACACCCACAGCCCCTACTGCTACATATACTGGACCAATTACTAGAGCTCGCGCACGCCAATTAAATTATCAGGTACTTTCTTTTCTTGGTAATGATTCTAATGTTCATGAGAATATGATGCTTTGCCTAAATTGGATACATTTGTTTTGCTTACAAATGAAGGGCCTAGCTTGGAGAAGGATGGACATTGGAGCAAGAACAAGCATGGAGATGATGCCATGCGCCAAGAGGGAACAAGAATGGAGTTACAAGTGATGATTTCAGGACTTTGAAGCCACCATAATGGGTGCATGAAGCCTTGGACGAAATATACAAGATGCTACTTCATAAATTTCGTCCGAGGCTATTCTAGGTGCTTCGTCACCTTATTATTGGGCCAGCCCTTGTAATTTCAGAAATACACAAGTATAGGCTATTTTTAGAGTCCATGTGTGGGGAAACAAGAAATAGGGTTGATTTGGACCCCTCCACCAAGGGCCACGAAATTACCCCCCCTCTTCCTCCATATATACAGCCCTTAGGGCACCGTTTAGACTTTGGGTTTTGTTTAGATTAAAAGTTCGCCATAGCTGCAACTTCGCGTGCGCCGTTTGTGTTCAACGACTGCATAAAGCGTCCACAGAACCCCACCTTGATCAATAAAGCTTTCATCTTATATTCGCAATATCCAGATTGCAATCTCGGTTTCTTGCTTGTTCTTTGTTTGCTCGCAGGAAATGCAGACCCTCGTGGTCGTTGATCGTGCTCGGCGAAGTCAATAACCTCTCGGAGTTGGTTTAGCGATTGCTAAGGCGCCGGCGTCCTCGCCGTTAAATGGTCGGACCGTCAAAGTCGACTTCCTCCAAAGCGAAAACCAACATCTCATCGAAAGACGGGACACCTTTGCCTCTATCATTATGTATAACATCCAAATAGGAAATTGGGATGTTACAAACCTACCCCCCTGAAGATGAATCTCGCCCTCGAGATTCGGGTTGGCTAGAAAATAGGTGTGGGTGGTCTTTCCGTAGGTCTTCTTCTCGCTCCCAGGTGGCTTCCTCCTCGGTATGGTGGCTCCACTGAACGTTGCAAAACTTGATAACCTTGCTGCGTGTAACTCGGCTGGCAAACTCGAGAATCTTGACGGGTTTCTCCTCGTAGGTTAGGTCACTCTCCAACTGAATTGCTTCCAGGGGCACTGTATCTCTCAGAGGAATATCGGCCATCTCTGCATGGCACTTCTTCAACTGGGAAACATGAAACACATCATGAACTCCTGACAATCCTTCGGGTAACTCCAACTTGTTGGCCACTTCTCCCATACGTTCCAAAACTCGATATGGTCCTACAAATCTTGAGGCTAACTTTCCTTTGGCTCCAAATCGTAACTCCTCGCAGTGGTGACACACGGGGATATGCTCTGTATCCGATTTCATAGACGGGACACCTTTGCCTCTATCAAGTGGTATCCGATTTTCAGGTTGCTCGGTGAGATTTTACAGTTTTCCGTAGTTTAGATCGAGTCTGTTCTTCATACCTATAGTCCACGAAAAAGCCACAAAAAATTAGGGTTAGTTCATCATATCCGAACCAATCGAGCCTTTGCATAATCTTTTAGGGTTTTGCTTTGTTGAATTCTTGTTGCATCGTCGTGTCGAGTTGTTGGTCTTAGCATCTAGTCTTTTAGAGTTTCGAAGTTACGGTCATAAGTTGTCACGCCGCCACCGCACCATCATCATCGCCCCTGCCACCTACCATCACCGCTCCGAATCCGTATCCATATACCACTACCAATCCGTGTCCATATACCACCACCGATCCATATCCATATACTACCACCGCTGCCATATACCACCACCATATATCCACCACCAATCCGAGTTCCTTGCATATTAGGTTTGTTTTGAGATCCATCTAGTTTCGATTCGTGTTTCCTTGCCGTGAGGTAGGTTTCGGAAAAAAAAAGAGTCCGAAACCACCCTCCGTTTAGGCCCAAAATTTTACGAAACGCACTTGTCGAAAAATTTTACGGCTATCCTATTTTTAGGTGTTTCTAAGCGTATTGAGACGATCGCCGTTATAGAAAGTTTTTTGACCCGTTTCAGTTTTTGGGTCGGGTAGTCGAAAAAAAAATTGGTCGAAAAAATTTCGTGCCCATCCTGTCGGTTTGACACAGGAAGAGTTTTGAGACACTACGCCATTATAGTGATTTTTAGCAAAAAAGAGCAGCGCAAAAAAGGAGCGCAAAAAAAAGCGAATTTTTTTCCAGAGTGTGCTTTTCCCTTGTTTACATGCATAGTGATTTTGTTAGTGTTCTAGGCTCGCGTCTCTAGCACGGTCTAGCCTAGGACTAGCATACAACCGTCGTTGAGCGTTTATTCAACTTTGCATCTCTGAATTGATTATTGCTGACCCTTTTGCTACCATATTATAAGCCTTCAGCTCCACATACATCTACATCGTCGTTTGACTCTCCCCGCAATCGCTCTATCCAAGCTTTTGAGAGTTTTTACTACAACGGTGCCGATCACCGCTTCTTTGGGTCGGAACTGGTAAGACTTTGAGATTTGCTTGACGGATTTGTGACACCACCACCACCACAATTTCCTAGTAGTCTGTAGAATCATATTCTTGTGTGTTTCTATTGCTGCTAACCATGGCAGGATCACAAGCCGAGACCGATCGGGAGAACATGACAAACAAAGAGATACATGATAAGTTTCAGAAAATAATGAGTGAACAGGTGGAAGATGTGCTAAATAGATTTGATGAGGCCATGGAGAAGAAAGATTGCATAGAGAAGGCGTTAGAAACAAAGCTCGATAACAAATTTAATGAATTGCTCATGCGTCTTCCACCACCACCACCGGCTGCACTGGCGCACCTCTACAACAACAACAACGACTACCTCCACGTCGTCAGCGAAACAGCCCTCCGCCGAGCGAGCCGTGTCCCTCTTCAGCTGGCCAAGCTGCCGGTGCTCTTTGTTGATACTTCAGTGGCTCCTGCTGGCGATGTGGAGGAGGATTATTATGTGGGAGATTACGAGGATGAGGTTGATCAACATCGAACTACGTGCAACCACCGGCACCACAACCACCGTGTCGTCCACATGCAAATAATGGCAATGTTAGGGCTCCCCTCAGTACGAGATCATGACCATCTCCCTAAACTGAAATTGAATATTCCACCATTTGAGGGTAGATATGTTCCTGATATATATCTTACTTGGGAGTTAGAAACTGAACAATGATTTACATGGTTACAATATCCTAAGGAGAGACGTGTTCCTGCTGCTGTTTGTGCTTTCACTAGCTTTGCATGTGTTTGGTGGTCTGAACATTGTCGATTATATCCTGTTCCAGCTACTTGGGCTGCTTTGAAAACTGCTATGCGTACTCGTTGGGTTCCACCATATTATCAACGTGAATTACTTCAAAATTGCAGCGCTTAAGACAAGGAAAAAATTCGGTGAAGAATATTATCGGGAATTACAAAGCGGCTTGATTAGATGTGGTATTGTTGAGGAGAATGAAGCTATGCTTGCACGTTTTACGGGTGGATTAAATAGAGAGTTCGACCATTCTAGACTACAAGGATTATAATAATATCACCGATTATTCCATCTTGCTTGTAAAGCTGAGCGTGAAGTCTTGAGGATCGGCGGGCATTCGCGCGGACTAACTTTTCTGCAGGTCGATCTTCATCATGGACACCACGTGCATCATCTACTTCCACACGTTCTACTACACCGGCACCTCCGTCGGCTGCCACCTCCAACCGTGATACAAGAAAGCGAGCACAACCACCACTATCTCGCCAAGAGCACACTGCTTTGGGCCTACCACAGAGCTCTTCTTCTTCCATGGCGTCAACAGGCACACGAGTGATATTATTTGTCGTCGTTGTAAGGGAAGAGGACATTTCTTGAGAGAATGCCAATCTCAGCGTGTGATGATTGCTCACGAGGATGGTGGGTATGAGTCCGCTAGTGACTATGATGAAGAGACTTTGGCTCTTATTACACATGAAGAACACGGTGGAGATGATTACGATCATGAGACGCAATACATGGCTCTTTGAAGATGCCGATAGGTATGAATGTTTAGTTGCTCAACGTGTTTTGAGTGTGCAGGTTACACAAGCTGAGCAAAATCGAGGCATAATTTGTTCCATACAAAGGGAGTTGTGAAGGAACGTTCTATTAAACTTCATCATAGATGGAGGGAGCTGCAACAACTTGGCTAGCATGGAGATGGTGGAGAAGCTATCTCTCACCACAAGACCACATCCACATCCTTACTACATCCAATGGTTCAACAACAGCGGCAAGGTTAAGGTAACACGTAATGTTCGTGTGCATTTTAGTATCTCTACATATGCTGATTATGTTGATTGTGATGTGGTACCTATGCAAGCATGTTCCTTATTACTTGGTCGACCATGGCAATTTGATAAAAATTCTGTACACCATGGTAGAAACAATCAGTATACTCTTGTTCATAAGGATAAAAATATTACTTTGCTTCCTATGACTCCTGATTCCATTTTGAAAGATGATATTAATCGAGCTAATAAAGCAAAACAGGATAAAAATAAGAGTGAAAATCAGATTGTGGCAAAAGAATTTGAGCAACAAATGAAGCCTAATAGTAAACCATCTAGTGTTGTTTCTGAAATTAAATTGAAAAGTGCATGTTTACTTGCCACTAAATCTGATATTGATGAGCTAGATTTCAGCAATTATGTTTGCTATGCTTTTGTGTGCAAAGAGGCATTATTTTCATTCGAGGACGTGCCTTCCTCTTTGCCTCCTGCTGTCACTAACATTTTGCGGGGAGTTCGCTGACGTCTTTCCACAAGACGTGCCACCGGGATTACCTCCCATTCGAAGGATTGAGCATCAGATTGACTTAATTCCCGGTGCATCATTACCCAACCGTGCACCATACCGTACCAATCCAGAGGAGACGAAGGAGATTATTTGTCAAGTACAGGAGCTGCTCGACAAAGGTTATATACGCAAATCCCTTAGTCCTTGTGTTGTTCCTATTATTCTAGTGCCGAAAAAGGATGGTACATCACGTATGTGTGTTGATTGTAGAGGCATTAATAATATTACTATTAGTTATCGTCATCCTATTCCTAGGCTAGATGATATGCTTGATGAATTGAGTGGCTCTACAATATTCTCCAAAGTTGATTTGCGTAGTGGATACCATCAAATTCGTATGAAATTGGGAGATGAATGGAAAACAACATTTAAAACTAAGTTTGGATTATATGAGTGGTTAGTCATGGCTTTCGGGTTAACTAATGCACCTAGTACTTTCATGAGATTAATGAACGAAGTTTTACGTGCTTTCATTGGACGATTTGTGGTAGTTTACTTTGATGACATATTGATTTATAGCAGATCTTTGGAGGAATATTTGGAACATTTACGTGCTGTTTTTATTGCTCTACGTGATGCATGTTTGTTTGGTAACCTTGGGAAGTGCACCTTTTGCACCAACCGAGTATCTTTTCTTGGCTATGTTGTTACTCCACAGGAAATTGAAGTTGACAAAGCCAAGATTGAAGCTATTGAGAGTTGGTCGCAGCCAAAACGGTCACACAAGTGAGGAGTTTTCTTGGCCTCATTTGGATTCTATAGGCGTTTTGTGAGAGATTTCAGCACCATTGCTGCACCTCTCAACGAGCTTACAAAGAAGGATGTGCCTTTTGTTTGGGGTACCACACAGGAAGAAACCTTCACGGTATTGAAAGATAAGTTGACACATGCTCCTTTACTCCAACTTCCTGATTTTAATAAGACTTTTGAGCTTGAATGTGATGCTAGTGGAATTGGATTAGGAGAAGTGTTATTACAAGATGGCAAACCTGTTGCATACTTTTCTGAAAAATTGAGTGGGCCTAGTCTGAATTATTCTACTTATTATAAAGAATTATATGCTCTTGTTCGGACTTTAGAAACATGGCAACATTATTTATGGCCCAAAGAATTTGTTATACATTCTGATCATGAATCTTTGAAACATATTAAAAGTCAAGCTAAACTGAATCGTAGACATGCTAAATGGGTTGAATTCATTGAGACTTTCCCTTATGTCATTAAACACAAGAAAGGTAAAGAAAATGTTATTGCTGATGCATTGTCTCGTCGCTATACTATGCTTTCACAACTTGACTTCAAAATATTTGGTTTGGAGACCATCAAAGATCAATATGTGCATGATGCTGATTTTAAAGATGTATTGCAGAATTGTAAAGAAGGAAGAACGTGGAACAAGTTAAATACGTTAATGATGGATTTGTGTTCCGTGCTAACAAGCTATGCATTCCAAATAGCTCCGTTCGTCTTTTTGTTGTTGCAGGAGGCGCATGGAGGAGGACTAATGGGACACTTTGGCGTGAAGAAGGCGGAGGATGTACTTGCTACACATTTCTTTTGGCCAAAGATGAGACCAGGATGTTGAGCGTTTTATTGCTCGCTGCACTACATGTCAAAAAAGCTAAGTCACGACTCAATCCTCATGGTTTATATATGCCTTTGCCTGTACCTAGTGTTCCTTGGGAGGATATATCTATGGACTTTGTTTTAGGTTTACCTAGAACAAAGAAGGGGAGGGATAGCATATTTGTTGTCGTGGATAGATTCTCGAAAATGGCACACTCTTTACCATGTCATAAAAGCGATGATGCTATTAATGTTGCTGATTTGTTCTTTCGTGAAATTATTCGCTTGCATGGTGTGCCAAATACAATTGTTTCAGATTGTGATACTAAATTTCTTAGCCACTTTTGGAGATGTTTATGGGCTAAGTTGGGGACTAAACTGCTTTTAGTACTACTTGTCACCCCCAAACTGATGGACAAACTGAAGTAGTCAATAGAACATTGTCTACTATGCTTAGGGCTGTTTTGAAGAATAATAAGAAAATGTGGGAGGAATGCTTGCCTCATATTGAATTTGCTTATAATCGTTCATTCCATTCTACTACTAAGATGTGCCCTTTTGAAGTTGTGTATGGTTTCCTACCTCGTGCACCTATTGATTTGTTGCCTCTTCCATCTTCGGAGAAGGTTAATTTTGATGCTAAACAACGTGCTGAATTGATTTTAAAAATGCATGAGTTAACTAAGGAAAACATTGAGCGTATGAATGCTAAATATAAACTTCTTTGGAGATAAGGGTAGAAAACATGTTGTGTTTGCACTGGAGATCTTGTTTGGTTACATTTGCGTAAGGGTAGATTTCCTGATTTGCGCAAATCAAAGCTAATGCCACGTCTTTGATGGTCCCTTTAAGGTGTTGGAGAAAATAAATGATAATGCATATAAACTTGAGCTGCCTGCAGATTTTGGGGTTAGTCCCACTTTTAACTTTGCAGATTTGAAGCCTTATTTGGGTGAGGAAGATGAGCTTCCGTCGAGGACGACTTCATTTCAAGAAGGGGAGGAGGCTATTCTAGGTGCTGTGTCACCTTATTATTGGGCCAGGCCCTTGTAATTTCGAAATACACAAGTATAGGCTATTTTTAGAGTCCGTATGTGTGGGGAAACAAGAGATAGGGTTGATTTCAGACCCCTCAACCAAGGGCCACGAAATTCCCCCCCCCCCTCTTCCTCCATATATACAGCACTTAGGGCACCGTTTAGACTTTGGGTTTTGTTTAGATTAAAAGTTCGCCATAGCTGCAACTTCGTGCCGTTTGTGTTCAACGACCGGACAAAGGCGTCAGAACCCCACCTTGATCAATAAAGCTTTCATCTTATATTCGCATTATCCAGTTGCAATCTCAGATTCTTGCTTGTTCTTCGTTTGCTCGCAGGAAATGCACCCTCGTGGTCGAGTTGATCGTGCTCCGGCGTGGTCAATAACCTCTCGGAGTTGGTTTAGCGATTGCTAAGGCGCGACGTCCTCGCACGTTCGTAGTCGGATCGTCAAGGTCGACTTCCTCCAAAGCGAAAACCAACATCTCATCGAAAGACGGGACACCTTTGCCTCTATCATTATGTATAACATCCAAATAGGAAATTGGGATGTTACAAACCTACCCCCCTGAAGATGAATCTCGCCCTCGAGATTCGGGTTGGCTAGAAAATAGGTGTGGGTGGTCTTTCCGTAGGTCTTCTTCTCGCTCCCAGGTGGCTTCCTCCTCGGTATGGTGGCTCCAATTGAACTTTGCAAAACTTGATAACCTTCTTTGCGTGTAACTTTCGGTGGCAAACTCGAGAATCTTGACGGGTTTCTCCTCGTAGGTTAGGTCACTCTCCAACCGAATTGCTTCCGAGGGCACTTTGTATCTCTCAGAGGAATATCGACCATCTCTGCATGGCACTTCTTCAACTGGGAAACATGAAACACATCATGAACTCCTGACAATCCTTCGGGTAACTCCAACTTGTAGGCCACTTCTCCCATATGTTCCAAAACTCGATATGGTCCTACAAATCTTGAGGCTAACTTTCCTTTGACTCCAAATCGTAACTCCTCGCAGTGGTGACACACGGGGATACGCTCTGTATCCGATTTCATAGACTACCTCCTTGCGTTTAGTGTCAGCATAACTGTTTTGCCTGGACTGAGCTACCTTCAGTCTATCATGAATCAACTTAAACTTCTCTTCAGATTCCTTGATTAAATCTGGTCCGAACAACTGACGATCTCCAACTTCATCCCACATCAATGGTGTCCTGCACCTCCTTCCATACAAAGCTTCGAAAGGGGCCATCTTCAAACTAGCCTGATAGCCGTTGTTGTATGAGAACTCCGCGTAAGGCAAATTATCATCCCAACTAGATCCATAATCTAGCGCACAAGCTCTCAACATGTCCTCCAGAATCTGATTGACTCTCTCAGTCTGTCCATCTATCTGCGGATGAAAGGCTCTACTGAACTCTAGCCTGGTACCCAAAGTCTGGTGCAACTGATTCAAAACTTCAAGGTAAACTGTGTTCCTGATAGAGGCAAAGGTGTCCCGATGTTTCGATGAGATGGTGGCTATCGTTTCTGTGGGAGTCGACCTTGACGATCCGACTACGTACGTGCGAGGACGTCGCGCCTTAGCAATCGCTAAACCAACTTCCGAGGGTTATTGACCACGCCGGAGCACGATCAACCTGACCACGAGGGTCTGTTTCCTGCGAGCAAACGAAGAACAAGCAAGAAACTAAGATTGCAATCTGGATATTGCGAATATAAGAGGAAAGCTTTATTAATGAAGGTGGGGTTACGAGGCGCCTTGGTCCAGTCGTTGAACACAAGCGAAATCTGTGAAGTTGCAGCTATGGCGAACTTTTGATCTAAACAAAACCCAATTTCTACACGACGCCCTATGGGCTGTATATATGGATAAAGAGGAGGTATTTTCGTGGCCCTTGAGGGAGGGGTACTAAACCAACCCTAACTCTTGTTTCCCCACACATACGGACTCTAAAAACAGCCTACACTTAAGTATTTCGAAATTACATGGGCCTGGCCCAATAATAAGGTGACGCAGCACCTAGAATAGCCTATGGACGAATATTATGAAGTGGCATCTTGTATATTTCGTCCAAGGCCTCATGCTCTCATTAGGGTGGCTTCAAAGTCCTGGAATCATCACTTCTAACTCCGTTCTTGTTTCCCTTAGCATGCCAACATCTCCATGCTTGAACTTGCTCCAAGGTTCATCTTTCTTGTCCATGGTAGGCCCTTCATTTGTAAGCAAAACAAATGTATCCAATTTAGGCAGCATCGTATTCTCATGAACATTGGAATCGTTACCAAGAAACGAAAGTACCTGATAATTCAATTGGCGTGCGCGAGCTCTAGTAATTGGTCCAGTATGTATAGCAGCAGGGGCTGTGGGTGTAACAATGGTATTGATGTCCTCATCAGTTCCTCTATCTGATACGATGGTCCTCGGAACTCCATGCAGGCATACGATCCTGGTCATATATATCTTGGCCAACTTCGCACTCATATAAGTGGTCTTCACGGGGATAAAGTGAGCTACTTTGGTCAAGCGGTCAACTAATACCCAGATGGAGTCATATCCTGATCTTGTCCTGGGTAATCCGGTGATAAAGTCCATGCCAAGTTTATCCCACTTCCATTCGGGTATCGGCATAGGCTGTAATAATCCGGCTGGCTTCTGGTGTTCTGCCTTAACTCTTTGACATACGTCACATATGGCTTCATACTCGGCAATATCCTTCTTCATACCTGTCCACCAGAAATGTTCCTTCAAATCCAAATACATCTTGGTGTTTCCGGGGTGAATCGAGTATGGTGAGTCATGAGCTTCCTGAAGTATTAACTCCCTGATCTCTGGGTCATTAGGCACATAGATACGATCTTCAAACCATAAAGTTTCATGCTCATCCTCACAAAAACCTTTAGCTTTTCCTTTACTCATCTTCTCCTGATATAACATGTCCAAGAAATCCAACTTCCTTCAACCAAAACTCACAGTTGTTGAACTTAGCATATAGCTGATGTTCCCTGAGCTTCTCGAGAACTAATTGCAAATGCTCTTTGTGCTCCTCTTCATTCTTCGAGTACACCAATATATCATCAATGAACACCACAACAAACTTATCCAAGAACTCCATGAACACCTTATTCATCATACACATAAAACAGGCAGGGGCATTAGTCAATCCAAAAGACATGACCGTGTACTCATATAGCCCATACCTTGTGGTAAAAGCTGTCTTAGGTATATCCTGTTCTCGGATCTTCAGCTGGTGGTATCCCGATCGAAGATCGATCTTGGAGAATACTTTAGCTCCCTGTAGCTAGTCAAACAAATCATTGATCATCGGTAGTGGGTATTTGTTCTTGATCGTCACCTTGTTCAATGCACGATAATCAACAAACATTCTCAGAGATCCATCCTTCTTCTCAACCAAGAGCACTGGGGCTCCCCATGGTTATGAACCGGGTCGAATATGACCTTTCTCCAATAGCTCCTTAATCTGCTTCTTAATTTCCTCCAGATCATTCGCGGGCATCCGATATGGTCTCTTCGATATCGGTCTGGTGCCTGGTAATGGCTCTATCAAAAATGCTATATCTCGATCTGGTGGCATGCCTTGTAATTCCTCTGGAAATACATCGGGATAATCCTTCACAACATGCACTTCCTCCTGAACAACTCCCGAAAGGGAATTCACTTGGGTCCTCCTTGGCGCATGTCTAGATACATACTTGATCCTTTTTCCCTCATGGGTGGTGAGTAAAATTGACTTACTAGCACAATCGATGTTTCCTCCATACTTCGATAACCAATCCATGCCTAGTATTATATCCAATCCTTGTGACTCCAAAATTATTAGATCTGAGGGGAAAACATGGCTACCAATGGCTAAGGGTAACCGATCACACCATCGGCTGGCCATATACTCCGCTCCTGGCGAGCTTACTAACATGGGTGACCTAAGGGCTAAGGTTGGCAATTTAAACTTGTCCACAAATCCCCTTGATATGTATGAATGCGATGCACCGGTGTCAAAAAGAACGAGAGCGGTAAACGATTTAATCAAGAACTTGCCAATCATTTCGTCAGGCTGCTCTTCAACTTCCTCCACGTTGATGTGGTTCACCTGACCTCTTGTGAAGGGATTGGGCTTCTTTCCAGAGCTTCCATTTCTGTTGCCATTCTTCAACTCAGAACAATCATTGGCGTAGTGTCCAGTCTTCCCGCACTTGTAACAGGTGACATGACTTAGGTCCTTCTTAGCGGGTGTTGCTGGGTTGGAACGGTTATGGCTGCTGCTTCCTCCATTCCCATTTCCATTCTTAGGGCCACTATGGTTATGTGTGCTTCCTCCATTGTGAGTATGGCCTCCATGGTTATGATTGGTATGTCCTCCCGAGTTTGGGGTAAAACGAGGCTTCTGCTGAGCTCCAGAGTTGTACTTCCCATGTCCATACTTCCTTTTGCGGCTCTCTATCTGCTGTTGCTTGCCTTCAATCATAAGAACCCTGTCTACCCACTCCTGGTAGTTAGTGAATGTTGCCACCATCAACTGCATACTCAGCTCATCATTTAGCCCTTCCATAAACTTCTCCTGCTTCGCGGCATCTGTGGCCACATCATCTGGGGCATAACGAGCTAACTTACTAAACTCATCCGCGTACTGTGCCACAGTACGATTTCCCTGGCGTAAGTTGCGAAACTCACGCTTCTTCATACTCATAGCTCCAGCTGAGACATGTGTTGTGTGGAAATCTTGCTGGAATTGATCCCAAGTGACATTCGCCACGGGCAAAGTGGCAGTGTAATTCTCCCACCATGAGGCTGCGGGTCCATCCAGTTGATGTGAGGAAAAGCGCACCTTCTCGGCATCTATGCAACCTGCGGTGGTCAGCTCCCTTCCAATCTTGCGGAGCCAGTCGTCAGCAACAATCGGCTCGGTGTTACTAGAGAACACCGGCGGATTCAACCTTAGAAAACGGGCTAAGTTGTCAACTGGAGGTGGCGGCGGTGGATTGTTGTTGTTGTTGTTGTTGTTGTTGTTGTTGTTGTTGTTGTTGCCTTGGTTCTGGACTAGCAACTGCATCAAGGCATTCTGCTGTTGAATCAACTGAGTGAGCTCCGGTGGGAAGACAAATACGGGGTCACGTCTCGGAGGCATCTGATAGGTTTAGAGGGGTGAGAATAGAATAGAGTGAGGTCTAAAGAGAGGTCACTACCCATATGCACATGAGACAAACACATTCATTTCACAACACTCAATTCAAGCAAGGTCACACAATCGATCTAGCTATCGAAACAAAAGCTCGGACTATTACTATATACATGGGGAAATACTACTACTATTATGGTAGTCGACTAGAAATTTTGATCGGTGGAAGACTCCATGATATCTGCTCTACCTTCGTCTTCATAATCATCATCATTATCGGGGTCGAAGTCAGTGTCGTCGATTATGATGTAGTCTTTGGGATGGTTGTCCTCCTCAGGTTCAGGATCTCCCATGAATATTCCTAGCTTCTTCTTCAGGTCTTCATTCTTTTCCAGTAGTACTGCAATTTCTTCTTCATATCCATCACGTTTAGACTTGAGTTCCTCTTCTAGCTCCATGTTCCTGGTCATCACTTTCTTCATGTCTATCATGCTGGCGCACATCTAGTTCTCCTGACGATGAATGTGTTGGTTTAACTCCTGGATGTAGGCTGCAATGGATTTATCCCTCCTGGTGCAAATCGTCTCCCATTGCTCATCTCGGCGTCCACATATCTGGTAGATGGTGTCCTTAAGATCCTTGGGGTATACCTGGCCAATGCGTCCCATAGCGATGTGGGCGGCCATGCTCTTTCCTAGACTCCAGGTTGGTGCGTCAAAGGAAAACTCTATGGGCTCAGTAACTGGAGTGAATGTCCTTCCTGGAACATGTACTCGAATCGTCCAGTGCTCTTCTTCAGGTAAAGTGGTGGTGTAGGTCCCGGTGAAGCTTGGTATTTCGATGCTCAGGTACCTAGTGACTTCCTTCAAGTGTCATCCGAAAGGGGTGGCGTCATCCGGTTGAGCAAACTTGTTCCTTGGATCCGCCATCTATACAGTAGAAAATGGAGAAGAGTCAGAAATGAGTAGAGAAGAGTATCCTATGGCTTTGTCCTAGTGGTGGCGTCCTACAGTCAGCGTGTGCTTAAGTTTCATCCCTGGATCGGTATTGCTGACACACACAGTACTTGAGGATTTATAACAGAGTTTCAATCACACACTTATTACATCGAATGTCTCAAAAGAGAACTTATTACAATAATATGGCTGAAGGCCATCTAAATAAGATAACAGCGGAAGCTTCGAAGGTAGAAGAGTCCATCCAACTCCATGACAAAACTGAGTGCATGACAAGGACCTAGCGCACCTTACTCTTCGTCTGAAAACTTTGGAACATAATACTTTGCATCCTGTGTAGGTCAGCACATGGAATATGCTGGCAAGATAACACTATAGAGCAATGAACACAGTAAGAGCTATCACTACATGCATATATGGATGGTGGAGGCTCTATGGTTATCATTTGCATAAAGCTAGTTTTTTCCTACAACAATGGAATATACTTTATTTAACTACAAAGTTGGTTGAAAACATTGAGAAGGTAACCCCAACTCAATCCCAATTAAAAGATAATAGCCCGGCAAAATTAATTAAGTACAGTGATGAGATCAACATAATAATTCAAGCACCAGATACTCAAGATGTCCATAACCGGGGACACGGCTAACCATGATTAGTTTGTACACTCTGCAGAGGTTTGCGCACTTTTCACCACAAGACTAGATCTCCTCCGTTAAATTTCTCGCACTGCATAATGTTTGAGAAATGGATGACCGAGACACAGTCTTTCAGAAGCGTTAGCTTGTTACGACGGGTAGACAGTACCACCTACATCCCCTACATCTGCTAGTCTACCACTGTAAGAGGTCGCACAACATACTCAACTATGCCAGAGTCCATAATGTCTTTTGGCTCCACACGGAAGTTTCCAGCATGAATAACATAATTATCCCTTTGAGCCTGGGTGGCAAACCATAGGATGATCACACAGGTTCCCCGGGATCTCCTTGGACAACACTGGATTCCCCAGGTGCCCACAAACTAATCCACCCAGATGTGTATTAAAGTAGCCATCTTAAGTTAAACCTTAGTTAACAATAATCTCTCACATCTTCCATGAATTCTCTCAAAACCAAACCACGTCTACAAGCATAGCATAGCAGTATAAGCATACGCAGTAAATTCCCGGGGTTTTATATAAGACAATAGGTTCTACCTCATCAACTACTTCCCAAAACCCATATGTTATCAAACCTACTCATGCAATGTTTGAGGGTTGAAACTAATGCATAAAAGGTGGGTAATAAAGGGGTATGATCAAAGTGTTACTTGCCTTGCTGACAATCGGAAAACCCTAGTGATTCGTAGTAGCACGCTTCGCACTCCGGAAACTCTATCGTGAACAAACAATAGCATATATAAGCACTCAAGCATAAGATGCAAGGGCAAAACTCAAATTAAAATATCCAAACTGAAATTTCAATTGAAGAGCTTCAATATGCAAAAAGAATCAATCAAATCGGAGCTACGAAACACAACCTACGATCAGAAGAAGTCCGAAACAAATCTGCTTGAAACCAAATTTTAAATTGTCAAAACCATGTTCAAGTTGATTATCTGGAAAGAGGGGAACAAGACGAAGATTTTGGCGTTGGTTTGACTGGATTTGGATAAACGAGTAAAAAGTAACAAGGGTTTGAAGTTCAGGGACTAAACTGAAAGAAAAGTATTCACGGGTAGGTCCCTGGTCGGAATTAAAATTAAAAAGAGAAATCTATCGGACGAACTTCCGCTAACAGAGACTAATGAATGAAAACCGTTCTTTAAAACGATCTAACCGGTGAACATTCGTTAAATAAACTAAAACTAAAACGAAAAACCGATCTAAACTAAACCGACCTAAAAAAGTTAAACTGAGAAAAGTCGAACGGTTTTATACGGTTTAACCGGAGGAAACCGGCGGCGAGATCCGGCGGGCGGGGCGAGATCCGGCGGCTCCGGTGGCGGGACAACGGCGGCGAGGCGACGACGAGGCGGCAAGTGCGGTGGGAGGCGGCGGCGGCGCTTAAGGCGGTGGCGGCAACAGCACAAGTCGGCTCAGTGGTGGTGGTGAGGAGAAGCGGTGTGGTTGCGCATATAAAGTGGGGGAGAGGAGGCGTCCGACTTGCGGGAGGGGCAAGCGGGATGGCGGCGGAGACCGACCCGAACTCTTCCTCGCCGGGGTTCGGCATACGCACGGAGACGAGGGCGGCGCACTGCTGGGCCGTGTCTCAGCTCGGCTGGGCCGGCCCAGGAAACTTTTTTTAAAATAAAATTCGCCGCCGACAAAAATCCTATTAAATTATAAAAAATCTAAAAATACCAGAAACAATTTTCACCGTCCAAACCTAATATTTAGGACAAGATGACCATTTTTTGGACTAAGATGCAATTTTAAAAAATGCATGTTTTTCTCTAATTCAAATAAAATACCAATAAAATAATAATTTGATTTTAGAATTTCTTCTCCAGTATTTCTCTTCTGTTGAAGAAGTCATATTATCTTCTCTCATTTATTTTTGATATTGAAAATAATTTGGAGAGAAAATATTAAAATCAAATTGATCCTCTTTTCAAATTTAAAAATAAATTCAAATAGGAAAATTTGTGAAACCTCCAACTCTCTCCTTGGGTCCTTGAGTTGCTTAAGATTTTTAGGATCACAATCAAAATGGAAATAAAATATGTTATGCATATGATGATCTATATATAACATCCAAATTTCTAGGATTTCTTGGGTCCTTGAGTTGCTTAAGATGAATCTCGCCCTCGAGATTCGGGTTGGCTAGAAAATTGGTGTGGGTGGTCTTTCCGTAGGTCTTCTTCTCGCTCCCAGGTGGCTTCCTCCTCGGTATGGTGTCTCCACTAAACTTTGCAAAACTTGTTAACCTTGATGCGTGTAACTCGGCTGGCAAACTCAAGAATCTTGACGGGTTTCTCCTTGTAGGTTAGGTCACTCTCCAACTGAATTACTTCCAGGGGCACGTGCATGCATTAGCATGGTTTGACAGCGTGAGCATGAGTGTCTGCGTGCGTACATGCTACTTGCCTCTATGGTCGGTGTGCACTAATGTGTGCATCACGTATAATATAAAAAAATTGGTTTGTGCATTTAACGTAAAGTATTTCATTTTCATTTGGCTGACGAGTGTGCGTTGCAGCGACGAGTCCTTGGTTTGATTCCTCACATACGCATAATTTTGCTTTTTATTTCTTTCTCCACTGACAGGTAGGCCCACATAGATAGATAGATAAAGAACACGAGCTGATGAGGCACATGCGGACTGTTTGACTGGTCAACCAGACAAATACGGAGCTATACGCTGAGCCAATGACCGTATAATCACCATATCTCGTATACAATGATCAAAGTGAGCTATCAAGACAAGTTCGATGACCGCAATGCATTTTACTCGGTAATAAATGACCGGGATTGAAGGGGAATCCAAATTTCCTTCGTCTTCTGTCCTTGAGCTCTTGGCAAACCAATGCACTATAAGGTTGTCCGACCACTCCACCCCAGAGCTCTCACCAAGCGTCGTTCATGTCACCGCGCCGCACACTAACTGGTAAGGAAGTGATGGCATCCCGCCGCGCCGAGTTCCTCGCCGCCCACAATCGCACACAAAATGGTAGGGAAGCGATGGCTTTCTCCATATATACAGCCCTTAGGGTGTCGTTTAGACTTTGGGTTTTGTTTAGATCAAAAGTTCGCCATAGCTGCAACTTCGCGTACTTCGTTTGTGTTCAACGACCAGACCAAGGCGTCTCAGAACCCCACTTCATTAATAAAGCTTTCCTCTTATATTCGCAATATCCAGATTGCAATCTTAGTTTCTTGCTTGTTCTTCGTTTGCTCGCAGGAAACAGGCCCTCGTGGTCAGGTTGATCGCGCTCCGGCGTGGTCAATAACCCTCGAAAGTTGGTTTAGCGATTGCTAAGGCGCGACGTCTCAGACGTCACGTAGTCGGATCGTCAAGGTCGACTCCCACTGAAACGATAGCCACCATCTCATCGAAACATCAGGACACCTTTGCCTCTATCAAGTGGTATCAGATTTTCAGGTTGCTCGGTGAGATTTTACAGTTTTTCGTAGATTAGATCGAGTCTGTTCTTCATACCTAAAGTCCACGAAAAAGCCACAAAAAAATTTAGGGTTAGTTCATCATATCCGAACCAATCGAGCCTTCGCATAATCTTTTTAGGGTTTTTGCTTTGTTGAATTTGCGGTTGCATCGTCGTGTCTAGTTGCTGGTCTTAGCGTCTAGTCTTTTAGAGTTTCGAGTTCTGGTCATAAGTTGTCACGCCGCCGCCGCACCATCATCATCGCCTTGCCATCTAGCACCCTTCTTATCCACCACCAATCCGTAGCCATATACCACCACCGCTACCATATACCACCACCGCTGCCATATACCACAACCATATATCCACCACCAATCCGAGTTCTTCTCATATTAGGTTTGTTTTCGAGATTCATCTAGTTTCTGATTCGTGTTTCCTAGCCGGAGTAGGTTTCGGAAAAAAAAATTCCGGAAACCACCCTCCGTTTAGGCCCAAAATTTTCCGAAAACGCACTTGTCGAAAATTTTTCTGGCTATCCTATTTTTAGGTGTTTCTAAGCGTATTGAGACAGTCGCCATTATAGAAAGTTTTTTTTGACCCGTTTCCAGTTTTTGGGTCCGGGCAGTCAAAAAAAAAATTTGGTCGAAAAAATTTCGTGCCCATCCTGTCAGTTTGACCTGGGAAGAGTTTTGAGACACTCGCCATTATAGTGATTTTTCGCAAAAAAAAAAGCAGCGCAAAAAAAAAGAGCGAAAAAAAAAATTTCCAGAGTGTGCTTTTCCGTTGTTTCCGTGCAGCGCCGTGATTTTGTTAGTGTTCTAGGCTCGCGTCTCTAGCATGGTCTAGCCTATGACCAAAGACAAAGACTGTTGAGCGTTTATTCAACTTTGCATCTCTGAATTGATTATTGCTGACCCTTTTGCCACCATATTATAAGCCTTCCCAGCTCCACATACATCTACATCGTGCGTTTGACTCTCCCCGGTAATCGCTCTATCCAAGCTTTGAGAGTTTTGACTACATCGGTTCTGCGATCACCTTTCTTCTTTGGGTAAGAACTGGTAAGAATTTGAGATTTGCTTGACGGATTTGTGACTGTCCACCACACCACCACCACCACTTCCTAGTAGTCTGTCGAATCATATTCTTGTGTGTTTCTATTGCTGCTAACCATGGCAGGATCACAAGCCGATTTAGACCGACCGGGAGAACATGACAAACAAAGCGCTACATGATAAGTTTCAACAAATGATGAGTGGGCAGGTGGAAGATGTTCTAAATAGATTTGAAGAGGCCATGGAGAAGATAGATGGCATTGAGAAGGCGTTGAAACAAAGCTCGATAACAAGTTTAATGAATTGCTCAAGGCGTCTACCACCACCACCACCGGCTGCACCTAATGCACCTCTACAACAACAACAACGACTACCTCCACATCGCGAAACAGCCCTCCGCCGAAGCGAGCCGTGTCCCTCTTGACTGGCCAAGCTCTTTGGTCTTCTTTGTTGATATACGTGGCTCCTGCTGGCGATGTGGGGAGGATGATTATGTGAGAGAGTACGAGGATGAGGTTGATCAACTTGTAACTACGTGCAACCACCAAGCACCACAACCACCGACATCACAACCACCCGATTCGTCCACATGCAAATAATGGCAATGTTAGGGCTCCCCTCATATGCGAGATCATGACCATCTCCCTAAATTGAAGTTGAATATTCCACCATTTGAGGGTAGATATGTTCCTGATATATATCTTACTTGGCGATTAGAAACTGAACAACGATTTACATGTTTCCAATATCACGAGGAGAGGCGTGTTCCGCTTTGCTGTTTGTGCTTTCACTAGCTTTGCATGTGTTTGGTGGTCTGAACATTGTAGATTATATCCTGTTCCAGCTACTTGGGCTGCTTTGAAAACTGCTATGCGTACTCGTTGGGTTCCACCATATTATCAACGTGAATTACTTCAAAAATTGCAGCGCTTAAGACAAGGAAAAAATTCGGTAGAAGAATATTATCGGGAATTACAAACTGGCTTGATTAGATGTGGTATTGTTGAGGAGAATGAAGCTATGCTTGCACGTTTTACGGGTGGATTAAATAGAGATATTCAGGCCATTACGGACTACAAGGATTATACTAATATCACTCGATTATTCCATCTTGCTTGTAAAGCTGAGCGTGAAGTGCAGGATCGGCCAGGCGTTGGCGGACTAACTTTTCTGCAGGTCGACCTTCATCATGGACACCACGTGCATCATCTACTTCCATACGTTATACTACACCGGCACCTCCGTCGGCTGCCACCTCCAACCGTGATACAAGAAAGCGAGGCACAACCACCACTATCTGCCAAGAGCGCACCTTGGGCCTACACGAGCTCTTCTTCTTCCATGGGCGTCAACAGGGCACACAAGTGATATTATTTGTAAATGCGTTGTAAAGGAAGAGGACATTTTGCGAAGAATGCCAATCTCAGCGTGTGATGATTGCTACCGAGGATGGTGGGTATGAGTCCGCTAGTGACTATGATGAAGAGACTTTGGCTCTTATTACACATGAAGAACATGGTGGAGATGATTACGATCATGAAGCATAATACATGGCTGCTGAAGATCTTGTGGCGGTATGAATGTTTCGTTGCTCAACGTGTTTTGAGTGTGCAGATTACACAAGTGAGCAAAATCGAGAGGCATACCTTGTTCCATACAAAGGGAGTTGTGAAGGAACGTTCTATTCAGCGTCATCATAGATGGAGGGAGCTGCAACAACTTGGCTAGCATGGATATGGTGGAGAAGCTTTCTCTCACCACAAGACCACATCCACATCCTTACTACATCCAATGGTTCAACAACAGCGGCAAGGTTAAGGTAACACGACTTGTTCGTGTGTATTTTAGTATCTCTACATATGCTGATTATGTTGATTGTGATGTGGTACCTATGCAAGCATGTTCCTTATTACTTGGTAGACCATGGCAATTTGATAAAAATTATGTACACCATGGTAGAAACAATCAGTATACTCTTGTTCACAAGGATAAAAATATTACTTTGCTTCCTATGACTCCTGATTCAATTTTGAAAGATGATATTAATAGAGCTAATAAAGCAAAACAGGAGAAAAATAAGAGTGAAAATCAGATTGTGGCAAAAGAATTTGAGCAACAAATGAAGCCTAATAATAAACCATCTAATGTTGCTTCTGAAATTAAACTGAAAAGTGCATGTTTACTTGCCACCAAATCTGATATTGAGGAGCTAGATTCTAGCAAATCTGTTTGCTATGCTTTTGTGTGCAAAGAGGCATTATTTTCATTCGAGGGCGTGCCTTCCTCTTTGCCCCTACTGTCACTAACATTTTGCGGGAGTTCACGACGTCTTCCCACAAGGCGTGCCACCGGGATTACCACCTATTCGAGGGATTGAGCATCAAATTGACTTAATTCCCGGTGCATCGCTACCCAACCGCGCACCATACCGTACCAATCCAGAGGAGACGAAGGAGATTATGCGTCAAGTACAGGAGCTGCTCGACAAAGGTTATATCTGTGAATCTCTTAGTCCTTGTGCTGTTCCTATTATACTAGTGCCTAAAAAGGATGGTGCGTCGGCGTATGTGTGTTGATTGTAGAGGCATTAATAATATTACTATTCGTTATTGTCATCCTATTCCTAGGCTAGATGATATGCTTGATGAATTGAGTGGCTCTTCAATATTCTCCAAAGTTGATTTGCGTAGTGGATACCATCAAATTCGTATGAAATTGGGAGATGAATGGAAAACAGCATTTAAAACTAAGTTTGGATTATATGAGTGGTTAGTCATGCCTTTTGGGTTAACTAATGCACCTAGTACTTTCATGAGATTAATGAACGAAGTTCTACGTGCTTTCATTGGACGATTTGTGGTAGTTTACTTTGATGATATACTGATTTATAGCAAATCTTTGGAAGAACATTTGGAACATTTACGTGCTGTTTTTAATGCTCTACGTGATGCACGTTTGTTTGGTAACCTTGGGAAGTGCACCTTTTGCCTTTGACCGAGTATCTTTTCTTGGCTATGTTGTTACTCCACGAGGATTTGAAGTTGATAAAGCCAAGATTGAAGCTATTGAGAGTTGGCGCAGCCCAAAAGCGGTCACACAAGTGAGGAGTTTTCTTGGACTCGCTGGTTTCTATAGGCGTTTTGTGAGAGATTTTAGCACCATTGCTGCACCTCTCAATGAGCTTACAAAGAAGGATGTGCCTTTTGTTTGGGGTACCGCACAGGAAGAAGCCTTCACGGTATTGAAAGATAAGTTGACACATGCTCCTTTACTCCAACTTCCTGACTTTAATAAGACTTTTGAGCTTGAATGTGATGCTAGTGGAATTGGATTAGGAGGTGTGTTATTACAAGATGGCAAACCTGTTGCATACTTTTACGAAAAATTGAGTGGGCCTAGTCTGAACTATTCTACTTATGACAAAGAATTATATGCTCTTGTTAGGACTTTAGAGACATGGCAACATTATTTATGGCCCAAAGAATTTGTTATACATTCTGATCATGAATCTTTGAAACATATTAAAAGTCAAGCTAAACTGAATCGTAGACATGCTAAATGGGTTGAATTCATTGAGACTTTCCCTTATGTCATTAAACACAAGAATGGCAAAGAAAATGTTATTGCTGATGCTTTGTCTCGTCGATATACTATGCTTTCACAACTTGACTTCAAAATATTTGGTTTGGAGACCATCAAAGATCAATATGTGCATGATGCTGATTTTAAAGATGTAATGCAGAATTGTAAAGTAGGAAGAACATGGAACAAGTTCGTTATTAATGATGGTTTTGTGTTCCGTGCTAACAAGCTATGCATTCCTGCTAGCTTTGTTCGTCTTTTGTTGTTGCAGGAGGCGCATGGAGGAGGCTTAATGGGACACTTTGGCGTCAAAAAGACGGAGGATATACTTGCTACACATTTCTTTTGGCCAAAGATGAGGCCGGGATGTTGAGCGTTTTGTTGCTCATTGCACTACTGTCAAAAAGCTAAGTCACGACTCAATCCTCATGGTTTATATATGCCTTTGCACTGTGCCTAGTATTCCTTGGGAGGATATATCTATGGACTTTGTTTTAGGTTTACCTCGAACAAAGAAGGGAGGATAGCATATTTGTTGTCGTGGATAGATTCTCGAAAATGGCACACTTTATACCATGTCATAAAAGCGATGATGCTGTTAATGTTGCTGATTTGTTCTTTCGTGAAATTATTAAACTTGCATGGTGTGCCAAATACTATTGTTTCAGATCGTGATACTAAATTTCTTAGCCACTTTTGGAGATGTTTATGGGCTAAGTTGGGGACTAAACTGCTTTTTAGTACTACTTGTCACCCCAAACCGATGGACAAACTGAAGTAGTCAATAGAACATTGTCTACTATGCTTAGGGCTGTTTTGAAGAATAATAAGAAAATGTGGGAAGAATGCTTGCCTCATATTGAATTTGCTTATAATCGTTCATTGCATTCTACTACTAAGATGAGCCCTTTTGAAATTGTGTATGGCTTCCTACCTCGTGCACCTATTGATTTGTTGCCTCTTCCATCTTCGGAGAAGGTTAATTTTGATGCTAAAGAACGTGCTGAATTGATTTTAAAAATGCATGAGTTAACTAAGGAAAACATTGAGCGTATGAATGCTAAATATAAACTTGCTTTGGAGATAAGGGTAGAAAACATGTTGTCTTTGCACTGGAGATCTTGTTTGGTTACATTTGCGTAAGGATAGGTTTCCTAAATTGCAAATCAAAGCTAATGCCACGTCTTTGATGGTCCATTTAAGGTGTTAGAGAAAATAAATGATAATGCATATAAACTTGAGCTGCCTGCAGATTTTGGGGTTAGTCCCACTTTTAACATTGCAGATTTGAAACCTTATTTGGGTGAGGAAGATGAGCTTCCGTCGAGGACGACTTCATTTCAAGAAGGGGAGGATGATGAGGACATCAATACCATTGTTACACCCACAGCCCTAGCGACTATACATCTTGGACCAATTAGTAGAGCTCAAGACGCCAATTGAATTATCGGTACTTTCGTTTCTTGGTAACGATTCCAATGTTCATGAGAATATGATGCTGCCTAAATTGGATACATTTGTTTTGCTTACAAATGAAGGGCCTACCATGGACAAGAAAGATGAACCTTGGAGCAAGTTCAAGCATGGAGATGTTGGCATGCGCAAGGAGAACAAGAACGGAGTTACAAGTGATGATTCCAGGACTTTGAAGCCACCCTAATGAGTGCATGAGGCCTTGGACGAAATATACAAGATGCCACTTCATAATATGCGTCCATAGGCTATTCTAGGTGCTAGCGTCACCTTATTATTGGGCCAGGCCCATGTAATTTCGAAATACTTAAGTATAGGCTATTTCTAGAGTCCGTATGTGGGGAAACAAGAGTTAGGGTTGATTTGGACCCCTCCACCAAGGGCCACGAAATTCCCCCTCTTCCTCCATATATACAGCCCTTAGGGCACCGTTTAGACCTTGGGTTTTGTTTAGATTAAAAGTTCGCCATAGCTGCAACCCGTGCGCCGTTTGTGTTCAACGACCGGACAAAGGCGTCCACAGAACCCCACCTTGATCAATAAAGCTTTCATCTTATATTCGCAATATTCAGATTGCAATCTCAGTTTCTTGCTTGTTCTTCGTTTGCTCGCAGAAAGCAGGCCCTCGTGGTCGTTGATCGTGCTCGGCGTGGTCAATAACCCTCGGAAGTTGGTTTAGCGATTGCTAAGTATGACGTCTCGCCGCGTTAAGTAGTCGGATCGTCAAGGTCGACTCCCACAGAAACGATAGCCACCATCTCATCGAAACATCGGGACACCTTTGCCTCTATCACACCAAGAAAATAGATCGCCACTGCTTTACTCTGATTTGTTGTCCATCACTTACTTGTTAGTTGAAAGCAAACATTGGTTGCGAAGTTGCCTTTGTCCGGTTTGCACCTACAGATCCGCATGCCACGCTCAACACTATACTCGCAATGCTTATAGTTTTCCCGTTTTATATTCCACACTAGTTAAATGACAATAGAATAAATTTCAAAATTGGGTCAGTCGATTTTTTAGAGCTAGCCGGAGTTCGCCGGTGCGAAGGAAGGGGCTCGGGTAGGGACGGTGGTTATGGGGGGTGGCGGCCTGGCAGTGGTGGGGCCTCGTCGAATGAAGAAAATACGACGCGGGTGGGGGCGTGGTTGGGGGTGGGGGTGGCGGAGGAACACATGCGGTAGGGGCGGTTCAGGGGAGGGTGGGGGGGTTGGGGCCGGTGGTTCGGTCGGCGGCCCGTGTGGTGTTCTGTGTGGGAAGAATCAGAGACGAGGAAGAAGAAGGGTTAGGAGATGTAGGATCTTCATCCAACCGCCTGAAATGGTCGACTGACCCAAATGACAAAAGTCACCCGACTTGCATGCAGACATTCCTTTATATTCAGTACCATCATCGTAGCTGCTTAGCACTGCTCCTGAATCCATCAAGCTAAATAATGTGCCACTCATAATTCCAAACTTGTTGGTCAAATACGAATCTGATATTACTAAAACAGATAAGATTTAATTGATCAGCTAATGTTCCTACTTTACTTTCGAAAAGCACGTGCACCACATATAGAGAGACAACTGGGAGTTGCATTCTTAATGCGCTCTGGTTCATCATGTGTGGGCACTGCGCAATGAACATTTTATTATCCAAAATATGCTTGCTCTTCTTTAGCATGTTCCTCTTCCGTTCTTGTATAATAAGTACTCTCTCCATTCCTAAATACAAGTCCTTGTATAGATTCCACCATGGACTACATATGGAGTAAAATGAGTGAATCTACACTCTAAAATGTATCTGTATACATCTGTATGTGATCCATAGTGGAAATCTCTACAAAGACTTATGTTTTGGAACGGAGGGAGTATGATAGTAGTACAGTATGTTCCTTGTAGTGAAGAGGAGCAGGGACATTTGCAGTGTAGAGGTCTATTCGGTCGGTTGTGATGGACACTTTCAACTGTTATGGCCTCTTTGATTAAATGAGTTTTTGTAAACATAGGAATAGGAATTGTAGTGGCCCGCCCACTTGAATCCTATAAGATTAGCAAAAGAAATGCGGGGTTGTGTCACCTTTGAGAGTTACACTTGATATTATGATTACCGCACCTTCAGTTGAAGAGAGCTGGTATCCGAAGCCTTTCTAGTCGTACCGGTAATACTAGCACATATATTCCAGCAAGTGATAGGAACTAGGGTTTTGCCCTGCCTAGGGCGTAGGCTATAGGGGAAGGAGGGAGGTGGGTGAGGGCTGGGCCTTGGCGGCGGCAGTGCCGTCCTTCTTGGGTTAGGCGGCGGCGCATGTAGGAGGCGGCTAAGGTTTAGGGTTCCGGCTCCTCTGGGAGCCGGGCAATAGAAATAGTCTTATTGCTTAATCTGAAAAAGAGTCTTACAACATATATTTATAACCTAGATAACTTGCATACGAATTAACCTAAGATAACTTGTGGGCCAAGCCTCCTAACTACTGCCCGGTGGGCCTCCTCCGGTTATAAGCTAAACCGGTCATAACACTTCTCCCTGCCTGCACAAACAGCTCGTCCTCGAGCTGTAAGATGGGGGAAGCGCTTGTTGAACTCCTCGAGGTGATCAACCAGCGTCAAACACCTTCTCGACAGCTGGGGCGGCCAGGTTGGCGGCGACGGCGTCCTCCGGAATATAATCTGCAACCTCCAGGTAGAAGAGTCACGGGCAGGCGTGGCCGGGCATGTAGGGTTCATCGCAGTTGAAGCACAGCCCTTGGCGGCGACGCTCGAGTATCTCGGCTGAGGTGAGCCGGCGGAACGGGCGCGCTGCGGTCGTGGCGGGGGGTGCCGCGGAAGCCTGTGCAGGCCGACCCTGTGCGGGATCCGGCGAGAGTAGCGACCCAACGGCCCGGGACGGTGATTCCTGCTGAATGGCCACCGCGCGGCGCTCGAACGCGCGGGCGTAGTACATGGCCGTCTGGAGATCCTGAGGCCCCTTCATCTCAACGTCCACGCGGATGTGGTCGGGAAGGCCGCCAACAAAGAGTTCAGCCCGCTGTAAGGCCGTCACACCCGGCGCATGACACGCCAGGGCCTGGAAGCGGTCGGTGAAATCCTGCACCGAGGAGGTGAAGGGCAGGCGGCCCAACTTGGCCAGGCGGCTCCCGCGTACCGGTGGTCGGAACCGAAGAAGACATAGCTCGCGGAAGCGATCCCACGGTGGCATGCCGCCCTCGTCCTGCTCGAGGGCGTAGTACCATGTTTGGGCGGCCCCGCGGAGATGGTAGGAATCCAGCCAAGTGCGCTCTGACGCGAACGTGCGATGTCCACGGAAGAACTGGTCACACTGGTTGAGCCAGTTAAGCGGGTCGTCTGAACCGTCGTACGTGGCGAAGTCGATCTTTGCGAACCAGGGCGGCTTCTGGTGTGGCGCGCCCTGGCCCACTGCCTCGGCTGTACGGAGGGCTGATGACGGAGCTCGGTCCAGGGTGGAAGGGCCGGTGTAGTTCCCTGTGGCGCCCGACGCCTCGGGCTGCAACTGGAACCCTGACGACGGCTGGGCCTCCGTGGAAGCCGACGGCGGCCCGTGGAGCTAGCCGGGAAGTGGCGACGGTGACGAAGGGAAGCGGGCCTCCTAGATCGGAAGGCCGCTCGGCGAGGACCGGCCCAGGCTAGGGTTGGGCGGGGGCGGTGGTGGAACCTGCACCGTTGCCGCCGGGAGGGACGACGCGATGGGGGACGGCACGGGCGGCGGGGCCCAAGTTGGCCACTGCGGTCCACGGTTACGTGGCGGCCTTGATTGGCGCCCTTGACAGCGTCGACCACTTGACCAAGGCGGCGTCGAAGCTGCCGGTGGGGGAAACGCCGGGTAGCCGCCGGTGATGGCCGCCGGCACTGAGTACCACGGCAGCGCCTGCTGGCCCGCGGGTGCGGCCGGATGAAGCGGTGGAGGCGGCCCGTACGGGCTTGCCAAGTAGAGGTGGATGCCCTGGACCGCGACGACCAGGTCGTTGAGCACACCGGCCATGGCCTCCGGTGTGAACTGCGGCGACGCTGGGGGAGGCGACGGCGGTGGTTGCTGGATGGGGGTTTGCGCCTGGCCCTGGCCCAGCGTGATGCCGGGTGCGGGGGAGATCGGCGCTGATAGGGAGGCCATGGCACCCGGCGACGCAGCGGCGGCGTTGGCGGAATTGGTGGCAGTGGCGGTGGGAGAGGCGTTGGGCAGCGGCGGCTGCGGTGGAGGCGGGTTTGGAGGCGGTGAAGACATGGTTGAAACCCGGGTACCTGATACCAAGGTGATAGGAACTAGGGTTTTGCCCTGCCTAGGGCGTAGGCTATAGGGAAAGGAGGGAGGTTGGCGAGGGCTGGAGCATGGCGGCCGGCGGCGAGGCGCCGTCCTTGCGGGTTGGGCGGCTGCGGCGCAAGCAGGAGGCGGCTAGGGTTTAGGGTTCTGGCTCCTCTGGGAGCCGGGCAATAGAAATAGTCTTATTGCTTAATCTGAAAAAGAGTCTTACAGCATATATTTATAACCTAGATAACTTGCATACGAATTAACCTAAGATAACTTGTGGGCCAAGCCTCCTAACTTGATAGAGGCAAAGGTGTCCCGATGTTTCGATGAGATGGTGGCTATCGTTTCTGTGGGAGCCGACCTTGACGATCCGACTACGTACGTGCGAGACGTCGCGCCTTAGCAATCGCTAAACCAACTTCCGAGGGTTATTGACCACGCTGAAGCACGATCAACCTGACCACGAGGGCCTGTTTCCTGCGAGCAAACGAAGAACAAGCAAGAAACTCAGATTGCAATCTGGATATTGCGAATATAAGAGGAAAGCTTTATTAATGAAGGTGGGGTTCTGAGACGCCTTGGTCTGGTCGTTACAAACGAAGTACGCGAAGTTGCAGCTAAGCCGAACTTTTGATCTAAACAAAACCCAAAGTCTAAACGGTGCCCTAAGGGCTATATATATGGAGGAAGAGGGGGGGAATTTCGTGGCCCTTGGTGGAGGGGTCCGAAATCAACCCTATCTCTTGTTTCCCCACACATACGGACTCTAAAAATAGCCTATACTTGTGTATTTCGAAATAACAAGGGCCTGGCCCAATAATAAGGTGACGCAGCACCTAGAATAGCCTCGGGACGAAATTTATGAAGTAGCATCTTGTATATTTCGTCCAAGGCTTCATGCACCCATTATGGTGGCTTCAAAGTCCTGAAATCATCACTTGTAACTCCGTTCTTGTTCCCCTTAGCATGGCATCATCTCCATGCTTGTTCTTGCTCCAATGTCCATCCTTCTCCAAGCTAGGCCCTTCATTTGTAAGCAAAACAAATGTATCCAATTTAGGCAGCATCATATTCTCATGAACATTAGAATCATTACCAAGAAATGAAAGTACGATAATTTAATTGGCGTCTTGTGAGCTCTAGTAATTGGTCCGATATATGTAGCGAGTAGGGGCTGCGGGTGTGACAATGGTATTGATGTCCTCATCATCCTCCCTTCTTGAAATGAAGTCGTCCTCGACGGAAGCTCATCTTCCTCACCCAAATAAGGCTTGAATCTGCAATGTTAAAAGTGGGACTAACCCCAAAATCTGCAGCAGCTCAAGTATATGCATTATCATTTACTTTCTCCAACACCTTAAAGGGACCATCAAGCACGTGGCATTAGCTTTGATTTGCAAATCAGGAAATCTATCCTTACGCAAATGTAACCAAACAAGATCTCCAGGAGCAAACACAACATGTTTTCTACCCTTATCTCCGGCAAGTTTATATTTAGCATTCATACGCTCAATGTTTTCCTTAGTTAACTCATGCATTTTTAAATCAATTCAGCACGTTGTTTAGCATCAAAATTAACCTTCTCCGAAGATGGAAGAGGCAACAAATCAATAGGTGCACGAGGTAGGAAACCATACACAACTTCAAAAGGGCACATCTTAGTAGTAGAATGCAATGAACGATTATAAGCAAATTCAATATGAGGCAAGCATTCTTCCCACATTTTCTTATTATTCTTCAAAACAGCCCTAAGCATAGTAGACAATGTTCTATTGACTACTTCAATTTGTCCATCAGTTTGGGGGTGACAAGTAGTACTAAAAAGCAGTTTAGTCCCCAACTTAGCCCATAAACATCTCCAAAAGTGGCTAAGAAATTTAGTATCACGATCTGAAACAATAGTATTTGGCACACCATGCAAGCGAATAATTTCACGAAGAACAAATCAGCAACATTAACAGCATCATCGCTTTTATGACATGGTATAAAGTGTGCCATTTTCGAGATTCTATCCACGACAACAAATATGCTATCCCTCCCCTTCTTTGTTCTAGGTAAACCTAAAACAAAGTCCATAGATATATCCTGATGTTGGGTGAGACCCTACGGGAGCGATCTTTCACGTTGGAGCGGATCCTACGGGGAGACACGAGGAAAACGCGGAAGAATGAGCGGGAGACACGGGGAAAACGAGAGGAAATTCACTCAACCGACAAGAAAACAATCACACAAGCGCTAGATCGATGAACACATGGAGTAGCACAAGATTCAAGAACAATAAAGGTAAAGATACAAGAGTAGCCGATCTTCTCCGCTAGGAGGTCTTGATGGGGTCCACCCTAGGAGGGTCTTGAATCCGCTTGGGGATCTTCTCCGAAGAGGTCCTGATCTCGAGGGAGAAGTAACCAAGTGGATGAGCAAAGGCTCTCTCACCTAAACATGAGCGAATCCAAAGCTAACCCTAACTAGGAGACGGAAAGGTCCTATTTATAGTCTTAGTGCAAATGGAAGTCAAAGCGGAGGGTACATGGGCTTCAGCCCGCATCAGTGGCGGACGTCCGGAAGGTGTCGGACGTCCGGAGGCTCAGGAGGTCCGGTCGTCCGGACTCGTTCGGACGTCCGCAGATTCAGTTCGGGTGATGGTCGCCGGACGTCCGGTCAGCTCGGTCGTCCGTAGATTTGATTCGGGTGATGAAGTCCGGACGTCCGGTCAGCTCCGGTCGTCCGTAGGTTTGATTCGGTGATGATGTTCCGGACGTCCGAGGGCGTCAGACGTCCGTCTTTGAGGATCGTCGGACGTCCGGAGGTGGTCGGACGTCCGGGTCCTGTAACTTCAGCTGCATCTCTTCTTCCTCTTCGACATACTTGGAGTTCTCGCCGTCTTGGCTCTTGCAAGTAGTAGATCCTTGGTTCGCCTCCGGGTTCCTGATTACACATAGAGTTTCGAATGAGGTAGTAGCCATGTCTCATGGGTAGAAATAAGAAGTTCGGAGAGGAGCGAGTTCACCTTATCTTCAATAGCCTTAGCTCGGGCTCTTGTCATGGGTCCCGGTGGTGTTGAGGGAGATGTAGGCACGTCCGTGGGGATGAGTGAGGGCTGCTCCGCATCATCTCCCCCCCCTTGGGAGAGATCCGACCTCGGATCAAAAACTTCATCTCCATGGACAGGTGCAAGGTCCTTGATGTTGAAGATGTCGCTCACGTTGTACTTGTCGCGAGGTATGTCGATTTTGTAAGCGTTCTCGTTGTAGCGTGCGAGCACTTTGAAAGGGCCATCGGCTCGAGGGAGAAGTTTGGACTTGCGTTCTTTGGGGAAGCGGTCCTTGCGAAGGTGTAGCCACACTTGATCGCCAATGTTGAAGACGATGGGTTGCTTGTTGGCGTTGAGCTTGTTTGCTTGGCGTTGTACTTGGCGCTCAATTGCGTGCCTTGTATCTTCGTGCATCTTCTTGATGTATCTTGCTCGTTCACTTGCATCCATGTTGGTGCGCTCTTGGAGAGGGAGTGGTAGAATGTCCAATGGGGACAACGGGTTGAAACCGTGAAGCGACTTGAAGGGGACTTGCCGGTAGTTGAATGTCTTGCACGATTGTAGGCGTACTTTCGGCGATAGGTAGACATGCTTCCCACTCCTTGATGTTCTTCTTGATCAAGACCACGAAGTAGAGTGGATAGTGTGCGGTTCGTCACCTCCGTTTGGCCGTCGGTTTGAGGATGGTATGCCGAGGAGAACAATAGCTTGATTCGAGCTTGGCGCATAGGGTCTTCAAAAGTAACTCAAGAACTTGGCGTCACGATCGGAGGCGATTGTCTTTGGTACTCCATGGAGTCGCAAGATTTCCCTACAAAAGAGATTTGCAACATGTGAAGCATCGTCTATCTTGTTGCAAGGAATGAAATGTGCCATCTTAGAAAATCTATCCACAACAACAAACACGGAATCCTTGCCATTTTGTGTCCTAGGCAAACCAAGTACAAAATCCATACTAATGTCTTCCCATGGTTGGTATGGAATAGGGAGAGGCATGTAAAGACCATGAGATTGAGCTTTAGACTTAGCTCTGCGACATGTATAGCATCGGTTGGTGAAGCGTTGAGCGTCATGGAACATCTTGGGCCAAAAGTAGTTGTTGGAGAGCGTGGCGAATGTCTTGTCGCGTCCAAAGTGTCCCATGAGTCCGCCTCCATGAGCCTCTTGCAAAAGGAGCAAACGAAGAGAAGACTCGGAATGCAAAGTTTGTTAGCTCTCATAAGATAACCATCCTTGATGTAATATTTGTCCCAAGACGTGTCGTCAAGCACTTAGCATAAGGAGAAGCAAAAGATGGATCATGCTCATACAAGTCTTTTATATGGTCAAAACCAATGACATTCAACTCAAGTTGAGTGACAAGCATGCATATGCGTGAAAGCGTCGGCAACTACATTTTCTTTACCCTTAATGTACTTGATCACATAAGGAAAAGATTCAATGAATTCACTCCATTTTATGCGTGACGCTTGTTCAATTTAGTTTGACCTTTGAGGTACTTAAGCGTTTCATGATCGGTATGGATGACAAACTCGTGTGGTCTAAGGTAATGTTCCCAAACATGGAGCACACGCACTAAAGCATACAATTCTTTATCATAGATGGGATAATTGAGTTGAGCACCGGAGAGTTTTTCACTAAAATAAGCAATGGCTCGTTTTTCTTGCATCAAAATTCCGCCAATTCCGGTACCACTTGCATCACAATGAACCTCAAAAGTTTTGTCAAAATTGGGCAAAGCAAGAATCGGAGCATGAGTAAGCAAAGTCTTGAGCTTATCAAAAGCGGCTGATTGCAGAGTTCCCCAAACAAAGGGAGTATTCTTCTTGCTCAAAACATGCAAAGGAGCGGCAAGCTGTCTTTGAAATCTTTCACAAAGCGACGATAGAAACCCGCAAGACCAAGAAAACTTCGCACTTGTTGCAAATTGGTGGGTTGGGGCCAAGTTTGAATTGCTTGAATTTTAGATTCATCAACATGGACACCCTTTGAGGAAACAACAAAACCCAAGAAAACCACTTTGTCAACTCCAAATGTGCATTTTTCAAGTTTGCATAAAGGCTTTCTTTGCGAAGAGTTTGCAACACAGATTTTACATGATTGATGTGTTCTTTCATGGTTTTGCTAAACACAAGAATATCGTCAAAGTAGACCACAACAAAGACTCCAATGTAAGGGCGAAGCACATGATGCATAAGACGCATACGAAAGTACCGGAGCTTCCGAAAGACCCATAGGCATCACTAACCACTCATATAAACCAAATTTGGTTTTGAAAGCAGTTTTCCATTCATCACCCTCTTGTATGTGGATTTGATAATAGCCACTTTTAAGATCAATTTTTGAGAAAAAGTTGGCTCCACTAAGTTCATCAAGCATGTCATCTAAGCGAGGAATGGGATGCCTATATCGAACAGTAATAGCATTGATAGGTCTACAATCGGAACACAAGCGGAAACTTCCATCGGGCTTAGGCACAAGAATAACCGGAACGGCACAAGGGCTTAGGCTTTCACGTACATGACCGTTGTCGATGAGTTGTTGTACTTGCCGTTGAATCTCCTTGGTTTCTTCCGGATTAACTCGGTATGGAGCTTTGTTTGGTAGAGGCGCTCGGGGATGAGGTCGATTCGATGCTCAATGCCTCGAAGAGGAGGTAGACCCGGAGGTAGCTCATCGGGAAAAACATCTTGGAATTCCTGCAAAGAGATTGAAACACCAAAGGTAGCTCGTGAATGGTGTTAGTTTTTGGTTCTCCATCCTTGCACACAAGGACGAAGTGCATCCACGGTAGATGGGTTCTCACACACTTCTCTCATCTCACTTTTGGTGGCCAATAGAATGAGGTTATTCTCTCTAGGCGAAGAGTCGCTCAAATTTGGCTTGTGACTTTCACTCACTTTTTGGTGGGTCACTTTCTCACTCTTTTCTCTATGATGGGTGGCTTGCTTGTCGGCTATCACTTGACTAGGAGACATAGGTCGTAGTACATATTCTCTCCCTTCATTTTGAAACTATAGTGATTGGTGCGCCCGTTGTGGATGACACCACGGTCGAATTGCCATGGTCGACCGAGAAGTAGGTGACAAACGGTCATTGGGACCACATCACACTCCAAAGTGTCTTCATAAGCACCGATTTTGAAGGAGACTTGGACCGTATGCTCGACTCGTATAGTGCCGGAGTCACTTAGCCATTGAACCTTGTAGGGGTGCGGGTGCTTCTTCTTGATTAGGTGGAGCTTGGAGCATAGTTCTTCACTTGCCAAGTTGTGGCAACTACCTCCATCGATGATGACCTTGATGGACCGTCCATTGATGCGGCTTTTGTGTGGAAGATGTGGCATCGTTGGTCTTCTTCTTGTTGATGTTGAAGTGTCAAGACTTTGGAGACAACGAGGCGGGGCTCGAATCCTCATCACAAAAGACTTGATCATCTTCATCTTCATTCACTTGCCGGTGCATGGCCACTTGCTCAAGGGCTTCCATCTCCTCTTCACTCATGGAGTCGTATGTGCCATCGTCGTTGAGGATCATGGTGCGCTTGTTGGTGCATTCATATGACTTGTGGCCTCGGCGCCGCAAGTGAAACACTTGAAGGAGCTTGTCTTGATGGTCTCATCGGTCGGAGTAGAGGATGAAGCACGCGGCTTGAGGTTGCTTGTAGTAGGAGGCGGACGACTTGAATTTGTCGAAGTCTTCTTGTAACTTGACTTGTCGTCGTTTCTTGGAGAAAGCTTGGTCGAAGTAGATGTTGGAGTAGTTGTTGAAGCTTGGTTGTTGGAGAAGCCGTAGGTCTTGGATGAGTACTTGGCGTGCCAGAAGTCATCTTGCACTTGGCGTTCGCCTTTGTAGCTTGATGCACGAGCTCAATGAGGGATGAGTATGGTTGGAAGTCGGCGATCTTCTTGATGGGATGATTGAGTCCATTCAAGAAACGTGCCATAGTTTGCTCATCATCTTCCTTGACATTGGCGCGAATCATGGCTATCTCCATCTCCTTGTAGTATTCTTCAACGCTCTTTGTTCCTTGCTTGAGTAGTTGGAGTTTCTTGAAGAGATCGCGGTTGTAGTATGTTGGCACAAAACGTGCTCGCATGACATCCTTCATTTGAGCCCAAGTGGTGATTGGAGGTTCACCTCTTGCTTGTCGTCAGCTCAATGATTTGTTCCCACCATATGAGCACGTAATCTTGGAACTCAAGTGATGCCATAGCGATTTTCTTCGCTTCATCGTAGTTGTGCAAAGCGGAAGATTTTGTCAACCTTCAATGCCCATGAGAGGTAGTCTTGAGGTCATTGCTTCCATTGAACTTGGGCATGGTGAATTTTAGCTTGCCGTAGCGTTGCTCGTCATTGTGTTGTTGGCGTTGTTGATGATGACGTCCTTGACGAGGGATGTACTCGTCTTCATGTTGCGCTTGGCGCGGAGGAAGACCATGATCGACTTGCTCGTGTGGAATTTGAGGTTGAGGTGGAGCTTGACGAGCTTGTGGAGGAGCTTGAGGAACTTGACGTTGTACATTAGGTTGGTAGTTCCGCTCTTGTATTTCTTCTCGAAGGGCTTCCTCTTGATTGTGCCGTTCGCGATTGCGGTTGGCGGCGGCTCTACTTGATTCTTGAAGGGCACGTTGCGCCTCAAGAGCTTGCGCTTCACGTTGTTGTTGTTGACGACGTTGAGCATTGTCGTCTTGTTCGTCTTGGTGACGGCGTGCTCTTTCTTCCTCTTGTTGGCGGCGAAGACGTTGCCTTTCTTGAGCTTGAGCAAAGGCCTCTTTGTTTGAATGAGGACGAGGAACTTGATCATCAACTTGCTCTTGTGAGTGCTTGTCATGTAGCGGGTTGCGAGATGCATGACGATCTTGGCGCTGACTCGTCGAAGAGTGTTTGATGACGGTGTACTTGAGTCGTAGAAGGTGTCGTCGGAGTGTCGACTCGAGTGGCTCCGTCTTGATGATGAAGAAGTGGAATGATGCCGGTTTCTCATTGCTTGTTGTTCTTGGTGCAACGCTCGTTGTGCACCGAAGAGGGGGCCTTTGGTGACGTATGAGGACATGTCGTCGTCTTGCTCGATGAAGAGTGGGTTGGTAGAAGAACTTGGCCTATCCATCATTCCAAGCGAGATGTGAGTGGTAGAACGGAAAAGAACTTATACCAATGTACCTTTGACCGATATTCAAAATGAATCAAGTGCACTCAAATGCGGACAAGGAAATAGCACTCTTGGTACCGATTCTTGTCGGTTCTCACACCTACACAAATAAAAGCTTATGGTGGAGCTCGGTTAGGATGGTTGCACGAAATTAAATGCAATTGTAAGTGAGACTCAATAAAGTTGGAAATGATTCACAAATTTGCAAATGCAACAAGTAGACCAATAGCAAGATATGGTACCACGGAAACACACGCCAGCGCAAATAGATAATATGGGGTTATGCAACCAAGGATGAGCCAAAATGTGGAATACACCAAGATGCTCTTGTTGCACAACACTAGAGAGACGCTAGCACGATTGCACAATAGGCGGATACGAACTTGTGCACAACCTACTAAGCAAAAGGCAACGACTTCTATCCCAAATATGCTATATGTATGGTGTGTCGATGTGTTGATCCAAGATGATCAAGTATGACTATCTTAATGTTTGATGATGCTATGGTTCTTGCTCATAAGCTCTTTGCTTATCTTTCTCTCTTTGCTTAAAAGCTTGATTGGCTCTTTCTTTTATGAGCTCTTTTCTCATGCAAAACTTCACGAACCAAGATAGCAATTGTGTATGCGATGACAACTTTGTGACACACAAGATGATGGTAAGATATGCACTACTTTGGTATGGTATGTATGCTATGGAGTATGATCACTAAATGTGCACAAGTCACGTTGCGGCAATACTCAAAGGCTAGTCTCGATGGGTAAGCTACATAAAATGAGGCAATGTTGGTTATCAATGCAATAGCAAGGTAAGCCAAAGATGTCGCTGAAGTTACCGTCCTTATGCGATTATGACTGGTCGATGTAGATGAGCAGTGGTGATGATGACTTTGCACCGCACCTAGATAGCCGAAACACAAAAGGATACGGAAGCCACAACTCAAAATCTCAAAGACCAAAATGTGTCAAAAATCGTCATCGGAGGAATCGTGGAAGAATTTGGTGTATATGGGTTTGGGAGATGTGAAGAATTATGGGGTGGTTGTGGTGTCTGAACTGAAGAGATTCAGTTTGGTCAGGGTTTTACGGACGTCCGTGACCTTACGGTCGTCCGATCAGGTCAGACGTCCGGCCTTGTCCGGATGTCCCGAACTGGCGAAAAATCGGGCTCGGGAGAGGAGCTGCAAATTTTCGGGGAAGAAGATGCTTGAGAGGTTGAAATCGAGGGGTTTGGTGGATGGAAAAGGGAGGGGAGGGTGGGGAAAGCTAGATCCACACGTAGCAACACGAATCCATGGACCAAATCCAACAAAATCTCAACTCACAAACAAATCACAAAAAATTTTGGGGCTATTTTTGTGGGGAATTTTCGGAATTAGGACAAAAACAACAAAATCAAGCTAGAAAAAGAGGGTAGGGGCTCCAATAACGTGATCAGCGTGGCTCGTGATACCATGATGATGTAGGGTGAGACCCTCACGGAGCGATCTTTCACGTTGGAGCGGATCCTCACGGGAGACACGAGGAAAACGCGGAAGAATGAGCGGGAGACACGGGGAAAACGAGAGGAAATTCACTCAACCGACAAGAAAACAATCACACAAGCGCTAGATCGATGAACACATGGAGTAGCACAAGATTCAAGAACAATAAAGGTAAAGATACAAGAGTAGCCGATCTTCTCCGCTAGGAGGTCTTGATGGGGTCCACCCTAGGAGGGGGTCTTGAATCCGCTTGGGGGATCTTCTCCGAAGAGGTCCTGATCTCGAGGGAGAAGTAACCAAGTGGATGAGCAAAGGCTCTCTCACCTAAACATGAGCGAATCCAAAGCTGACCCTAACCAGGAGGCGGAAAGGTCCTATTTATAGTCTTAGTGCAAATGGAAGTCAAAACGGAGGGGTACATGGGCTTCAGCCCGCATCAGTGGCGGACGTCCGGAAGGTGTCAGACGTCCGGAGGCTCGGAGGGTCCGGTCGTCCGGACTTCGTTGACGTCCGCGATTCGATTCGGGTGATGGTCGCTGGGCGTCGATCGGCTCCGGTCGTCCGTAGATTTGATTCGGGTGATGAAGTCCCGGACGTCCGGTCGACTCCGGTCCTCCGTAGGTTTGATTCGGGTGATGATGTTCCGGACGTCCGAGGGCGTCAGACGTCCGTGGCACAGGGATCGTCGGACGTCCGGAGGTGGTCAGACGTCCGGGTCCTGTAACCAGTGCATCCCTTCTTCCTCTTCGACATACTTGGAGTTCTCGCCGTCTTGGCTCTTGCAAGTAGTAGATCCTTGGTTCGCCTCCGGGTTCCTGATTACACATAGAGTTTGAATGAGGTAGTAGCCATGTCTCATGGGTAGAAATAAGAAGTTCGGAGAGGAGCGAGTTCACCTTATCTTCAATAGCCTTAGCTCGGGCTCTTGTCATGGGTCCCGGTGGTGTTGAGGGAGATGTAGGCACGTCCGTGGGGATGAGTGAGGGCTGCTCCGCATCATATCCTCCCAAGGAACACTAGGTACAGGCAAAGGCATATATAAGCCATGAGGATTGAGTCGTGACTTAGCTTTTTGACATGTAGTGCAGCGAGGAACAAAACGCTCAACATCCCGTCTCATCTTTGGCCAAAAAAATGTGTAGCAAGTACATCCTCCGTCTTCTTCACGCCAAAGTGTCCCATTAGTCCTCCTCCATGCGCCTCCTGCAACAACAAAAGACGAAGCGGAGCTAGCTGGAATGCATAGCTTGTTAGCACGGAACACAAATCCATCATTAACGACGAACTTGTTCCACGTTCTTCCTTCTTTACAATTCTGCAATACATCTTTAAAATCAGCATCATGCACATATTGATCTTTGATGGTCTCCAAACCAAATATTTTGAAGTCAAGTTGTGAAAGCATAGTATAGCGACGAGACAATGCATCATCAATAACATTTTCTTTACCCTTCTTGTGTTTAATGACATAAGGGAAAGTCTCAATGAATTCAACCCATTTAGCATGTCTACGATTCAGTTTAGCTTGACTTTTAATATGTTTCAAAGATTCATGATCAGAATGTATAACAAATTCTTTGGGCCATAAATAATGTTGCCATGTTTCTAAAGTCCGAACAAGAGCATATAATTCTTTATCATAAGTAGAATAATTCAGACTAGGCCCACTCAATTTTTCGTAAAAGTATGCAACAGGTTTGCCATCTTGTAATAACACACCTCCTAATCCAATTCCACTAGCATCACATTCAAGCTCAAAAGTCTTACTAAAATCAGGAAGTTGGAGTAAAGGAGCATGTGTCAACTTATCTTTCAATACCATGAAGGCTTCTTCCTGTGCGGTACCCCAAACAAAAGGCAGATCCTTCTTTGTAAGCTCATTGAGAGGTGCAGCAATGGTGCTAAAGTCTCACACAAAACGCCTATAGAAACCAGCGAGTCCAAGAAAACTCCTCACTTGTGTGACCGTTTTGGGCCGCGGCCAACTCTCAATAGCTTCAATCTTGGCTTTATCAACTTCAATTCCCTGTGGAGTAACAACATAGCCAAGAAAAGATACTCGGTCGGTGCAAAAGGTGCACTTCCCAAGGTTACCAAACAAACGTGCATCACGTAGAGCATTAAAAACATCACGTAAATGGTGCAAATGTTCTTCCAAAGATTTGCTATAAATCAGTATATCATCAAAATAGACTACCACAAATCGTCCAATGAAAGCACGTAAAACTTCGTTCATTAGTCTCATGAAAGTACTAGGTGCATTAGTTAACCCAAAAGGCATGACTAACCACTCATATAAACCAAACTTAGTTTTAAATGTTGTTTTCCATTCATCTCCCAATTTCATACGAATTTGATGGTATCCACTACGCAAATCAACTTTGGAGAATATTGTAGAGCCACTCAATTCATCAAGCATATCATCTAGCCTAGGAATAGGATGGCGACAACGAATAGTAATATTATTAATGCCTCTACAATCAACACAGATACGCGACGTACCATCCTTTTTAGGCACTAGTATAATAGGAACAGCACAAGGACTAAGAGATTCACGTATATAACCTTTGTCGAGCAGCTCCTGTACTTGACGCATAATCTCCTTCGTCTCCTCTGGATTGGTACGGTATGGTGCACGGTTGGATAGCGATGCACCGGAATTAAGTCAATTTTATGCTCAATCCCTCGAATAGGTGGTAATCCGGTGGCACGTCTTGTGGGAAGGCGTCGGCGAACTCTGCAAAATGTTAGTGACAGCGAGGGGGCAAAGAGGAAGGCACGTCCTCGAATGAAAATAATGCCTCTTTGCACACAAAAGCATAGCAAACAGATTTGCTAGAATCTAGCTCATCAATATCAGATTTGGTGGCAAGTAAACATGCACTTTTCAGTTTAATTTCGAAGCAACATTAGATGGTTTATTATTAGGCTTCATTTGTTGCTCAAATTCTTTTGCCACAATCTGATTTTCACTCTTATTTTCTCCTGTTTTGCTTTATTAGCTCTATTAATATCATCTTTCAAAATGGAATCAGGAGTCGTAGGAAGCAAAGTAATATTTTTATCCTTGTGTACAAGAGTATACTGATTGTTTCTACCATGGTGTACAGAATTTTTATCAAATTGCCATGGTCTACCAAGTAATAAGGAACATGCTTGCATAGGTACCACATCACAATCAACATAATCAGCATATGTAGAGATACTAAAATACACACGAACAAAGACGTGTTACCTTAACCTTGCCGCTGTTGTGGAACCATTGGATGTAGTAAGGATGTGGATGTGGCCTTGTGGTGAGAGAAAGCTTCTCCACCATATCCATGCTAGCCAAGTTGTTGCAGCTCCCTCCATCTATGATGGCCTTGAATAGAACGTTCCTTCACAACTCCCTTTGTATGGAACAAGTTATGCCTCTGATTTTGCTCAGCTTGTGTAACCTGCACACTCAAAACACGTTGAGCAACTAAACATTCATACCTGTCGGCATCTTCAGCAGCCATGTATTGCGTCTCATGATCAGTATCATCTCCACTGTGTTCTTCATGTGTAATAAGAGCCAAAGTCTCTTCATCATAGTCACTCGCGGACTCATACCCACCATCCTCGTTAGCAATCATCACACGCCGAGATTGGCATTCTCTCATAAAATGTCCTCTTCCCTTACAATGACGACAAATAATATCACTTGTGTGCCATGTTGACGCCATGGAAGAAGAAGAGCTCTGTGTAGGCCCAGCGGTGTGCTCTTGGCGATAGTGGTGGTTGTGCCTGCTTTCTTGTATCACGGTTGGAGGTGGCAGCCGGCGGAGGTGCGGTGTAGTAGAACGTGTGGAAGTAGATGATGCACGTGGTGTCCATGATGAAGGTCGACTGCTGCGAGAAAAGTTAGTCGCGCCAACGCTTTTGTCGATCCTGCACTTCACGTTCAGCTTTACAAGCAAGATGGAATAATCGAGTGATATTAGTATAATCCTTGTAGTCTAGAATGGTTTGAATATCTCTATTTAATCCACCCGTAAAACGCAAGCATAGCTTCATTCTCCTCAACAATACCACATCTAATCAAGCCAGTTTGTAATTCGATAATATTCTTCTACCGAATTTTTCCTAGTCTTAAGCGCTGCAATTTTTGAAGTAATTCACGTTGATAATATGGTGGAACCCAACGAGTACGCATAGCAGTTTTCAAAGCAGCCCAAGTAGCTGGAGCGAGGATATAATCTACAATGTTCGAGACCACCAAGCGTGAAAGCACAAACAGCGGCGAGGAACACGTCTCTCCTCGTGATATTGTAAACATGTAAATCGTTGTTCGATTTCTAACTCCCAAGTAAGATATATATCAGGAACATATCTACCCTCAAATGGTGGAATATTCAACTTCAGTTTAGGGAGATGGTCATGATCTCGCACTGAGGGGAGCCCTAACATTGCCGTTATTTGCATGTGGACGACACGGTGGTTGTGGTGCAGTGGTTGTGGTGCTGGTGGTTGCACGTAGTTCGATGTTGATCAACCTCATCCTCGTACTCTCTCACATAATCATCCTCCCCACATCAGCAGCAGGAGCCACAGAAGTATCAACAGCAGCACCAGCAGCTTGGCCAGGCTGAAGAGGGACACAGCTCGCTCCGTGGAGGGCTGTTTCGCGATGTGGAGGTAGTCGTTGTTGTTGTTGTAGAGGTGCGTTAGGTGCAGCCGGTGGTGGTGGTGGTAGACGCGCGAGCAATTCATTAAACTTGTTATCGAGCTTTGTTTGAAACGCCTTCTCAATGCCATCTATCTTCTCCATGGCCTCTTCAAATCTATTTAGCACATCTTCCACCTGCCCACTCATCATTTGTTGAAACTTATCATGTGGCGCTTTGTTTTTCATGTTCTCCCGGTCGGTCTAAATACGGCTTGTGATCCTGCCATGATTAGCAGCAATAGAAACACACAAGAATATGATTCGACAGACTACTAGGAAGTGGTGGTGGTGGTGTGGTGGACAGTCACAAAGCCGTCAAGCAAATCTCAAATTCTTACCAGTTCTTACCTAGCAGCAGGCGGTGATCGGCAACCGATGTAGTCAAACTCTCAAAGCTTTGATAGAGCGACTACCAGGGAGAGTCAAACGCACGATGTAGATGTATGTGGAGCTGGGAAGGCTTATAATATGGTAGCAAAAAGGGTCAGCAATAATCAATTCAGAGATGCAAAGTTGAACAAACGCTCAACGACGGTACTGTGCTGGTCCTAGGCTAGACCGTGCTAGAGACGCGAGCCTAGAACACGAACAAAATCACGGTGCTGCACGTAAACAAGGGAAAAGCACACTCTGGAATTTTTTTTGCGCTGTTTTTTTTGCGCTGCTCTTTTTTTTTGCGAAAAATCACTATAATGGCGAGTGTCTCAAAACTCTTCCCAGCTCAAACTGATAGGATGGGCACGAAATTTTTTCGACCAATTTTTTTTTTCGACTGCCCGGACCCAAAAACTGAAGCGGGTCAAAAAACTTTCTATAACGGCATTGTCTCAATACGCTTAGAAACACCTAAAAATAGGATAGCCAGAAAAATTTTCGACAAGTGCGTTTTCGGAAAATTTTGGGCCTAAACGGAGGGTGGTTTCCGGAATTTTTTTTTCCGAAACCTACTCCGGCTAGGAAACACGAATCAGAAACTAGATGAATCTCGAAAACAAACCTAATATGAGAAGAACTCGGATTGGTGGTGGATATATGGTGGTGGTGGTGGTATATGGTAGCGGTGGTGGTATATGGATACGGATTGGTGGTGGTATATGGATACGGATTCAGAGCGGTGGTGGATAAGAAGGGTGGTAGATGGCAAGGCGATGATGATGGTGCGGCGGCGGCGTGAAAACTTATGACCAGAACTCGAAACTCTAGAAGACTAGACGCTAAGACCAGCAACTAGACACGACGATGCAACCGCAAATTCAACAAAGCAAAACCCTAAAAAGATTATGCAAAGGCTCACATTGGTTCGGATATGATGAACTAACCCTAATTTTTTGTGGCTTTTTGTGGACTTTAGGTACGAAGAAACAGACTCGATCTAATCTACGAAAACTGTAAAATCTCACCGAGCAACCTGAAAATCTGATACCACTTGATAGAGGCAAAGGTGTCCCGATGTTTCGATGAGATGGTGGCTATCGTTTCTGTGGAGTCGACCTTGACGATCCGACTACGTGCGCGGCGAGACGTCGCGCCTTAGCAATCGCTAAACCAACTTCCGAGGGTTATTGACCACGCAGGAGCACGATCAACGACCACCGGGGCCTGTTTCCTGCGAGCAAAGCGAAGAACAAGCAAGAAACTAAGATTGCAATCTGGATATTGCGAATATAAGAGGAAAGCTTTATTAATGAAGGTGGGGTTCTGAGACGCCTTGGTCTGGTCGTTGAACACAAACGAAGTACACGAAGTTGCAGCTAAGCCGAACTTTTGATCTAAACAAAACCCAAAGTCTAAACGGTGCCCTAAGGGCTGTATATATGGAGGAAGAGGGGGGGAATTTCGTGGCCCTTGGTGGAGGGGTCCAAAATCAACCCTATCTCTTGTTTCCCCACACATACGGACTCTAAAAATAGCCTATATTTGTGTATTTCGAAATTACAAGGGCCTGGCCCAATAATAAGGTGACGCAGCACCTAGAATAGCCTCGGGACGAAATTTATGAAGTAGCATCTTGTATATTTCGTCCAAGGCTTCATGCACCCATTATGGTGGCTTCAAAGTCCTGAAATCATCACTTGTAACTCCGTTCTTGTTCCCCTTAGCATGGCATCATCTCCATGCTTGTTCTTGCTCCAATGTCCATCCTTCTCCAAGCTAGGCCCTTCATTTGTAAGCAAAACAAATGTATCCAATTTAGGCAGCATCATATTCTCATGAACATTAGAATCATTACCAAGAAACGAAAGTACCTGATAATTTAATTGGCGTGCGCGAGCTCTAGTAATTGGTCCAGTATATGTAGCAGTAGGGGCTGCGGGTGTAACAATGGTATTGATGTCCTCATCATAACTACTGCCCGGTGGGCCTCCCTCGGTTATAAGCTAAACCGGTCATAACAGCAAGTTCCACTTTCCTGATTTTACTCCTGATGCTTAGGGTTTTCCCATTATACCTACACTACGATCTGCGCAGGTGTTTTGTGTCTTGCTAGCGGTTGTCCACCCTTTAAAGCTAAATAACACACCAATCATACGTCCTAAGGTTCTTCAAATACGAATGTGATATTATACTGACATTAGCTAACAGACACACATTTAATTAGTTAGCTAATGCTCCCAATTGAGTTTCCAAATGCATGTGGTCACATATAGAGAGACATCATGGAATTGCATTTCTTTGGGCGCTCTGATTCATCATGGGTGGGCAACCAACATTGTATAGAAAGAAGGGGAATCTCAATAATATGCTTCCCCTTTTATCCTTTAACATGTTCCTCTTCTGTTCTTCTTTAGTAAGCACAGTATGCTCCTTGTCAGGAAGGGGAGCAGGGACATCTGCACTCGACAACTCTATTGGGCCGATTCTGCTAAATGATTTCTCACTTCGAGTTGGTCTGCCATAATACCTCGGAAATGGTGGGAGCCGTGCGGTCTCTGATAGACTAAACTGATAGTAATAGTTGTGCGCCTTCAGATGAATAGAGCTAGCCTGTAAGTGATTGATAGGTTGCATATTAGTAGCGGCAAAACCCTGTGTTTTCCAGCCAGTTCCGCTTTCCTGATTTATTTATGATGGTTATGGTGTACCCCTATTATCTACACTACGACCTACCTATTGGCTCTGCGCCCTTGTTATCATGGTTTGGCAATAAACTTTCTATACGGTATATTATGAACCTACCATCTGCCAACATCGAACCTATTTTTTGTGTAGTTGTGCCAAATTATATTAATCTACTCACCATATTACAGCACACATGGGCTCTCTCATCAGAATCCAGTGATAGCACACAAGGGTTTACAGGGAGCCTCTCTTATATTACAATATCCTCTGCATTACAAAGATAATCTCACTACTATTTGTGTTTTCATGCTTTACAGATACTAGTGGACCCGTTGCGCCAAATGGCGCAGAGACACACTAAACCCATGCTCGCGATGAAAAGAAAACATGGTTTAATTCACTCTAATAGGAAATATAGTAGATTGTTGACTACAATGAGATGCATATTCAATAGTATCAAGTCTCATTTAAAAGAAAATATATGTTTTAGTTAGTTTAGCTTTGGCCAAGCACGTATGACAAATCAAATATCCTTTAGCCAAAAAAAATGGTGTGTTGTTGTGTGTGCATGTGTGTGTGTGTGTGTGTGTGTGTGTGTGTGTGTGTGTGTGTGTGTGTGTGTGTGTGTATCATGACGCAAACGTGCACGCTAAGAATTTAGATTCTTATGTATAAAAATAAAAACATATTGGTATAGTGATCATTAAGCACAGGTCCGCAAGCAGCAAATATAGATATGGCCCATAAGTGAAGCATTATTGAATACTCCATTTAAGAGAAATTGATCACCCACATTATGATTCCACAAAACAATAGACTATAATCAGAAAGAATGAACTTGCTGCATGAACGTAGAATTCAAAATTAGTCAAACACTACATTTCTTCATAGCATGCAACACAAAGTTCATCCTCAGTAAAAGAAAGTGTATAAAACAATCATGTTTCCATTGACTAATAATGCATTCACTTCTAGTGTTATCTGTTTTCATCAATCATTCTCCCGTCTTCCATTCGATATCCATAATTTTTCAGAAAGTGTCAGTAACCTGTAGAGAAATGCATCACGTTACAGGTATAGCTAAGTACAGTTGCGAACTTGGTATAGCTTTGTAAAGTTGGAAGTACACAACTTCACACAATGTAAAGAAAGTCGAATCAAAGGGGGGAGGAGGGCAGCAACATGCACCAGGATCAAGAGGGGGCACAATCTCGTGTTGTTGCTCTATGAAACAGATAACAGTTTTATATCGCTCGACATGGTGGGAAGTAGTATGTTCGACTGGTGGTGAGAAGGATGACCCCGGCTCCAAGCCCATCACGCATGAAATTTGGTAGTATGTTCAACTGGTGGCGAGAAGGATGACCACGGCTCCCAAATTGTGGCAATCTATTGCGCCAAATGGCGCAGAGGCCCAGCCCACTGCACACAGAAATTTGGTGGCACAGAGGCCTTCTAAATCCATGTGTGCAATGAAAAAAATCCATATATTAGTTGGTTTAGTTGTGGGCAAGCACATTTTAACAAATTTACTCTCTTTTAATAAGAAAAAGAAATGAGGCTTGTTGCTCACAGTAAGATGTATCTTCATATTTTCCGCCCAATTTAATAAATAAAAACAATGGAGGCAAAGTTCCTCCATGCTACTCTGTTTGACCCACAAAATAGACTGGCAAAGATACTACTCAATGTTTTTCTTTTTAAAAAAAAACTCGAATACGCACGAGTGTGCGTATCTTATATTAAGAGAAGGAAATGGGAAGACACCCCATCCACGGTTATGTACAACACGTCTTACAACGCATTCCACCCTCAATACATCTTAACAGATTACTCGCCCTCGCTCCACCCAACTACTCCTATAAAGTTGAAACTTATGTCTTTGTGTAGCACCCCCGCTTGTCTCCATATCCCACACTCTGCGGCGATTCGTCGTAAGGTATGCTGCACGTCCGACCTCATGCCCTCGAACACAATCGCGTTTCGGTGCTTCCACAACTCCCACATGACTAGGAGATGAATCGCCCGCAAGGTCTTGGCGTGCCTCCCCTCGAAGAGGGGCCTTGTGCACCATGTCGCTAGATCGTCACCGTTTGAGGGCGTCATGCCTGTCATGCCAACTGCCTGACCCACCTTGGTCCACACCTCCTTCGCGAAAACGCATTGTATCATGAGATGATTGATTGATTCGCCATCTTGATCACAGAAGGGGCATGCGTCTTGGTGCGGCAGTCCACGTCCTGCTAGTCTATCATGTGTCCACACTCTATCCCTTAGACCCAACCATGCGAAGAAGCGGCATCGCAGGGGCGTCTTCGACGCCCATGTGTAGGTTGCCGTCGGTGAGCATTGAAGGGCCGCGAAATTGGCCGCATAAGCTGATCTTGCCGAGAACTCACCATCCTTCTCCCATGACCACTTGAGCTGATCCGACTGTTGTGGGTCAAGGACCACGCTATGAACTTGCGGCCACACCTCAAGGAACTGGAATAATGCCATATCATCCATGTTTGGGCCCACGTCTCGCGCCCAAGTTGCACCCTGAATAGCTTCAGCCACCGTTCTCACGCCCCTCGTCCGCTTTGACACCCTGTCATATATGATCGGTGCCAGTTCCTGCATCCTATAGCCGTTTAGCCATCTATCCTCCCAGAAGAGTGTTGTGTGTCCGTTGCCTACCATCACCTTGGCTGCCGCTTGGAACAATCCTCTTGCCTCGGCCGGCACTGAGAATTTAAATTCTGCCCATGGTCTAGACCTGTCAGCGCGTTGTTAGCAAAGCCACTTTGCTTGGAGTGCGACATTCATCCACCTGAGGTTCGTAACACCAAGCCCTCCTTCCCACTTCGGTCGGCATAAAGTTTCCCAAGCAACTGCGCACTTGCCACCTCCACCATCTTCATTTCCATACCATAGAAAGTTTCTGCAGATTTTGATCATCGCCTTAAGCGTTTTTGTTGGCAAACCCATGGCCAACATGGAATGCACAGGGATGGCACATAACACCGACTGAATAAGCAGCAACCAGCTGCTCTTTGGTAATGATCGTGCCTTCCATGATGGCAACCTTGCAGCCATCTGATCCACCATAGCCTGAAATTGTGCTGCAGTTTGCTTCCTTATTGACAGTGGTAGCCCCAGATATCTACAAGGGAACGTTCCCTGCTCACATCCCAATATCCCCGAAGCAAGGTCCATGTCCTCCGGCGAGCATCTGATCGGTAGGGCTAGGCTTTTTTGCAAGTTGATTCTGAGCCCAGACGCGTTGGCAAACAGATCCAGGACCGAGTGACACCCCCGGAGGTCCTTTTCCGTTGGCTTGAGGAAAACCATGACATCATCCGCGTACATTGACACTCTATGCCGCAACCATGTCCTGGCCAAGGGGGAAAGTAAACCCGCGGTGATTGCAAGTTCAAGTAGACGATGCAGGGGTTCCATGCATAAAATGAACAGCATGGGTGACAGTGGGCTCCCCTGGCGCAGTCCTTGGCAATTGAAGATCGTTTCCCCGGGTATCCCATTCACATTAATCTTGGTAGATGAAGTTGCGAGCAATCCACAGATCCATGCTATCCACCTTGGTCCAAATCCCATATGAGCCAAAACTTCCAGCAGGAAAGGCCATTGGACTGAATCGAGGGCCTTTGATATGTCTAGCTTCAACAAAAGTGTGCGATCCTTCAATGCGTGCAATCTGCGTGCTGCACCTTGAACGAGCATGCCGCACAAAGGCGCTCTAGTGGTTGCCCACAAGCTGCGGCAAATCGTCGGCAAGGCGCATGGCAAGGATTTTGTCGAAGATCTTGACCGTCCCATGATTGAGGCTAACGTGCCTGTAATCGTTTATATCGATGGCTCCTGTCTTGTTCGGAAGAAGCGAGACCATGGCCTTGTTTATTGCGTGTAGTCCTTGCATATTTCCACCATGAAACTCCTCCAGCGCCCTCATGAAGTCCTCTCTTATGATATGCCAGCAGGTTGCGTAGAAACGTCCCGTGAAACCATCAGGCCCAGGCGCCTTGTCCATTGGCATACCCTTGATCACCTTCTCCACCTCTTGCACTGTGAAAGGCTCCTCAAGTCTCGTCAAATCTCTGTGCCTAAACCCCAAGGCCTCCATGTTGAGTGCTTGTGTTGTCTCGCAAGTTGATCCAAGTAGATTCGAGTAGTATGCGTCCATCGTCCTTGCGATCTCTTCATGCCCCGTGTACACATGTCCATCCGCTTGAATGGAAAGCATTAGGTTCTTCCGCTGCCTGTGACTTGCTTCCCGGTGAAAAAATGCGGTGTTCGCCTCCCCTTCCTTGAGCTGAAGTACTCTTGACCTCTGACGTGCGATAGAGCGTTGAAGTGAACATAGACCTAGGAGCTTCTTCTTCAGCATCTTGCGCAGTCTGTGCTCCTTCTCCGTGAGTACTCTTGAGTCCATTTCCATGTCCAGGCGACTGATGACTTCCAGCGCGATCGCGATTTGGAGCCTGATGTTGCCTATCCACTTGTCACTCCATCTTTGCAACGCCTTTGCCATTGCCCTAAGCTTGTTATCGAGAAATATAAGAGTGTTTAGATCACTACTTTAGTGATCTGAACACTCTTATTATTTCTTTACGGAGGGAGTAAGTTGCCATGACCTTCTTCATCACTTATGTAGATTGGGTTGCTGATGCGTTTCCCTATCATACTGTAACCTGTACTAAAGGTTTGGAAACAGCATGCAGTCGTGCACACAGGAAACTATATTCTGCCCGAAACTACATTTTCTAGAATTTGCATACTGCAGGTTCCATTACTGTGTTGGGAAGCATAAACCATTGATCTGTATAGTAAATTACATTTTCTTGAATTTGCATACAATCTTGGGTTTGTAGTAACCAAACAATACTCAGTGGCATACAAAACTAAAAGGTACTTCATCTGTCCCAAATTGGAGGTAGTATGTTACTTGGTGGGCAATGGCATGTATGTAAAGAGAGATAGAAAACAGAAAAGGAAATATAATTGATGAGTAAGTATTTGGATTGCCAACCTAAGCGAGAAAGAATATACAAAGGGCATGCATCAAAATATATTTAAGTTAATAAATGGCAGTACATATATATTAAACAACCTGAACGGAAAGAATGTACAAAGAAAATGCATGAAAATATATTTAAGTTAACAAATGGCAGCACATTATATATTAACCAAAATACACTGGCCGTCCTAAAGCCAATATAAAAAATCAAGTAATAAACCTGAAAGTAGGAATCGACATTGCATTAATATCATAATCTAATTGTTCAGGAAAGAAGCAAGTAGCTTGTGCGACTCTAACTATGCTTTGTCTCTCCCTTTGCGAGTATGATACGTACTGAGCTGTGTTTAAATATCTACCAAAAAAGTATGGCGAGGACGAAGCTGATACGAAAAAGGCCAGCAACTCCTAGTGCAAATCACAACTACAAAATGTTCAAACCAACTATTTGCTCAGATGTTGCAACCATCCTGCACAATCAGTACTTTCTACCATACCATGAAACACCTATATCCCGAAGAATGAAAGCCATTACCTTAATATGTAAGGCTACTATTACAGGAAGGAACTTTACCTTGTACTTGGCTGGGCAGATGGCTACATAGCTACTTCATGCTTCTATGTAGTTACACACGGTCCTTGTAGAATAATGCCCAAAAAACAACTTCCATGAACAATAGGGAACACAACACATACAAGAGCCTCAAAGCAATCGTAGTTCTCTCTAAACTAAACCATGCTCATAGTAAGTAAGTAAATAGAGGGCACAAAAGGCATACTGCAGCAGAGCCAGATCGCCGAAAGTGTCTCCCTTTTACGAATATCCAAGAGAAAACAGCGCCAGCTTTTTTCCCGCAGACTCCCATGTGCCTTTGGAATAGCAAAACAACCCTAAAGATCGTAATCATATTCTTTCATGGAAGAAATTTTTAGGAAACGACAAGTCAACTCTTTTAAACACTTTCTACCTAGAGTCTAAGAGGCTGCAGATAGCAAGTGAAACAAAACAAAATCAAGCTGAAATCAGACCACAAAACATCGAGTTCGCGCTGATGGCCAAAGTCCTGGCCGCCACCCCATACGCCATGCCCGTGTACGTGTTTATAGTGAGTCCACTAATGCGAGCATGCCGATTAAACACAAGAAAACGTATAGTACGCCATTCTGTGAAGAAATTGACTAATGAAGATCATTGAAAATTTGGTGGTAAGCACGATCATCCAGGCGGGACGCCGACGCGCTCTCTCTTCCTCTGGATGCCGCGCTCCTCGACAATGACCTGCCTCTCCCTCCTCTCAAAAGCCGGCCGGCCGCCGACCTGGATCTGCCTCATCACCGGAAGCCGCCTCGATGTGGTCCTCTTCCACTCTCGTGCGTGTGCTAGCTGCTCCCACTTGAGCTACCGTGTTGTCTTTGCTGCCTATGCTCTTGATACATTGTGCCATGGATGAGTGGTTCTGCTGATGCTATTGGCTGCTGTTCTAAAAAAATTCAGTTTTTCAGTTGAAGCATGTGTACAGTGGGCATTTTACTTTCCAATTGATATGTGTGGAGATAGCGTGCATTGCCATGTTGTTTGTATACATTGGACATTGTACACAACAGCCATGCTGTAGCTGCATTACTATGTTGTTTGTAGATAGTGGGGAATGGGATTTTTATCTCTTGATACAGTAGTATATTGTACACTTCGCACCACGTATTAGAACACACCACATGTTATTGAAAAAATAATATCCTTAATACATATGTACTTCACCTAAGTGCCAGACTGCTGTATTGAGACCTGATGCCTATTATGACATGATACCTGTATCACTGGTGCGATGTGCCGTGCTTCCTAAATCCCAAGTGTTGGTTGGTATCTCTTGTGTTTCAACATGCCTGGATCGTCAAAATACTGCATTGTAGCTGTGAAAGTATTTGGTTTATGGCGACTTATTTTTGACTTCTCTTGCTTATGATGACTCATCTTATGGATGAAACTATTTTTGATGCGGAGCATCCCACGTTCATCCCCATGTACACTCTGACTACTCTCCAAACCCCAAGAGGACATATGACGAGACCTCAAACATACGCCATGGGACACAAGGTGAACTCGCTCCTCTCCGAACCGTCACTTTCCACATGTGAGACATGGTTACTACCTCAAATGTATGTGCTATGCATGATGATGAGGACATCAATACCATTGTTACACCCACAGCCCCTGCTGCTATACATACTGGACCAATTACTAGAGCTCGCGCACGCTAATTGAATTATCAGGTACTTTCGTTTCTTGGTAACGATTCCAATGTTCATGAGAATATGATGCTGCCTAAATTCGATACATTTGTTTTGCTTACAAATGAAGGGCCTACCATGGACAAGAAAGATGAACCTTGGAGCAAGTTCAAGCATGGAGATGTTGGCATGCATAGGGAAACAAGAACGGAGTTACAAGTGATGATTCCAGGACTTTGAAGCCACCCTAATGAGAGCATGAGGCCTTGGACGAAATATACAAGATGCCACTTCATAATATTCGTCCATAGGCTATTCTAGGTGCTGCGTCACCTTATTATTGGGCCAGCCCATGTAATTTCGAAAGACTGAAGTGTAGGCTGTTTTTAGAGTCCGTATGTGTGGGGAAACAAGAGTTAGGGTTGGTTTCGGACCCCTCCCTCAAGGGCCACGAAATTCCTTCCTCTTTCTCCATATATACAGCCCTTAGGGCGTCGTTTAGACTTTGGGTTTTGTTTAGATCAAAAGTTCGCCATAGCTGCAACTTCGCGTGCCGTTTGTGTTCAACGACCGGACCAAGGCGTCTCGTAACCCCACCTTCATTAATAAAGCTTTCCTCTTATATTCGCAATATCCAGATTGCAATCTTAGTTTCTTGCTTGTTCTTCGTTTGCTCGCAGGAAACAGGCCCTCGTGGTCGGGTTGATCGTGCTCGGCGTGGTCAATAACCCTCGGAAGTTGGTTTAGCGATTGCTAAGGCGCGACGTCTCGCACGTACGTAGTCGGATCGTCAAGGTCGACTCCCACAGAAACGATAGCCACCATCTCATCGAAACATCGGGACACCTTTGCCTCTATCACGCAGTTTTTGATCGGGATTAGTCCATGTGTCATCGACGCGTGTGGACCCACATATGGAGTTTGACTCTGGCGATCCGATTGACTTCTTGGCGTCACTAATACGTCATGCTGACGCACTAATTAATTTCTGGGATTTAAAATAAATCAAAATGATTTATTAATTTCAGAAAATACCCCAAACTCCAAATTAAATAATTTATATATGAAAAATGATCAGAAAAATATGAAGAATTTGTTTATGCCATGATCATGCATGTTTGAACAAGTTAACCTCACTGAATAGGACAAATGATGATTAGGGCAATTTATGAAATAACATTTGGAGTTGGGATTTGTTCTTGTTTGAGTTCCACTTCAATTAACTTGGCTAGATATTGCATTAGGTGAATTCAGTACCTTAACATGACATGTCATTCATGTGAAGGTGCATTGCATTGATTGTGTTCTTTCTCAGTTGCCGGTGTTTGTCCCCTCTCAGTAGACAACGTTCCGACGATTGTTCGATGACACCGATGAAAAACTATTTTATCTTCACAAGTGCCAGGCAAGCAAAACCCCCTTGTTCATTCCGATACAATCCCAACCTCTCGCTCCTGCTCTCTTTTACCGCATTAGGACAACAACGATTCTTCTGTTACTTGCTGCGGTAGCTGAACCCCTTTATCCTCTGCATGATCTGTCATTCCACAGTAATTAGATGAAACCCACTAGCATGAGTAGGAGTTGTTTGAGCCCTGTTGTGCCTACTCATTCATGCTTGTTTGTCATGCACTGCTTGCTTAGAGTTGAGTCAGTGTCCGATTCATCGGGATGAATCGGAGGTGTGTGAACATGTCCTCACTGTGTGAGCTAAGTGTGTGAACACGATTTGGTAAAGGTAGCGGTGAGAGGCCATGTAGGAGTACATGGTGGGTTGTCTCATTGAAACCGTCCTCGAGGAACTGAGTTACGTGTTTGTGATCCATGAGCAGTTACTACCACACATTGGGATCCTTAATTGACTCTCTCGGCTTCTTAACCACCCTTGTCCTCTGTCCGGGAGTTGCAATTAGTTTACGGTGTTTGTAGGATATGTGTTGGAGGCCGTGCGTGGCCGACCCTAGGGGTGGGCTATGATGCGGTAGATACACCATGGCCCGGTGTCTGAAAGCCCGTTTGGTATCTCGGGAACCCTGCACACATCGTTCGGGGCCGTTAGTGGAAACCTCGGCGGACTCCTGCGGATGGAACCCGAATAGGCGATAAACCTGGACTAGGGACTTGAGTGTTTAGGTAGGCCGTGGCCGACACCCACGTTGGGCTTCCGCTTGAAGGTTGCCGAGTACATGTTGTGTAAACGGCGGTAAGTGGTGAGAGCGTGTGTGAAGAAGTACACCCCTGCAGGTTAATATGATCTATTCGAATAGCCGTGTCCGCGGAAAAGGACTTACAGGTTGCCTATATCGGTTCATAGACAAGTGAAAGTGGATACTCTAAAATGCGCAAGATAAGCGTGAGTGCTATGGATGGCGTTCTCGTGAGGGAGGCGGGAGCGGATCCATAGTGGTTTATTGATATGGTGAATATGTGGACTCGTGTGCGCCACCTCAAAAGAGTTACTTGCGATGTAGTTCGGGTTAGCCACGGGTCAAAGCTGGCTTGCTGCAGTTAAACTCCACCACCCCTTTTGATAATGATGCATATGTAGTTAGTTACGATGTAAGTCTTCTTTGAGTGCGTTTGTACTCACGTTTGCTTATTTTATGTTTTGCGTAGAGGCGTCGGTCTCGCTAGTAGTTCCGCTTGCACTTCGACGTTTAGCTTGTTACCTCAGCTACGATCTTGTGCCCTCGGCAGATCTGGTAGATAGTCGGGCTTCTCACTGTTTCATTTGTAGATGTCTGTACTCGGACATGTTAAGCTTCCGCTTGTGCTTTGACTTGTATGCTTCGAGTGTTGGGTCATGAGACCCATGTTTGTAATATCTCGCTCCTCGGAGCCTAATGAATAAATATTTGAGTCGTAGAGTTATGTTGTGATGCCATGTTGTATTTACACATATTGAGCATATTGTGTGTATGTTTGAAATGCTTGGTATGTGTGGGATCCGACAATCTAGTTGTTTATCCTTGGCAGCCTCTCATATGGGGAAATGTAGTCTAGTGCTTCCTGCGATAGTAGTTCGCTTCTGACCGGTTCACCGGAGTCCTGCTAGCCCAAAGACTACTGCTTTGGACACTTGATCGGCCGGCTTGTGTTTCACTTCGTTCCTTATGTCCGTTCTTCGGGAAATGTCACGCGGTGATATTCGAGTCCTGCCTAGCTCGCTACAGCCGGGATACCGAGTCCTGTTAGCCAGGCTACAGCCCGAATTCATACGTTGATGACCGACATGCTCGATGTGATTCATGTATGCCTGTCCCCATGGGTTTGCGCCGCTTTGGGTTCACGACTAGCCATGTCGGCTCGGGTTCTCTGTCATATGGATGCTAGCGACACTATCATATACGTGAGCCAAAAGGCGCAAACGGTCCCGGGCCATGGTAAGGCGACACCGTGGGAATACCGTGTGTGAGGCCGCAAAGTGATATGAGGTGTTACCGGCTAGATCGATGTGACTTGGAATCGGGTCCCGACAGCGTTGGTATCGAGCTTGACTGCTCAGAGGATTACCAAGCCAAACTGCTCGAAGTTGTGTCTAGAAATGCTTTAGTTATGTAAGGGAATTGATTGTGGAAGGAACGTAAGGCTCTTTTACTCCTTATCCCACATGGCCTTCTGATCTGAGTCATCCTCTTCTCTTCTACGGGGTTTAAGAACTAGGCTTCTCATCTATCTATCAGGATGACGTGTTACTAATCCATAGACCTTTAAGATTGTTGATTTGAAGCCTCAGTTCAGTTCCTACTATTTCTGTATGTTAACTGTTGATTTCGAAACCTTGATATGATGTTGTTGAGTGGCTATGCCACCATCTTGCATGATGTCTCAAATCTTTTTGAGCATTTACAGCCGTTATGCTGTCCGAGTCATCCCAGGTCTCTAAATAGTCTGATGCATTTGCAATCCTTTCCTTCCGTTCCCGATGTCCTTTTTGGTCAGAATAAGCACACTAATCGGTAAGTTGAGGTAGTTGTTGCCTCGGCGTAGATGTTGGAGCTATTATTATGACCCTAGGTGTTTAGGAAGTCACCTAGTAATTTAGCAATGCTTTTGTATCCCAGTGTGATGATTCTGGCCATTATTCTTGAAAGCATCCCGTGATGCCATTTAGTAGTAGGCATTCTATTCCTGGGTTCTTGAACCCGAGATTCACCTTACTTCATGTTGTTAGTATTTGCTAGTCCCTTTAGGATATTAGTAACCTTGCATTAGTCCTCGAGGTTCGTGGTATTACCTTCTTCCAAGTACCATGAGCTGTTTATGGCAAAAGTTCCTCGCTAAACCGAAAGATCACAACCAGAGTGCTCTTGACGAGTTCTCGATTCTATGTTGTTATTCTGCCACTTCTACCTTTCTGCATGGGTTATCTGGAAGAAACCTGTTGAACTTGGTTCGACATACTAATCTATGCATCCACAACTCAGAAAGTTATATGTTCCTCGAGTTGTTCCTCCTTAGTTGTATTCTGACCCCTGCCTGTCAATTGATAGTCAAGGGTATGCGTGCATTCATTTATCGATGCCTATTACTCTTGTGGCCGTCAAGTCATTCTAATCCGGAATGACTAGGAGAAGCAAACTCCAGTACCTCATCCATTCCTAGGATTGGGTCAAAGCAGTTGTATTCCGCAGATCAAAATGCCAATTCAGCTTTTGTTCTGTTCTACCCTGAAGTATTACCCACTTTATGTCAGGAACGTCATGAGGATTGCACCTTCTTTTATGAATTCTTGGCGTAGTGATACTTCTCGCTATCATTATTCATTCCTCGGTCCCGTGTTGATGCAACGGAATGCCGACAAGTGAATTGTGGTGTGTGAAATCAATACTCCTAGCAACTCGTTGCTTGGTAGCTAATGAACAATATCCTCATTCTTAGCGTGTTGGTTATTAAATCATCATCCTAAGATTGATCGTGCTACCTAGTCCTTATTTCTGGTGCACACTTTGATTGATGAGTTAGGATTGTGTCAATCCCTCACTCTTTTGATCATATCGTCTTGCCCTGAAAAGCAAGATTGCTCTCGAGCTTAGTAACATACCGGTGGTTCATGACTTTTCAAATATCTTCTTGGAAGTGTTACTGGGTTGTTTTCTGACTGTTATGTTGAGCTCGTGATCAAGTTGGTTTCTTGTGAACCACCCTTTCTCCAAGAATTTGTGTTGGATATCCTTAAGCTAGTTGGTTAAGCTAGACAATAACTTGGAGAGTTGGAAGATAAAAGCTTGTCCGACTTAGTTCATCACAAAGGGATATCCTTAAGTGTGTGTGTGTTGAAGAAAGATGATATCTTCATCGAATGGTTCCTGTGATCATTTGTTGAATCTATTGTATTGTCCAAACTTTGACTCGAGTATGGGCTATCGTCAAGTCAAATCAGAACCAACGATGTTCGTATTGTTGTCTTACTCGTGGTTGATCCCTCGAGCATACACAATTACATCTTTTGGTCTGACCAATACTATCACCGTGTTCACATGATGGTGGAAGTCCAAAGGATATGGAAATTCCGATGAGTTCTTTGTTGAGCCCATCGGTAGCATTTTGTCTCCCCCATGATTCATGTTGAACATCAACCTAGTGCTGGAAACTTTGTAAGCAATGCCTTCATGTGCCGTTCATGAAGCTTATGCTTGGATGGTAGAAGTGACTTCCTCGAATTCATGTGCTTTAGGTGTAAGTTGCCGCCATGAATTTGAGAAAGTTTTGTTTTGCTTCCTCTGGAATCATCCCAAGTCGGTCATGCCTGTGCAAAGTATTCTATGGTCTGATAGACTGATCATCTTCATTCCATATGAAATTCCTAGCACCCCAAGCCACTGATTGATTTGTTCAAGGAGAAGAAGTTCCTTCCTAAGAGCTAATCCGGACTTATGAAAGGACTTCGTTATCCGCAATGATGGTTCTTAATCAGAACTCGGTAGTGTTTTATCATAAGACTACTATGTGGCCATACTTATGCAGGACAGCTTGTTCACATGTTTGTAGCAGAACCCGCTCATGTTTTGGAGCTCACTACCATAGTCCATCTCCGAGAATCTCGCAACATCATCTAAATCGATTTGTGTTGCACCCTTCCTTTTCGGACATCTTTGAGTCCGAGTATCCTATCACCAATCGGATCTGAATCTCGTGCAGATATGATGGTTGGAACATTCCCAACAGCTTGCATTCTGTTCCCAGCTTGCACCCCATTGTGCCAATTTCCATGGGCTGCCCTCTCAAGAATTGATGTCTAGGATCATCCTCAAAAGTGGACTTACCATGGGTCCCTCCACCTCCGATGATAAGCAAAAATCATCCATTGCGTTGTCTTCAACAAGGTAGTCCACATCATCCATTCTAGTCCAGTGTACCATTCCTTTGCACTCCGCCAAACGATCGTTGTGAATTGCCTTAGGCTGGTATGAAGAGTTTCAATGATCTCTGAATTAAAAGTAATTCTTTTGCCACTTAAGGGAATAGTTCCTCGCGTCACCTCCCCGAGGTGCCCGTTACGGAATCATGGCAATTATTTCCTCGCCACCTTGACACCATCCACCATCTCTCTTAAGAGTGGAATGGTTGCCTACCAATTTGAACCTTCGTCATCCATTTCCTTACCATCATTCCTAATGTGTGTTTGGTGTCTCAACTCAAGAGATGTTCTTACGTCTCACTCCATGAACTGATCTTGAGTTGCTCGATCTTCAAGAAGATTAAATCCTGTAGGGTTTCCCACTCTTTCTGTTGTCGTGTCGAGTGAAGATCTCGAAAGCAAAGACATCAAGACCAAGATGATGGAATGAATCAACATCCTCGAGAAAGACATCTGGATCGTGAAGTTTGTGCTAGCTTGTGTCCCCCCTGTCTTCTTACCTCACGTCTTGAATCTCGGGACGAGATTCTTGTTTAGTGGGGGTGAGTTGTCACAGCCCTAGAGCTTGCTTGTAACTAGTGGCATTGCATCCATGCATCATGTTTAATTTTCATGAAATTTGAAATGGGGATGACAAACCCTAGCACTGAATGAAATGCATTTAGGATCAAAATAAAAAATATTTTCAATGAACCCAGAATGCCCTTTAGAAAAATTCATTATTTTTGATGAAGGTGAAAACCTACCAAAAATAATGCACTTATTTTTAGGCCACTCTGGATTTTTAAATTAACTCATATTGTATTTGAATTGGGGCCTTTAAATGCTATATATATATATATATATATTAGATGCTCCAAAAATGTTGGAAATTGTTAAGGGTCCCTGAAATAATTCAGAAAGCACCCATAATCGCTCCTGTGATTTTATGAAATGGTTTGGTATTAAAACTAAATCAAAACAAATTACAGAAAATAGAAAACAGAAAGAAAATGCAATTAGGAAAGGACTTACCTGGCGCTCACCCGAGGCCCACATACCTGGTGGCCTAGCAGACCGGCCCAGCTCACCAGTGGGGCGACTTGGTCTTCTTCCACCTCTCGCCAAGAGGCGAGGCGTGTCCACACACGCCATCGCCGTGGCCTCCTCCTGCCTGCCTCACGCCCTCGAGGCCTTCCAGCGCCACGGAGACGGCCACGCACCCCCCCTGACCTCTCTCTCTCACGCCCGCAGCTCCTCCCCTCCTCTGGCCCCCTCCCCCCTCTCTTCCCGAGCGCACCAAAGGCGCCCGCCGTGCTCTGCCGCGACCACGGGCCATCCCACGCCTCGCCGCCACGCGCAGGAGCTCCGCCTCCTCGCTCTGAAGCTCTCTGCCGAGCCACGCAAGACGGGGCGCCCCGTGGGGCCGTCGCCGTCGCCATCTTCGCCTCCGGCCGTCGTGGATCCTCGCCGTCGATTCGGGAGCTACCGGGCATCCCCGACCTCGCCCTCGCGCTCGTTGGTCTCGCTGTGAGCCCCCGCACCGAACCTCCCTCTCCCCGATGCCGATTTCTTCCTCTAACCGCGGGCTCCGCCGAGCCCGAGAGCTCATGATGAGGACATCAATACCATTGTTACACCCACAGCCCCTACTGCTACATATACTGGACCAATTACTAGAGCTCGCGCACGCCAATTAAATTATCAGGTACTTTCGTTTCTTGGTAATGATTCTAATGTTCATGAGAATATGATGCTGCCTAAATTGGATACATTTGTTTTGCTTACAAATGAAGGCCCTAGCTTGGAGAAGGATGGACATTGGAGCAAGAACAAGCATGGAGATAATGCCATGCGCAAGGGGAACAAGAACGGAGTTACAAGTGTTGATTTCAGGACTTTGAAGCCACCATAATGGGTGCATGAAGCCTTGGACGAAATATACAAGATGCCACTTCATAATATTCGTCCATAGGCTATTCTAGGTGCTGCGTCATCTTATTATTGGGCCAGGCCCATGTAATTTCGAAATACTTAAGTATAGGCTGTTTTTAGAGTCCGTAGGTGTGGGGAAACAATAGTTAGGGATGGTTTCGGACCCCTCCCTCAAGGGACACGAACTTCACTCATCTTCCTCCATATATACAGCCCTTAGGCGTCGTTTAGACTTTGGGTTTTGTTTAGATTAAAAGTTCGCCATAGCTGCAACTTGGCGTGCCGTTTGTGTTCAACGACCGGACAAAGGCGTCACAGAACCCCACCTTGATCAATAAAGCTTTCATCTTATATTCGCAATATCCAGATTGCAATCTCAGTTTCTTGCTTGTTCTTCGTTTGCTCGCAGGAAACAGACCCTCGTGGTCAGGTTGATCGTGCTCCGGCATGGTCAATAACCTCTCGGAGTTGGTTTAGCGATTGCTAAGGCGCGACGTCCTCGCACGTTCGTAGTCGGATCGTCAAAGTCGACTTCCTCCAAAGCGAAAACCAACATCTCATCGAAAGACGGGACACCTTTGCCTCTATCAAGTGGTATCAGATTTTCAGGTTGCTCGGTGAGATTTTACAGTTTTCCGTAGTTTAGATCGAGTCATTCTTCATACCTATAGTCCACGAAAAAGCCACAAAAAATTAGGGTTAGTTCATCATATCCGAACCAATCTGAGCCTTTGCATAATCTTTTTAGGGTTTTGCTTTTGTTGAATTTATGCGGTTGCATCGTCGTGTCTAGTTGCTGGTCTTAGCGTCTACTCTTTTAGAGTTTGAGTTCTGGTCATAAGTTGTCACGCCGCCACCGCACCATCATCATCGCCCCTGCCACCTACCATCACCGCTCCGAATCCATATCCATATACCACCACCAATCCGTGTCCATATACCACCACCGATCCATATCCATATACTACCACCGCTGCCATATACCACCACCATATATCCACCACCAATCCGAGTTCTTCTCATATTAGGTTTGTTTTCGAGATCCATCTAGTTTCCGATTCGTGTTTCCTTGCCGGAGTAGGTTTCGGAAAAAAAAAATTCCGAAAACGCACTTGTCAAAAAATTTTCTAGCTATCCTGTTTTTAAGTGTTTCTAAGTGTATTGAGACAGTCGCCGTTATAGAAAGTTTTTTTTTGACCCATTTCCAGTTTTTGGGTCCGGGCAGTCGAAAAAAAAAAATTGGTCGAAAAAATTTTTCATGCCCATCCTGTCAGTTTGACCTCGGAAGAGTTTTGAGACACTCGCCATTATAGTGATTTTTCGCAAAAAAAAAAAAAAAAAAAGAGCAGCGCAAAAAAAAAAAAAAGAAGCGCGAAAAAAAATCCAGTGTGCTTTTCCCTTGTTTACGTGCAGCGCCGTGATTTTGTTAGTGTTCTAGGCTCGCGCGTCTCTAGCACGGTCTAGCCTAGGACCAAAGATCTCTGCGTCGTTGAGCGTTTATTCAACTTTGCATCTCTGAATTGATTATTCTTGACCCTTTTTGCTACCATATTATAAGCCTTCCCAGCTCCACATACATCTACATCGTATGCTTGACTCTCCACAGTAATCGCTCTATCCAAGCTTTGAGAGTTTTGACTACATCGGTTGCTTGCGGTCACCTTTCTTTCTTTGGGTAAGAACTGGTAAGAATTTGAGATTTGCTTGACGGATTTGTGATCGTCCACCACACAACCACCACCACTTCCTAGTAGTCTGTCGAATCATATTCTTGTGTGTTTCTATTGCCGCTAACCATGGCAGGATCACAAGTCAGCGAGGACCGACCGGGAGAACATGACAAACAAAGCGCTACATGATAAGTTTCAACAAATGATGAGTGAGCAGGTGGACGATGTGCTAAATAGATTTGAAGAGGCCATGGAGAAGATAGATGGCATTGAGAAGGCGTTCGAAACAAAGCTCGATACCAAGTTTAATGAATTGCTCATGCGTCTACCACCACCACCACCGGCGGCACCTAACGCACCTCTACTACAACAACAAGGACTACCTCCACATCGCGAAACAGCCCTCCGCCGAAGCTTCCCGTGTCCCTCTTCACTGGCCAAGCTGCTGGTGCTGCTATTGATACTTCGTGGCTCCTGCTGCTGCGGTGGGGAGGATGATTATGTGAGAGATTACGAGGATGAGGTTGATCAACATCGATTACGTGCAACCACCAGCACCACAACCACCGTGTCGTCCACATGCAAATAATGGCAATGTTCGGGCTCCCCTTCAGTGCGAGATCATGACCATCTCCCTAAACTGAAATTGAATATTCCACCATTTGAGGGTAGATATGTTCACGATATATATCTTACTTGGGAGTTAGAAACTGAACAACGATTTACATGTTTACAATATCACGAGGAGAGGCGTGTTCTGCTGCTGTTTGTGCTTTCACTAGCTTTGCATGTGTTTGGTGGTCTGAACATTGTAGATTATATCCTGTTCCAGCTACTTGGGCTGCTTTGAAAACTGCTATGCGTACTCGTTGGGTTCCACCATATTATCAACGTGAATTACTTCAAAAATTGCAGCGCTTAAGACAAGGAAAAATTCGGTAGAAGAATATTATCGGGAATTACAAACTGGCTTGATTAGATGTGGTATTGTTGAGGAGAATGAAGCTATGCTTGCACGTTTTCCGGGTGGATTAAATAGAGAGATTCAGACCATTCTAGACTACAAGGATTATAATAATATCACTCGATTATTCCATCTTGCTTGTAAAGCTGAGCGTGAAGTGCAGGATCGGCAGTGACGTTGGTAGCGAACTAACTTTTCTGCAGGTCGACCGTCATCATGGACACCACGTCCAACAACTACTTCCACACCTACAACTACAACGCCACCTCCATCTGCTGCCAACTCCAGCAGTGATACAAGAAAGCAGTCACAACCACAACTATCTGCCAAGATAACACCTGCTGGGCCTACAGAGCTCTTCTTCTTCCATGGCGTCAACAGGGCACACAAGTGATATTATTTGTCGTCGTTGTAAGGGAAGAGGACATTTTATGAGAGAATGCCAATCTCAGCGTGTGATGATTGCTACGAGGATGGTGGGTATGAGTCCGCTAGTGACTATGATGAAGAGACTTTGGCTCTTATTACACATGAAGAACACGGTGGAGATGATTACGATCATGACACGCAATACATGGCTGCTGAAGATCTTGTGGTATGAATGTTTAGTTGCTCAACGTGTTTTGAGTGTGCGAGTTACACAAGCTGAGCAAAATTAGAGACATAACTTGTTCCATACAAAGGGAGTTGTGAAGGAACGTTCTATTCAAGCGTCATCATAGATGGAGGGAGCTGCAACAACTTGGCTAGCATGGATAT